>JAWWES010000081.1:139561701-139622636 GCA_035583135.1 Lophotriccus pileatus | reverse complement strand
GGAAGGCTATAGAATACACAGGTTTGGGTTACACCCATCCAGTGATGAATTGGTCCCAGCTGTTCTAACTAGGACATGGTTATATGTCCTTTCCCAGGCTTTCAAGGAACAGGTAAAAAACATCATCACCTCTGTCTTCACCACCATCTCCTGTTCAGCAGACCCCACTGCACCTCTATCAACTGAACGGAATATACAGTTCTTTCAACCCACACCAATGATTTTTAACAAAAAATATTGGCTCCCAGCATCTTCTGAGGTAGTTTGAAGTAAGCTGCCTGACTGTGCACTGATGTGAGTGAGGAATGCACAGGGTTTCACAGGATCCTCAGGTCCATGGAGGTGACAATGTACAGTAGAAGAAGAACAGCCAGGCAGCACATGAGACCAATAAGTTATTAATTCACTTCAGGTCTTTGCACAGTAAACATATTTTTAACCAATTCTTCCTGGTATAGCACTGACATTAAGAATCAGCTAGTTAAGTGGTGAATTTCAGGAACTATTCCTGTCTTATCAATTGATCCCCTTCAAAACATTTCCCAGAGGACTCTCCTCCTACTGAGAGCTTAACCTCACGTTGTCAGATAGGAGCATACTTCCTTCTAAAATTGGACCATACCTTCTACCTCAGATCTAAACAGGAAGAACTAGGCAATATGTCCAACTGGCAAAAGCTGTCTTTCATGTGGTGGTGATATGAGCCATGAAAATGAATCAGCTGTTGCTGAATGCCAGTATCATTTGTAATTTTATCCTTTGTGCTGGTTGCTACTCAGAAACACTTGCTGGTCCCTGCTTCCAAAACACTGAGGCACAGCACAAAGTGCAGTAGGTGGGTGTAACAGATGGAAGAGCACAAGGAGAGCATGGGACGTGTCCACCAGCAGGATGTGCATCAGCAGACCTGGAATATGGCTTGATGCCTTTGATCTGCTGTCTAAACCCTTTGCATGCTATGGGCATTTTGGCAGTGCCCATCACATGCTGGGTCATGTGCCTCTCCTGATTCAAATTCTCCATTTCAATACTTGTCCTGAAGAAATAATGCCTCAGTCAAGCTGCTGACCCTTAAAGGGAAGTGCACCAGGACACCTGTGTTAAAGCAATAGCTGCTCTATCGTGTCTTTTGGATACCCAGGTAACATGACTGTCTCTTTAGCCACAGAATGCCTTCCAGAAGTTCTGTTCAGTTCAAACATCTGTTTATATGGCTGAGGGCAAGGAAAGTACAAGAACAAGGTTATTGCCTTTAGTAAGCTTTTCCCACCAATTGCATAAGTTACAGCTCAAAGCTGACTGAGGGCTTTTCTCCTGGAGGGGTCCTGCATATTCAGTTCCCCTGTGTGATGGGCACCACATCAACTGCAACTCTCTGGACATCCCATGCTCCCACTGCACTCTTTTTGTGAAGCAAAGCAGCATCAGCAGACTCAGATCATCAAGGCTGGTTCTGGCTCCTCTTCCTGACTCTGTTTAACAAAAAGAAAAACTGATTTTGTACAGGCTGTACATCCAGGCAATGGGTTAATGAAGCTGATTCAAAGACATCTTCATCTACCCCAGCCTCTCACCACCCACCCCTCATTCTGTTCTGCCAGCACAACAGTTCACACACTTAATAAACTGAATCTGGTGACTGATCCCTTGGGACTACTCAAACAAGTACTGTCACCAAAAACATGTATGCCTACAGGCACTGGCATAACCCTGATTTTAGGAGCAGTGTCTTGACCTTCTCAAACTGAAGACTCAATTTCCCTGATAAAATATGAACAATATGAGATGGACAATTTTTATTTTATGGTCTGAACATTGTAATTGACTAAGTTAAATTTATCCTCAAAAGAATCTTAGATGCTACAAATCCTACGGGTGTAGCCAGTGGGGATATATGTACAGCAAAGTTTTTTCTCTTTAGAGATCCCATTTTCTTTGTTCTGCATTAGATTCCTGATAAAATAATTCCTATGCACAACTTCTTTTTCAGGAACTGATGAAAAGAAAATTATTGAAGCCTTGTCGAGTCGAACATCGGAGCAGAGGCAACAAATAAAACAGAAGTACAAGGCTCTGTATAACAAGGTATTTTGAAATAAATGGCCTCTCTGCTTCAAACCTCATGCCTCTAAAAATACATTGTATAGGCCTCTGCTTTAGAAAATACCAAGGGCACAGCAGATTTAGGGAGGACACTAGTTAGTTTCTGATTCAGCAATTTATTTTATCTCCTAAAATACTGATTATATTTCTAATTTTATGCCTCAGACTCCTTGAAATCAGCCTTAACCAGATCAGAGCATTTTAATCAAAGTTGGGAGAGCTATAAAATAATTCATAGCTGAAATAGAAAATCCCACTTAGACCAGATGCAAATTCAAAGAAACTATTCGATCTTGTACAATTATATTTTATTCCAGTCTTGAATGTTGCAAAACTAAGAAGTCTCATTAGGCACTCGATTTCTGCAGGAGAAAGCATAGACTGCCTTCATGATTTTGCGTGTAAGAAAATTAAAGTTTCCAAAACATTATTTCAGTAAACGGCTGAATCCTGCAGAGCTCATTACTAAATTGGTATTTTCCTAAAGTCTGCTTGCTCATTAGTCATTAATCAGTGTCAATAAGACTGAATCTGAAAGCCTTCTATATGTAAAATTTACAGCAAGCATGATATGTATTTTCATTCCATAACTGCTATAGATTTAGTTATATAATGAGGATTAATAAAAATAAGCATCAGAATTGATCAAATGGCATGAGACATCCCAGTTACATCAACATGTATCAACCCTTCTCCCTTGCCTGAGCGACCTGAATCTCTCGGGAAGGAGACACAAGTTGTACTGTTTCACTCTCCTGATGCTCCAGGAACTTGCAGGGTTCATGGTGCCTGCACTGATGGCAGCCTCTGACTTGAACAGATGAGTGTTCACTTGGGGTTGTATAAGAGGGAACTTAATAACTTCTCGTTCATTGTTCCGAACTTGTCAAGTGCTTCCCATACTACAGGAAATGTTAAGTGCAGGTACATCGTCAGCAGGCATCCTCGGCATACACGCACTTGCTAGTTCTCTTCCAGGGTCTCAAAAAAGCTTGGTTTTTTGTTGAGGTTTGGATTTGTTTGGGGGTTTGTTTGTTGGTTGGTTTGTTTGTTTGTTTTGGGGTTTTTGGGGGGGAAAAAATGCTGATTGCTTGGCACCAAAACACTTTGCAAAAATTTGTTGTTTTTTCCAGTAAGTCAGTTTTAACCAAAACTGAAAGACAAGGTTCCTAAGTTTGATCCCTTCTGTGGCAGCTCTTTCCAAGAAGGAAGCTTCTGTGTTTTGTTTCAGTGTAAACTTCCGCTAAGCTTTTAAAAACACTAGTTTGTATTTGTTTAAACAAATATGAGTAAAAACTGGACTGATATTGACTGATATTTGAAGATGGGACAAAAATTTCATTCAATCTGAAACCAAAACTTTTAGGGAATTTATTTTGCAAGGAAAAAAAAGTCTGCGTATTTTAAGGCCTTTTTAAAATTTTTTTGTCCCTTTGTGGCAGAGAAGAAGCTTTTAAATCATTAAATTCCCTCAAAGAAGTTAAGAAACCCTCTAATCCTACCTCAGCTTTTGCGCTAACCCTCCTGACTGTCCCCGCAGGAGATGGAAGAGGACCTGAAGGGAGACCTGAGTGGGAATTTTGAAAAGGCTGTGCTGGCTTTGCTGGACCTGCCCTGCGAGTACGAGGCCCGAGAGCTCCGGAAGGCGATGAAGGGCGCTGGGACGGACGAGTCACTGCTGATTGAGATTCTCTGCACACGAAACAACAAGGTTGGGACAACATGTGTCACTTCCTTAGGTAGCAAGGCAAGGAGCTTGCCAAGAGTATCCACCTGGGAGGAGAAGGAGGGATCAGCCCAACTTCCATGACTGAAACGCCTCTTGTCAGTGGCAGCAGTAATAAGATTGCCACACTAGAGCCAAAACCCTTGCAGGAGTTAAAAGCAATATAATTCAGATTTCTTCCTTGGTCCTACTCCTATGGGTGGCATGGAGGCAACACTGATGAGACAAAAATCCCTGGATACGTGTTAAAGGCAGCTTTGGCACTGCTCTGGTGGTTCAGAGGTACAGGAATGAAATCCTGTTTAAAAAGCCCTTTAGCTCTCATCTAGATGCAGGGGAAAGCAGAGGAACACCTGCATGAGTCAGACATCCCTCAAAGTGCTGTCCTGAACAAGGGAATGGGAATCCATGGCTTCTCCCACCCCTGTGGTTGCTACACCTCACACAATATGGCCATGGTACTGACTTGCTGGTGTTTTGTTTGCTTATTTATTAATTAATAATTTTTTTCCCCTCCCAGGAAATTGTAAACATAAAGGAGGCCTACAAACGGTGTAAGTAGTTTTGCCTTTCAAACACCTTCACTTAAAGCCTTTATCACTGGGTGAGCCCTCACAGATTTTTTTTTTCTTCACAGTGTTTGATAGGGATCTAGAGTCTGACATAAAAAGTGACACAAGTGGCTCCCTACAGAAGATATTAGTCATGGTGCTGGAGGTAAGGCTGGGGGCTTTCCTCTGTGGAGCTACCTGACAGAGATATTTCCTTTTTTTGATCCTGTCTTCCCTAAGCAATCATAATAAGTATTAGCTGGTATTTATAATAGTGTAGTTATGATATGTAGTAGAATACTGAGGTAATTGCAATAAACAAAAGGCATTCTTCATTATAAATGCCTACAGCTTTTTAATATGTAGCCAGAAGTTATTAAGCCAGAAGTAATTTTATAAATTTTGATACTTTGAAAATAATGGCATTATTTTATTATTATTTATAGCATGGTAATGGCTGAGAATACTCATTTGAGGTCATGGCCCCATTATGCAGATTTTTTCTCCAAACCATCAAAATCTTATTTCCATCTCAGCTAAGTATTTTGGAATTCAGATAGATACAGAACAAGTAAGATAGAGATTGCTGTTATGTTAGCTTTTCATTCACCAAAAAAAAAGCATATTTCACATTAGAAAACACTTTATTTTAAAGCCCTTTCATGAAATAAAGCAAAAAACCAGTATCTTCATAAAGACACCCTATAACTAAGAAAAATAGGATCACACCTAGAAATGCAATGTGGTAGCCAGTCAGATCAGACAGCCCTGGGAAATGAAAAGGCTGGATAAATATAAGAAGCTTTAAGGACATAACAGTCACATCACTAAATACATCACAGTTAAGATTCTCATTCTGGAAAGTATGGATACATCTCTCCTCAATCTCCTGGAGTATATTTTCAGGAGTGGCAAATACATATTGTTTGGGTTTTTTTTCATAGATCAGTCCTTCATATTTTCTCCCAGGACTTACAGTATTGGTGAACACTCAGAGTATATAGGTTAGTCAGGAGAACATTCTGCAGTTGTTAGGGCACATCCAGCACTGTGAAAACCATCTGCACTTCACTGCAGGTACTGGGAACCCTCCTGCTCTGGAGACATCAGCGTTTGCAATCTCATTAGGGCCCCACACAGAGCAAAGAAAACTGGGAGATAAACCCTACCTCACAGGCAGCAAAAAGTCAGCAAAACCAGGGGCTGTGGTGAGCAGGAACAGATGGTTCAAAGTGGCAGCACCGAGTCCCACCGTGCCCATCACCAGGCACTTGTCAGCAGATGGCAGCAAAACTATAACCAAAATATTTGTGAGGCCCACAAGCCGACTGTCTTCCCTTCCACTGAGAAATGTAACCAGCACTTGTTTGTTGGTTTTTTTTTCCTGTGGTCATCTCTCTTTCTGTAGGCGACCCGAGATGAGACCCAACAGGTCAATGCAGAGCTCGCTGAGCAAGACGCCTCAGATCTGTATAAAGTAAGTGCACTTGTGGAAAAATCCCCACTGCCCCATGCTGTGCAGCAAGGGCTGCCTCGGGATGACTAAACACACCAAGCATGGGAGCAATGACAGCATAAGGACACAAGCAAGGGGGGCTCAGGCTGGAGCTCAGTGGATCAAGGGCTCTGGCTGACTTCTTGTCTCTGCTGTGAATAAACAAGTGCTTCAAAAACATAACATGTAATTTTGAAGGCAGGAGAAGGCCGTTGGGGGACAGAAGAGCTGGCTTTCAATGTGGTCCTAGCAAAGAGAAGCTATAGTCAGCTGAGAGCTACTTTTCAAGCCTATGAAAAGGTGAGTTATTATCTTCTGCAGTGTGGGTTGCAATAGGGACTGACATGTAGGTGCAGACCCTAAAACGACATGTAATGATCTGAAGGGTCTTTTTCAACCTAAATAATTCTATGTAAAGTGGACAATCCATTCTTTGCCATTTTATAACTTCTTGAATGCTTTAAGAATTTTGGAAAACATTTTTATACAACTTTATACTGAGTTTAGAGAAATAGCAGATAAAAGCTGTATCTTTTGCCAGTGAAGAACCTATTCCCCTTCACAACCTACACAACATCCAGCCAAATAAATGTCACGCTGTTGTTTCCTTCCCACAGCTGCACAGCAGTAGGTATCCCCAGTCCTCCAGCGAAGGGGCAGGTTCCCGAACTGCTGCCCTGAAGCAAGGTTTTGCTTTTCTTGTCTTTTCCTCTCCTTCTCCTAAGCAGAGCCTGTCAAGGTCTCTCCTCCTGACCTCCCCACTTCACACCTCATATTGGCTGGGCAGAAGCACAGCAGAAGTTTCCTGCCTGCCCAGCTGGGCAATCCGCCTGTGCAGGTGCTTTGCTGTGCTTTCCTCTGTCTCTGAGCACAAGGCAAAATAGGCAGCAGGATCCTGTTCGGTACTTCTCCCCATGTCACCCACCAGGGTATTTTACACATGCTTGGGCCTGGACCTCCACTGAAATATCTTGCCTGGAAATCACCTCAGAGAGAAAAAGCTGTGGGAGATCCCAGGTACTTTTAGCAGAGAGGTAGAAGCTCAGCAGTGACGTTTATTCTCAGGAAAGGGTCCCCCTCCAGCCTCTGGCTCACAGTCCTGAACTTCCATGGGATGACTCAGAGTTCATCAGAAAACTGTAACCCTAGGCACTGCAGATGAAAAAAGCTCCAGACAAGGCCATATTTCAGTGTCAGCATAATAAGGAACCAATAGTTGGAAAAATATTTGCAGTTTAATCCAAGTTTTGGTCTGTTGCTGGCAGGAGAACAAACCCAGTTACAAACTAATACTCTCTCCCTCGGAGTGGCCCAAACCCTGGGGATTCATTTAAATGCTCCAATAGCCAAGCTACCTTGGGTTTTTGCTTCCTAAAGCCAAGCAGATTGGGTTGCCCAAACCAATTCACCACATCCTGCCTGGCTGTACTTGAAGTGGGCCAAGATTAGAGGTATGCAAACATCAGTCCTCTGCAGCTGGAGAGAGAAATAGGGCAAGATCTAAACAAGGTTGGCTGCTTGCAGAACTGAAGCCTAAATCCTCAGAAGCTGTCCTTGCTGCCTTGTATGCATGGTCTCCCAGCTCTGATCTAAAAGTTTACTGGAGCCTTGAATCATGCAGGGTCATCCTGATAAGCAAAACAGAGCAAAGTAAAAGACTTTGAGGTTCCTCAAGTTCATAAAAGCCAGGATAAACTCTGTTTTGAAGTGGTAGTCTGCTTTTCCCCTTTCCTAAAGAATAACACAAAAACTTGGGGACAACTGCAGTGCTTGTAAACTTTCCCCGGGAAGCCAAAGACAATAAGTAACAAAACTTCACAGAGCTGGTAAAGCTCCAAAAATTATCTTATTTGTGTGTGAGGCATCCAGAGCCTTTGACAGAGGGGTAGAGAAAGCTCAAACAGTTTCTCCTGCCCAGGGGTCACTCAAGAAGAAGCTGCAGTTTCTTTATCCTAGAAGCTGCCAGACACATGTGACTGATGTAGGTTATCCATCTCTCAACCCCTGTGCCTTGCCTGGCTGTGTAGACCTTCTCTTGGTGGCAGTGGCTTTGTGAGCACTTACACCAGAGGAGAACTTCATTTGCCCTTGAATTACTCCCCTGGAAAGACTATAAAGGATTTGAATTGGCCTTTTTCCACTGGATCCCAAATCTGATGCTGGTTTTATGGCAGTGGAATGCCATGTACAGACAGCAGCTCTTATGGCTTCTTTTTGTTGTCCTCGTAGGTGTGTGGGAAGGACATAGAAGAATCCATTAAAAGTGAAACGTCTGGAGATCTGGAGAAGGCTTATCTGACTCTTGGTAAAAAAAGAAAAAAATAGTTTCAAGACCTTTCTTTTGTAGTCCTTGCCATGACCTGACATTGCTTGTTGGGGGGTCTGCGTACAGCTTGGCAACAGCCATCGAGATAGCCCTAAAGTGAGCTGACATATCTGCCAGGAAAAAAAGAGGCAGTTTTCAGTAGTGACTTGGACTCCTTGGTTTCAGAAACAAACCAGCTAAATGGTTATCTCTCCACATAGCTGAAGTATTTACTCTCTAAGACAGAGCAACCACTAAGCTGCCCCTGAGACCGTGGCTGGTGATAACTTCCAGCAGATTGCTGGGCATCACGGAAGAGTGCTAACCAGCCACCACAGAAATGTGCAGGGTCCTCCACAGCAATTTAGCACTAGGGTTGACTGTGACTGGTATTTAAGCTTGTGCCCTGTCTCTGGTTGGCTTACTGGTTTTGCTGCTGTCCATCCGGATCCAGGCTCTCCCAGATCTTCCTCCTGTGATCTTCAGAATGAGCAGCTACTCCAAGAATAGATGGGCAAGAGGAATCCCAAAGGGGAAAATGCTCATTCTCATTCATGTCATTTTCGCTGTGGAATGGCAGAGTACTCAGTTCTGATCTCCCTGTGGAAAAATGTATGTCCCTACTCAGACTCCAAGATTTCTCCTTGCATACTGATAGGGGACCAGTCTCAGAATTAAAGCCCTGCCAGCTCATATGTCTGAGCATAAACCCTAGAGAGTTTCCTTTATTTCTTCCTTATTTATTTACTGCTGCTTGAAGATGTAGTACAAACTATAAATATACAAGTATAATGAGACCTCTTACTGTTTTCTCCAGTCAGCTGTGCCAAAGACTGCCCAGGTTACTTTGCCACACTTCTGCACAAGTCGATGAAGGGAGCTGGGACTGATGAAGAGACCTTGATTCGCATCCTTGTGACCAGGGCTGAGGTAGGGTACTCTGCATCCTCTAGTGCCTCACATCAGCTCTGAGAGAAATACAAATGTAGAGGGTATGGAGTGAGTCCTGATAGATCATGTGCTCTGTAAACCCTTTTCAGCCTAATGACATCAGTGGTCACACTCTGCTTCTGTACCCAGGCAACTCTAGTTTTGATATTGAATCTATTTCTGTTTTCAAAAGAACTAAACCAGGAAGCATGCAGGCAATTTCAAGTGGAGTCAACTGTACCTGGTTAAAACTAACCCATGGGGAGGTCTGGCCCCAACAGAATGTATAAAAGTAAATTCCTCGTTAAATAATGATAAAGCAGCAGTTCCCAAACTGAGAATTGCTTATAAACATATGCTGCCAATTTTCTCTGATTCCAGCTGGGAAAAACAGATGGGGAGGAGGGAAGAAAAATAAAAAGCCAAAGGGGGTAACTGTCATTTTAAAAAGCACAAAACTTCACAAGACATTTGAGATCTTAAGCATAATCTTTAAGTCCTCCTTGTAAACTGTGTAGGTTGTAACTCCAGGTCTGTTTCAGTCGACATACAGGAGGAGCCTTTCCAGCAACAAGGCGAGCATATTTCCCAATGATCCACGTTGTGAGAAATTAGGCTCCAGGGGATTGTCTCTGTTAAGACACAGCCCAACCATTATAACTTTTAAAACGTGCAGTGATAGAGATCAGATCTGTGCCCTAGGTGCCTTTTCACAGGAAGTCTCAAGACAAGGACTTTACTTTTCCCCTCCTTCCCTCCCCCAGTAGTAACCATAAAATTACTTCTGTGGGTGGAACAAAACCCTTTTAGAGCCATACTCCTGGAAGTGCCTCTTTCCCTGCTTGCCACCATGGAATGGCCTCAGGAGTTCACAGCAACCTGTGTGTGTTTTTCTAATACCAACACTGTGCTGGCATAGCACCTCTGGGCAGAGATTCCCCAGCCACACAGACCCTCTTCTCAGTTAGCATCCCCTCACCATGCCATCTGACAGGGGCTTACCTCAAATCTGAATGTTAAGCTGAAAGTCCTCCAAGATTTTTAGACCCTCTGCTTTCTTCTCTCCTCCTCCCACCTGGTGTGGTGGACCTTGGATCAGACCCCAGGGATCCTGGTAGGAGCAAGGCATATTACTCAAAGCATGCATTTCTCTTCTAAAGAGGCTCTTGTTGTCTCCTCAGAGTGACTTGCCAGCGATAAAGGAGAAGTTCCAGCAAATGTACAAGAAGCCATTAGCTGAAGCTGTCCGATCCGATACCTCTGGGGACTTCAGAAAGCTGCTCCTGGCAATTTTGCATTAAAAAGCCACCAAGAATGAAGAGGCATGCTGAGCAGCCACCTCTTGATTAGTTTCCAAAATAGCGTCCAAAAAATGTGGCATTAGCACAAAGAAAAAAATCCAATTTATTTTCTTTCCAACTGGGAAATGTGTTGCCAAGTAATGTTGGACATGAGCTTTATGTTATGGCTATTTTGCCAAATGTCCTTAAGCAATAAAGACATGTTTAAAAAAATTAATCTAAATTGACCTCTTTGTGTTTGCATATGTGGAGGAATCTTCTGTCATTGTTTCTTCTGGGTAGATTTTCTGTCTTTCTCTCATTCTGAATATTATCCCTGTTCTCTCCTCGATTCAATGGATGTCATGTCATGCCGTTACAGTCCTGCCAAGAGAAAATGGATAGTAATTTCTTCTCAGCTCATTATAACAGCTCTTTAAACAACCTGAGGGCTTGTGAATTAATGATTTAAGTCAGGCCCTGATTAAAATCCTGCTGTCAGCAGGGAAGGCCAGAGTGATTTCCCTGGCTGTGAGTTGCACTTCTAGCATAGTCACCTCCTAAGTTTTCCCATGAAGGAGATAAGGACTTGCAGTCACCATCAGCACCACCACCTGGGATATGGTGCAGGATGCAGGAGAAAAGAAAAGCAGGGAAAGAGATAGGGCTTTCATGAGGTAGATCTGTCCGGTAGAGAAATGCTGTTCCCAAAATGGCAGACATGGGCCTCAGGACAACTGCATGGTCTTCAACCTGGGACATTTCCCAGGTCTGACTGGATAAAACTCCAAGCAACCTGGTCTGATCTCATGGCTAACCCTGTTTTGAGCAGGAGCGTGACCTAGAGACCACTGGAGGTCCCTTTCCTCCTGCATTACCCTAAAATCCTAAATCATATGAGAGAAGACGTACATGAAAAATAATATGACAGCACCTGACAAGTAAGAAGAGAATAAGAGTTTTGGTCAAGGAGATGGGCTTGTGAGTTTTTTTGTGTGTCTGGCCCCTTCCCCCTTTTGAGTGTACCACTCTGCAGTGGGAAGGGTCTTTCACACCTAAATCCTCAGACGTAGGATGTCTGATGGCATCAAATTCCCATTGAAAACAGTATTTCTGAGGCACTGGATCTGTTTGGATCTTCTTGGATCAATGTCACAGCAGCAGTACGTGGCTGTCTAGATGGGGCAATATAAATGGGAGATGGGAAAGACAGGTGGCTTTGAAGAACAATGATCGGTGTGTCACACAGGATGCTCTGGCATTTTAGAGCCCTGATCCTCCCTTGGCAACATTTCTAGCCACCTAAAAATATCAGGGGAAATCCTGAATCTGAATGCCTAAATGCCTTTAGTCAGATATTTTAATGTTCAGACCCAGAAAGAGTAGAGCAATGTAGGATCTGTGTATCTTCTTGTTGCTGTTGCCATGGGTTTTTGTAACCAGAGACTACAGAAAGGATAGATGAATAATCTACTTCGGTGTCCAGTGTTCCTGGTGATATTTTATCCCCCAGAGGTCACACTGTGTATTCAGTCCAAGATAAGCTGGCAGATACCCATTCTCAAATTAGGTAGTTTGAAGAAAAAGCCAACAGGTGTCTGAAACAGACATGAAGTAGCTGGTTTGGGCAAAGGATTTGTTTTAAAATATTCCAACAAGAGTGCCCAAAGCTATGTGAGTGGTTTCTGTGAAACCTCTAGAAGCTCAACAGTCTTTAAATATGTCCTTATTTAACGTGAAGCACATAACTTTGGCAGCCAAATTTATTTTTGCCCCAAGACTGTTTTAATTAACGCTGATAGGTCATTCTGACTAAAAGAAGGAAGAGTGAAATTGCTTTCATCCTAATCTTTTACTCTTTAATTAGAGATTGGCCTGAAACCAAGCCAGGAGCCCACACATCTTCACACCCACGTATATTGAGCAAAGTCATTATTGAATTACGTGCTCTATCTCTCTATCTGTACACAATACAAATAGTGATGGCAGTGACTCTTGGGAAGTTGTTCTGTAACTCCAATGCTGTAAAACATGGAGACTTATATGCCTCTATAAGTCAGGGATTCAAAATTCAGGTTCAGATTTCAAGACCAGTATCTATAGATGTAGCCTGTTACCTCGCCTACAAAACCAAACCCAGATTCAATCGAGTCTTAAAATAAGCCTTAGTACAACACTAAATATCATACCAATGAGAATGACAGCTGTGGTGATAGGGCATTCAGTGAATCACGTTTGTTGAGCAGCTAGATAGAAAATTAATAATGTAATATTTACAGAGGAATGGGAGAGAAGGATCATACGGATATCTGGACATGAAGAATAGGAAGAAGATCAGATAGTTGGCAACTAGCAGCAACAGAAGGAAGTTAGCAGACTTTTCTGTGGGTGAGAGACAGCATTCACAAATTGCAGCAAAGGAAATTCCTTTCAGGCATACAGGAGCAGGTATGCAGAGAGGTTGAGAAATATCTGTCTTTCAGGATTTCAGAAGTTCAACTGTACAAGTCCCTGAGCAACCTAATGTAACTCTGAGGTTAACGCTGCTGTGAGCAGGAGGTTTTAATAGGTGAGCTCCCTGGGGCTTCCCAACACAATCTTCCTGTGATGCTAGGAGAATCTGGTAGTTTGTGAGCAGGAGAGCACTCCTGGCAGAGCTGTGTGGAAGTGCCTGAAGTAACACAAAGGACTTCCTGTTATTGCCATGCATGATTGTCCATCAATTCCCCATATTCACAACAGACATCACCTTCACTATTTTCTAGCTTGGGGAGTTTCATTGCCTTCAGTGAACCTGAAAGGTCAACCAGGGAGGTAGAGGACAGGGCCAAAGAGCTGTTTTCCCAATCCAGCAAATATTAAATCCACACTGGGCTCTGCCTGAGCACAGACAGGACTCAGGGAGGCTGCTTCACTGAAAGTGCCAGGATGAATCCAAAACCAGACTGCACATCCATAGTTAGGTCCCCTGATGGTGTTATCAGCTGGGTGAGAGAGAGATGTACATATCGAATAGAAAAGTCCCTATCCATACCATGTCTTCTTAGTAATTTTCTAGTTTAGACATATCTTTACCCTTTGAATGCACATATTCATTATATACATTTACATGCATGTGTAAATATGCAAGACATAAATCTGATAATTCCCCAAAGCATTAGTCTTTCTTTCTGCTCCCATATTTCTCACCTCTCCAGCTTGTAATAAGCAAAATGATGTTAAGCGCTCATCTTACCCTGGTCAGTGCCCACAGACCAAGCTCCACATTGCCAGGGCACACAGCATCCCAGGCAGACTGGCTGCACTGCCAGCCTGGGCTGAAGGCTGTCATCCCAACCAACCACCACCAGGTGCTTGGGGCATTCTTCCCATCCTCCCCAACTCATGGCATCTGATTAATTATGATCTCTGTATTTGTCTCTTTATACAATGAGGAATGTTAATTCTGGGTTTTTGTTTCATCTCCCAGTTTTATTAAGAGCATAATAAGGAATATTTTTTTCTTGTCCCCTGTCAACTTAGACTGCAAATTTGGGGAAAGGGATGATCTCTCTCTTGATAACTGTGGGGGCTGGTAGTCATCGAGACAGAGCACACAACACTGAATAAGCTCAGTGAAGTAAATGCCTGGAACAGTCCTTTTTCTTTACCCATATTTGTTCATTTTCACCTGAGTTGTAATAGGATCAGTGTATGAGTTTTAGAAGTTGTCTGACATCACCAGTCTTCTCTGTGCACCTGCCTACTGGCCGATCAGATTACATCTTTTTTCCGCTCTGTTGCTTAGTGCATGATAATAGCCGTTTCGTCATCCCATTACATTAAAACATGAGAAAAGCTGCTCTGGGTCAGACCAAAGGTTCAGTCATCCTAATTCCAAAACTGACAGACCCCAAACTCTTGCGAAAGAACAGAAGAAGAAGGATGAGTATGTAGCATTGCGGCAACGTGTGCATTCTTTGGTAGACTCTTCAGTTTTCTAGAAACTGTCATGGATAGAGTTTGTACAACAGCAGTTGTAAAGGGTCACTTTTTTTAACAGCCCCCAATGGCTCCAGGGGGTTTTGGGAGATCTGCAGCATCACATCCCACAGCGCTGCTGGGTCATATACCCTGCAAATGAACCCACTTTCCCATTTGCACACGTTGTTCAGTCCAGACTATGATCTGTGCAACATCCCACTCCCATTATAATGAATAATTCTGTTCTCCAAAAAAAAGACTACTCAGGTGTGATTCTGTCAATAGCATGCCATCCTTGGAAAGCTGCCTCAAGAACTCATTCAGAAATGGATTTTATCAGACAAGTTAGACTGTCCCACAGCAGAAATGGCTCCAGCCTCTCAACAGGGCTCATGCAGTGGGACATACTATTCTAGATGATGCCATGAAATATTATTTCTAGCTTATCTATATAGAAAATCCTAACTAAGCAGTGCTGATGTGCCCACTTGGTTGTAGATGTGTCTGAAACCATAATCTCTGGGAAAAAAAAGAAGAGAGAGTCATAAAGCAGGAAGCAGGAGCTCCACTGCTCAGGAGCCCTGGCCCCAAATTGGCAGGGACCTGTGTGGGGACTCAGCAGGGAGAAGCAACCCTCCCGAGAGCAATAAGCTATTTAAACAGCACATTCTGTACTCTGGGTTAGCAGGAATTTGCATAACTGTGCAAAGCCCTCGAGCCTGGGATCTTCTAAATAAATGCCACATTTATCACTATCCAAAGCAGAACACCCCACCTACCCTTCCCCAACCCCATAAGCCAGTGTCATTAGTGAAGTCAGATCATCATTTGTTTCTTTAAGGGTTAAAAAAATAATCCACAGCCGCTGCCAGGAAAAGGCAGAACTAAACAGGCAACAAAGAGTTAGAGCCAGAACAGAGAGATAAATTTAAATCAATCATCAAAATGGACCACAACAAGAGCATGTACATACAGAGCAAGAAAGAAAGCGAGAGGGTGTTTTGTTTGGGTAGCTAATGTTCCCTGGACAAGAAGAGAGAGAAATTCTCCTTTGGGTTTTTAATGCCACTCTAAATATTTATAGCAAGATCGTGGCCAGCTGGTGAGGCAGCGGCGGGGAATAGGGAGGGGAGGGCACGTTTTCCCCAGCGCCCCAACATCATTCTCCAAGTCGTTTCTTTACTTAAGGGGAGGGAAAAGGCTGCATATTGCCATGTTTACCCTCAAAGTGACTCATCTGCAGGAGTCAAGTCCAATGGCTCCTGGTGTTCCCCTCTCTCATCTCGCCTGGCCATTCATGCACACATGCACACACATAAGCACAGGTTGCATGGGAAGCCTCCACCCTGTCTATGGGTCTGGGTCTTCAGGGTTTTATCTGGCTTTCAGGAATTTCACCACATTTTATGCTGCACTGAAAAGCCTTTGAGAAAGGCCATCCACAGCACAGCCCATGATGCAAAACTTCTGTTTTTAGAGGAACAGGCTGCCCCCATCCCCATGACGTGCTGGTCCGTGGACACAGTGGCAGGAACATATGGAGCACTGCAAACAGCAGCACAGCATGGGGGTTGACTTAAGGGCACTGTGGCTCCCAATGATTTTTGCTCATCTGCCTCTCTGTGACCAGACGCAGACATGACTCACCCGTGAGCTTTGGCTTTGAAAATATGAGAAGGCGTTTTGCTTTAACCTTGTGTTTCCCTGTGGTAGAAATGCTTAGAAACTACATTTTGGATTGAATCCCACCAGAACAAAGGGAGAAATTTCAGCAGAGAGGAGGGACCCAATCCAGTTATCCAGGCATGGGTAGCCAATGCTATTTCTCTTGAACCACCCAGGAACTTGGCACAGAGCTGGGACACATCACACTGGGGACCAGCTGGGCTTCTGCAGGACCCTCTGCTGGCACAAGGTGTTCCACTGATCCCAGCCCTGAGAATGGATTTAGGCTCATCATCATAGATGATGGGAGTGTTAAATATGGACACCTTCATATGATTGAGGCAGCTGAGCACTTGTGGACACCCAGCAGTGCCTGGAGGACTGTCCACCTGCCCAAATACAGGTAGCACATACTGATAACCTGAATAACTTGTCAGACTCAGCTGTATTGACTGCAACCCACTGGCTGCAAAAAGAGGTCAGATGCCTTGTACATCTGCAGTCAGAGACCCTACTGAGGTGTCTTCTCTGGGCAGCTCAGTGCCACCTTGGGACTTGTCACTCGAGACCCACTCACTGCAGCAACTGCTCCAGTCTTCCCAGCCATAACATCAAGCTTCCTCAAGCCACCTGCTTTAGCAGTTCTTTGTCAAGGGTTTCAGAGAGCTAAGATCCTTATACAAACACACCCTGGTATTTTCTGTGTGAATTATCAAGCACCATCAAAAAGATAAATTGCTCCAAGGGCAAACTTCATTTTCTGCTTGGCAAAGGTAGTTGGGCTCTCTGGGTTCCCCTTGGAGCGGTGCTGTTCCCAGGGGTCCCAGTGCATCAACATCTCCAACCACACCGCAACAGGCTGATGCTCCCCAGATCTCTCCATAAGGTGGAGACACGGTCCATCCCACCAGAGTCCCAGGGAGCCCTTCTCTCTCCCCCCTTCTCCATGAAACTACGGTATTACCTAGCGCGAGGCATTGCAGACTGTTTACAGCCTTCTAGAGTTCCCAGGCACTTTAGGACGGGGTCCTGCCGCTGTTTCCAAACCGACAGCCAGGACTTTTATAAGTGAACTTTCCTCTCCGTGTCTATTTATTATATGTAAACATTTGCCAAAAAAACACCACTCGGGCATGCTCAGAACCAGCCAGGTCATTGCAAAAGGCAGCGGCGGCGTCACATGTGATAACAGCGAGCAGCCCGTGTGCTCCTATTCTTAGCGCTGGAATGTGCACAATGCCCCGCCGCTCATGCGCACAGCGCCCGGGAGCGGCAAAACTGACTTCAGAATAAACACGTCCAGAAATCGCCCTCTATGAATCACCCTACCTACTGAAAGAAACGTCCTGTGGGTTTATAGGGTTTTTATCCAGGCTCTAGCTATGGAAAATCTCAGCAGAGAATAAGCGACAGAGAGTAAGTGCATGCAGTGAAGGACGACAGAAGGTAAACCTTGCTACCTTATGGTTCCACTGCAGGTTGAGCAGTTAGTCATGACAGTAGATACTCATCATATTGTTCTGCCTGGCACTTAATTTAGTCATTGTGTGTCTGATTAACATTAAAAAAAAAAAAACCACAGCTAAGCAAAGTTAATAAATAACGGTTTTAATGCAGATTCCCAGTCTCTAGGGTTCTGTTTGCCCTGCTGCAGAGTTCAGCTCTGCCAGATTTGCATTCTTTGGGAGTGACTAACTCTAGGGGAAAGAGGCGCAAGCTACTAAACTGCTAATACTTTAAAATAGTGAATAAATGTCTAAGTGCATTTATTCAACGTGATTAAAATGAACAAACCAATTGCTTCAGCCTTCCAGCTTTAATCCCAAATCAGTGAGATAACTTCAGTGCTTTTGCTTCTTGCCAGGGACACAGGCAGTGCTGACCTCAGAGCTGCAACCTATCTGATAACTTTATGAAAATTTTAAAGGGTCTTAGCGACCTTTTGACTTCTCTATTATTTTCCCACTGCACTTAACTCGTGTTCCATTTTTATGCGTAACAGTGAACGGATATTTAGAGCAACATCAAAGTCCCGATTTGTTCCCTTGGAGCTGGATATTTCAATAAAAGCTGCTAAAAATTTGGGGTTTTTTTCTGCCAAGTCCAGAATTCATCTCTCTCCTATTTTGCTATGGAGGAGCGATCCACTGAAGAGTTTCTCTTCAAAGACCAGGACTTCTCCTCCGAACTGCTGAGGCAGCTGAATGCTCTGCGACAGAGCGGGGTGCTGACTGATGTTACCCTCTGTTCCGGGGGCTTTGAAATCCCCTGCCACCGAAACGTGCTGGCCTCCAGCAGCCCATACTTCAAGGCAATGTTCTGTAATGACTTCAGAGAGAGTCGCCAGGCTAAAGTCATCCTGAAGGGCATTGACGCCAACATTTTGGATCAGATTATCCTTTATGTTTACACAGGGGAGATTCTTATATCCAGTGAGAATGTCCTGTGCCTGTTGGAGACTGCCTCCATGCTGCAGTACACTAAGCTGTTTGAGGCCTGCTCTGCCTACCTTCAAGACAAGCTGACTCCTGACAATTGTCTGAGCATGATTAGACTGGCAAAAATCTTGAACTGCCAAAGCCTGAATAAGAAGGCCAAGGCTATGGCTTTGAAATGCTTTCCTGTGGTGGCCTCTTCTGAGGACTTGAAGGACCTTTGTCCCTTGGAGCTCATCGATTACCTTGGGGACGATGAACTCTGTGGGGAGGAGGAGCAGGTCTTTGAGGCACTGATGGTCTGGGTCCGGCACGACCTCCAGGCACGACAGGGCTACATCCAAGAGTTGTTCCAGAAAGTCCGGCTTCAGTACGTTCATCCAACTTTCCTCTTCCACTTCATTGCCAATGACTCACTCGTTCAGTCCTCACCCACTTGCAGGAGCATCCTTGAGTCGGCCCGGAGACAAATGTTTTCCCTGTACAGCACCAACACACCTGACATCAAACCCATGATGCATGTTCCTCGCCGGTACTCCAACCAAGAGTTCCTCATCATCATTGGTGGCAGGAAGGACAGCCAGCAGACGAGGGATGTCCTGCTCTATGACGACAAGACGAACCAGTGGCTGAGCCTGGCCAAACTTCCCATGCGCCTGTACAAAGCCTCAGCAGTGAGTTTGCACAGCAACATTTACGTGCTCGGAGGGATGCCTGTTAGCAATAAGAAAAGCCTGGTCAGTGGTAATATTTACATTTACTCCCTCAAACTCAATCAGTGGAGGTTGATTGAGCACATGTTAGTTCCACGTTACTCCCACAGAAGTTTGGCATATAAAAATTATATTTTATCATTTGGTGGAATTGGTGAAAACCAGGAAATCCTGAGTTCTGTGGAAAGATATGATAGTGTCTACAACACCTGTGAGAGCATGGCAAACATGCCTGTTGCTGTTCTTCACCCTGCTGTCGCTGCCAAAGATCAGAGGGTCTACCTCTTTGGGGGAGAAGACATTATGCAAAACCCTGTTCGGCTGATCCAGGTAATAGTCAGTCCTGCTTGTCTTAGGAAATTTCTTCTAAGGTATTCAGCAGTCCGTCACCTTCATTAGAAAATCAAACCACCTAGAAAAGTTTATTGTGAGTTGCAGCAACAGGCAGGTTGAGTTGACACACGGCTTCAAGGATCATTGCAGCCCTTTCATTTTCCCCTTCTGAATGTTTTTCAGGCCCAAGCCCTGAGATACTTCTTTGGCTGTCAGTCAGCTGTGCCTCTGGTGAGCACTAGGGCCAGGGCTGCTGCAGGTGATGCTATGGCAGGCAGCAGCAGCCCCCCTGCCCAGTTTCATGCCTGTAGCCAATATCACCAAAACCAGTGCTTTCCCCTTGGCTGCTGAGCTGGGGTCTCAGCCGTGCACCTGCTCGCTCACAGCAAACGCAAACACTCACCATCATTAGAGCGATTAGATGCCCACTCATCAAAGGGCCAGGACCTAAACTGACAGTCATCTCGTACAAACACTTGTGTTAAAAATGTGGCTCCTGCCACATGTTGCTGGCTCTCTGCCTGCTTTCAGCAGTTACACTCTATTAAGAGGAAAAAATACATACCATTTTTTCTTGTCTGATTTGATACTTTAGTAACATTGTAGTGTTTCTTTCCCCATCAGTGTTTTTCACTGGTTGAGGTGCTTTAACTAAGAAGAATCATTACGAGCTTAAGATGGCAACCAGGACATGAGCAATACTTTGCGATTATAATGCTGCTTGATTATCGGGGGGAAGGAAATGTATTTATCTGTTAATGGGGAGTTGCCCTGGAGATATTTACTATGCTGAGAACCGGATGATATGACATAAATGTTTGTGTCATCCAGATATGGATGACTGAATGATCATCATCTGGTAACAGCTCTTTTTCTCACATAAATTGATGACTTAGATACCACTCTAAGTCCCTTTGCCAGCCACCAGCACAAATATAGCAGCTGGGCAAATATGGTGGCTGCCAGCAAAGCTAGGTGAAGTTGAAGTTTGTTTGCCCAGGAAATTGCTAGGACCAAGGCAGGAATACACAGAGTAAGGGTAAATGTAATGAATGGGCTTGCACGTCGGGAGAGCAAGTTACAGTGATTTAATAGCCATGCAAAGATTTACAGCCCAGAAGCTTGTATATGGCAGACACACTATTCCTTACTGCATGTGCTAGCATCTCCTGAGCACACAAGATTGGGGAACTAGAATGCTTTCCAAGGAGACATATTAGGGAAAAAAAGTGGGTATATCCTCAGATTTCCAGGACTTTGAGCCAGAGAACTGTATTTATTAGGGCAAAATAAAACCCATAAGTCCCTCTGTAATTACAAATGCCAGTTGAAATGCAACATAAACAGCTGTGTGTGTATCCTTATTTTTTTGCCAGGTTTATCATGTCTCCAGGAATACGTGGTTTCGGATGGAGACCAGAGTGGTGAAGAATGTCTGTGCACCAGCTGTCACAATTGGAGACCAGATTATCATCATAGGTGGTAAGAGCTCTGTTTCACCTTCCTTCTGCCTCCCCCTGCCCAGATCTTGTGGGTTTTCACAGCCTTGCTGTGCATTTTGAGGGAGTGCTCCCTCAAAAAGCACCTGGAGCTTGGGAAAGAAAGAAGTCCATCCACTTCTCTTACGGGATCTTATGGCAATGGAAGAGGAGATAAGTTCTCCATGAGGCCCCTTCTTACTCCAAGTAGCAGGACCTGGGCGGGGGAAACTGAGGAGAAGCCAGTGCAAGTTACTGGTCTGCAGAAGGAAGGACGCCAAGAGCATGGGGATCCTGCTTCTCCCCTGCTGACTCAGCCTGGTCCTCCCTGTCTGCTCTTCTTGGGAGAACAGAGAACGCAGTTTCCACAATTGTTGGCATGGGTGGGCTCTTGGTCTATGAGGTATTGGTTGGTCCTGTAGCTGCCTTCTGGGAGTAATTGTGAAATGTCCTGAAAGGGGTGTGAAACACCTGGAAAGAAGAAACTTCTCAGTGACTTTTTCAACCTGAGGACCAGCCTCTGCCCATTGGCACTTTGGTGTTATTACGTCGTTGGTAGTTTGGCTCTCTCCTTAATGCAGCTCCCCTGACCACAGATTGGCAAGAGGAAGCATGTGTTAGATTTAAGAGAAAATGAGACACATAGTAGCTTTGGCAAAGCAGTGGACTGAACACAAATCACACAGGACTCAAAGGTGGTGTCACCCCTCAGAGCTGAGTCCAAAGGTCCAAGACTATCCTGTGTGGCAGATTGTCCTTAACTCAGACCACACTCTTGTTTTTCTGTGTGGGCAAGGTACTGCTGGGTACCAAGCTGCCACACCTCCGTTGCTCCAGGGCAATGGCCCTTTTACCAGCCCTTACCTCTCAGCAGAGGTGAGATTCCCTCAGTGGAAGAGCCGTACACGGGGTCACTGGCATGGTGACTGGCACAGATATGGCACTGTGGACTTTGGGAGTGGAGCAAACACCAGTGACACTGTGCTGTTGAGTACCGAGCTCCATTCAGTGGACAGCCACACTCCAACCAAGGCACTACTGTCCCTTTCCCTGGTTTCTCTATTACCAAGTGAAGCTCTAGGAGTCTGTTGGGTGAAAAGAAGTATTTTGGTATGTTTGAAGACACATACCAGGTAACTACACATACAGGTAACTACAACTGTGTTGGACAGGTTGGTTGCCTGATCTGATGGGTCTTATGGTGCTCATCGAGTCTTGGCTGCCAAGGTGCTACAAGACAGCGTGAGGACAAACGAAGAGGGAAGATAGATAGGCATTCCTGTGACACATCTTCACTTCCTAGCTTAGGGATCTTTATTCTGCCGAAATTATGTACCAGTATAATAGGTTTTATTGAAGACTATCAGGAAATATCATTCCTTCTGCTGGCCATAAGCTCTAATTCCCATCTGTCTCTTCCACCTCTGACTTTGCATTCAGGGTACACCAGGAGAATCATTGCTTATGATACAAAAGGCAACAAGTTTGTTAAATGTGCAGACATGAAGGACAGACGAATGCATCATGGGGCCACTGTCATCAAGAACAAGCTGTATGTCACAGGAGGACGATGTCTTACCACAGACAACGTCATCAAGGACCTGGATTCCTTGGACTGCTATGATCCAGAGACTGACACATGGACACCAAAGGGAAAACTGCCACACAAACTCTTTGACCATGGATGTCTCACACTCCAGTGTGTCCCCTGTTCTAACCTTCTCTAAACAATCTTTGGTACTTCCTTGATATTTTGTGCTTTCCTTCCCAGAAAGGACCTGCCTCGCTCTGCAGAGAGCACACGGGGAATCCTTATGGGGTCACGCAAACTCTTGACTTTGAAGGCACGAGCAGCGCTAGATCTTCCCAGACCCTGTGCCAGAAAGGTCATGAGCTCTGTGCTCGTGCCTGTTCCCCTGACTGGTACTGCACGTGGTGCTGCTGAGTCCAATCTGGAGGTCTTACCCAGGATCTCAACAGAAAACAGGAAAAAGATACTGGGTAAGAACCCGGAACAAGGATTTGGGCTTGTACAGACTGTAAGTGGAAAAGTGAATAGGGATGATGGTATCTCCAGGGCAAGTAAGATCTGGATAACCCGCCTTTGTTGGCGTGCAAACTCAGCTGCCTCAGCAGCCCTTTGCTGCTCGGTGCTGACCAAGCTTTCTGTTTCCAGTGATGGGAACATTTAGAATAGGAAGCCCTGAGCTCCAGTCTTGTAGCCAGCCCAGCAGCAGCTGCCTGCGTTAGCTATGGTAGTCATCTCGTAAGAAATAAAATTTTAATGTTCCTAACAGCAAACTAGAAATAAGCAAAAGACTGGTGCTTTGATCTGAACTCTCATATTGCAACAAAACGCAGATTTGACATTTCTGAGCTAACACTCTTTCACAGTGAAGGGAAGATTTTTGTTCACCCTGACTGCCCTCTGAAGGAGCAGGAGAAAGTGGGGTGGAAATTAAAATTGTCTGCATCTTCTTTTTCAAGGGATCTTGTTTTGCAGGAATCTTCTCCTTTTGCATCAGTAATAGCAGTGGGGTTAGTTATGAAGACTCTGGCTGATGGAATTCCTGAAATCTGGAATAGCAGAGAGGACATATGGAGGAAAGGCGATGTAAAAGAGAAGAGGTATTTGGGAGGAACAATTTTTTTCCCTTTCTCCTCTGTCCAAACCACTGGGAAAAAAACCATGAGACCAAGCCAGTGACAGGAAGCCAGCTTTCCAAGAAGAGCAAGTCTAAATCTGCCACTTGGCAAAGCAGCTCTGGCTCCACCAATATTTTTGTGGGGTTCTGCCACTAAGTGCATACTTTTAGAGGGAGGGGATTAATCATCAGATACCGAACAGGCTGTGAACGGCTGTTAGGTCACCAGGCTTGGTAAGATTGCTGAGATAGCATGGAACTTTAAAGATAGCACTGATGTCCACCATCCAGAGAAATGATGGCAGAAA
Organism: Lophotriccus pileatus; assembly: GCA_035583135.1. NCBI lineage: Eukaryota > Metazoa > Chordata > Aves > Passeriformes > Tyrannidae > Lophotriccus > Lophotriccus pileatus. The sequence goes on along the minus strand of JAWWES010000081.1, from coordinate 139,598,706 downwards.
GAACACCCCTTTTTGAAAGAAAGTGGGACTTTTCTAAGGGTACAGGGTGGCATGAGGAAACCATGCTCAACCTCCCTCTTCACAGGAAGCTGCACATCCATGTGGGCACCACCACATTGCAGTAAATCAACTCCAGATCCTAAGATCCCCTCTCATAAATCTGTGTCTGGGAGCAGAAGGGTGACTGAAATAGTTAATGAAGTGGAGGGCTAGATGAAAATATTTGGTATCAACTGCTCTTGTAACAATGTGGAATAAAAGGGTTATTATTGTTTGTACAAGCTTTGTGTTCAGAAGTCCCCGTTGTTCCCTCTGAACTGTTGATAGAGGGAATTGTTTCTGTACCAGTGGGTATTGCCAGGGTTTCCTTCTAAGGATCGGAGTAAACCTGCAAAAAATGAGTGGGAACCCAAACTCATCTCCCAGCTCAGAAGCCTTTGGCTACATTTCTCTTCTGTCTTTCAGTCTATAGCATCATCTCCTCCCTGTGCAAAGCAGAGCTAAATCATGGCACTTGCCAAGTTGGACTGCAGCAGTGATTCATCCCGCTTCCTCACAGACCATCTCCAGCTCTCTGGAGAAAGAAGCCTTGTCATGGCCAATTATGGAATGTCTGCCCCAGGGAGATGTTTACTGCTAACCCTGCAGTGCTGCCTTCCCAAACTCCTTCCTGTTGCGACCCCGCTCAGCTCCAAACTCCGGGAGACGCCACTTGCTGCCATGCATTTTAGCTGACACGGATTCCTGCCAGGCTCGTGACTGTACCCAAAACCAAGGGGAAAAAAAGTTGACTCGGGGCCATAACCCCATGTTTGCAAACCATTGCCACAGTCATTGGTTTATGCTTAGAAGCAAACAGTTTCTTTTTAATTCCCATATCATATAACTAGTGATTTTCTCCATGTTCTCGTGGGCACCAAATAGTACCTTGCACAGCTGTAGCTGGGCAGGAAATGGGGAGTGCAAAGAAGAGGCAGAGTTCCAGCAGCATTCCTCTCAACATCTTTCCTCCATCCCTTAGGGAGCCCTCACATCACCCCCAAGTCCTTGGAGACACCAAGGGCTATGGCCAGCCCTGCTCTGGCTGCAGCCCTGTGCTCCTTCTCTTCACAAACTCCTCACCTCGTGCTCATAATTCAAGGAATTTGGAGTCACTGGGAAGTAAATTCAAACAATGGTGGTTTATGATAGACTTCTGTCTTGTGGTCAGTTTTGATGCAAACTCTGACCAAAAATTTTGGTGCCCTTCACAGAAAAAGGGTTCAAATCAGAGAACAAGGCAGAGGAGGGATAGCAGAGTTGCTTGGCCACAGAGAGGCAGCAGGACATGCAGCTGCAGGACAGGGGTTACTCAGCAGTGGGACAGGCACTATGGGAAGAAGGGATGTTGCCTTTCTGATTAGCTGCTGACCACCACCTGGCCCACCTAGAGCAGTACCTAATACCAGCCTGACTGCTTTGCAGTAGTTGTATCCCAGTGGTGCTATGGGTAAAAGCACTCCCACCAAAGGTACTTCTTTCTCCAGTGCCAGGAGGGGACTTTTCCGAGCAGAATCTGCAAGGCCGCCACTACGTGGTACACTTTCTGAGTCATTACATGTTTTTTCAGAGGTCTCATCAGCCTAGTATTCAAACATTTGAGTGCTTGCTTAGATGGGAATCCCCCATGTGAGACCAGCAAGGCACTTCACAAATACAATGATGGCCCCATGAAAAGGTGTGAATTTGCTGCTCTTCCTTGAATAATCATGGACGCCAAGGAAAAGAGGCTTTTAAAAAAGGGTTGCTGATTGGAGGTCAGTCTTCAGAAGAGTTGATCACATGCCACATTTTTTTCAAATCAGAGAGTGCTCTAAAAGCTCATTACCTCCAAGCTCTCATTTTCAAGTGTCCAGACTCAGTCACCAGATTATGGAAGCCATAGGATCACATGGCTGAAAGCAGCCTGTTCCATGGGACAGTGAGTTACTCAATCTGTCATGGCAGGTACTTGTCCAAAGCATAGAAAATCTCCCATGAGAGATGCTCTGATCCCTCCCCAAGTAATGTACTTGAGTGCATTATCAACCTCAGAGCTTTTAATACTATCTATACTAAATCTTCTTTGCTGTACCTTCTTCCATCCCCACAGAGATAAAGGGCAATCGATTACCCTTTTACATACCATGTATTTTTTTACATCTTTAAAGTTTATTAGGATGTTTCAAATTCTCTAGACTAAACAAACCCAGCCCTTTCAATCTTTCCTCATAAGTCATGTTTTCTAGACCTCTGATCATTTTTGTTGCTCTCTTCTGGACAATTTCCAGTTTGTCTGTTGGTGGTTTTTTATTTATTTAAGCGCAGGGCCGTGGCTCAGCCTCGCAGTGCTGAGAAGGGCAGTAAACCTTGTCTGCATCTTACCTACAGCATTCCTGGTCTTGAGGACCAGAAGGACTTTTGCTTTTCACAGCAGCAGCAGATCACTGACTGGGGTTCGGCTGTGCTCACCATTAAGGAATGCTTGCAAGTTTGGGCAAGGTCACATGGAAAGACTGAAGGACATCCAGGATCTCCCAGGGTTATTCCGTAGCTCTCCATCTTTGCTTTGGCTCATCAGGATCCCAAGTTGGATCCCATTGAAAACAATAAGTTTCTCCATAAACTTCAACATAGAGCTTTGGACTGGGCCCTAATTATTGTGTTCTCAGCTGGGTCCATCACTAATTCTATTCATTTTCAAAACAAATATTTAATGTTTGAGTAAACTTTTTTTTTCATACTAAGAGAAAAGTTTCAGGAAAAAAAAAAAAAAAAAAAAAGGAAGAGAAGAGATTGTGTTTTCTTTTCCACTTTCTTCCACTTGCCTTGCTGCAAACCCAGAGCTGAGTCCTGCTGCACAGGCAGCCTGTGGCGGGCGGGCAGCTTTGCTTTGATCTCAGCAAAGATCTTCGTAGGTTAAGCCTGTGTTTTTTCATTGTAACCATTTATCAAACAACACAGCCCTTTCCAAGGGCAGCCTTTTTCTTGCACAGTAATATGTTTATAATTATAATGCATTTCCTGCTTCTTTTTGATTAAACACACCTGACAAAGTAGGAAAGATGTCAATGCATAAATAAATGGGCACACCGAGTTCATCGCTTTGTCCTTTTTTTTCCAAAAGCCAAGGAGTTCATTGCGAGGTGAATCCTCCAGTTGAGAAGGAAACAATTGGGGAGAGCATATATGAATAGCGTACAGGGTAATTTATCCCTGGCATTGTTCCTTAGCCTGACCTGAGAGCCATTAATAATTGACAGCAGCAAAAACAATCCCTTTTTAAAAATATAAACATCCATACTTTTTTTCCAGCTGCTTGAAAGCTCCCCCGCAGAAGTTAAACAATCATATTCTCCGTGGCAAAATGAGCATGAATTCCTCAGCGCAAGGTTGCACCAGCAAAGGAGCTGAGACCTGCTAATTAGTGAACTGCTAATAATGTGTTCAGCAGCTAAACCTGATGAGTTTCCCCTGGGGTCTAAAGAAGCAGAGTTCATGTGGAGGAACTGGTGCCTTAGTCTGCCGGTGCCACCGAGGTCCACGGGGCTCCTCAGGGTTTGTGTTGGAGCCCCGAGAGATTGATTTGGCCTCTTCTGTTTATTGACGTTTCCAAAATAGTAGCAGAGTAGCGAGGAGCCCAACTGCTCTGTCACTCCGCAAGTCACCCACCAGCTCCAGCTGCCGCCTGTCACTTCTCTCCCCAGGGCTCTTTGTTTGCCTGCACTTCTTTCATGTTGCAAGAACCCTTTCCGAGAAAAGCAAGCGGCAGCACATCCCGAGCAGCCCCGGGCCATTAGGCGGGTCTCGTGGCTGCTTTAAACACAAAGCGTCCTCACAGCTGTTGGAGACATTTGGCTCTAGGCTTGGGGGTGAGCCACGAGTAAAATACTGCTGCAGGTGGGAAAAGGGGACAGAATCTCGTCCGCTTCTTCATCTGGTCAGGAAGATGTTTGTAAACCACCCTCCTATATCTAAACCTCCATGTTGAGTTCTCTGAAGTTTATTTCTTGACAGGCTGTATCTTCTGATGAGTAAGCCATGTCCCACCACCCCTCCCTAAAGCAGGCGTGCTGGGATGAGTACAAAGGCAAGACCACTTCTTCAGATCCCCCAGTGCCACAACTGTAATGACATCCCCTGAGTTTTGCCCTGGTCTTGGCACATTGCTGAGTTTTCTCTCTGCTCTTGAACACATTCTCAAGCCAAACAACTGAGCAGATGTGCCCTGAAACGACATTTGGAAGTAGCAATGACCACCCAGAGCACCAGGATGTGACACTGAGGACTATCAAGCCCAAATTTTCAAGCTGATGAGATGCTCCTGGTCTGTAAAATCAGCCCAAAACAATCTGAACCTTAGAGTAGAGCCCTTAGAGCTCTCTGTAAGAGCTGGAAATCTGTAGGGGAGTGTGTTCAGCCCCATGGAGCTGAGAGAGAACTTCATGGAGGGTGCTGCAATGTGAAACTTGGCTACAAAGCTTCAGTGCTGGGAAAGGGCAGTGTTTTATCCAGATCAGCAGCAAGCCCTGGAATTAATAGGGTTGATTAAACCATCTTGATGTGCATGGTATGTGGAGATAAAGGCCCAATTCCCTAGGGCTTCTAGTGAAAATTATATGTTAACCATAACAGTACGTGACATTCCCCGACAGGGGTGAGGGACTCTGCTGGAAGACGACAGACAAGTACAAACCAAGGGGGCAAAAGAGGCAGCTCTTGGGAGAGCAAAGTTACCATGAACTTGCTGGATCTGTTTCAGTGCTGAAATGACGTGGACCCTGGCACCAGGCAGATCGAAAGCAAGGGAACCATGCCTGCTTTGTGTTGTTATGACACATATATTTCCCTGAAAATGACATTAAAGAGTACCAGAGGCTCAAACATTGTTCTGTTTATCTGTTCCCTGGGTAGGGCTCTTACTCTTCGAGACAGCCTGAGCACTGCAGAGTATGGCCCCTGTCAAAACTTTGCCTCTGTCATGGGGACCATCAGAAAATGTGAAATGGGAAGCCAGCCCGGGGAGTCAGGGCATACATGACTGTTGCCTGCTGCCTCCTGGCCGGACAGCATCCCTTTGAGACACACAAAGGGATGAGCTGTGGGAGGACACTCCCCTGCCACGCACTGAGGTTTGCCAGATAGGAAGCAGATGGCATAGGACGATTCCTCCCCGTGGCGTTGACTCTGGGTTCATCCTGTGCAGAAACACGGAAAGGCTCCTCATCACCCAGGCTGTGCCAAAATGGTGCCTCAGTGTGCTTCAGGCCACATTTCAGCCCTGGGGCTCTCTTGCAGTGGAGCTGGCACCTGAGTTACCCATTAATTCACAGAATGAACTAACCCATAACCATGGCATCCTAGGAAGACTCTCAGCAGCTTAACTGAGTGCCAGCTCAAGCCTTGACCAAGGAGGAAAACAGAGAAGTCCTATGGATGTTCTTCAAGATGCTGATGGATGACTCAGACCATTTTAAAAGAAGGCAGTCTTTGGGCTTTGGAGGTGCTGGCTGAAGGCTTCTATCTGAAAGATCCTGTTTAGAGCCTACAAGAGTTGTCTTTCTGCTCATAATGACTTGGAACAAATGTCAGTAAATAGAGTCTGTTTCTTTTCCAGGCATAGAGGGCTCTGGAAATTTTCTCAAGAGAAAAACAGCAACACACAGTGAAAGAAGTGGTGCAGGCAAACTGAAATACAAATGGCAGAGAAGCCAAAAGCCTGTTTGCCCTTCCAACCTTGAGCTCATGTTTTTCATGGCATGAAATGTGACATGCACAGTCAGTCACAGATTTCAAGCTGAGAGCCTGTTATTTGTGATGGCAGTGTAAAATACACGGACCCTTACTCCTAAGAGCTTATGAGAGATTGAGAGCAGAGGACACAGATGGCCCTCAGAGCATCATAAACTGGAGTTTCAAAGCATCCAGCTCATTCATTAGGCAAGAGCAACACCTTATGTCATAACCTGGATAACTGAAGTAGACCTAAAAAAACCAACTTTGACTCTTTCCACCCCAGTCCACAGCCCATCCCACAGATCAGCACACAAATATGATTGAACAATTGCCAAGGCCCAGGACTTTCTGGAAACTTGGGCAACACTGGCTGAACCAATCTCTTCTATCCCCAAGTGCCTCATAGGCAGAAGGGCACCATTACCCTAAAATTTACCTAGGATAGGAGCTTTTTCCCTGATTTTCCACATCTAGATTTTTCCCTTCCCCAGGAAAGGTAGCAGAAGGTTTGGGACAATCTAGAAATGGGCACATACCTGGGAAAGTGTATCCCTTCTGCTTTTAAAAACAAATGATTTATAGAGTAAGGACAGAACATTCAGACAGCTCGGGACACTCTGATTTCCAGGAACAAGCTATAAAAGCCATTTAGGTTGTCTGAAAATACTTTGGCATTTCCCTTTCATATTTCCAAAGAAATTTCAACTGTAAGGTGATAGGTAGTGCAGACCAACCTTCCTAGGGCTGCCACCAGTGGAAGGAAATGTTGCCAGGGAAATGATTACATGGATCAATAGGGGTTTGCCTTTATCATATTTGTTTGATGCTAGAACACATTATCCTCTGCTAATTTGTGGCTCGACTAATGCAAATACATGGATTTTCATGTAAGTACAACATTCTGCTTTATGGCTGCAGGATGTTGGTCAGCTCAGCTTGATCAGGAGAAAATGCCTGCCCAGGTTTTAGTAGAAACCTGCAGACACACTGATAGCAGAATAGTGGTACTGCCAGCCTCAGTGGGATGTGGCACTTGCAAACAGCATGAGTCATTTGCCCTGGAGCTGTAGTAGCAGAGAAGATCTGAAGATCTAGATAAAATTGGTGAATCTGCAGCATCTGACACACTTTAAGAGGTTAAGCCTATTTGTAGACAAATGAGGGTAATTTTCATAGCTGAAGGGATTGTATTTTTTTTAATAAATTCATAATAAACTCTAGGGAGGAGAATACTGAGATCTGTACTCAGATAACTTGTGGAGATGAGAGGAAGTTTGTCCAAGGCAGGGATGGAGTCGAAGGAGCCAGAAACTCAAGAGTGCATTATCCTCAGTGCTTTGGTTTTTATCCACTCACAGGATTAAGTTATGCTTTCAGGACAGTACAAAGCATCCCTCTGGAGCCAGACCTTGATCTCCCTGCCTGGTGCATAGGTGGGACCCACAGAAGTGCATTTGAGGGGGGAAACTGGGAGAGACAGAATGGATGTGCATCCACAGGGAATGCACAGGGGGATTTCTATGCATCGTTTCTTGTCTTACTTCTCCTTTAGTCAAATATAATGCTTCATATTATTAAAAAGGGGACAGCATTTTGCTATTCTAATGACATGAAATACTTGAACAGACAAACTAAACTACTAGCCTTACAGTCCTATGGTAGTTCACACCACTTCTTATTCTGGTCATGTCATTTTTCTGTGTCTGTGGTTTACGTCTCGCAGCAGAATCAACTCAAAGCCAACTTAGAATTTTCCCTAAAGTCTAATTCCAGTTATCACTAGTGGTGAACATGAGAGTCAGTTTGCCAGTGGGTATCAGCAGTGCAGTTATGTGGCATCAGCAGGAAGTAAGAAAGGATGGGACTTGCTGAGTTACTGTGGGTAAAACATTATTTCTTTTATATCTCTAATGCCACGTCATTAAAATAGCAATAATACCATATAATACCAATAATAGTGTTTCAAATGAATCCACTAAAGCCTAAAAAACATTGCCTTTCGTGAATTGACAAAGATTTTTTACAATCCCACTGCAGCTACTTGCACTTCAGGAAGTAACCACACCTATAGAAACAGTGTTCTTAAATTAACATAATTATGATCTTAAATGAACTAGTAGTCATCTGGATAAGCGCAAAGACTTATAAAATTAATATGGGACAGATTTTGACTGAGGTTATCCCTACCCCCCAAAAAATAGACAAAAGGGATTAAGTTAGCCCCTACTTCCTCTTCCTAAAATGTGGGGGGTTTACACTGCTTTCCACAGAAATCAAGGATGGATTGAATATGAAAAGAGGGCCTTATGAAAAGGACACAAACATTAGCATGGTTTGCAGGTGGATTGTGCCCATGGGCTAGTGATGCTTTCACTTAAGCAAAGGCTCTTCTGCTTGGAGGCAACGTCCCAAATAAGCCTGAAGATGTGAAAATCATTCCTTTGAGGTCATCTGAACCTGTTTTCCAAATTCAGAGTAATAATGTATGGAGCACTCCATGCACTCATTTCATTCCCAATTGCCTGCAAGTTCAGATCATGCCAAAACATGGCCTTTACGTAATGTAATGTATGTACAACTACATATATACATTATATTCATTTCTACATTCAAGGTCTGTAGGACCAGGTATTTGCTTGTTTTCCTGGAAAAAGCAAGTTTTTCAGTTCTTTCAATGTTTTTACATCAGTGTTTCTGAGATGTCTTCTTACAACATCCCCTCAGCATCTGTTTTATTTTAAAAGGATAAAAATGCATCAGTCTCACACATTCTTGCTACTTTCAAGCTTCTCCAATTACGTTATTTATATGAATCTATTCCCTTTTTTTGTTAGGATTTTTTTATTCTTAGTTTAAGTTTCATATACCCAGTGGCAAGGACAGAGACCTGCGGGGTGTGTTGTTTTTAAAAACTATTTTATTTTGTCTGCTCTGTGATGAAAATATCTCTGCAAATGTAGGATTGCAAGGATGTTTGGGCACCTGCCATCACTCTTATTAACTTTAAGCTGATCCTAGGAACTGGCAGTACTTGACTATCCGGTTCCCAAGTAGCATTTGTGAACTGCAGGAGTCGTTCAATCTTGTCTTCCAAGAATGACTCCTTGGGTCCCTGCACTTACCACCTGTCTTGGTAAGCTCAGCTTATTCTGAAATCTTAAAGTTAACATGAGACATCTCCATTCTTTAGCCTCTGCATGTCTGTCCTGGTACAAAAGGGGACACGGGGTGAGGATGCCCAAGCTGGCAACCCAGGACACTCAACAGTGTACTCTTCCCCTGTACTTGTGCAAGTCAGAATTCCCTAACTTTCTCCCTGGACTTTGATCTGACAGTAGATGGGTCAAATGCTTCAAAGCAGCCTTGTGGCATTGGCTAAGTCACCCAGGACTAGCATGGGACTCCTTGGTGCTCCAGTGTTTCTCACACGTTCCCAAAAGCAGCTCTACTCAGCAGAGGCTACAAACCAATTAACTGCCTTTGAAAATTCTGGCCTTGGTCTTTATGATGAGATCCTCTTGATAACAGCACTGCCTGGAGTGAGCAAAGAGCTTCCCTTGTTTTCCTCAATCAGAATTCAAGCAAACTTCTGCTGACCTCTTCATTTTGGCCATTTGATTTCAATGGGAAATGGACTGCCCGGGGAACTTGGACCTCAAGCCTTGTATATTTTCTCTAATATTCTTTTATCTTCACTAAAAAACATTTACTAATATATTAAGCTAATGTTTCTCCACAGAGGGTCACACACAGTTCAGCACGCATCTTGCATCCAGAGATTTCTCCAGGTCTCTTGTGTTAAGTTTTTCTAAACAGGTCAGGTATTTACTTGCTGTTACTGAAGGGAACAAGCAGAGCCCTTCTAGTTGACATCTAAAATAATGAAAGGAAAACCATATGTAAACCATACTTTCTGGAAATAAACTAACCCTTCTACATTTACAGGGTCAGGGGAGTACGAGTGACCCCACATATCCCCATGTGACTGCCCAAGTTGCTACATAAGAGAGGAAAACAGGTCACACAGATGTAGTTACAGAAGTTGAAACGGGGATGCAGGGGAGATGAGGAAATGCTGCCAGATTTAGAGTAACAGGTGGTTCCTCTGTGGCATCCATGAGGGACGAGTGGATCTGGGTGCTGAGAGCAACCTCTGCCGAGGCGCCTGCACGGCATGGGGTGGAAAAGTGTCTGCAGGAATGGGGCACCATGGAAAATAAACGGAGGAACCAGCACATGTAGCATCAGCCTTTTCCTAGAATTGGTCCTGCAAGGAGCTCTGGAGAAACCCGACCCTGCGATAAAGGCTGTACCTTAGGACTTTGGAAACATGGGGTTTAGGCACCTGCTGTCCCAGGCTGTGCCTGACTATCAGCAAACAGCTTGGCCACGATGCACGGATCCCAGTGAGTGCTTAAATACCTTCATGGAGTGGGTGTTGCTGTCTCAGTTCTCCTGTTTCCTTTCCATGCTGGAAAAAAATAGCTGTTCTCTACCTTTCATGCTGGAAAAAACAAACACATTCTGCTGTGTCAAATGCTATTTGACATGGGGTTCTTATTTCAGGGGCCCACTCAACTCAGAAGAAATAACCCATTCCCATGTTTCCAGCTCAGCAGAGCCACCTCATGTGACCCTGCAAGTTTCTGCCCAGCAGAGGACAGGTCACAGAGAGGCAGTGACAGAAATCCAAGCAGAGCACTGTGATCCAGAGAAGATTATCAAGCCCCAGCAGCTATGGGAGTGAACTCATAGCAGGTCAAGAAGAAAACAAGTAGCATAAAGTTTGAGACAGTCTCTGGCAAAGCTCAGGAAGACTTCCCGTAGACATCCCAGTGTCTCACGTGGACAATGATCTTGGTTCTCCATCATCTTATCCCTCATGTGGGCACTGGCACATAATGTGCACTGAAATACTATCCAGCTTTAGGTCACAGTTTACCTCGAATTCAAATTCTTGAGCCTGTCCAAGAGAAGGAAGAGCTGTGTTTTTACGTATTAAGCTTACAGGATTACATTGCTACCACGTGCCCAGGTCTTTCAAAAGATGTAGCCAGACCCTCCCTAGTCCCAATGACCTTTTCCCACTGATGACTAACCTCAGGCCTGCCTGCACGAGCAGAGAGCAAACAAGTCCAGAGTGGCAGTTCCTTGGCAGTGACTTTATTCACCTTTCAGTGCCGCATTTAATAACTCTGGATGGCACTTATTGGAATAGATTTTCCAGCAAGTGGCATGCCAAAGTCTTGATGAAATCAGGCCTTCTGTCTAATGTCAATCACCCACCTTTTGCCAATTCAAAAGTGCTATCCATGCTGGAAAAGCAAGTCCCAGGGAGCACTTCAGCCTAGACCACACAGTTAAGCCTGGCCTAATAATAGGCTGTAGTAAAAACAGATCATCAGTGCATGGTCTTCAACCTGTTCTTCTACACTTTGCATTGAACAACAGACTCAGCAAACTACTGGAGTTACTTCCAAGTGTCTTCCTATCTGTTTTATGGGAACCTTTTCATGGTCACTGGAGTTGGAATGTGCACAGGCATTCTCAGGGTATCTGCTGAGGGGCAACAAAATAGAAGTGCATCCACCACCTTATTTTGCAGGCATTACATAGTCTTTACACAAACAGCTGATTACATACATATGAAGATTTTAGGGTGTGAGCAAAGCTAATTCTCAGCTCATGGTCTAAGCCTGTCCTTGCTAAATATGCAAAAGCAGACATTGTTCTCGTCCTAGATTAGGTTATAGTTTCAGTTCTTGTTGTTCTCTGGTGTCAATAGGAAGTATGTTCTCTGGCATCTGCATCAGGCACATTTGCACCAGTCCCCGATGGCTGCAGAGCTGCAAATTCTGCTTGTGGGTGGTGACTTTGCCTCCAGATCTTTTGTTTTCAAAATGCAGCTGCAGAGGAGAGGAACATGGCATCATTATTGCTATGAAAGGTCTTTTCATCCCCTGTGGTTTCCGGGTTAGAGCTGTGTTGGCTGAGGATTCCTCCCCCAGGGTGGAGGAGTAATGGAAATGCAGCCTAAAACAGGATCAGGAGGAAGATGTGAAAATGAGCACAAATGCACAGTGTATGAGTCAGTGCCACAAGGAATCTCTATCCCCTAAGTCAAGATCACACCTCCCCTTGGTACAGCAGAGCTGTTCCCACACAAGGAGAAGGCATCATGTGGTGTTCAACATCTTTAAAAGGACTTATGTCCTGACTGAAAGTTTAATAGTGGGAAAATATTTTCAGGTCAGTAACATTTCAGCTTCAGAGAAGGGTAGGAAAAGCAAGCATGACATGCTGCATTCATTATCTGCTGTAAAATAATATGGACTAGGCACTGAGGCCAAATCACTTGCGTGGTGCAAATCAACCTCCTGATGCTAAACTGATGCTGAACTGATTAACTCTGCTGATGAGCTGGCCTTTGTCATCAAAACCAGTTCTTGTACCCTTATGGGGTATTATACTTTAAATTTTTCATTAACAGCCTCACCTCAGACTGTTCAGAGGAATCAAACCATAGCTCTAGTACCAGGAGTAGGCAACGTGGGCTGAGAAATACCCAAAACAACAGCTCTATTGACAAGTGTCTCCAGATCCCCAGGGCCTGTAAACCCACAATCCATGGCAGCCTGGTGTTGCTGATGGCTGGAACTCAGACTGTGGGTTCTCCAAGGCAGACACCACGTCCATCAGAGTGGGAAGAATTTGTCCCCCAAGGAAAGAGGCAAGGCCCAACAGAGTAAGACCTTCTCCTCCTAGGTATGCATGAGCAGAGTAGCGTAGAGTCAAACCCAAAGAGTGAGGCCAGGTTTGAGCCCAGCCAGGATAAGGAGGTTGACATTCAAGGCAGCCACAGGGCAGACTAGAGAAGCTGCAGTCTGCTCTGAACCAAAGGTCCAAGGGACTGGCACAATTCAGGTCAAGGAGCAATGTAAAAAGAGTTGTTTATATTGCTGTGCATGTCTTGAGGACCAGACTAGAGCAGAAGTGGGATGTGAAGGGGCATGATGGAGAACAGAAATAACAAGTGGGACTGCTGGTGGGACTGCTACATAGACCTGACCATTAGGCAAGCTTCAGCCCCCTTCACCACCTTCTAGAGAAGCTTTTCAAGCTCTACCTCTCTCAGGGAGCTGGCTGCAGTCAGGGAGCAGAGCTGGAAACCCAGGTATGTCTCATGGTCCATCCATCCAGACATCGTGCTTGACACCAGCCCATCACTTCTCCAGACAGGCCGCACCGATGGCCAGGGAGCAGCCACATAACACAGCCCCTGCTCACCTGTCATGTGCAGGCAGAGCAATCTGTGGCATTGTGCAACTGTGCAGCAGCACAGCACCAAGCCTGCCCCCAGGCAGCCTCAAAGCCTAGGGAGGCACCTCACATTCTCCTGCCGTGACTGTGGCTTGTCTGGCCGCACCCAGCTCCCTGCCACGTCACAGCAGGTGTGCCAGTGCCAACCCTCCTTCCAGCAGCTCTCCTGGGCAAAGCAGGAGGAGCTTCTCCAGGAGAGAAGGTGCTCACAGAGGTGATGGACAGCAGGTGTCACTCCCCATTAGCTTGGGCAGATAGTTTTGGGACAACCACCACAGGATGAGGATGACTCAGCTGTCCCTGCATGCTGGAACATCCTACCAGCCTGGGAGGCACCCTGGAAAACTCAGGACAGCAGAGGCCCAGGACTCAGCCCAGGATGGCAGCCTGGGCCATAGCTGTGCCCTTGGCACCTGCTTCCCAACTGGTTCCTCAGAGATGTCCATGCAGATGTGCACCTGCACAGGCAGAGGGACACTTATCACCCCCTGGATCAGTAGGACATGGCCAAAGACAAACTCTGAGCCACAATGGGTCTACTTACCATGTCTCCTGTTTTGGGGGTGGGCTGTTTTGGGTGAAAAGTCTTTGTGTAATTTCCCACAGTAGCTGGTCTCTGCTGTGTTCAGTTTATAAGGACTTCAGTTTATAAGCACTTTTTTCCTAACTGCTGGACTGACAAATGCCACTGGTATCTGAGGTTCAGGATGTTCCCAATAAAAATCATGTTTCCAAGGGCACATGCACATCTTCCTCTCTTCCATGAATTTGCACAGCTTGAACCTGGTGAACTGCTGACAAGGCACAAAGAGGATTAGGATGCAGGTTATCCTCTGGAATCCATCCTGGCTTATTTGAAAGTAGCTTCAAATGCAAAATGCTGAGTAGAAGATGTCATTTGTCACTCTCGGGAGCAGATTTTCACTGTAGAGGCCCCAGTCTCATTTACAATAAATTGCCTCATAATGTGCAGGTGATTTATGCCATTCTTCAGCTATAAATTATACTTACATCCACTCTGTGGTCTCTTTACATTGCTAAAGTGTAGTAATGTGACTGTAGGGTAAGTGATAGGCATAATTTGTCTACACAGAGAAATTCATCAGAATAACTGTGTGCATGAAGAAGAATTTTTTCATCTTGGAAAATATTCTGTCTGTTTTCCTCATGTGAAAAAAACACTCACAACACAGATTCGATCTGCAGGCGTTGTTTCCCGTGACCTGAACACCACAGATATGTGGTATATCTTCCTCTGAAATAGGGTCAGGAGTTATGAATCTATTCTGTAACTAGCATCATTTTTATTCACAATATTTATCCAAAGATCCCAAGCAGAAAGTAGAAAGCAATCAGAGTTGTGAATGAGGATAAATTTGTCCTGTTTGCTTTTTTAGGTTTGCTTTTCCAGCATCCTGAGAATATATCTCTTCCTATTATAAGCTATTTTTCCAGGGTGATTTTACTTACAGTCAAAAATGAGCATTGTGAAATCAACTGTTAAATTTAGATCTTTGGGCTGTTTTCATCAGAACAAAAACACAGGGATTTGTAGCTGTCAGCTTCCCTAAAACTGATTCATACAGAAAGACCAAATCCTGAGCTCAATTAATTTAAGGTGGTTTCCAGTGATACCAGAGACATGGGCATGAAACTGAGGTGCCTTTGGATCTTAGGATGAGGATCTTTTGAGCATTTCAGGCAATGACCAGATCAGGAAAGGTAGTTGGGAGAGAGCCACTTTAGTGGTTTCTCGCTGCTAGCTTCCTGCTGAAACTTTTGAAAGAGGAAAACATTTCTAGTTTCTCATTTTTCTTTCTATTTTAGGATATTACTTTGGCTACAGTTGGAGCTTTCTAGCTTTGAGAGCCAAATTCTACCATTAGATCAGCAGGGCATTTTATCTGGGAGGAGAAGAACATTGGCTGGGACATGTAATGGAGGACCAGCAGGATTCTTCTGCACTCCAAATAGTAGTCTTGGTGGACCTACGTCGATTATGTGCTTGGGATAATGTTCGTCGAGAGGGAGCAGTTTTAGTACTACCTACACCACTAAAAACAGATGCCATATTTGTCTGCAGGGGCTAAGTCCTCCCAGGAACTATCTGATAGCTTTTGAGCCCAGATTGCTTAATATGCTCAATTACAGACAATTACTTTATTATTCTGAATAGAGTATTTTTGTCCAACATGTCAGGGAGATGAACACTATACATAACATAATGCTTCTGAAGTTCTCAGCAGTCCTTTCTGAGAAAAGATGTCCTTCTGGTTCACTGGTAAAAGCAACATCTTCCCAGCAGAGTGAATCAACTAGTTGTTGGATAAGCTCCTGCTTTCAGAGATGTACTTTAGTCTTGGAATTTAGTCCAAGAACTAAAGTCAGGGGCAGAAATTTGGTATCTGCCAGCTTGAGTTTTTATCCTCCTCTATTAGTCCAGCAAACCAGAACAATGGTCTGACTGATACCATTTATTTGCAGAGATTGGTTACACCACTTAAAGCTTTTATGTGCAGGCTCATTTTTTTTGTTGCTTTGAATGTCCTTTACATCAGGTTATTTTGTCCCAGTCCTGATCCTGTGTCACTTCTGTGTGGCTTTTTCCAGGGGAAAAAACCTACAGTAAATTTAAAACCACATATATGCTTGGTCAGAAAATGAGGTTTACATGTGAAGAGGCATAATTCTAGTGCTACCTTTTTGTATTCCTGTTAAACATCATGGAACCCGTTGTTAACACTTTTTGTGTTGATGTTTCACTGGTAAAGACCAAAACCCCCAGGAAGCACTGAAGTTGTCCTCCCGGAGAAGGAAAATGGTATGTTATGAGTCACTGGTGCTGGTGCACCACTGAAGACTTTCAGTGGTTCAGAAGTTCATCCCATAGAAAAGGACAAAAAAGCAGAGAAACAAAAATCTCGCCTCCTGAGGCACACTGAGGTAACATCACTGAAAGTAGCAAACTCTTGGTGTTTCTAAACACGGAGTTTACCTGGAAAGCACACACTTCATGAAAAAACATCATACACTTGAATTTAACCTTTTCCTGCCGGAAACACTGCAGCCAGACATTTTGCCTGCTGAGAGGTATTGACAGTGCATGGGCTAGAGTTGGGGGAAAGAGAGAATTTGGGAGGCGATGTCCTCTTCTGCCCTTTGTGCTATCCATGCCTGGGGAACAGGGGGATATTTTTGGAATATTATTTTAAATATCAGGGAGGGGCTATCAGGTTTCATTTCATCTGTTAGTTCTGATCTGTGGTGCCAATCAAGCTATAATTTTAAATTATAAAATGGAGTCCTATGTGGTGAGGAGCACAAAAAGAGGCAATGCCCTTCTCCACAGTTGGAGTGTACCCGTGGCGATGTGCGATTTCACCACTATGTCTGTGTTACTGCAATTACTGTCTGCCTCAGACTTATTGATTTGAAGCCTATTATGTCAGCTTAGCCAGTCAGATCAGAGCAGTAATGCTCTGCTCTCCATACTTCAGCCCCCAGAGGGAGAGAAAATGGGTTCCTCTTTCTGGAGGGACTGCGAATTTTCTAACAGTGTGTGATGGCGCACAAATTCATGGCAAAGCTGACATCCTCTAAATCCTCAAGTCTTTACCCAAGGCTCCTTCAGGCAGATACATCCAGACTCCATACACTCCAGTAAAGAAGGATCAATATAGAGCAGGAATTACCCCCCTCATGCATTCCCCTCTGCTCTGGGAATAGCATCCATCTGTGCTTTGCATTTTGTCCCTTCTTTACAGCCTACAAATCTTTCAGACATCTTGCTTTTACACCAACTAATGCTGAAACAGCTGATGATCATTGAGTGTGACCATGCAGGGAAGATGGCCCAGAGATGCACTGAGCATATCTGTTTATATGCAGATAAGACCGGGTATTGGGATGGGGAATGGCTTTGAAGGTCGGTCGAGATAAGGGAGTTGAGTGGTATCCCCAGCTGACTTCCCTTGAGAAATACATTTGACTGTAATCTTGCAAAATCCCAGCACTGGGGAAGGGTGAGAAGGGATCAACTGTTCTCATAGTATCAGCCATTTTTTAAGACTTCAGATACAGTGAAACCACACCAGAAGATAAGGTGTTTTCTGACACTGATGACATGAACACTTTGGGGCTGATCTTGTGTTCGAAGATTTTAAGTTAAATTTACCTTCCCTTTCTTCCTTCAGCCTAAATGCTCTACTCAAAAGACAGCAGGCTTGTCCCAAAGATATTGTGAAATTAGTTGTATGGGAAAAGTAATACATTTCGGTTCTGGCTTGCAGGGTTGTATATTGTCTACACTGCTACAGTGATCTAATTTAGCTGGAGGAGTTAGACTCCAATATGATGACAAAGGATGTTTCTGCACAGGCTAAACAGTAACAGCTTTGTACAAGGTAAACGGCAGTGCCTGGAAAGGGGAGGGGAAAAATGGATTCAGGCAGTTTAAGGTAGCTGTCTTATGATGTATGTCTGCATTTCAAATAGCTCACAGATCTAAAACTTCAGCTGTTTAATCAGCTGTCACCTCTTCAAGGTTTCCTAATTCTCCTACACTATGCATGCTGCCTCGGATGATACGTATTTTCCACAGACACATGATGAGACCTCCGTTAGGGCCCATGTGTCTGTCATTACCCTCCCACACCAGAGCTAATGTCCTTTCCATAATGGATATTGATATATAGATATACACAACACATTCCCTTCCAGAAAAGCTTTCCAGGCTTTTTCTCCATTAAGTTAACCTCTATTGTATTATCTGAAATTAATTTTGCTGCATGTTGAACGTTGGATGTTCAACTTAAAAATTAATGCTGTAAGTGCTTACAAGAGTTTCAAGCTCAGTGGAATACCTGATCACTAAACTTGGATCTAGAAGTGTTTTCCTTCCCTGTGCTACAGCTGGTGCACTCACAGTGGTCACACTTTGAAAGTTAGCATACACTTCACAATGCTCAGCACTCTCCACTACACAGCACAGTATCTGCTGTGAAATCTTTTCTCTTTACCACCAGCTCTGCCTCCAGACAGCAGGGCTGGAGGAAAGGTACTACAGCCATCAGCAGAAAGCCTCACTGGAACCACCACAGAGTTTCAAGCAAGAATATTCCTTAGGGACACACACTGCAAATTTAAGAACAGAACCTGCTGCACTATTATCAGTGGGAAAGTTGCCAACAGCAGCTGCAGATGCCAAATTAGCTGTTCTGGCAGCAGAAGACTGTTTTGCACTATTAGATGGACACAGTTACTCTGTCCCACCTAGCCTGGGCAAACACCTGGTGAGTTAGAGCAGAAAACCCTTTAAATTAAGCACAAACTTAGGAGCACTCACCTTTTTTTTTTATGCAATATGGGTGGAAAGCCACATTAGAGAATACAACTCAGAGAAAAAAGCAACTCCTGCTCCCAGGGACCTGCAACTTACAGAACAGGCTGAAACAGACTCAGCTGATAAACTTGTTCTTGCAGTCAATTACTGAAATTTAACAATTTCCTGCCTGTGAGCTGAGTCAGGGTAACTGTCCCAGAGCACACTTCTGACTCCAGTGGAACGAGGTAACCTGACCTCATGCACTGTGTGGGAGGCCAATTACATCACCCCACAGCTGGTCCACGCGAGGAGCAAGGAGCCACAGTGTTGCTGCAGCTCTCCTCGTGCCCGGGGACTTGTTAAACCCAGGCAATTGTGCATCTTGGCTACCAAAAAAAAAAAAAAACAAAACAGAAGAAAAGTTCTCTCCCGGGCCAGGTGATGCATTTTGGATCAGCAGGACAAAGTTTTCTCCTGAACTGGCCTTCAGCCGTAATGTGGCAGCTCACATATCTTACCATGAGCCAAGAAATGATGACAGGTAACTTTTTTTTCCCTTTAGGATTGATTTGCAGTGGCTGGGTAGAGCACTTAACTGCTTCTGCAGAGCTCAGAGGCTCTTCATGCACACCAGCTCTTGGCAATAAAAATCCCAAAATCGATGTTCCAGCCACACAGGTGGCCTGCTTGGACTTCTTCTGAATTATGATCCTGCTGAGTTTGCTGAGTTATTCAGGGTCCTGCAGTGCCATATCCCAATTTTATTATGTCTGTGATTAATTACTTTTTTCCATCAACTCCAACCACCCTAACTCCTGTCAAAGTATAAAGGGGGTCTTTTTCTGACTTTGAGATATTGTCACGGCTTGTTTCTCACCCTTTGGGAAAGGACCTTGTGATACTCTCTAAAAAATGCTTCTGCCCATCAACCAAGTGTTGAGACAAGCAACTCAACAGTAGGCTGTGTAATTGCAGTGAGTAAGAGACAGGATTTGTCTTCTGAGTGGGAAGACTCTCAAAGCAGCAGTTTTTAACTTCCTGCAGTTTTAACTATATTTTAAAATTTAAAAATCAAGACGCTAGAGATATGTGTTTATAAAGATAGATCTGGTACTACTTAAATCTTCCTTCTATTTTACAAGGACAAGACTGCCTCTTTCCCAGCTAAATCTTGGAAAAGATATAACTGCAGCCAAAGAAATACAGACTTAGTCTGAATTCATTCTTCCTGTTGCAGGTACCAGTGTTGTGCCTTTTCCTTCCAGCTACTAATTCTGGACTGATGAAAAACATCTTGGAGAGTATCTCTCTTGGGCTGTCTCTGGGCTACCTCCCCTTTTCCAGGATATTCTAGGAGCTGGGTTCCCATTGCATGCAGAAAGACTAAGAGATCCCAAAAATGCAGTAGCCACCCATCATCATTTCAGCACAGCGTGTGCTGAAAAATCCCTGCTTGTAATAGCAGTGATACTGCTGTGACTCCTTGGCATTTTCTCTGCAAATCCACTTGCTTCCTGGAAAAATCAGGCACACTCCACTCCATGCCTAGCCAAGAAAGTCCAGATGCTTTATTGCTTCATTCTCATGCTGCATTTAGACTTTTAATGCTTTCATGTGAAAACACATGGGAACCGTAAGTCAATACTCTATTTATTTCTTCTGTAAAGTCACTCCTTGGTGTGAGAGTTAAAGGTTACAAGCAGTGAATGGCTGTTGACTCCAGGGGTTACTCTTATAAAGCAAACCAACACTGATTTTTGTTTCTGTTTATCTGATGCTTGCAGATCACTACACACCATGTAAACATCACAAGGCACCAAGGGGGAAGTTGAAAGCGAGGACTGACCACGGTGGTTGAGTCTGCACAGAGCACAGGCAAGCACAAAAAAAGTAGATTAAAAACTGTTATTACTGAGCCACAAAATGTTTCCCTCTACTGCAGCAATACCAAGCCTGAGAAAAATGAAGCCAAATCCCTTAAATTATGTCACTAATATCTACTTGAAGGGAAAACTCAGATGTGCAGTGGCCTCCAGCAGGAGGTCTGATATGACAAAGTTCATTTTCCATGCAGATGTTCATAGAAAAAGAAAAGGATTATAAAAACATCTTACTTGTATGTATTCAGACTAAGAGCAGTGGCATTAAGGTTGCCTATGGGCAGTGATAGGCAGAACAAGGGAAAGGAGCCAACCTAGTATGATGTCTCCTATCTGCTCCTCTAAAAGGCCCTGGGCACGAGAGGTGGCCCACTGAGCAGCTGTGCCCTTCTAAGAACTTCCTAGGAAGGAAGGGAAGAGTTTGTCACCTTTTTCAGGACAGGTAAATCCCTGCAGTCCTGGTTCTCAAAATTATGCATAAACTTCTCTGTAACAAAAAGGCCTGGTACACTGGCATTGTTCCCTGAAAGTGCCAGTGCCAAGTATTCAAGGACCAGTACATAGCCTCAAAAAACATAAAATTCCTTCTTGATTGTCTTCTTAACCAAAACACATGGTAATTTGCATTTTCTGAGTCACAGGAGCATGCTTGGAAGTCACTTTGTGGCTTCTCTGCAACTGTCAGGGCTCCAAATGTGCATTCTGGATTTAAACCAAAAGCTGAGCTTCTCACCCCAAAACTATGCTCCAGATATTGGTGCTGTCAAAAGAAAGGTAGCTATCACAAGGCTTATGATAAAAATCAGAAAGCCAGCAAACATTCTTCCAGCAAAGCATTCTTTGTGGCTATGAATATCCAGCTGAATCTCAGCTATGTGGTTTAAGAGACAGAAATTAGTATCTCTGGCTGCATGACAACAAGCCTGAACTATACTGACTCAAGAAGGTGGCTCCACCAGTGTCCCTGCTCACTGGCACCCATGCTAGCCCAATAGGCAGCCCAATAGAGGGCAGTGATACAGAAAACAAAGCTGAAAGAGTGGTGATGCTTTTAAGTCATAGATGCGAGGGATAAGGAGTGGATGGCATTGGGTAGAAAATGGCAAAAAAAGACCAATAGTTACAATACTTCTCTCCTGGTCTGAGTTCAAACACGTAGGCCAAGTGGACCTATTCAATTAAAGATGTATTTGGGAGAGGTCCCACACGAAGCTGCAGCGCTATTCCTGGCCACACTCTGGGTGAGCTACGCTGGCAAGGAATGTGTGCTTCAGGAATGCAGCTGGACAGGCTGTGTTTAGGAAAAGTTGTGTATCCTTACCAACAGGGTGGAGGATCGGAACTCTCTAATAACCACGCTCCTCTCTCCACAGGAGGTTTCACACAGCAGATCACCCTGCTGCCCTTTGCAACCAGCTCCCATCCCTGCGCCAAGCACTGGCCACCCACAAGATCTGGACACCCCGTAGCAGCTTTATACAATCCCCCCTGTCAGGCAGGGGTGCTCAGTGTGTCTCACTGATGCTGCCTGGGTGGTGTTGAAGCAAGAAAACTGTAGAGTGACCCAGGATGGACTGGCAGACTCTGCAGACACGGAGGAGAGCATCCTGAGAAACTCCTGTGGGCCCTTCATTGAGACTGAGCAGTTGAAGCTCTGGCTTTCATGGAAAGCAGCTGCTGGTGCAGGAGAGGGCTTTCTCACATATGAAAAAACGAGCTGTTCTGTAAAACAGGTAGTTTTGGGTTAGAAACTTGTAATAATCAGCTAAGGGGCACCTTCAAATCTAGCCAGGAACAACTTCTCATGCTCGTTTCCCTGCAGTGTGTCCTACACCATGAAATGTGCATTTGCACAGTGAAAAAAACAGCTCCTTTCAGAGCCCACAAGCAAGGGTAGATGTGCTGTGTGGTCGAACAGCAAGGAATTACCTTCAGATTTTCTCCCTCATCATGCTGAACTGAGGCCTGGAGCGGGCAGCATGCCCGATGGGCAGGGCTGTAACCCCCTGGCACCTTCCCAGACCTCGCCTGGGGCCACCTCTCACCTTTGGAAACTGCCCTGCCCAGGGATGGCTTTTCACACTGTGGAAACAGCTGCTTTCTGCAGGCTGCTGGAGGGACAGAAGGGTGGAAATTTCACACTCCATTCACTCCATCTGTGTTCCTACCTTCTCTTCCAGGGACATCCGTCCTCTACAGCAGGCTTGCCCTTGGACTGCACCATCCTTCTACCTCTGAAGGCTCCAAAACACTTTAGGAGATGGGAAAATGAAGATGCAACAAGGCTGCAAAAGGGAGTGCCTGGCATTAACTATCTCTCTGCAACAGGCATCCAGAGAACAAGAGGAGTGGGGGAAAAAATGGAAAATTTGGGTCACCAAACTGGGTCCTCTGAGACTGCTGGCAACCAGGCAGTGATGCTTGTTACACAGGGGCCACAAAAGCCACAGATAACACTGCAGCACCAGGAACAAACTTCAGACTTACTCTAAAAGCCACAACTGCGATGTGCCACAAGGAGGATGGAAGAGATTAAAGGCAAGGCCACGACATGATGGCCCAGGATAATTACAGGAGCTCATTGATTATTCTAGGAGGTCAGCCATGACCTGCAGTACAAAGCCAGGCCAAGACAACCCCACTGCTGACTTGATCTTCGCAGGTGTGATACCCTCAGAGCCTTGTGGCATTCGGTGCCTTCTGCTTTCCGCAGCACTGGCAGTGCAGCAACAAATGGCTGTGCACCTCAGGGAGGCCCTGACAGTGATCCAGCTCTTGGCTTGGTTTATTGCTGTCCCACAGAGAAACCTGCGTCCTGCGGGACTGCTGCCACAGCCGGTTCAGGCACCACTGGCTTCATGCCCACTGTAGCTCTGTACTCCAGCTCTTCTCCGTTGTGGAACTGAATGTCCAGCACTAACTCCTGACTGCAAATTCCTGGGCTTAATGCAGTGGGCAGGAGGCAGAGACACCCTTTGACATGGAAAATATATATTTTCTATGAAATCATATCCCCAACTCTGTTGTCAGCTACACTGTGCACAGTTTATTTACTAGAAGCAAGAAATAATTCCCAGATATACTTCCAGTTTGACAAGATACAACCCCCTCGGGCTGCTCCTCTTCTCAATTGGTTTGCTGACACTAATTTGCTGCCAGCCTCCTGCCTCCTTTAGATCTACCTATGGCACAAGGACGAGGGAGGATGGGCTGGCCCATTGCGTGCGACGTATGTGGAAGTTGGCTCGCAGACAACCTCCCGCTGTTTGTCTTTTGTGCACAGGGAACTGCCAGTACTGTTGTGGCTTTCTCATCTCTATTATCTGTCCTGAGCACATCACCTCACATTTAGGGGTATGTTTCTGTGAACTGAGGTAAATCCAAGGGCAGTGTTTTACTTTTTCTAAGTATTTTTTATTTTTACACCAAACCCACTTGCAGGTATTTGCCCAGGAAACTATATTCCTCTCCCTCCAGTTCCCAAGAAGCTGCTGATACGCGCTGCTCCCATTTCACTGTGGAGAGGGCTTCTCCCTGCTGAGATCAAGTAACTCATCCAAGGTACAGCAACAGCTGGCAAGACCAAATGACCTTTGGGGCCAGTCTCCTGGCTCAAGTCCCCACTAGTGATTAACACAAACGGCCCTCTTACCCCAACATCAGCAGCCAAAATCCCATCCAGAGGGTTAAAATCTTAAGCTCAGACTGTCAAAGCAACCAGGAAGAAGTGTGGTATCCCAAACCTGCCCCACAGCTGCTTCCCTCAGCCTTTCAGCATCCTTTACTGAGTGCTCTCGCACTGCCAGACCATGAGTGAGTCATTAGAGGATGCACCCTGCAACTCTTTGACCTCATCCAGCACTAGAACCTGCTTCTAAAGGTGAGTCATGGCCCAGCACCTTCCCATGGGCTGCATAACTTGCCTCCAGAGCAGAGGCTGGCTCCTACACCTCCTTGCATGCCAGCTGCCTCCTTGATGAGTACATAAGGTCTAATGGTCATGGGATGGGCAGGCAGGAACTGCCGTGATTTCATCGCAGCTGTGACCTGACTGACCCTTCATCCCATCATTTACTCTGCTTCTCTGTGGAGTGAGAGTCATGAGACTTGCCTGCCTGGTATGAGGATTAATTCCTACCAGCTAATGCTTTGAAGATGAGAACAGCACACATCACCAAGTGCTGCTGCTGTTGCTGTTAGACCTGTGCTCGGCCCAGGCTGCAGTAATGCACAGTTCAGGAGTCCATAGGGAGAGTCATTTATGTCACTGGTGTCTGTGTGACATCCTTCTAGGAGTATCCCAAAAGGATCCACTGTTGGCTACCTGGAGGGACCCACATCTACCCTGTAGTCACCAGGAAGCTGACGGGCAGGAGCAGGAGGGTCCCCTCCCCTGCCCATGGCCCATAGAAGGCTTGATCCAGGGTAAAGCTACTGAATTTTCTGAAAGAAGGCTTCAGAGGACACCTGTGAGCATCCAGAGAGTCCCAGAGTTAACCAGCTCCCCTAAAGCATCCCTGGAACACACCAGGCAGTGAGTCAAACTTATTTCTGGCATTTGTTCTCACTCAACAAGTTGCTGCTTTCAGGGAACAGAGGTGTAGAAAAATAAAGCTTGGGCCAGATCACAGCTTCCTGTTCCCAAAGTTAGATGCTCTTCATCATCACTGTGCGGCTTTCACAGATGGCAAACCCTCCCGCAGTGGTATGAGCCACAGCACGCTAACTCTGCTGCTGGCATGCCTAGCCAGGGATGACAGGGGCATGGAGGCTACCAGATCTGTCTCCCTAAGGAAATATCTATCATCTGGATCATTTTTTACATAAAAGGGACATGTTTGCTTCTGAGGTTTGAAAGCACAGGCTGCCACAGCCAAACACGAGCTCCTTGCCTCTTCACATCAGATGGACGTCTGGGATGGCCTGTGTCTGTGGCACAGGCAGGATCCTGTAGGATGTGCCAAATGAGGGTTTGCTGCCCAGAGTCTGGTCTGAAAGAGTGTTTCTGTCTTTATCCTCATGTGGGAAATGCATCCTTTAATGCAGACATTGACAATGCAATGACCACATCAGTAATTCTCCAGATGACCTGTGCAAACCCAAGAGGGTCATGACATCACGCACTGCCTTTCTGTAAACCAACACTGCCGTCTTTGGCCCAGTGCAGCACCTTTCATGCACAGCATCAGGGCCCATTTTCACTATCAGAGCCGATTTCTGGTGTTAGCTTTTACCTGTAGTACCTGTATGTGCTGACTGTGAATGTTCACAGGTTGAAGTCAAGGCATCACTGGAATAAAGTCCTCACCACCCCCCATGCAGAGTGGCAGCACCATAACTGTGTCCTCTCCCTGCCGCACCCTTCGCAATGTCACTGTGTACTCAGTTTGTCCGAAAAATACAGTTTTTCCCTTTGACACTGTGTTATGGTGAATCTCCCGGGGCTCCAACCAGCACTGAACAACAGCAGAGCCACCCCCAGTTGTTCCTGTGTGCCCTGAGATAAAATTCATTCCTTGGCATGAAAAGCTTGTGTCTTGGAGCTCCAGAAGGGTGCATAAGAGGCTGCTTTGATGTCTGTGCAACATACACACACACGTTCACACCGGCCGGCTGCGAGCAGTCGGTAATGCCGGCTGTGATGGACATGCTGCAGGCAAGGGCCCTGCAGGAACCACCACACTGGTGTAGGGAGAGGAACATTCTCCTTTCACAGCTAAAAATGCCACTTTTAACCCTTCTGCTGTCAATTCCCAGATCTGCAAACATGGAGCGACAATCCATTATAGATGCACCAGCTTTGGATAAAAATGAACCAATGCCTCCACCAGTTCCTTTGCAAATCCCTGCACCTTCCCAGGCATTTGAATGGGTTTATCCCTGCTTCATTAACCCCTGCATACCAATTGCCTGTAGTGGACTGAAGGCAGAGTTTAAGCACCTGTGGTACCTGCAAAGTAAAGGCTGAAGTAAAGGAAGGAGGCTTCTGCCCCACAAGACCCCAGTGTGGAAGCATCTGCGGGAGAAGACCTCAAAAAAGCTGCCCATGATCTGCTGTGTGCAGACCATTGCTACTGCAGTAGGAGCTGAGCAGCTTGGCCCCAAGCAGATCTATTTTGGTCTCTGGGGAAAGGGTCCATGCTCTGAAGCAGTAGCTCTGATTTCTGTCTGTGCCACCATTTCTAAAATGTCAGTTCCTGCAGCTGGTCCAGCCTGGCTAACCCTGGCTGTGCACCTGTGTTTCTGTGCCACAAGCTTCACTTTTGGGGTCTTTGTTGGTTTTTCCTCAGTCCTAAAATTTTTTAGCTTTGATTCAGGCTGTGCTACAGTGTCAATGGTGGCAGCTCTCCTGCCACACCATGTTAAAATCTCCAAAGGTTTTAACACGCCACGTGCTTGGCTGAACCCACAGCACTTGCTGCCTTATGGTCTGACACAGTGCTTTCAGTCAGCAGGTGACCACCTACTGCAGCCCACTGGCAGCTCCCTGGCTGCTCACAAGGTCTGACAGTGTTTGTAGGTTATCATGACAGATCATGACAGCTTTTAAAAGAGAAAGGAGAAATAAACCCCCGTGTCTGCCTTCTCTAGCACTCAGTTCTCTCTTCATCCCCTATTGCAGACCAAACCCAACTGCAGTTCAGAGCTGCTAAGTGATCCTCATTAAAAGGATGAAGGTATTTTCAGTGACATGGATCTGCCTGGCTTAACCCACTCTGCAGGGCAGGACATGGGTGACAGGCGACTACAGCTGTTCAGGGACACACTGAGCTCAGTGATGCTGCTGGGAGTTGCCTCACCCCAAGCAGCTCCACTGTGGCAGACCTGGTCCCCCCTGGAATGTCCTGATGTGTGGAGGGTGGTGTCACCTGCAGTGATGATGTTGAAAGATGTTCACTTGTTGAAGGCACGGGACATTTAAACTGCAGAAGAAACACACCAAAGATGATTTTGCATCTCAAAGCACTCTTACAGATCAAACAGTGTCTCCTGATACTCAAAAAATAGCTGTTACTGCTTGTAAGAGAAGGTGAGACCACTGTCCTGTAGGGGTGGCTTGGGAAGAGACCTCAGCCCCAGTGTCCTTGTATCCAGATTTTAATTTTTGCATGCACTGTGGCTCACCATTTCTCTCAAGCACTTTCTGTCCCCAGAGGCTGCAAGAACCCTTCACATATGGCAGCTTTTAGTCGGTGGGTTTTCACTCTCCTTTCCTCCTGCTGACCCTTGTGTAACACCCACACAGGGGAGCCACAGCAGGAAATAGGGATGGGGCGGCCAGGGACAGACCGTACTCCTGGTGTGGAGCTCCCGGCACCAGCAGACACTGTCCCTGCAGCTCTCCTGCCTGCAGGGCTCCCACTCTGCCCCGCACCTTCAGTGCTTGTTTTCCTTAGGGTTTTTTTTGATTTTTTGAGGGTGAATACATAGCCCTGTCACTTGCAAGTGCCAGATGTTGCCGAATGCCCTGTGGCAGCCGGCAGCACAGACAGGGAACGGCTGGCAGCATGACCCGGATTAGGACAGCTTATCCCCCTGGCCCCGCAGCAGGCCCCTCACCATGTCTCTTCTCTGCAGCCCCCAGCCCCAAGCCCAGGCCAGGCAATGCTGCTGGCTGCCGGTCCTGACAGCCACCCACCCCCTCCTGTGGGATTGGAGCTGCTCCCAGACACCCAGGGATACCCCACGCACGGTGTCCCCAAGTACTGTTGTCTTGGCAATAAGAAAATCCATATATTGAGGTACGTACAACACCGCACAGGGCAAATATGTACTAATCCTAATACAAAACATCCTATATTTATGAAATGAGCTTACATTTATGAAATTAGTGCATTCCTGGCTGCGGATGTACCCCCTCAACCTGGGCTTGGATGCAAAAACCCCGTGTTTTTAATGTTCACTATATAACAGTTTTACTAAAAAGTGCCAGTGCATGCACTATGTTATACAACACATATTTTCATATGTAACACTGTCTTATATATATTTATATAGCTTTCAGTCATAGTTACCTATAAAATATAAAAATAGAATTGAATATAAAACCATACATAAAGCATAGATACAAAAAATAATATACATAAAACATTACACCAGTATAAAATATACACATACAAGGCACAGACCTAAAAAACATTCTTTTGATAATATTTTATATATATATATATAGTGTTCTCCATATAGAACCACATGTAACATTATTTGATGTATTCTGTCTGTTTTCACAAGGTTCTAAATTGACGGCTTTTAAAAGAGACAGGAGAAATCAATCCCTTTCCTAGCACTCAGTTCTCTCTTCGTCTGCTCCTGCAGGCCAAACCCAACTGTGCTTCAGAGTTGCCAAGTGATCCTCTTTAAAAGGATGACGGTATTTTCAGTGACACGGATCTGCCTGGCTTAACCCACTCTGCAGGGCAAGATACAATTCTGTATGTTTCTATAATGGTGATTTTGCAATGCATATATTATTATTACACTTATTATAATATTATATTATGTTATGTCCTATTGTATTATATAAAATTGCAATACACAAATATCTAAAACATATTCACAAGCCTACAAAACCATGCCTGTATAAATATTTCTATTGTTTGTGTCAATAAATCAAACATGGGAGCTATGTATGGCATCAAAACGCGCATAAAACATTATTTTTTATGCATGTTGGTGTTCTGCATTTAATGTTTTATGTACGCAGGGCAGACACACACGAGCGCTGTCACGCACAGCACACAAATTCGGCACACACGCGTAATTTGGGGGGAGGGGGCGCTCGGCTGCCAACCAGGCCACGCCCCCACTGGCAGGCCACGCCCCCTTGTGGGCAGACCACGCCCCCTGTTGTTGGGTTCCACCCTCCATGCCCAGGCCCCGCCCCCTCCAGGCGCGCGCCGCGGGCTGGGGGCGGGGCCAGTGCCGATAAACACGGCCACGTGCGGGGGGGCGGGGCCGGCCCGCGCTTCCGGCAACACGCGCCCGCCGCCGCCGCATAAATAGCGCGGAGCGGCGCCCGCAGCCCCGCCGGCCGCTCCCGCATCGCCGTGTCCGGCACCGCTCCCGCCGCCGCTCCCGCCGCCGCCCCCCTGTTGGTCCAGCTCCGCGCCGCCGCCATGCCGTTCCTGGGGCAGGACTGGCGCTCCCCCGGGCAGAGCTGGGTGAAGACGGCCGACGGCTGGACGCGCTTCCTCGACGAGAAGAGCGGCGGCTTCGTGGGCGACCTCAGCAGGTACCGGCGGCGGCCCGGCCCCGGTCCCCGGCGGTGCCGCCAGGGGGCGCTGCGCGGTGCCGGGGGGCTGTGGGCGGCGAGCGGGGCCCGTGCCGGGCTCGGGGGTCGCCCCGTGGCGGTGTCGTCAGGGTGGGGAGCGGTGTGTGGGCAGTCCCGGGCCTGCCGGCGGAGGGGTCGACCGCCCCCCCTCAGGCCTGCAGTGAACCCCGAAGGGGTCTCCCACGGCCCCCGGTGGCGGAGAGCGGCTGCCCCCGCCCTGCGGTTGCGGGATGGGGCGAAGAAGCGAGGAAAAGATGAAACAGTCGCTGCTCCGCGGCCTGGGCGCTGCGCCTCCGGGGAGCATCTCCTGGGGGCCACGGAGGTGTCTGCCCACCCCCCTCCCAAAACAATCTTCCCCGCGCATCCCGACTCCCCGGCTGGGGAAGGATGATGTATCTGAAGCCGTAAATCTTCCCCGGGCAGTGAGTAATGTACCTTCCGTGCGGCTTGACTAATCTGGCTGCACAACATCAACAACCCCCCCAGATGGTGCGGGCAGGAAGCCTTTGCAGCGCGTGGGTGTCCTGGGCTCTGGCCAGATCGCTCCTGTCAAAACCCAAACTTTTCTCACAGAGCTGTACCTTCTCCTCTGCTGTGTGTCAGAAATGCTCATGACAAAGGGGCTTGGAGTGAGCAGGGATTTGCTGTGAACCGCTGCTGAGGCGTTATTGTGCAAGGAGGCTTATGTAGCAGGTATCTCCTGCTCTCTTTCAAGCAAGCTGCAAGTAAAAATCAAGCATAGGCTTGTAAATAGGTAGAATATGTTTGTAACTTATAAATAGGTAGAAAAACGTCTGGCTGCTGGTAGTGCGATTGTAATGGGAATACTGAGTTTAGCATGTATTTATACATCCCTTTTCCCATTTAAAAGCGAGAAGGTGACATATTGGCCCTGGGCTGAGGTCGCTGCAGTGCCAGGTCCTGATGCCCAACTGTTCACCCTGTCAAGATGCCCTGGAGAAGTGTGTGGAAACCTGGCAGTACATAAACAGGGGAATAATCTGCCTCCTATGCTGGAGTTCTTCTACTGCTGCTGTTTTGGTGGTTTCATGTTACAGAGTCATTCAGTAGGAAGTCAACAGGCAAGGGTGTGCTGTTGACATGTGAGATTTAAAGCAGATCCCCCTTGTACTCTTGGGCTTGGATTCTGCCACTGCATGGGGCATGTTAGCCTGACCCCCTGTTGATTTTGTGCAGCCACGATAAAATATGAGCTTGAATATCTCAAAACAGCTTCTTCCTTACTGCCATATTTTGTTCTTAGGTTTTGGTCCCTCCAGCAGAAGGCAGCACGGATGAGGGACACGAGCAGCTGAGATGTTCTGCTCTTAGGTTTAGGTGGTTCTGAGCTGGTTACATCTGGTAGAATTGTCTGGTTCCCCAAATTGTTGTTTCTGTGAGTACTGTCCACCTGCAATGCTGCTGCTGTTCCCCTTCTGCAGAGTTGTGGTGGAGCCCACAGAAGTGGTGCCAAGGCTCATAGTTTTCTGAGGATGGGGAGGTTTCTTCCACTTCTGGGGCCATATGCAGGTGCCAAACCCGAACACCCATCTGGAGCACACCAGAGGGGATCTGGGTCCCTCATGGGGCTGAAACTCTGATTTGGTCACTTGAGTTTTGCATATGCTGGTGGTGTGGCCAGCCAGTGAACAGAGGAAACAAGGAGGGCCTACAGGTTTCATTCCTTTGCAGGAGCCTGTGCTGAATAGCTGTGAGAGGTGTGTTTGGTATGGTGCTTGGGTTATTTTTTTTTGGAGGCTAAACAGTGTAAACACTTGGTCTGTGGAGGAAGCCTCCTGGCTGTGTAAGGGTCCTCATGGCTGTCACAGGGGAAGTTTGCCCAGCACAGCAAGCAGCAGCATGTTTTGGCACCTGTCAGAGCCCAAGGGCTGCCTGAGCCACAGGCTGAGAGGTGCAGTGATGTGCCTGGAACCCTTCTTTGAGGTGAGGCCTCCAGACAGCCGTGCTTCATCGCTTGTGAGCAGTGCACAGTGTGGGCAGCTCTGTTTCGTTCTCCTGAGTGCATCACTTGTCTTCTCCCTGGTACCTGTGAGGCATCCCCGCAGCTCTGGACAGCAGGTTGGGTGCTGGGGCTGGTGCTGAGAGCCCCTGGTGGGTGCTGCCCTCCTCTGCTACCCCCAGGGATCTCTGCAGCAGCTCTGTGGCTGCCCAAGGGCTTCTCGGTTTCACATTGTGGCTTGGATCTGCTGATTTGCAGGTTTGCAGAATGTGGAGATGTTGCTGCACAGCCTCTGTATAGATAGTCTGTCATTGCCCTTGAAGGAAATGAGGGGTTATAGTTCCCTTCACTAATAATATAGTTACATCAGAGCTTCAGCAAAAGCAGATGATGGGCAGTCTTGGACAAGAGATCCTAGCTGTTAACTTGTATAGTCAGTACTATGTGGGGCTTGGAAAACCATCAGCTAAGTCTGAACCTCAGCTGAGCTTTTCCTGTAAGCTTGAAATAATATTTTGTAGGGACTCTTTTGTTAATAAATATTTTGAGTGCATATATGTGTCCTCAGGCATTTCTAAATATGTCCTTCTGTAGCAGTCTGACTGGCTCAGAGGAATCTGCTACCTACAGTAGGCGGACATGGTGTTACTTAAGGATAGAAACCTGTTTAAGGGAGGAAAAGAATACTGCCCAACAGTGTTCCCAGCACTAACTGTGCAATCTGTGTTGCCTGTTCCTATCTGTTATGGGTATCTTGGCTAGCCCAGAAATGAGGCACCGGAGGTTCATTTAAAAATACCATTACTGGATGCAAAAAACTTCTCAGGGGCAGCCTGCAAGAAGGCAGCTTTGGAGCTCACAATGAAAACCTGTATATTTTATCTCCTTGCAGGAAACATAGTGTTCAGCAGACTGCAGAAATAAACAGAATCCTTGCTTTGTGTCATTCACAGCTTTTGTAAAAAGGATGATCACAACAAAGAGAATCTCTTCAACAGCCTAAACTATGATGTTGCTGCCAAGAAGAGAAAAAAAGACCTGCTGAATAACAAAGCCAAGACACAATGTAAGATGTATTTTTGGGCCTTTATTCTTTAAACAAAAGTTGTTGCAGAAGAATGGAAAACGGTTCCTATCTATGGCTTTTGCACAATGCATGAAGAGTCTTCTAGAGTCTTGAAGGGCTTTGCGCCCATGTTTGACCTAAGCAGAGAACTTGGATACAGTTTAATGTGAAGATTTATGCCCCCGTTAGTAATCCCTGTTCTGAGGAGCTGTGCTTGTGTTCAAATTTTTGTCATTTGTGTTTGTCAGAAGAAGGGTAATTTTTTCCTATGGTACATTCAAATGAACCAGTTCCAGGTTTTTTTTTTTCCCCCTGTAGACTTCCTTGTGCACAACAGGCTAAATTTATTCTTCCTTCCATATGCATTTTGAGCACTAATCTACATTACTGGAGGCTACAGTCCTGAATGTAAGCTTTGATCCTATCTCTGTGTGCGGAGTGCATGAAAAATGAAATAAGATTTCAGCTCACTCGAAACAATAGAAGGCTTGAAATCTTTCTGTAGGCACAGCGAGCAGCCGGGGTCTCAGATGGTGCACTGTGGGAGGACCCGGGGGAGCCTGCAGGGACAGCAAGGTCTGCGTTGGGCTGATTTGCAAGATAGGTACTGGAGTTACATGTGAAGGCTACAAATGTAAACATACACAGAGGAAATGAGTTACAATTCCCACACTACTATTAGCTCATTGTGCATCCCCCAGGATTTTGGAAACTGATGCCAAAAGTTGGCCCCTCAGTGTATTCGGTTCTCTGAACAAACAAATGTTACTATGACAGTTTTTGGCTGGATTCTTCTGTGACTTGCCATTAAAAAGGGCTCGATGCAGGGTCAGTGTGCCTGTAACTGAGGCTGGGTCTGTCCTTGGGTTCACAGTACCAGGCAGTCACCTCAGTTCATCAATTCACAGGTTGCTCCAGGAGCACAGGACTTTCTTTATGGAAAGGAGTCTTAGCAGGGTGGGGAGGAGAACTTTTTTTACACTAGCTCTTAGATTGCCAGTGTGTGGAGGAAGTAGGGTCAAAAGCCCGTGTGAGAATGGAGTGGGAGAACGTCTGAGCAGCGTAACTGCTTAGAGTACAGGCTCTTCTGCAAACCGGGTTAGCAGCATGTGGCGGGCACAGGGAAGTTATTTTGGGGAGTGGATGGGACAACTCCCATTCTGGGGGAAGGGAGGGGCAATTAGAAATAGGAAAATTTTGGTCCCAAATAGTTTTTTCTTTTTTAGCAAGTTAGCTGCAAGCACAAGCATGCTCCTCTGAGCCTGACCTCACTGCTAAAAGCTCTCTCCTACATGCCTGGTGTCTCATGACATTTTTGCTCAACTTCAAATTTGACATACAATCCCAAGCCTGTAACCAAGGTAATGAATAGTTAATAAAATCAATAACAACAAAACCTGGCTGTCAGCCAGACTTACTGTCTGGGACCAAAGAAGAGGAGGTGCTATGGTATATCTGTGGCTGGCAGATTAAACATTTACAGTCTTGAGCTGTGTCAATGAAACAGAAGCCCTTTCCAAGGCTCAGGGCCACAGTCTCAAATGAAGCTATGTGGAAACAAAGCAGCTCAGCAAGCTGCTAGATTTGGTTACAAGTGTGGTGGTGTAAACAAAATAACTTAATTTGTACTAAAAGACAGTGAATGTTATGAGCAGAACAGAGATCCAGCGCTCTGAGGTGCAAGATTAACTGAGTAAAATGTCTTTGTCCAAACAGATTTCCACCAGGAGAAGTGGATCTATGTTCACAAGGGAAGCACAAAAGAGGTGAGTACTTTCATAGGTTCTTTGTTCTCTTGTCTACTGGTTTTTACAAGCAGTGGAAGATCCTGTGCTGATATAAATCAGCAGAAGCTCTTAAGAGATAAGTGGAAGGTCTGGCTTGTGGTTGGAATTTCAGTAATGATTTTAAGCCCCTATCAGGGGATCCAGGGCTTGCTGTACAAGGCTTTGTACATGTGTTTAAAATATGACTTGTTTGCTTCCCTCAGTTAAAAAACCCAGCCATTTGCAGGCCAAGCCATAATACTGTTCTTGGCTTTCACCCAGTACAATCCTAACATGGAAAATCATTGGAATTCATCACAATGGCTCACTTGCACTCATTGGGAGAAGCGGCTGTAGAGACTCACACTATATATCTGAACTCACACTATATATCGAACCCCAGGAGTGTGTGGCTCATTCTCACCCATAAATTCATGGGTCGTGAGCAGAGCTTGGGTCACTCTTGGGAAACTACCATAGTCTCCATTGGGCCTTGCCCACTTTTAACGTTAGTAAGTGACGCTCAGTGGGAGACAGACCTGCCTCCTCTGGCTGTGAGCTGTTCCCATACTTGTCCAACACAGTTTGAGTTGCCCTGGGTTGTGTCTACCTGGTGCTGTCTGGACTCAGGGCTGCCAAAACATGATCCGGGCTGTTCTTCCTTCTCAGCGCCATGGTTACTGCACCCTGGGAGAAGCCTTCAACCGGCTTGACTTCTCCAGTGCTATCCTGGACTCCAGGCGATTCAACTACGTCGTGAGGGTGAGTGAAAGGCCGGGATTTCTTTCACTGTGAGGGTGGTGGAGGCTCTGAACTGAGCACCGGTTGGATAATGGGAAGCACTGGCAAAGAGATGTCTGAACATGCAAGTACATGTGTTGGGCTTTGCTGCATGAAATAATTCATGGAAGTTGAGTGGATGGATGCCTAAAACCTTGTCTTTGATCTGTTAAAATGAAGCGGGGGGGGGAAGTGGTGATAACACAGATGAGCTGTCTAGCATTCCTACTACTTTTCAATTGTGTAATTCATTTCTAAAACCCAGAAGGCTTGTCTTCTAATTCCTGATTTTTCAGTTCAGCTTCTAAATATGATTCTGTAGCCCCAAAAGGGCATGTGCTGTCTGCAGAGGCCATAGAGCAGTGGAGACCTCTTTGCACAGGAAGCTCCAGTGTGAGGGCTGTGGGGTTTTGTTGCTGTTACAGTGACACAAGAGAGACTCAAGGGAACTGAGCATTTTGGGAACGAGGGAGTGGGCTGAACCTCTTGGAGGCACTGATCTTAACTTCTCTGTTAAGGATCAAGGTTGCTCCTAAACCTGTGTGACTGTCAGTGGTTTCAGTGCGTGAAGCATTTGGTTAGTCCTGACACCATTAGCTGGTAAGAAGGAGTCATCAGCCTCAGATTCCCCATGTTCTGGCTTTGCATAACAGGTCAGGGCTTCTGTTTTGGCCTGGGGTGGCCAAGGAGGAGGTCATGTTTGGGGGAGCTACTGTCCCGAGGGCTGTGGGTGCTTGTATGTTTATCTGCATGCGATCTGCAAATTGATCTTGAGTTTCAGAATGCTTAGCAAGATTTGGAATTCAATAAGCTTTAAAAAAAAATCTGTTATTAACTTGAGGCTGTTTATAAACAGCTCCTTTTCACATCTCATGAGCAGCTGATCACTGGTGAGGCAACAGCTGTTCAGGTTTTAGGTTCTGGGACAGGCAGTGTTGGTATTGCTTTCCCTTTGAGTCAAATGTCATGAAAAGTGTCTAAGGAAGAAGTGATCTGAGCAGGTTCACCTTGATTTGTTCACCTGTTGTCTAGGTGACAAGTCACCTGTGGAAACTTCAGTCACCCTGGGAAGGATGCAGGTATTGGGGGTGATGACCCACCTGCTGTGCAAGAAGGACAATCATTAGATATTCCAGTGCAGGGGTGGTGGCAGGGAGTGGGGATGCCGGGGGAGGTAACACATGATCCAAGTCCATGTGAACTCAGTCCATGTGATCAGCTCTGCAACTTGTCCATCAGCTCTTCGAGCAGCTTGTTTTCCTGCACCCTGTGCAGGGGCAATCACCAGTGCTGAGGTACTCGGTGTTTCCTCATACTGGGTATGCACATATACACACACACAGTTGTGCCATCTTCAGGGGGATTACTGTGGAAGAAACAATCATGCCAAGGCCCTAACCATTTAGTCAAATATGAAGAAGAAACATAAAATAAAACTTGGTGTTGGTGCTACAAGTATCTATTTGGCAGACTTTGTCTTGTGGCAGTGAAGAACTCCAAAGGCTCTGCTAAGCCTGGCCTCAGGTTGTGTGTGCCACACGATTGACTTCTGCTGCTCAGCCCAATGTGATGGGTGTCTCATATGGGACTGCAGTGGTTGAGCAGAAGTCCCCTTATTTTTTGGAAGAAAAATCAAATTTCAGTGAAGTCAGTGTGGTTTGGTGTGGGAGGTCAGGCTGACCTTCCCCCTTGATCTCATGAGGATTTCATACACAGCAGATCTGGGATGCTTTTATCCAAAATAAGTGTTCTGTTATGGAAATTGACGTGTGTCCTTGTTTCTACAAATCACCTCTCTTCTGCGTTTTTAAGAGTAGCTTGCCGGGGGGGGGGGGGGGGGGGGGGGGGGGGGGGGGGGGGGGGGGGGGGGGGGGGGGGGGGGGGG
>JAWWES010000081.1:139548421-139561691 GCA_035583135.1 Lophotriccus pileatus | reverse complement strand
CCCCCCCCCCCCCCCGGGGTTTTACAGATACAGCACTACTGAAAGACATGAAGTTTTCTAATTGAGGCTGACTTATGGTTTGGCAGTTTAAAGAATGTATTAAACCTGGTACCATAGATCAGATATAAAACTGACTTCTTAAAATGAAAGGCTTGTATCAGCCAAGTCTCTGGTGGATAGTAGCTCACAAAACACCTTATATGCCAGATTTACTCATGAAAAGCTCTGCCTAGATGTGGATCATGTTTATGGTCCTCTGCAAGTCATAGGCCTTGTAGATCTCAGAGATGACCAATCTGTCACATGGAAAATGCCTTGAACATTGGCAGGCAAAACATTTTTCCCTTCACTCCCTCTCCTTGTTCTCTCTAGTTCTACCCGTTGCTCGGGGTATCTGATTAATGTCAGACTACTTAATTCATCAAGCAAATACTTTTCAAGGAGGGATGTTTAGAGTTGGAGGCTCAGAAAGCATATGAGGATGTCTGTAGGGGAAGAAAGGAGAGAAACAGCTGCAGGCTTCAGGTTCTGCTGGCTACATCCAAGCCTGCCCTGTAGAGAAATAAGCTGTATCACTTGCTGATAGCAAAATGGGCTTTCAGGCTTAACATCAACTTGCCTTTCTCAAAGTGTTCCTTTCTGAATTTCTCTGAACTTAAGTACCACAGTGTCTTCAGTGCTGACTTCCTCATCACAGAAGTGGCTGCTTCAGATACAATCAAACTAAGTGCTTGGAGTTTCTGATAGTGCACTGATAAAAGGGGCACTTCCTTTGAGTGAGGTGGAGGTGTGAGCTGCAAGAAGCTTAGCAGGTATTTTTCATGGGCAGATACCATCAGCTGGAGGCAGTGAGTTCATGTAACTGAAGTGAATGAAACTTTCCTCCAACATTCATCTTAATTGTCTGCTGATATAGTGCTGGAAGTGCCATGTATTGATGCCATAACTTGGTCCTTGCTGATCTTTCAAACTGGTGCATCTGCCTAGGACAATCAGTGTTCCTGTTTCAGGGCTAGTAGGGAAGTGTGTGGTTAACCCAGAGGACCCAAACTGTTGTTGGTCTTTGAAGCAGCCCTGGTTTCTCTGGTCTTACAGATTTAATGAAAAGACTGGAAGCGTTCTGTAAGCATAATTAATGGGAGCAGAGATAAATTGCCTGCAGCCCAGAAGTTGTTGCTTCTCCTTCAGGAACATGCTGTTCAGATGGCAGGTTTTGCAGGCTGTTTCCTTCAGAAAGATTTCTCATGTGGTGGTTGTGCAGTCTCAAGGGAAGGTGCTGTTTGCTGTTTCTAATCATAAAAGCTTAGGTCAGGTTAAGCTGCATGGGCACAGCTCTTCTGGAATAATATGATCTAGGTTGTCTGCAGCCTTCTAAAGTAGTCTCTTAAATTTGTTTCTTCAGTTTTAATAGCAGTTAGCTCCAGGAGTCCTGGATTTATGCTGCCCTGAAAGAATATCAGCTGGATGCTGGCTCATGGAGATCTGTCAGCACCTGCACTGTAAATCGTTATAACTCGCCTTGCTCTACCTCTCAGCTGACGGTCGATGTGACATTTCAGCCACAGAAAGTGAAGGGCTGGGAGAGTAAGGTGGGGCTGGAGGAGGAATTTTTCATTATGATACTTTTCTCTAAGCAGTCCAGATGTGAGGAGCCAAATCCCCAATCATTGGGACCTTATGGATCCCCACAGGGTGCCGTTCAGCTTCCCTATAGCTGGTTTGGGGTATTCAAAGGGCGATTTACACTTGAGTAGTTTGAGACTCATGATTTTAATCACTACAGAGCATTTCCCTTTTTGAGTCAAGGTTACACCCTGCTCAGTGCAGCAGGACTGCTGAGAATTTTTTGGCTTTATGTGCTATAAACCTCTAGCAGTGGTTATTTGGGGTGTGGATTGCCTGCACACCCCTGTGTTGAACCAAGACAGTGGCCAAAGTGCCATCTGGCTGCAGCAGATCTAAGCAGTGCTGCACACACGAGTCACGGGTGCACAGCAGTGTGTTTTCATGGCCCTGAAATGGTGGCCCTTGTTCCCTGCCACATGGCACTGTTCTGTTTGCTGTTTTCTTCCTGTGCTTATGGGAGGAGGACAACCTGCTCTGTTCCTGAAGCTGAAAGGCTCGTTGCACAGACTGCTCCAGAGCAACTGCTGGTGGGGTTTGAGCAGGACCCTCATCACACTTGTGGGGAAGTGAGCAGGTTATTGTCCTGCTGTGGAGGATGCTGCCTCCTGCCAGCTCTTCAGGGGCTCTGGGATAGCCCACTCCATCTCTTGCCTTTTCTCTGTACTTCTGGCACACCTCTGATAGCAAACAAAATAGGGGCAAGGGTGTGGGAAGATTTTTTTTTTTTCTCCTTTTAAAGGAAACTACTGACTAAAGTCATCTTTTTTCAACTTCTGAGTAGTTGAAAGAATGAATTGGTATTTAATGCTCTGTTTTCCAGAGGTGTTGCAGACTTCCCAGCTCCAGTTAGAATCAACTGGAATGAAATTACTTGGTGTTTTTAAAAAGCAGACCTTTTAAAATTGCTCTTAACCTTTCCCTGTGCACTCTCTCTTACCATCTGTCCCTCTCAGTTGAGCGTGGGCTGGACTTAATGCAACTGCATCATAACACATGCTTGCAGCTCTCCAGCCTTTTTACCCTACTCAGCATTAATCTGAATGCATCAGTCTGCTTTTAGTCTGTATTATGCAAGTGGCAACACTGATTTACTTTTTTTAAAATGCTGTAGACCCCGATTTGGCAGTCCATTAACTGAGACCATATTCCAGGCCTGTGCCAACGCTAAAAGACCCCCAATGCACAGATGCTTACCTGTTTTTTGTATATGAGTACAGAAGAATAAAGAATGTCTTTTGCTTTGGAGGGCTAACTAGTTGCTTCAGCCAGCGGTCCCTGGGGAGTGGAGTAGTCCTAGAAGTATTCACAACATAGTTTTCATATGGAATTTCATCCTGTGTTTATTGCTGCAGGAGAAGGGAGGTGACACATGATATCTGAGCTGGTTCACTGAACATAAATTGAACCTTGATAAACACAGACAAGGCAAATTTGAATCTGTTCCTTTGGCCAAATTAATTTTGTAGCAATTTAGCACTCTTCAAGGAACTGAGATCCTTATCCTCATTCTTCTAGAGGAATGGCCCTGGTGTCTAACCCTTATGGTATTACATTACATGATGCTTATCATTGCATGCATTTTGGTGTTTTTAGTAATGGGCACAATATTGCTAACACCCAGCCTGGAGGAAGCTGTCTCTGTGCCAGTTCCAGAAAACTGCAATCTGGAGACAGCAGTTGTTTGTGCACAGAAGAGCTGATCTGAGTGCGTGTGTGGCTAATGTACAGATGGAGTCTGGCAAATTGATCACTATAATCAAAGGTCTGAAGGCTAAACAGTTTAGTGTAAGCAGAGTATTACAGACTATTATGGGACACTGGTTGTTTTTTCCACTTATTCATCCAGTATTTCAAAGAATGAAGAAAAGACTTTTTATAAACTTTTCAAACATCTTGGAAGCTGCCTTGTTTTTAAGAGTATTTAGTTATTATGGTCCCATTTAGCTGACATAGCAGGGGATCCACTGATGCCTGTGCACCAGATATTACCCAACTCTCCTGCATCTCCTGTTCCCTCCAAACAAGCCAAGAAAACAAGCAGCCTGCCCTTCACAGGAGTTAGCACAGGTCATTTTTCATCTTGGGATTTTTCTTTTTTTTTTTTTTTTTTTGGTCATGTGAGGGGCAAGATATTAATAGAATGTAAACTCAAAGCCATCTGATGATGGTGTTGGCCTGGATATTAAACAGAAGAAGAGATCGGTCACTCTAGGCGGCTTCACTGCTCCTAAGTGGCAGTCACATGCTGGCGCCCCAGATGAGCAGAGCAGGCGAGTGGCTGCAGTGATGCCTCTCCCTCAGCTCTCCCCGCTTCGTGGCAAGCTGCCGGTGACTCTTTGGATGCGTTCCTGTCGTTCTTACAGCAGGGCAAACAGTTCAGCTCATGACTTATCGAGTCTTGTCAAAAGCCATCTTAGTTACTTGACACAAGTAGTTGTGCCTTCTCTGGACTCTCTGTGGTGCCAGCAATGGGATACTGGAGCTGCGGATGATAAAGGATTAATAAGCCGGTCATGCGGTAATGTGTTGATTGATTTGTAGCATAAAAGGTTTTTCCTTTCCTTTCTAAATTAAAACAGAAGGCCATGTACATCCAAAACAAATGGACTGACACGTGGACAGTCTGTGCATTTATATAATGCTGGGGGAAGGGAGGAGGGCTTGTAAGATCACAGGCCACATGTTCTGCAGAGCATGATCCATAGGAAACTTCCACAGCTGTTCTTGAGGCAAGCAGAGATGGGGAGGAGAGGGCATC
Organism: Lophotriccus pileatus; assembly: GCA_035583135.1. Lineage (NCBI taxonomy): Eukaryota > Metazoa > Chordata > Aves > Passeriformes > Tyrannidae > Lophotriccus > Lophotriccus pileatus. The sequence continues at coordinate 139,557,307 of JAWWES010000081.1, read as the reverse complement.
CTTTCCCATGGGAATGCCTCCTTTAGCAACTGCAGCCCAAATTCAGTGTTCAGCTTGTACATGAGTCAGGAGGTCAGTGATGGGAAGCAAATCCTAATCGAAAGTAAAAGCGAGATTTCCATTAGGGGGGAGGTTAACAAGTAAACAGGACAGATAGGGAAAGGTGGTTTGGTGTTGTAGCTGTAATAGCTGAGCAGGGGAGGAAATGTTGGGGGAACAGGGGCTGTTGCAGGGAGAGTTTGTTTTTCCTACAGTACTTAACCTTTCTGTCGTGGCGACAGCATTCTGACAAAACCCATGCAACCCTGGAGTTGACGTAAATTGTGGAGTCTGATTCTCATTAATGCTCCATCAATAATATCCCCATCCAAACAGGCATTTGCTTGTGTACCCTTATGTCACTGCTTGTTTATGCCCCAGTGAAGGACGGTGACGTTGGCTGCTTGTTGTTCCCTTGGTGTGAGTAGCAGCTGTCAGTCTGACCACTGCTCTGTGGTTTCTCTGCATCTCTGAACCAAGAAATCAAGTTTCCCCACGCCCCCAAAATAATTAAAATGCCTCTTCTTTTCCCCCACCTCTTTTGATGTGAGTTTAATTGTTTGACCTCTGCTTTCCTCCTGCTTTGTGTTACTTTGCTCTGCTGTTCTGTCTTTATATTCAAGCAGCAAACAAGTCTCTGGACTGTTTTGCTGTGTCATGTGACCAGTAGTCAAGATTAGAAAGGTATCTCTGTGCTCTAAGGCTTGCAACTTCTATTTTTATCCACAGCTGTTGGAGCTGATAGCAAAGTCCCAGCTGACGTCACTGAGTGGCATTGCCCAGAAAAACTACATGAACATTTTGGAAAAAGTGGTGCAGAAAGGTAAGAAACAGAAACAGTGAGGGGGAGTCTGATTTAATCTGATGTACTTTGTGTGAAACCACATCCTTGAGAATAGTCAGGCAGTGCAAGATGGGTGAACAGGGGCACCACTGCTTATTTCTGTAGTGCAGTTCTGCTTTCTTTTCCCTCGATGAAGGACTTGAGGGGAGTGGAAAGAAATGCCTTTAGGTATCTGAGAGGTGATTCCTCCTTCTCCAGCTTTCCTCACTATTACCCCTTCTGCATCCTACTGAGTCCTATTTCTGACTGCAGAAGAGCTGGCTGCTCCTGCCCCCGGCTGGGCATATCTGCAGTCTTTGCTGCCGCCTTGTTGCCAGGCTGCTGCCTCTAGTGCTCCCACTGCTCTGGAGGAAAGGACAGCTTGAGGTGTATCCTCACCTATTTGGGGGAATGAATTGTGGCTGAGATGTGGCACTTCCCTCATGGAATTTTAGCTCTGGCTGAGGTATGGGAGTTGAGCACACCCTGTTAGTACGCATAATGAGGAAGGAGGTCCTGTCTCTCTGCACGTCAGCTGGGGTAGACAGGGAAGAGGTGCACATAGATGACCTCTCACACAATACTGGAGGGGAAAACTGGCTGATTGCCAGTGGCTGGAAATGGGAAGTGCTGCAGAAATGGCAGATCTCATCTGCTTATCCTGGGAGGATCTCTTTCCATCTGCTGCCTAACCTGCTATGCCTGGCTCATGCTTAAGTGCTTCCCTCTAAAAAGAAAAGCACAGGCTGGCTCTTTTGGCCTGTGAGGTTAAAGTAAATAACTTGGCTTGCCTGAGAAATATGTAGATTCAGGGAAGGATTTTGACAGTTCTCATTTTTAACCTTTCCTGTTCTTCCAAAGTCCTTGAAGATCAGCAGAACATCAGGCTAATACGGGAATTGCTGCAGACCCTCTACACATCCCTCTGCACGTTAGTTCAACGGGTTGGCAAGTCTGTCCTGGTTGGAAACATCAACATGTGGGTACACAGGATGGAGAGCATTCTCCACTGGCAGCAGCAACTGAACAACATTCAGATCACCAGGGTAAGCACAAATCCTGAAAGCTAAAAATATTGTGGCTCTTTCATGAAACCTTCTCGTGTAGCAGCTCTCGTTTGGGTGACTGCTTCCCACTGTACTCCCAGTGCAAGCACAGAGTGGAAGGACTTCAAGTTGCCAAAATAACTGAATGCATTCCTAGCATTACTTGAGTCCCTTAATTCAAACTCAATGTACATAACCCAGGATCATGCTCGAGGCTACTGGTCACAGACTGTGGCTTGACTCTGTACTGGCCATGAAGTGCTGTGTGAACAGAGCTGGGCAGGAAACCAGCTCCCCCTTTTCAGTCTTCAGAGACAGGGCCTCAGTATGAAGAGTCAACTCAGTCTTTTTCAAATTGAGAAATTGACTTCAAAACCTGTTTATCAGATAGTTGAGGTTTTTAGATTTGTTTAATTTTTAAATTAAATGCAAATTTCTAAATAGCTACATAACTTCATGCTTCCTGGCTGAAAATATCAATTATTCTTCCTGTAGTCTGGAGCTACCTGTTCCAGCTGGATGAGTCCTGCTTTCACAGCATGTGCTTTTTTCAGCAGCATCTGTGGGCATGGGAAGGATGTGTTAAATTCCTAACCTGGCTTTGCATGGGAATCAAATTTGAACTTGCTCCATTTCACAGAAGGTTTGATCTTGGAATAGACCATCTGGTCTAACCCCCTTGCTCAAGCCCAACAACATGTTACCCAGGACTACATCTAGACTCTTTTTTTCCTGCCCCAAATGGATATTTGGTGAACACTGAAATGCCAAAGCTTTCCCTCAGTGCTGATACCTGTGTTAGTGTGCCCTTTTGTAGGACTCTTCTGCAGTGAACTGAACTATGACATTCCCATTTAGGCAGACCAAGGCATAGCCCAAGCGAATATAAAAATTGCCTCTTTCCCTGGTGGCTCAACCAGAAAGGCATTCACAAAGAGCCTGCTTTCATAATTTTAAATTATTGTGTTCTCTGGAAACACCAGGAAACAATTTTCAGTCCTTCATTTAAAGTAATGCAGGGAACAAGGTGTAAAAGGCGAACTCTGGGAGGTCCCAGGGAGTTTGAAGAGCTGCAAAAGCAGCAGTGCGTTATCTGATGGTGATTTCTGCCCCATCTCTGCTGTCTCTCCTGGAATGCCTCTCTTGAGAAGGGCTGCAGCTCCCTTTGCCTTGCAGGGGAACCGTTGGCCCAGTGGTGGGTGGCTCCTGGGGCTGTGAGCTGGGGAGCCATGCAGTGCCTGGGCACTGCCAGGGGCAGTTCCACCCAGGTATCTGCTGCCCTGAGGGCACCAGAGGTCACAACCTACCTCCTGCTGCTCAGCTCAGTAGTACAACATGGGGTTCAAAACAGGGACAAGCATCTCAAAGAACTCTGCCTAACCAGACAAAAGTCATCAAAATATTGCTTGTGAATGAAACAGCCTTTTATGTATACTTCCTTATATATAGGTTTACAGACACTCTTCAGAAATAAAATAGATGTAGAGCTTGCAAAGAAAGAATTCACACCTCTGAAGACAACTTCAGGTCAAGCTAGAACAAAACCAGCTGAGTTCAGAGATAGGAAGAACAAGCTCAGCTCTGTGCAGCCACTTACTTACAGTGCACTGAGTGCTTGTGGTGTTTCTGGATGAGGGAAGTGTCTTGCAACACCCAAGACCTAAACCATTTTTAAAAAGGAAAATTGCAAAATATTGTGTGTGCTAGAGCTGCTTTAAAAAAATAAAGAGACAAACCTCTGTCCAGAAAGTGACAGCACACTGATCTGCTCTGATCTAATCTGTGTTCTTTCTCCAAAAAAAGTAATGTTTGAAAAGTTCTGGAAAGGAATAGTGAAAGAAAAGAAGTAGCAGATAAGTTTTTGGCCCTGACTCAGAAAACCTGTAAGGATTTGTTTGCATTACCCAGGTTTCTCCAGAAAAAAGGCAGAAGCGTGAGCTTTGAGGTTTTTCTGACCCAAGAGTTTCTGAGGTTATTCTTGCCTGTTGTGCCCTAGCAAAGCTAATAGGTAGAGAGAGTGCAGGAGAATGTAAAATTCAGGCTGGCAAGGAAGATTAATGGGAGGTAGACATACAAGGATCCAGTGCATTTTTCCCACCCCAAAAAATGACCCAGGCTGTCATGGGAGGAAGTGTCCTTTGGAGATGGTAAAGACAGTTCATTCCTTTTGGAAGGGTTGTTTCAGGTCTGCCTTGCTGGTGGAGATGGCAAGAATTGATGTCTTGGTTGAAAAGCTGTGGTCCTTGCAGGCATTGGGCAGTGCTGTGTGATCCAGGCAGGAGGAGCTGCTGGTGTGTGGACATACTTGCTATTCCTATGGAGTCTCACATGCAGTGGGATGGCTGGAGACAGGACGGTATGATTAAAAGCAGCCTCACGCAGTGTTCCCCTGATGATGGCAGTCTGTGTGCTGCTTGTTTGAAACAGTTAATAGCTCTGCCAAAGCCGAGGTGGGTGCTGTGACTCTGCGACTTAAAATAGCAGCATTTCTGTGCAGGGTAGATGATGAACTTGGCACATCTATTCAACATTGTTTCTTCGTTGGGGCCCAATCCTAGAAGCTGCTGTTTGCCTTAATAAGGCTGGAGCTGGTTTTGAAGCAGCTGGAGCCTGTGTTGTGGTCCTTGCTGATGCCTTGCTCCTCTGTATGCCTTGGATTTCCCCTGAGTGCAGGACCTGCAGATACATTGTGGTCAATTTTTCCTGGAGCTGTGCCCCGTGTGGGTTTGTAAAACAATCCTGGATCCTGTGTAGACTAAGCAAAGGTGGATGGGAGTGGCTTTGTCTCTTTAGGCTAGGATGTGCTTTGGTGTGGCTGAACAGTGTGGAAAACCAGGGCTGCAACTGATGGGAAGGGGGCAGGTCCTTCAAGTGTTCCCAGAGGAAAAGTTAGCCTTGCCAGCAGTGACCTGGGAAGCCACGCAGGGAAAAATCCTGCTGTGGGTACTCACCAGCCAATGCTGTGGTTACAGCAGGATCCTGTGATGACACAAGCTAAAACACATGTCAGAAAATCATGAGATTTCCAGCAATGTGTGTTAACTGGAGCTGGACTTGAGAAGTAATTCCCATCTCCCTCCTGGTGGAGAGATCTGGATGATACCATGATGTCCTGCTGTAGTGAAAGCTGATGGGGGTGCTTCTGGGAGCAGAATTTCATGAGTGTGGAGGTGGAGTGGACAAAAAGGGGAGAGAAGGAGGCTTGGACTGCAGCTCTCATTCTGACTACTGTAATACAGATATGTGTCCTATTCCTTGAAGATCTCAAACTGTTCTGGGGCAGAACGTTGAATGTTTTTGTATAAAATGCCTTCTTTATTCAGAAGAAGGACCTGCTGTTCTCTTTGTGTGAGGAGTAGTGCTTAAAAAGCAGTAACTGTACTGCAAGCTAGGATTTCTTGGTTTTTCAGCTTCCTGGGAGCTCAGTTTTTGTCTGTCTCTTCCAGCCTGCCTTTAAAGGAACCACTTTCACCGACCTGCCGTTGTGTTTACAATTGAACATCATGCAGAGACTGAGTGATGGGAGGGACCTGGTTAGCCTTGGTCAGGTGGCTCCTGACCTGCAAGTCCTCAGTGAAGACCGGCTGCTGTGGAAGAAACTCTGCCAGTACCACTTCACAGACAGACAGGTACAAGGAGGGATGCATCAGGCCCTTGTTGTACCCCACTAGCAACCAAACGCAGGGCTAGGACACTCTTACTTGACTATCTCTTGGATCTAAGGACTGTGCTGATAATACAAACTGGCATGAGAATGGCTGTGAAGATGATTTATGTAGAGGATTTTACATGCCACAGCAATGATTCTTGAAATAGGAGCTTGAGGAATTAATCATACAGGAACTTCAACCCTAATCCAGGTGGGAACAACTGCAAGTCATGCAGTGGCTCCTCGCCCCACGTGTGCAGGGAAAACGTGCAGGCAAGCTCCAGCAATCACCCTGATGTCCCGGGGATCTCGCAGAGGGTGGATGCCCTTTAGAGCAAGAAATCCCCTCTGAGCTGTTTTGTGAGTGACAGAATGGTATGTGGAAAACAGCCCTGCTGCTACCCACGTTGTACCTGTGTAAACATCTCTGGCCCTCTGCAGGCTGGTAATCCTGTGGGTTTGTCTAAACTTAAAAACAAACAGAAATCCCTCTCTGTTTATGGGTGAATGTCTGGGGTGTTTATAGTAGAGACCTCTGCACTTCAGGGGCCAAGTGCCAGATTTCTTTACTGACTTGGCTTTATGTACTCACTCTGGATCTGTTTTTGACTTTGGGGAAGTTATTCCTATTAACAAGCAAATTCAAATCCAGCCTATGCAACTAATGAACCCTAAAAGAAAGATGGGTGTCTCCCAAGCTAATGTAATAAATCACTGACTCATAGAGTCAATGAAAAAGCAAAATACTTCAACTTCTAAAACTGTTAAATACAACTTTACTTGCTGTCCAGCCAGCCAGAAACAGTGGCCAGAGTAGTATGAAATAGCTCCCAGGGTTTCAGGCTTCCTATGGTAAAGTTCATGGAATGGGAACAGGCCCTTATAATGGTAGTGGGTGAGGCTGTTGCCATCAGGAAGGTGCTTAGAGCTGGATATTCAAAGTAAGAACTTTCTTGGTGTTGCAAGGGAACTGTTATGGGACTGGCAAGAATGACATGTGAGGGAAAGGAGAATGTCATGAGCTGGAAAGAACAAATCATTATTTTTTTGACCTGCTACAATTATGATTATATTTGCTTTAAGATTCGCAAACGGCTGATCTTGTCTGACAAAGGGCAGCTGGATTGGAAAAAGATGTACTTCAAGCTTATAAGGTGTTACCCACGGAAGGAGCAGTATGGTGACACACTGCAGCTGTGCAGGCACTGCCACATCCTCTCCTGGAAGGTACGAGGTGCTGGTGGGACAGACTCAGTTGGGACAGGAGCCATGAGGCACCCAGTGCTTCCTCTGATTGCAGCTGGTTTAGGGTCCTGCAGTTCCTTTGCCTGCATAGCCTAGTGAATTCTTATATCTTAGTCCTCCCTCAGCTATTAAGACCCTTTCTCCTTTGTACTTCACAGCAATCCCATCTCTATCTTGAACAAAGTAGTGCCCATTGGGGCTGGAGGGGGGAGGGAGATGGGCATGCTGTGGGGCTGCCTGCAAGAAATGATTTTGGCACTGCCAGCAGCTTTCTCCACCCATTACATGGAAGTGGAGGTCTTGGCAACAGGATCAGCTGGAGTGAAAGCTGATGGCTACAAAGTGGCCCAGGACAAAAATCTGCTGGACGCTGTGGCCAGGTCCAAGCCACGTCTCTGCAGTTAAACTCCTGTTGATCAACTAGAGCTGATGGCAGGCTCTAGCCTCTCTTCCCTCAGAAGAGAGGAAAGGAATGACTTGGATCTTTGCTGATTTTATTTTTTTTTTTTTTCTATGACTTGCCAGTAGCCCCTAAAATATGAAGCCCAGTTCTGAGTTGTGTGTTATTCTGGGCCCTGCTCTGTTTGCACATGAGATGTCTGGCAGAGGGGCAGTGCTAAGCTGGCTGATCCTTTGGCACCCTTTCTGCAGTCTCTCTAAATGGAATTGTTTTCTCCTTTCCCAGGGTACTGATCACCCCTGCACAGCCAACAACCCAGAGACTTGCTCCACCTCTCTTTCACCACAGGAGTTTATCAACTTGTTCAGGTTCTGAACTTGGGTCACTGCAGCTTATGTGATTCTTACAGGACACTTTTTGCCGCTGAGCTTGGACACTCCATTTGTAAATAGTGTAAATATTCATACTTGTTGGAAGCTCCTGAGTCAAGGAACAAGAAGATCTTCGAGGTGAAAGGTGAAGTTGCTCACTGACATGCAGCACTTAAGGAATACAGACTTCCACAGGACTGGTGTATAAATACAGTGTGTTGTACAGAGTCCCTTTTTTATCATCAGAGTACAATATACAGGGCAAAAAACTTCATTTTTTGTTTTTTAGAAGGTAAAAATGAATTTGCCCCACAACCATTTGAGAACTCTTTTGGTTTGTTTCTAATAGAGAGAAAGCAATATGAGGCTAGGACTGTTGAACTGTTCCTCCATCTGGTTTTATTTAGCATACATATTTATAAATATGACGTTTTAAAAATATTTATGAAAAATATCCCTGTGACAAGTTTAATAATACTTCTATGCTTTTAAAAGGACACATTCTGAAATACTTAGGATAGAACTCTAGCCTACTTGCAAGACAGAATCGCAACATACCACTTTCTACCTCTAACAGATTAAGTACCTTTCAAACAAAAATCCAGTGTACAATGTGAACTTTTGTATTTTGTACAATGATTTAAAGGGAAATGTTTGTGATAGTAAGTATCTTTTCTTGTATTAGTGCTTACCTCTTTACATTAGTTTTCTCGCTCTACTCAGTGCTTGAATGCCTAGATGATAGGCACCGTATAAATACCTAAGATTTTACTCCATCCTCTTTTAATTTGTTGGCTTTATGAAAGACTAAGCAAAAGGGAAAGGAGAAGCCACAAGGATGACTATTATCTATAAGAGAGGAAGTTCTATTATCGGGGAAACAAAGGACTGGATTTAATCTCACAAGGTAAATTTGTATCAGCTCCACTGGGTTAATTGCACTGGTTGAAATCCCAGGTAAGGTTAGAATCTGTTTTTTCAAGCCTGTGTTTTCCAAAATAAACACTGCTCTGTACTCCCACAGCTGTCAAGTGAATTCAGTCATCTTGGAGCTGGTAAAATATAGGGAGAACTGGGCCATTGAATCTTGTGAAATGATGTGGATTTTAGTCACTGGAAGACTGGCAGCAACATGTTTAGTTTCAGATTATTGGAGTTTAGGGAGTGATTATTTAGTAGTCAGGACTGGGGTCAGTAGGGTAGTCAGCAAGGGATTTCCAACATGGCACTTGACGTGTCTTTGGTTACTTTTCCATGCCAGTGGCAAAGACCCAAAGACCCTGATTCCTTCTGCTTCCGGTGCTGAGCTGCTT
>JAWWES010000081.1:139524315-139548321 GCA_035583135.1 Lophotriccus pileatus | reverse complement strand
AAGACTGGCAGCAACATGTTTAGTTTCAGATTATTGGAGTTTAGGGAGTGATTATTTAGTAGTCAGGACTGGGGTCATCAAGGGATTTCCAACATGGCACTTGACGCGTCTTTGGTTACTTTTCCATGCCAGTGGCAAAGACCCAAAGACCCTGATTCCTTCTGCTTCCGGTGCTGAGCTGCTTTATGGGATCTTCTAACCCTAAACTAGAGCTACATTTGCAGTCCTATGGAGTAAGTGGCCACTTTGCTGTGGCTGTGATCTGGCTCACTGTCTCCTGTGTACAATGCTTCACTTTTCCCTACAGTGGAGCTTGAAGAATCCAGCTCATACAGAGCAATTTGAAAACCTGCAGTGGAAAGTTTTTGCTGTTTGCCAGTAGATTTCCTGTATAGCACTTTCTCTGTGCATGATGTAAGCAGGATACCTCGGAAGGGTAAATATTTAGTGGGTTGTGTGTGACTATGTACAAAGAATTGTGAGGAAGAGGAGTACTCAGGACAATTCAGGAAGAACTACTTGAGTTAATTATTGTTAAATATTCTGTTCCTTTTTTACATTTTTATAACTGACTTTCAACACTTTTCTGCAGCTGTTTGTATTTAAAAATGATAGTATTTGCATTTTTGCAAACTAAATCACTTTGCATACTCTTGGAAGAGATACGGAAAGGGAAAAAAGCTGCCTCTAGATGGAGCAGTGGGGAACAGGGGAGAAAAACCAGGAAAATGCTGACAAGAACTTCCCTTCTCCTGCCACCTAACAGCAAATCCAAGTTTTTGCTCTTCCAGAGAGCTCTATGAGCCTGTGCCACCCTTAGCCATGGCCCAGAGCTCATCAGTCTCCGGAGGTGAGGAGAAAATGTGCAGGACAGGGAGCTTTATCTTGGTGTTGATGCCCCCTCCATCAGTTTGACTGCTGGTGGAAAGCATAAGCCTGCTGATCATAATCATGTCAACTGAAAGTGATTTAAAAGCTGTTACCTTGGAAAAATAAACTTGTGCTTGTCTTGGGGGATGTATGTGAGTGAAAAGAGGCCAGTTTCTGTTTTTGTTCCCGCATTGATGGCGGGTAGACAAGGCTGAAATCTGGCTTGCTGAGTGAGGACACTAAGAACAGAAACTTGCAAGTGAAGTGAGTGAAGCATTGCCACTGAATTGAATTCGAAGGGTCCTGTAGCTCCTTTTTTTCCAGCATTGAGAGGACCTGTCCCTCTTGGCATCTTCTGTTTCCAGCTCTGACTTGGGGTTGGTTTGTTTCATAGTTTTGTCTCTGCCACACATCATGAGCCAACCTGTTGTGATGGGGAGGCAAGAGTATTTTGGTATGAAATGCTGGGGGGTTATGCCCAGTCTGCATCTCTGCTTAGCAGATGACACCCACTGTGAGACTGGGACACTGAGTGAATGTTAAGCTCAGGTCTGGATCTGGCCTAGTGCATTCCCTGTACAGTAAGACAGAAAATATCAGCACTGAGCTGCAACTGGGGAATATCTCCGGTGTAGCCATCACCTCTGTCAACTCTTCGCTTGCCTTGAGCAAAGAGTTTATTCTGTCTTCTGCCCAGAGAGTGTGGGTCATGCTGACAACAGATTTAATGTGCAACTGAGGCTCCTATTTATAAAACTGACTTTGATTAGTGTGTTTTTTACTTCTGAGCATTGGAAGGGTAAGTGTGCTGAAGCTGATTTGTTAATACATAGACATGTGTGTTGCCTGTGTGAGGTCTTAAGATATTGCTGTCAGTGTCCAAACCAGCAGAACACCAAGCAACTACTGTACTTGAGAACAAAAGAGGCTAAGCAAAAAGAAACAGAATAAGCCGTATTCAGTTACTGCCTCAGTCATTACCCTTCTGCTGCAGCAACTGTCAAAGAAGACCTTGGTCTCTTTGGAGACTCATTGTTTCTCAAGTGGTTGGTACAGGGAGATATTGTGGTGAATATTCAATCCTCTTGGTTTGTATTTAAAACAGAATGCTGTTGCATCCAAATACCTTACTCTAACCATTTATAAACAAAGCAATCACTATTTTAGCAGTGCAAAGGCATCTGCTTGGCTGAGGATGGCAGAGTAACAAAACTGACAGTGATAACAGGGGCTTCCAGGCAGGATGGTTTTAAGGCTGCTGTCATGCTAAAAGGACCTCTGTATTTTAAGACAATTGTGGCAAAGCTGTTGTTGAAAGGAAAACAGACTTTTGCTTGTATTTTGGAAATAATAGAATGTTCTTTTCAAATGACATTTCACCTTCCAGTCTAATTCCCATTAGACATGCATCAGTTCTTATACCAGGAAAGTTTTTCTTCTCTTTGGGGTTTTCTCTTGTCAGCATATCCAGAGAAATCTCACTGTCTTCAGAGGATGTGTTAAATAGTACAACAGCATAGAACATGGTGCTGTGAAGAGAAAAAAATAGATCCATGCAAGGGAGGAGGCCTAGGAAGGGAGAGATCTCAGAGATCTGTTTCAGCTTTTTAGAGGAGGCAGTTGCTTGGAGTTTTTGATGTGGTGGCCATTTCAAGAGGCACAACTTCAGCTGTATATACCTTAAGCCATTTATACTAACTATGGTATGCTAAAGTTTGATCATAAAGTGTGTGTACCTCTTATGTTTTTTGGGTTGGTTTTTCTTTGTTTTTTTTTTTAACTGTGTGAGTTTCTAGATCCTTTTATGTAAAGTGATTAGAAAAATATGTATTGCTCTGAAGACATTGCTTTGTATGTAAACATTTAATTGCACCCTGCCACTTTCTGTATATGGGAATATATTTTTTATTATTTTTCTTTGCCCCTGGGTTTTGAACTGTTTGTATTCCCATTTCTGTTTGACTTCAGTTACTCTTGTGAATCTGTCACCTTCTAGAACATATGCAGGTACTAAACCAGCTTTTCCAGCCCGGAAAATTCCTTGGCCTTCAGTAGCTCAAATTTTATTTAGAGCAGGAATGTTTCAAATTCTGTTTGTGTAGCAAACAAATCAGGTGTGCTGTTTCACACTGATCTCCTGGTTGATACAGCAAACCAGTGTTGTCCTCCTCCTGTTTTTACAAACCTGTTGCACGGCTTCCCTGTAGATCAGCACCTTGCAAAAAGACATAGCTTTAAATTAAAATGCCCCTCTTTCTGGCTGGCCTGTTTGCACAGGCATAGGTCCTGTGGAGCTGGTGGCTGATCAGGTTGGTATGGACTCCCTCCCTGGTGTTCTGCTTGTACTGCGTTTCTCAGCTCACTGCTTACAGTGATGCTGGTTGAAGGCTGTGAAGCCGTGCTCAGCCATTCACACAGCTGTCAGCATGTGGCTGCTGGGCTCTGTGAGTGTCTTTACCAGCCCCTAATTTCTATTCTGTGTCTTCCTGCAGCGATTTCACTGGCGGCAAATCGGCTTTGCAGGATCTGGCCCTAGGGAGAACAAATCCATCTTGTCCTTGACACATGCAGTCTCTATTACATAAATACCCAGAACACCAGAGAAGTTCCCCCTTTATTGACAGAGTGTTGCCGCTTTTCCTCCTGGGAGGGCAACAGGGTAGAACTTGCATTTGTTTAGCCATCATGTGCTGCACAGAATGCTAACAGGTCTGCTAAAAAGAGAGCATTTTAATTTGAAATAGCAAATATGCTCATCTTTAGGAACTAATCTACAGTAATTATAAATATGTACTTATATATGGAAGAGAGTGTGTGTTCTGTTTTTGTTTTTCGTTAAAGTTGTAACTAGAGATGATATGAAGTGAAAGGCATCCCTTATATAAGACTTCTGTTTAATATTATTGTGTGGTTAAAATCCTTCCATTATAAATTTGCACACTTTTTTCCTCTTCCCTTGCATGTTCAACTCTGATTTTTACAGCTGTTCTGTGCAGACAGTAATGTATTTTTGTAAAACATTTTTGACACTGAATTGCAATAAATGTTCAAACAATGTGAACCACAGAATTTGTTGTCTCATTGCTTCCAAGTTGGTGACCTTATCAGCCTTGAGCTCTTGGTGACTGTAAGCAAAGATCTTCTGCAGGAACATCCAGAACTTGGCTTGTTGTTGCAGTAGAACATCCCAGATAGAGCTGTTGCTTCATCATGCCTCAAAGGGAAATGAGCCTTCATGTCTAACAAAAACTGTGCTCACATGGAGCTTGTCCTCATGTCACCTTGTCCTTGTCACCCAAAGCACAGGAGTGATTGCTGCCCCAAAAGAGATTGCCAATGCTCACAATGGTCTGAGACCTTCAGCTCCAACTTCTGGTTTACAAAATGTTTTTTTTCTGGACATGTTATCCAGTAACTTTGATTTTTATTACTTTTTTTTTTTCCCAGGTACAATTGCATGTCATTAGTGTCAGGACTGCAAACAGTCTGACCCAGGCTCCTGCTCAGAAGGAGTGTGAGTAGGAGCCCTCTGAAGCAACTCTTTAAGTAAATTGTGGAAAAGCAGTTGAAAAGGCAGATGACATGTCTCTATTTGAAACAGGAGATGTTATAATGGTAAAACAGGATTACTTGCCTTGTGAAAGCTATGCCAGCTCTGAAAATAAGTACAAAATGCAGATGTTTTGTTTTCAATAGCATTTGTGCTGTCAAGTAAGGTATGCTTGAGTGGTTCCCTAAGTCTTTCTGTAGTTTACACTGTGACTCAGCTCTATGGTTAGAGAGTTGCACTCCCCAATGCAAGTCTCTGCAAACATGAGATGGCACAGTTGACAAGATCACCAGAGCCTTTTAAACAAGGGAATGAGAAAGCTGTTGTTAGGACACACTTTTCCCTCAAACTTTCTTGAAAATACTGAATTCTATTTTAATAGTCTATTTAATAGAGTCTATTTAATTTAGTCTATTTTAATAGACTAAATCCTTTAAGGGGAATATGGGATCTTAGGAATATGTTGGGTCACTGAGGTCTGGCTATAATTTTTCCCATCTTCATGTTAGTGCTGCTACCACCTCCTTTTTAAGGAGCTAACACCCCTTTTAAGAGTACTCAGGGATAGATGGAGAGGCAGCCTGAAGCATGGATTAGGTCATGCCCTGATCAGTGATAACAAGTCACCCTGTATAATTCCTTGGAGTGCCCTCACTTTCTGGCTTAGAGCCTAGCAAAGCAGTACAGTTTGGGCAAAAGGCATTTTGAAAACTACACAATGAATATTAAAATTGTGACTTTGCTTTGCCTCACCTTTCCCTAATCCTCATTTCTGCTGCTCTGCCTTACAAGGTGGGTGGAGTGAACCCCAGTGAACCACGTAGGGGGTTGATTTATTTTTGGCAAAACCAGAGCTGCTTCTGTGATCCAAACTGCAGACATTGGAGAGAGCTGTTTTCTAAAAGGCTCTATAAATAACTCATATGGGTTCAAAGGCCTTCCCGAGGCTGGAAGGACAACAGTTCACCCCTCAAGATTCTTGATGTGTAGTATACTGCACTTTCTAGTTGAAAACAAATTAATGTGTTTTTTAATATGTTTTCCTTGGATAGTTTCAGTCCTGAATGCAGAAGGCAGCACCCACAGGTTTGTGACCGAGGTGGCAGGTCCATCCCAGCCCCCCCAGAGGTGCTGCTGCTTCCATGTGACAGCTAGAAGTGGGTGGCGGGACAGGAAAGACACCCACTCTCAGCTTCAGGGGATAAATAAACAAACCACCCCACAGGGTTTGCGTTCGTAGATGGAGAAACACAGTCAGCACAGGAAATGTGAGTTATTCCTTGTCCCAGCACACCAGGAATTTGGACTTACTTTAACAGGGCTTTTGAGGATTGGGTTAAGCTAATTCTTACAACGTTTATTTTTGTTCTTGAAGTACATAACAAATTATGTCTCTGTGGGTAATCTGATGTGAATGGTGTGTGTGACAAACTGTCAGTCGAGGAGCTGCCTCACTCCCTGTCTGTGCCCTGCACCAGGCCGGGGGGGCTGCAGTTTTGTTTTCTCCTTGCTTTGCCTCCACAGGCAAAACTCACACTTTTGTGAGGCGTTTAGCTCATGTTCTAAACCAGAAATCTCTTTCTCTCCTTCCTCCCACTTGCTGTGGCAGCCCAGCTGGTGAGAAGTGTCAGAGGAGGATACACACCCACAGGGGGCAATTGCCTGGCTTAACCTGGGGCCAGCCTCCAGCCCAACCATGACCCAGCCTAAGCTGATGGGAGTCCCTTTGGGTCTGGTTGTGACTGTACAAGCATTTAAATGCTGTGCTAGGCTGGGACCCAACATGTTGTGGCCTTGCCTTCCCAGCATCAGGTGCCTCTTGGTACCCCAGCCATGGCTTTTTCCTTTGGGGTTTGGGGCACATTTTGTCCATGGGTCTCCCACCAGAACCTGACCATGGTTTTCAAATGGGTTCTCTCTTACATGACTTTCTCCTGATCTTTTTATAGCTCTCTCACTGAAGTGGAATTTATTCTTTCTTTTTTTAATATAGCAGGAGGTGTAAATCCAGATAAATATAACTCCTGAGGGGGGGTCAACCTGTCCGTGCCGTGTCTCAGCAGCGCCTGTGTTGCTGCTGGTGTATATAAAGCAACCAGGAGCCTTTTTAAACTTCTGAAATTGAAGTAATTTTTATTTTCTTACTTATAGAAAATTAAATGGTTCTCATTTAAAAGAGCTGGCTCCTGGTGGTAGGTAGAAACCTACAATCTTACTCTTACCACGCACTTTTATATTTAAAGCCTCTATTTTTAACCCAATGGTGGGATTCAGGGTTAATGCTCGTTAGATCTGTGTCTAGACAGTTGTGAAAAACAGGAAATGAATTACATTATAGTACGAAAGGAGAATTTAACCTTTTCTCTCCTCGCTAACACATGTGACTGGGGAAAATATGTTACAGCAGAGTATTTTGGAAAGTTTAAGGAAGTAGAAAAATGAGAAGGAAAAAAAGAAAAAAAGGCTGGGTTTCCAGAAGGCCTCGTGGGAATTATTTCACAGAAAATAATGCACCAGGCTCTGCCCTCAGCTACACCCGGGCAGTAATTTGTTTCCTCTGGTCCCTGTGGAAAAATTGCATTTTATTATTCCCTGCTTATGCTGAGCATTCAGAAGGAGGAAAAGCAAGTGAGCCAGTTTCACACACATGCATGAGCACGTGAGGCAGCTGCCAGACAGCAGCCACCGCACACAAACCCGTCCTGGGAGCCAGGCTGAGAGCTTTGTAACACCCCTGGCCACAACAGCACCTTGCACCCCTTCTCCTCAGGCTGCCTAAGGCCTCAAGGCTTTTTAAAAATATTTATAAAGTTATTTATACATTATTTGAGTTATAGACTGCAAAAATGCAAAATTCCCTTGCTTGGCCCTTCAGCAAAGTAAGAACCTGAAGGCTCATCGACCCCAGGCAGCAGCACATCCATACTGCTCTGGCCGCTGACCTACAGCTTTAAAGGGCTGTTGCAACGAACCCAGAGTGCGAATTAAGCCTGAACCAGTGTGGGCAGCTGGTCTGCTTGTAAAGAGCTGGAAAGCAGAGGGCTGGGTGCTCTTTACCCTCTTATCCCCCATTCCCTGCAAAATGGCTGTTAGACTTAACAGAAGTGGTGCTGCAAGCATCTTCCATACTGCTTCTGAGCTCTTTCCTCAGCCCCCCAATGTGCCCCCAGTAGTGTATTTTCAAGGCATTCTCAATCCTCCCCAGGCCCCAGGAGGAGGCAGAGGTACCAGGCAAATGCCTGTTCCACTGCAAAATCACTGTCCTCCCCCGGGTCCTGCATCTCGCTCTGTCTGTGCCCACTTTTCCCCAGGGATGCTGCAGGCCCTCGCACCCGACCCCACTCCCACCCACCACAGGCAGCCCTTGCCCAGCCAGGTGCATCACAGAGGACCCTCTTGTTCTTGTGCCCGACTTGCCTCCCTTGTCTGCAACTCTTTGCTGGAGCCAAATGTTTATGCTCACCACACATGCTGTCAGCTGGCCAGAGACATTAATATCCCCATGGCAGAGCAACAAAGTCTTCCCAAGGATCCTTCGCGCCGCTCGGCCTGGGCTTTCCCACCCCTGCCCTCCTGGGACCCCCACTGGCTTCGGAGGCTGCTGGGAGCGTGGAGGAAAGGGATTAGTTCTTCCTCAGGACTGTATATTTGCTTAGTTTTATCATGATTTCTTTTAATTTTGAAGGCGCATGAATATGAAGTGTACAAATCACTGGGATAATACTGTAGCTAATTTTATGGCGTCTTTAGCACCGTCCAAAATGGAAAAAAAAAAAAAAGAAACCTAACCAAGAAACAACCCTCCCCGCAATGGTGCAATCTAAATAAAGCTTTTTAAGCAATACAATATTTGCTTGTGTAGTTGTCAATGTTTCCACTGCCAGTTTGTCTTCCTAAAAGGAACCAAGCTTTGGCACAGCTTATATCAGAGAAAAATAACATCTTTAAGTGTTTCCAGGGGTGTATGTGATGAGGGGGATTATAGGAGTTATAATCACTAGAAGGGTGGTAAAATGTTGGCCTAAGAGCCCCAGAAAGGAAAGAGCCTCGATTTATCCAGGTTTACTTGCTTGTGCCAGGGAGGGAGGGAGCGTAGCAGGAGTTCTCGCAGCATTTGCACCTGAGCAGGTGCCAGCAGCCAAGGTGTGGGTCCTCCTCAGGAAGAGCCAACTGATAATTGGATATAATTTAATGTTCCCATTTTGCTAACACCAAGGTGAGCTTAGCAAGCACGGGAACTGATACCCACTGCGAAACATGCTGCTGTGGAAGGAGCCATCTACATTCGCAGGCATGGAGAGGCCCACGGACACGCGCCTGCCGACGGACAGACACCCCATCAAAGCTGCCTTTCAGAAGTCTTACTCTGCAGTGGTCAGTAACCTTCTTGTCAGCAGCAGGTCTGTTTGAAGGAGAGGCTTTAGGACATGGCTTATCCGGTGGTAGGGAGGGAATGTTTCTGCATTAATCACAAATCTCTTTTCTGTTTTTTCATTAATATCTTCTGCCTGATGTCAGAAGAGCCTGCTTGACAGTCTAACATGGCCAGGAATGGTATCTGATTCACAGAAGAGGTGGAAAGCTGAATAGAAAAGGAATCTCATCTTGGTATCCCTCCATGACCACACACACCACCCCTGAGGTCTCTTGGCACTGGAAGCTGATGGAGGAACCCCAAAGCTTCTCTTGCTGGCCAGGATGGGTTCCTGTAGTACCCACCAGGTATCTCAGGAAGCCACTTTTACCTCATTCCATCCTCAGGTTACTAGATGAACTGCATCAGCTGAGATCTTGCATCCCACTTAATATTTAATCACCCTTTGCCCTCATTTTCTTAAGTAGTCAGTGAAACCCTAGCCAGCCTGTGTGCCCCAGCACAGCGGTATTTTATTACAGAAAGCTCAAAACAAAGCTTCCAATTGCTAATCCAGCCACAACCAATGGCTGTGCCACTGGAGCTCCATAGATCATTCTCCCAGTGGCATTAAGCAGCAGTTACAGTGTTATTTGGGAGCAGGTTCTCCTGCCATATGCAGGCTGGGCAGAGGACCTTATGAGATACAGTGATGCCAGCTCAGAAGAGACCAAGTGTCAGTGAAGATGGTAACACCCCTTTCGGACCCCACATGTGTGCTTTTGTTGGGCCTCAGATGTCCTCAGTGCTGGGCAATCTCCACGTGTGGTTTTTTGCCATGGACTCCACCTGCTGAGCCAGGGCCTTTGGTCATTGAATGACCACAAATAATCCCCATTTCTGAGGATTTCTGTAAGCCCAGCAAGCATCCTTGCCAGGTTGGACGGGGCTCTGAGCAACCTGGTTTAGTGGATGGTGTCCCTGCCCATGGCAGAGGAGCTAGAACTAGATGATCCTTATTTAAGGTCCATTCCAACCCAAGCCATTCTGTGATTCCATGTTTCTACAATCCTGAGTGAGGTGGTAATGTCCTGCCACCTCCACTGTGTCCATTGCCCCTGCAGGGAGCCAGCAGTGGGGACACCATGGTCCCTGGCAAGGGCTGGGGACCTGTGCCCGTGCAGCCAGGGCTGGGCTGAGCCATTCCTCAGCCGTGCATTTCCACAGCAGCTCAAACAGCAAGGCCAGAGAGGACACTGGTAGAAGGGTTCCCTTCAGCCTCTGCATCCTGGGGAGGACAACTGCTTTGCCCTTGCTCACAGAGCCCTTGGCCTCAGCTTGGAGGAGTCTGGGGTTTTGCCTCTGTACAGAGTGAGCTGGGGCTGCTGGGACTGCTGGGAACAAAGCCCCTAACCTGGCCTTTCAGATACCAAAAATATCCAACCTGTTTTGTTTTTATTTAACAATTATCAAATAAACGAGAATGGCAATTAAGTAAACAACCCACCTAGTAAAGCATCTCTGACAAATGTCACGGAATCACAGAATACGCTGAGTTGGAAGGGACCCACAAGGATCACTGAGTCCAACTCTTAGCCCTGCACAAATATGGCAGATAGGGCACTGCAAATCCCCTCTGAGTCCCTTCTTTCCAACTTACTGCTGGAAACAAAGCAGGGGGAGCACCTTGCCAGTGATCCCAGCCAGGAGTAAGGCTGGACCCCACAGCACTGGTTAGTTTGCATCTCAGGGCTCCACTACTCCAAGGAGTAGCAACTCCTTGGAGGATGCATTTGGAAACAACTCCTGGCCAGACACATACCTTAGCATATTAAAAGGTATTTTTAGCATCTCTGGCAAAACAGATCAAACTCTGCTTTTGCTGTACTAAGACACCTCCACGGACTTTCCTGGCAGCCCTGCATATTCATACTGAGGTAGCAGCTGGTAGAGGTTACTTGACTAAACAGTTGCATTTACTTCATGCAAGACAAAAACACAAGTGCAGATAAACACTGGTGGAATTCCTGACTTACAGTGGGCTGTTTTTTTCTCCCTAGGAGAGTGACTCTGCCTGATAAATGCTTGAATTGCAGAAGAAAGAGCATCACATACCAGGGAAAGATTACTCAGAATGTCTCCTCCTCGATTTGTGACGACCTTGTTTTTGTACTGGTATAAATATAACTGTGACCATTTCATACAGCAAAGTGCTCTGTGATGAGTACAGTATAAATAGTCAAACTGATTACACTGGCCATAAACAAGGACTGGCAACCCTTGCTTCACCCCAGCAGTTAGAAGCGGTGGAGGCGGCAGGAGCTTTACAGCTAAATGGTTAACAGCCACAGCAGAACATTTTCTCGGGATGGCTCCAAGCTGGTGCTCTGCCATTTCAGCAGCCAAGCTGAGACGGGGGGGAAGCACGCCACCACAATTGCATACTAAAAAGAAGGGAAGGCTGAGATAACTACCATCTTCTTACTGTGTAGGCTGTTGCAGAAAAAAAAAAACCATATAATGATTGCTGCCTTATTGTAGTGTTTGGGTTCCAGATATAGCCTTGCATGGGAAGGCCGGTATGACGCTGAACCAGGCCAAATGAGCATTTCCTGCTTTTAAGTAATATAATGTCAGGAATCCAGCTCATTGGAAACACCCTGCTCATCTCCCTCTGTGCCAGCCAGACATTTGTCACGAGTTTCAGGTGAATAATGCTGCTTCACTCGGACTTTGTGAGTGACAGTTCACGGCTCAGGCCCTTAATGCTTGTTTTTATCCCTATAAAATGAAGCCTGGTATACCTCATGCCAAGGAAGTGGCTTAGTTTGCTCAGAAACTCAGGGACTTGCCAGAGGCCTTAGATAACTAAGTAAGATTTGTTTTAACTGCCCTCAGTATCCAAGGTATTTCCTACTGTAAGTATAAGGAAACACTGAGGATACTTAAGCAACCATATTTGTTTATCTTAGGTCAAACTGAAGAGATTTTCCAGAACCATTACTGCAGCTGCACTCAACTTATTGAAAGGCTGCATTTGTACAGAGTGCTTTACTTCTGACTCCAGCATCACAAATGAAAACCTTCCCAGAGAGCTGAGCTCCACAGGGAAGTGGGCACAAACCTGGGCAGAAGTTTCCAGACAGTTCCTCTTCGGGTAAACTTCATTAACCTTGGCCTCAATTGGGCCAACTCCTGCATGAGGAGGAAGTCAGGAGGGCGAAGAAAATCAGCAGCATTCCCTCCCTCAGATCTCTGAGTAGGTAATTACCTGAATGTGTGTTTTAAGTCCAGACAGGTTTCGCCTGGAGAGGAGATGAGATTCTCCAAGGTGTCATATGAGGGCAGCCCCACCAGACCTGGAGCCATCTGCTCTGTCAGGTGATGCGTGAAGTGATGCTCTGCGTGTCCTCCCCTCCAGCAGCGTGGCTGGTGCCAGGCACAGGGGACAGCCACCCCCTGGGTCATGTCTCGGTAATGGTTCTGCAAGGCACTTGGTGGGAGGTAACCGTGACTACTGTACAGACACAGTGGGACTTTCACACCTCATTCCCATTCCCTGGTACAGCTTTCTCAGGTCATTCAGTCTACAACCCTAGTTTCCTGAAAAGGTGGCTGAAAAATACATGGAAAATGAGAAAACTTGGACCAAACTCGTTCTAACAAAAAACCACAACCAACCAGACCCCAGAGATGGCCATTTTACTGTAGGTGCTTGGAGATCAGTGGTGCTTCAGAGAACACATGAGGCTCTGGCTGGGCAATGAGGGTAAGAGGAGGTCAAAATGTCCCGACCAGGGATCTCACCCTGGAGTTTGATTCATACAAGTGCACCCTGGTGCCCCTTTGCCTCTTTGTCCCTTAACAGTCCAGATCAGTTTGCAGCATCCCAGGTATCCAAGTTTAGCCTCCAAAGTCCACAAACTGATAGAAAAGCAATGGGTCTGGCATTCTAAGGGGTCACACAACCATTTTGGTAGGGATTGTGAATGCCCCCCAAAAACTGGTAGATGGTTTGGATGCTGGCACATAGCCCTCGAGGCACAGGGAGAACTTGCACCGACCTCACAGGCTCAGGCAGGCAAGGGCAACGGGTAACCCTTCATCCGCAACATTGTGAGGTACAAATCACCTCTGCAATGCTGTCAGAGTTATTTTAACTGTAACAGCTACTGGCAGGGCTGAGTGTGCAGGAGATCACTTCTGGCCAAGTGTCCCGACACGCACATCCACTGAATGCTGACTGCTCTCTCTGCTGGCCAACTGAGAAATGGGATTTTCTCAAGACAGACCTGGTCACATACAAGTTTGCAAAAATGCATTGACCAAGCAAATGCAGGCCAGAAAAAAAGCAGCCTTTCTTTTTCTAAAGTCCCAAACAGGTAAATAAAAGAGGTTAGTTATCACATAAACTATATTCTTAAGTAAAAAGCAGCAGCAAAGAAGAGGAAGAAGGCAGGAGAGATGTGGGTGTTCCATCTCATGCTGCAGTTTACTGCTGCAATAGCCTGATGGAGACCTGTGAGATAGGACATGCCTCCCATTATAAGGCTCTCAGGGTCTTGCCCTATGATGTCTCGAAGTAAAGGTGTTGGAGAATTTCTGGTGGCCTGATGAGATGTGAACTGAATCCAGAAACTGGGAGACCATGGGATTGAGAGTAACTGACCTAAAGGCAGAAGGTTTCTCCTTGCTTTGTTCAAGACCCGACTGAAGAGTCACCTAGTCCAGAAAGCCACCTCTCAGCACATAAATACTGTAATAACAGGACAGCAAAAAGATATCACTGTGGGAAAGGACAAAGTGAAGAAGGCTGAAAGGGAATGGAAAGCTAAGCTGCACTAAGAAATCATTGTACTGAAAGTGCATAAGTAGCATATCTTTGTCTTGGACACATTGGGACAACATCTGGACACAAGAAAGATTAAAAGTCTCAAGGGACAGCATGGACTGTAGGCGTGCACATGCTGACCCTGCTGTGACAGAGCACCCCAGCCAATCAGCCTTGCAGTAATGTCAAAGCTTTCATATGATTTCATATCTCATAGTGGCATAAGCCCAGCCCCCCTGCCTCAAGAAGTGAGGCTCTCCCCAAGCACCACCTCGCCGGGGTGGCTGCACCAGCCTGGAGCTGCACCCGAGGACCACCAAGTCACACCCTCTCATACAGTGCACCCCCCCCACACACATGCACCTGTGGTATAAAGTTGCTTGAATCTTAGGTGTTTAAATACATCAGTGATCACAGAGCTGATAATTAGTGCTGTCTGGCAGTGAAGTCGAGTCCTCGCCATCAGCTTCACAGCGGCAGTTCTTTGTACTCCTGCAGGCACACGGCCAAGTGACCCTCAGAAAACTTTGCTTTTCTTTCTACAACTTGCTGTGGTGCTCAGTGGGAAAACACCTCACACCTCAACATGAGGTGACAGCAGAGAGGTTAAACACAGCAGGTTCCACAAAATAGTCAGAATTGGGATTACTTGGAGAGAGAAAGGACAAAAGAGGAGAGGGAATTCACTTAGTCCCTCTGATGGGACACTAGAATTAATCAGCATTAGAAAAGGGCTGGTTTTTGCTAGTTAGAGTTAAGCAAATAGCTCTTGTTTTATTTGGGGCCCTAAATGAGCACTTGATGTATTCCTGAATTCTGTCCTTCTGATAGCACACCTCCTGAAATGCTGATGAAATGAAAGGCTTGAAGGGCTACAGAGACAGCACCACAATATCACCATCCTCAGCACTGAAAGAAATCATTCTCTGGCTTCTACCAATTCCTCTGGAATGACAACTTTTTACAAGAGCTACAAAAAGGCTGTTAATTATAGAAAAGCTATCATCACACACACCCAGCCTGCTACATGTAAAATTAAGCACCTGTTCAGAATGACGAGAGAGAAAAAAACCAGACTCTTCACATTGATTTTTTTTTTAAACTTGCATATTCTGAATAATGGTTGTGACTGTTCTCCTTCTTAGCAGCCTCGATGCTGAAACTAGATTAAACCAGGCAGACTCTTGTGTCTGACCCCCACTAGAGAGTGTGTCACAGATTTCAGGCACCGGAAACCAGCTGAGGTTAAATCAAATGACACACTCAAGTAGGGAGGGATGAGAACCTCATGTTCTGTAACAACTTAAAGGGTCTGTTTAGCAATGCACAGGAACTCTGTGTGTATGAGAATCAATCACTTGCAGGGTAAGAAGTGCTTGACATAACCCGTTCATCTAAACCACAGATCTTCACATTCTCACTTCTGCCTTGTCTAACCTGGGCACTGGGTTGGCATCTGCACAGAGCTGAGGAGGCTGCTGTTCTGCACAGTCACAGCCACTCCTAACACCACTCAAAAATGGCAAGTAACATCATCTTCATTCACTCAGACCATGTCTGCCACATCAGACATGCAGGAGGAGCTGCCATTTCTTCCAAATGTGGCTAAATCACACCTTTTACTCAGGTGTATCTGCTTAAATCCAGAACTCTCAGGAGAGTTCTGTGCAACAGTTTATCAGGAATTCTGAGTTTCATCATCTTAGTCTCTTCTGTTCAGAGTGACGAACTGCAGATGAACTCCTACTCCACAGGTGAGTGTCCCAACAAGCAGCCTCCTATCCATAGTCTGTGCTGGCACCCAAAGGATCTGTGGCAGCAGCCTGTCTGCACAGCCAACCAGCCGTGCTGCATCTGGCAGCAGAAAGTTTCAGTTCCTTACCATTAAGTCAAGCAGCCCTTACGACACAGAAGGAGATGTGTGGATGAAGTGAATCAACTCCCCAGTTGTTCAGTCAGCTGTGGCCAGTGTTAACATGCCGAGTAAATTCCCTGGAACTGATGGGACATAAAGTAACACAGTATGTATATAACAATACAGCTATGTAACAGTAATATACATATACATTTCTTTTTGGGTTTTATATTTTTCTGTACTTACAAATAAAACAATCCCTTAATACTTAAAACCTTCAGTGTGCTTTTCCTCACCAGGACTGAAGTCCATCACAAATGTTTATTGTAGTCTCAACCCCAGTAGTTTCCAAGGCCTGACTGGATAAAGTCCTGAGCAGCCTGGGTTGACCTGATTTCAACAGGAAATTGGCCTAGAGACTGCCTGACCCTTCTAACCTGAATTATTCCCCCAGTCTGTGATTTTATGATGTGCTACTGTGCAAAGTAGAACAGGTCCGAAGCTGAAAATTAAATACCCCATCTTAGCCTGTTTCTGTAATTCCATGTTTAGGGCGCTCTTCTAAGACATGGGAGATTGCTTCAAACCCCTGATCAGCATGATGGCTTTCCTGGGATGCCCTGCAGGGATGCAGCTTGGTATCACCTCTAAGGATCCTCAGCAGCAGGTGACCCTGATGTGGGAGGCTTTCTCATTCCCTTCCCCCCAGCCATATGGCCCTGCAGATTTCCTTACCCCAGCAGGAGCAGCTGTCTGACCTCGTGGCAGGCCAGCTCAAGGAGCTAAGGTGCAGGAAAAAACCTAACAAACTTTCCTGCTTTCTGTCAGTTGAGCTTCCTACCCTGGATTACCATGGGGCCAGACTAAGACCAAGTGCAAGATGGGAGCAGGTGAAAATGCACAGCCAGCCTGAGAAGCAAAAATAGCAACTGCATCTTCCTGTAATGTCAGCACTGGAACATTTAACTGAAACGGCAGGAATTAATCCTGCCCTCGTACAGCACAGAAACCTGAACGCTCACCTGGTTTTACACAGTGCACGGCAGTTCAAGATTGTGCTACTACATCAGTGTTCCCTTTGGGCTTCTGCTAAATAAGGACTAATCAGTAAAGCCAGTGAGTAAACTGAGATGCACCGTCTGCTTACATAAGTGACAGAAATCATAACATGAAGAAAACACATTTTATCACACTTCTAAAATGTGTAAACGTGCAGCAATATGAGCTACAATGCTCAGTATTTTATGTACATATTTTTCTGAAAGCTTTTCTTACAGCTCTTCTCCATTTGGGCACAGTAGATGGAAAAGCAATATGCTTATGCTGGGATGTCTGCCTTTGATTTGACATTAAAAAGCAAGTTCACTCTTTCATAATCAAAATAAAAGTTTTTATTTGGTTCATGATATATCTGACTGGGTATTCTATTTTTCCAAGTACTTATTCCATGTACAGAAATGTAAACCATAAACACAATGTAAGAGCAGCAAAACAAAACACATCCACTCAAAACAGAAGCAGGGAGAACTTCTTTGTTCACTTCACTGTTCTTCCAAGGAGTAGCTGTAATCAGTCTGTCCACCAAATCGATGCACAAAGTCTGGAAGGGGGAACACTGAACCCCATCCCACATTGGGATTCATACTGATGAAATCATCCAAGTTCATCTTGGAGTCTAAAAAAGGACCAGAAAAGGGAAATATTTAAGTTCCTGATGCAGGTTCTCTAGCACAGGTACACATCTATCAAGAAAATGCCCCAAACCCCTCTTTGATAGTTCAGCTCACTGTGGAAAGATATTCTGCAAATTGTAGGGCGTCACAAAACCTTCTATTTCCAGTCTCTGAAATGTTGCATTTGGCCCGATTCCTCTTTCTGCCCACGGCAATAATCACATTGTCAGATCAGTAAGCATCCTTAGTCATTAGAAACCAGTATATATATAGGAAAGGGTAAGATTTTTCCCTACATCAGCAGCCTAGAAGGGTCAAGTAGTGTCACAGAACTGGAGTACAAATAACAACCAACACAGGGAACTGCAATGCAACAGGTGCTCAAAGTCTTCCTGCATTCACACAAATGGGATTACTCAAAATCAGGGGAGACACTATTCCTTCTCCTAAGTTCTGAACTAAAGTCAACAGAGTCAAGTTTTGCACTGACCACAGAGGAACTGGATCACAACAGCAGCTTACGTGTACATTTAAGGATTAAGAACCAAACAAGAGGAGGCTCTAATGAACAGATTATAAAATCCAAAGGACGGAATTTGCTTCATCTGCAAAAAGCTTGTGTAATTAGGCTTACCATTATGGACAGCATAAACAAGGAAGGGAAGATGATGTTCAAGAATCCCAGATTCAGGAATCCCAGACCCAGGAGCCCCAGGCATAATCCAGCTCCCAAAGGCCTCTGTTTGCACCACATCTACACTACAGCACAGCTTTGTGATTTGCCTAATCTCAACTCTCACCCCTTTTGAGGTCTGGCCCCTAAATCTTTTACTGTTAACCTGTTTGAACTTTGCACATGGAAAATCCTTAGGTCCAGCCACTGTCCTACTGCTGAAGTGAGTCTGGCAGCACATGGACAATTTCTGCCTTTGTGGGAATTTAAAACAGCACAAGCTCAGCAATTTGCTGTCATAGCTCAAGCACAATTAGCAGTGGGTAACAGCTCTTGCTTTGCTGGTAGACTGGTAAGTCTGTTTTCCAGTTCCAAACTTGGACTTGACTTTTCCTCACAGATGGTGTTGTTTTCAGTTAATGTGAGTCTTCATATACTTTAAGACTGAATAAATAAATAATTCTCTGCTTTATGTGCATGAGCATAGCAGAATAATTTCATAGGACTTTTCTGTGACTTGTAAAGCAGTCCAATGAGGATTGTTCCAGTAGTTGCAAACACAGCTCTGTTAGCAACTTCAAAGTTGCTGTCACAATGTCTATAAGTAATTAAATATTCTCTTAAATTCAGAAGGATTGTGGCAGAGCATAACACAGTCCATCAGAGAAGTTTAATGAAAGGAAATATTGTTTTACCAAAGCAAACAATTCCATTCCTGCAAAGAGCAATGGCCTAAGAACCAGTCAGTAGATGGCACTGGAGCAGCACGGGAGATATCCATAGGGAAAAACTCAGTGAGACCTCTCCTGTTTTATTTGTGCAATAACAGTCCCTCTGTGCTGCTCCTTTCTCATGGGCTCTATCTCTGTGCATGTCGCATTAGACCTTACAGCTTCAGAAAACAGCTCGGCAAAAGTGCACAAGAACACCACAAAGTCCCCTTCCCAAAGTAGATGCAGGTGAACATCAGTGATGCACAGTGATGAACATCAGAATTTACAAAAGAGACCTCTGGATACCACAGTTGACACATCAAGAGGATTTCTCCACAAAAGCAAGAAGCATGTGTTATACCATTTTCACAAGATCAAGAGCAGCACCATTATTTCTTTTAAGATCTACATCACAGTTGTTCTCCTCAGGTGCTGTGGCTATTACATAGCTTGCATTTGTGTATGCTCAGAGCTCATCTCTTTTCCCAAACACACTTAGTTACACACACATACCCCATCAAAAAGACCTATCTGGCAAATTCTGGGATTCCTGAATAATTTTATCTTTGTTTAAATCAAGTCTGACACTTTTACCCGGAGCAAGGACGAAATAAAAGGTCATGCACTATCTTAGGGCATTGTTAGCCACGATACTTGTGGCTTCTGCCAACAGTAGTTAGAAAGCAACGTTTCAGCCAAGCCTCAGCTTGACTCACAGACCTTGGACTAACTCAGCGTAACGACAGCTGCCGAAGGGCTGCTGGAAGCGAGGAAGTCTGGAACAAAGCCTCCAAGATCGGTTCTGCTGATGCCTAACCTTGGGGCCACCTAAAATACTTCGGAAGTTGGGCTCTTCACAGACTCGTGTGGGTGTCTACAGTTCTCTGCAGATCCCCTTCCTCTGTCTGAGCAGGGAGATAAGTCAGACAGGCTCTTCCCACGCTCAGCTGGAGGGTGCCGTCCCCACAGCTGAGATACAACTGACTGCGCAAACCATTCCTGGTTATCTCGGTGTAAAACACAGCTCATCACTTTAAATTATATTTCACACAAATTTCAATAAGCCACTCCAGGAATTTAAATACTTCTATCCTTAGATACATCTTTATTGCCTCTATCCAACTTGATTCATTACTTCTACAAAAGCTTATGAAGTAAGGACCTAACTTAACAGACTGGAGTTTTATTCTCAAATGAGAGGAGCAGAAGGTTCCCAGTAAGTGGAGAGGAGCTACTTTTACCAGTATCAGTGCTTTCTTTTTCACTTTCACTAGGATCCTACCACCATCTCTCAGAGAGGAGATACAGAAAGCAACTGCAGACATCTGTCTGGCCTCTTGTCTAGCAGCTTTCCTGTTACACAGATGTGTAATACACAGTGCCTCCAGAATTTCTCAGCTGTCCTACTCAGGGTCTTCAAAACAACAACAAAAAAAAAACCAACCCAAGTAAAACCCCATCATTACTGACTACCAGGGATTTCAATAATAATAAAAAGAACAAAAAGTCTTCATAAGTCAATCCTGTGAGTATGCCACCAAACACCTTGGGAGAGCTGAAACTCAAACCAATGCTTTTCAGTGCTGGAGCTGCTGCTAACAGTTGTCTGTAAGCTGACGGCCATCTGCTCTGAGTGATTTTGAAACGCACTGTGCAGGCTGTATTTTACATGGGCTTGCAGTAAGGAGGGCTGATCTCATCACGACTCATAAACTAAACAGAATCAGACCTCATTAATTTGCAGAAAGAAGATTTAAAAGGAAACCCCAGGCTGGGCTCACCAGCCCTGCAATAACGAATCTGTGCAGCAAATCGCATTCTCTTAGTTTTCACTATTTGAACAGAATACCCTGTTTTCTTTCAACAGGAGGTCACTCGCAGTCAGGTGGGACTGGCGGAATCTGCTGCAGCTCAGGTATGTTTATTGCAGCAGAGCTGCTTTGAGGACAGGGCAGGGTGAGAAAGCACCAAGCACCCAGTTAGGTTAGCCAGCTTCTCCTGGCACACATGGCAGCAGAGCAGAACAGAGGCCAGAGCAATGCCAGTAATAAATAGAGAGGCCTAACTCTGGGAAATGGCTAGAGCAGAGCCAGTTCCAAATGGTTAATGCTTTGCATGTGAGTTCTGAGGAGATATTGAGGAGTTTGAGGGAGGGTTTCTTCTGTTAATTGGTTGGACTGGGGTTGTTTGTGTTTTAAAAAATGTTTTTAAAAAAATTTTGCAGCCACATGAGCAGGACAAATACAGTTTTAAGATTTATTCCTTTTGAGTTAGTAGCAGGGAAAAAATGCTTAATTGGTCACTGATAGAGATTCCTCAATGCAATTCCAAAAGTTTTGGAAGCAGGAGAGGCTCCAGGGGTGGCTTCTCTGAGAAGTTGCCAGAAGCTTCCCCCAGGTCCTACAGAGCCAGTGCCAGCTGGCTCCAGGATGGACCCACTGCTGCCCAAGGCTGAGGGAGAAGCACCTCTGGGATAATATATTTAAGATGGAAAAAAAAGCTCTTCCACAGATGTAATTGTGGCCAGAGAAGACCAGAGCAAGAATCTGTGACAGAAACAACTCTGCGAACACCTAGGTCATTGAGGAAGGAGGGGGAGGTGGTCCTCCAGGCACTGGAGCAGAAATTCCCCTGCAGCCTATGGTGAAGACTGTGGTGAAGAAGCTGTGCCCCTGCAGCCCATGGAGGAGCCTCATGCTGGAGCAGGTGGATGCCTGAAAGAAGGCTGTGATCCAGTGGGAAGCCCGTGCTGGAGCAGACTGGCAGGGACCTGCAGACCCATGGAGAGAGGAGTCCATGCTGGAGCAGGTTTGCTGACAGGACTTGTGACCCCGTGGTGGCCCCACACTGGAGCAGCCTGTTCCTGAAGGACTGCACACTATGGAAAGGGACCCCTGCTGGAGCAGTTTGTGAAGAACTGCAGCCCATGGGATGGACTCACACTGGAGAAGTTCATGGAGGACTGTCTCCTGAGAGAGAGACTCCACACTGGAGCAGGGGAAGGACTCCTCTTCCTGAAGAGAAACCAGTGGCAGAAACAACATGTGATGAACTGACTGTAACCCCCATTTCCCATTTCCCTGTGCTAAGGGGAGAGGGAGGAGGTAGCGAATTGGGAATAAAGTTAACCCCAGGAAGGAGGGAAGGGTGGGAGGAAGGTGTTTTTAGGATCTGTTTTACTTCTCATTATCCTGCTTTGACTTTGATTGGTAATAAATTCAACTAATTTCCTCAAGTCAAGTCTGTTTTGTCCATGACAGTAATCAGTGAGTGACTGAGTGATCTCTCCCCATCCCTATCTCAACTCATGAGCCTTTCATGATATTTTCCCTCCCTTGTCCAGCTGAGGAGGAGAGTGATTGAGAAGCTTTGGTGGGCATCTGGCAACCAGCCAGGGTCAAATGACACAAACATGAAAAAAGACATTAGGAAACAGAAGTAATTTAAAAACCTTACATCTTCTCAAGAGCGTAGGAATTTGGCTACTCTAAATGAAAGCAAAAAAAACCCCAAACCAAACCACTCTGATATAAATGTGCCTCAGAAATAAATTGGTATTAAAACAATAATGGGTCAATTCTGTCAGCCATTAAACTGCAGTCACCTCTAACATGAAATATGTAAGCAATTTAATCTTACGCAGACACAAATCAACATGGAAAGCAGAGTACTCTATCGAAGTGAAACGGCAGGGAGAAAACAGTTATCTGCAATAGAATTTGGCATGGACATGAATATTAATGCCCCAGGCTCTTCTATGATAACAAAAGGTCTACCACCCACTTCTCCAACAAGCTAAAAATAAGGCACTTTTATGCCTGATAAAACTGTGCTGAGACATTGCAGTTAAACCCAGGCTCCTCGCAGACTTACAGCACTGTGCACATTGAAGCACACACCAGAATAAGGTATCCCAAGTGAATACAAAGCGAAGACAAAAAATAAAGCTGGAGGAACCGGTACTAAATGAAAAACAACTTGAACTAGACATCCTAGATACGAGACAATCTATCCCTGCTCTGACTCCGGACTTGAAATTCCCTAGTGAATGACCTTCCACCTTCAGTAGGTGCAGGGTAACAGGTTTCTTTCAGCCACCTGACCAGGAGACCAGAGCCTATGAGCACAGAGCTGGAACACTGTGTCCATTTGGAGCTCATCAGTACAAAAAAACCCCAAAACATGGACATCCTGGAGTGAGCTCAAACGAAGAACATCAAGTTTTTTGGGGCAGGACAACATTATATTCAAGGAGAGGCTGAGAGAACTGGGTCTGTTCAGTCTTAAAAAGAGAAGACAAAGGGGAAATGTTACTGCTGCCAACATCTACCTGATCAGAGGACACAAAGAAGATGGAGCCAGAGCCTCCTTGGAGAAGCCTGGCAAGAGGACAAGAAGTTAGAAAAGCAAGTTGGAACATGGGAAATTCAGATTACGTACTAGGAATTTTAATTTATTTTTTTATTTACCACAACAGTCATCAAATATGGAACAGACTGTCCAGAAAGATGGAATTGCCACCCCTGGTGGTGTTCAACACTACACTGGACAGAGCCCTGAGGAATCTCTGTTTTGATTAGGTGTTGGACTGGATGACCTATGGGTGTTTCCTTCAGCACGATTAAGATACAGAGCAAAGAACTAACACATGAGAGAAAGGAAGAGTGATGTATCACTATCTGCCAGCATCACAGAGACAATCTGGAGGTTGGCTGAGACCTGTGGCTGCTGCTCCTCAGTGAGATAAAGCTCAGCCAAACAGGACAGGAAAGGGCAAAAGTTACAGGGTTTGCAGTTATGGAGTCATTCACTTGAGCTACAGGTACATGTACACATCTGTAACTGTTTGAATCATTCTGTAACTTACTACCCACAAGTAAATGGCTTTTACTGTTTTGATTTCAATAGAACTTTTCACTTTCATGGATGTCCTCACCTACATTTTTCACAATTTCATTATCTCTCAATTATCACAACAACAACATTTCCACAGGTAAAAAGTTCTCAGCCTCTAGGAGGCTTCAGCTAAACAATGACCCATCCACTGTTCAGGCATTCTACACTCCCTACACTACCTTTGCATAGAACTCTACTGAAGACAACAACCAAGACCTAGAATTTAAGGCACTCCATAACCTGGATTGTCAAGAAAACACCTGAAGTTTCATAACTACGACTATGCTCCTGCTCAATCTCACTGTTCATTTCTACTCTCGTGTGAAACATCAAACTTCCCTAGAAGCCAAAGCCAAGACCGGGAGTTAACTTCTCAGCAACTTAAAACTGCAATACACTCAGACCTAAACACAAAACACGTTTCTTTGACCCTGCCTTCTCTAACATAAGCACATAGCAGTACTGCATTATTAAAAAAGTGACAGAACCGAACACGCAGAGGAGTAACATGAAAACTCTTTGTGCTGGTTTAAAAGTTACCCAGCAGGGGAAATGAGCTCAACTCAAAAGAGAGATTATAAGTCAGAATAA
>JAWWES010000081.1:139488695-139524175 GCA_035583135.1 Lophotriccus pileatus | reverse complement strand
AAGGCTATAGAATACACAGGTTTGGGTTACACCCATCCAGTGATGAATTGGTCCCAGCTGTTCTAACTAGGACACTCTTTCAAAGCAAAACTTCACCGTGCTTTCCTTGGAGGAAAATAAGAGAACAAACCAGCACATGGCAAATGTTAGTCAGCTTGCTAAACACATGATTAGAATAAGCTCAAGTGCTGTGTGATAAGAGTGGTTTAAGCAGCTCTATAGAATAGATGGCAATAGATCTTGACCTCTCTCTCTGCCTGGCCTAGAGGCTATTAGCTAGACTACCACCCAAAAGAGGCTTAGGGAAAAACTTGCCAACTTGCCAGTGTGCCTTAAAGCAATCCTCAGGTCCATTCACCTGGTACAGAAATCTCAAACATCTCATCCAGGCAAAGCCATTATGCGAGCAAAGCCTGAAAACTTCCTCCTGCCAGCATAGTCTG
The DNA here is from genome assembly GCA_035583135.1 of Lophotriccus pileatus. Lineage (NCBI taxonomy): Eukaryota > Metazoa > Chordata > Aves > Passeriformes > Tyrannidae > Lophotriccus > Lophotriccus pileatus. The sequence goes on along the minus strand of JAWWES010000081.1, from coordinate 139,523,732 downwards.
CTCTGCCAGAATGGGACCTGCGAGCTAGAATGCGGTATAATCACTGTGTAAAAAATTCCCTTTGTGACCCCTAAGCAAGTTATTTGGCCTCTTTGATTGAGTCCCCTGCTGTAATGAGAGAATAGTATTACTTACCTCTCACTGTCTGCTCAGTTTATGAAGATTAGTAATTAATGTTTGATCACGGTAAATGCCAGAAGGCATGTTAGACTACATGGCCAGAAAAGGGAGAGCCAAATGTTTTTAAGCCCCGTTTTTTCCCAGCTAGCTAGACAAATGTTATGGAAGCGTATTTATTTGTGCTGTACATCCTGGACTATGTCATTCAACACTGTAAGAGGAAATAAGAAGTTCTGGGGGCTTACCTGCAGTTTCAATGCAAGGGTACGGAGGAGGAGGTTTCTGCCATTTCCCATTTGCATCCTTCATATGAGATCTGTCTGAAGCAAACGTCTTCAAGTACAAATCTGCTCGAATCATTCTGATTTTTCTAAACAAAAATGCAAAATTGTATCAAAAGAGGTGTGTATACAACAGTGCTTTAGTCATTCAGAACAAGAGTGCTTTCCTCTCATTAAGGAGCATTAATTTCATTAAATACACAAATCAGCCATATTGTGCCAAGCAGTTAACAAGAAACTACAGTAGGAAAGAAAAGGGCTTTTGATGATTAAGGTAAATAGCTTTAGGAAAATAACACAGTGCATTTATTTTACTGGAGTAAGCAAAAAACCCTCTGTCACCACACAGACCCAAAGAGAACTTCGAGTTCACAAAATACCATTCATAGTCTTTGTATTTTATGTCATCACCTGTGAAATTCTGGACGAAGGCCGTCATCCAGCCTAAAGGCCTCCATGCTGTACACATCGAAAGGACATGGAAACGGCAACACTGTGTCAAGATCATAAATGAAGTTCTGCTCCCCGCTGGAAACATGAAGTAGAACAACATGGTAGTCCTGGGAAGAAGGGTAATTGCCATTAGTTAAACAGCAATTAACGAGAAACTGACAAAAGGAGTGAAAAAAAAAATGTTTCCTAAAAGCAGAAGTTCAGATCCATTTTTTAAAGCTTGCTTTCTGTCCTTGAATATTAAGCCTGTAACATTTCTGGCACCAGGAGAGAGACTTTTCTAACACCTGTCTTATCCATCATGCTTTTCCAGACACCTCAGTATTTTCTCCACTCCTCTGCAGCCTCCTTTGATTTAAGCCTAGACAGCTAAACTGAAGTGTACTCTACTCCTAAGACAGCAAATCTCTTTCATGTTCCACACCAAAACACAGAAGTTGAATGGGATAAGAATTTTTGTCTTAGACCCAGTCCTAAACAAAAGCTCACAGTAAGATATGATGATAGCTTAACATTACAATTTTCTAGTGATCTCTTCTAATAAGAGATTTTGTACCTGTTGCAGTACATGATTTGTGAATTTGAATGCTGAGTGTTCAGTGCCAGAAGCATCTGGAAAACGACCAAACAGCTCAGATCAAGGGGACTGCAGGAATAAGACAAATTCCTGCAGAGGCTCTTGCAGCAGGGAGAGAACACATACGGCACACTTTTCAAGGCAACTATTTTGTCTTGACACTTGGGTTATGGAGTGCAGTTTTATGCCTTAACTTGTAAGAAACACAGGTGTGGTGGAGGTCTGGGGACACTGCAGTTACTTATGTCAGAAGTCAGGTATGTCCACTGATGTTTTCCAAAATTAAACTGAAGGCAGCTGTTAACAGCTTACTGAAGTTCACATTGAATCCACTCAAAAAGGATTTGGAGCGCTCTCTTTTGACACTTTCAAAATTAAAACCACAAAGGGATTTGAATTAAAAGTATTTGGGCAAGATACTTCAACAAGACAAAATTTACAACTGTATTCAACAGTATTTAGAAGAATCTCTTAAAATGTATAAGAAAAAGTACCTACAAGCTTTATGAATCCTACGATCCACTGAAACAAAGTTAAAGCAGCTTTCAATACACGAATTTTTATGAGAAATCCACATTTTGCCATGGCCTTTCCAGACTCTCCTATTCCTTTTTAGGTCATCTCTGTAACACCTGGATCTTTTTTTAAACTAAATCTTTCTGTACTGCAAAGAGACCAACTATTTGGGAGAGAATGAATGATTCAGAAAATAATAAAAAATTAATACACAACTGTACAATGGTTGAGGCTGGAAGGGACTCCAGGAGGTCATGTGGTCCAACCTGTTGCTCCAGCAGGCACACCTAGAGGCAGCTGCCCCAGACTGTGTCCGGACAGCTTCTAAGTATCTCCAAGGATGGAGACTCCACAACGTCCCTGGGTAACCTGCTCCAGTGCTCCATCACCCTCACAGCAAAAAGCTGTTCCTTTACGTTCAGATGGAGTAACTTCTCCCAGTAAAGATGCCCATGTCTGATCCCGCAGCTAACAACTACAGAGGCACGCACTGGAGATTACTGAGAGAGAAACAAATGCCTTACCCACACAACAGGCTCATCTCCATGTCCAGATTTCTGCTTCCAGAGGGGAATCTGAAAGTTATAGGTGAATCTGAAGTGAATAAAATCTTTCAGATTAATACGGATTAATTTCAGGTAAATTAATTAGTTCTTTGCTACCCTATCAACTTCCTCACTTTACATCTGTGCTGCAGTCAGATTTTCTCTAGTTTCTCTCTCAGGAGCATGAAGTTGGAGATACTATTCTGGGCCACATTAGAATAGGATGTCCAGAGAAGTGGTGGAATCACCACTGTGATTCCAAATCACCATTGTGATTCCAAGTGTCCAAAAGACGTGAGGAGGGAGCACTTGTAGATTTGGTTTCATGGTGAACACAGTGATGCTGGGTTAACAGCTGGACTTGATCTTATAGGTCTTCTCCAACCTTATGGTTTATAATGGCTCTGTGATTCTACAAAGATAACCACTCTCCTAAACTAACAGATTACAGGGAAGAATTACCCCACAGCTCACAGGGACACCACGCCTCATTCCCACTGTCCTTAATGCAGTGCACACTTAAAATATCTCACGTGGATGGCACGCCTCTGAGCCAAAGGGAGCAATAACACGGGTTTGGACTGCGTTTCACTTAGACATTGGGCTAAAGGCTCACTCACCTACACTGGGCTGTGGCTGCAATCGCTGGGGCCACGTCTCACCTACCCTGGGCTGCGCTCTGAAGGCCCGAGCCTCTCCAGAGCTGACTGACCACATCCCATTGACTCACCATTCTCCTGTCATTGGATATGAAAACCGCATAAAACTCTTCTAAGGGGTACCGATCCTGACTCCTGATGTAGTCACAAAGCTTCCAAACATTTTCTTCGCTGTAAAACACACACACCAAAAAAAATTTTTTTTCCCCTCCAACTTAATTTCTGGTGAAAAGAAGCGAGCTGAGAGCACAGCTGAGAGCTGTGAGACCAGCAGGCAGCCGCGCCACCGCCGCCGGCGGTTCCGGCCGCCCCAGCGCCTCCCCGGGGTGCGAAAGGCACCCGTGCCCGTGCCCCTTACCAGTAGCAGCTGGTGTAGGTGCAGGCAGGGCGGGCCGGCACCGCCGCCTCGTAGGCGGCCGCGGGCCGCGCCATGGGCCGTGCGAGCAGGAAGCGCTGGGCCCGGGGGGGACAGCCTCTACTCCGTCGCCGAGGGAAGCGCGGCCATCCCGGCCCGGCCCGGCCCGGCTGGGACACTCACCGGGGCGGCCGCGGGGACCCCTCGGGCAGGGCGGGACGAGGCGGAGCCGCCGCGCGAGCCCCGCCCCGCGCTCGGCGGGCGCAGCGATACGAGTTTTTGGGCGCCAAACGCGCGGGGCGGAGCCGCTGCGCGCCCCCGTGTCCTTCCGCCGCGCGCGCCGGGAGTACCGGCCGGTGGAGAGCGGGGCGGGAGGGGCCTGGCGGAGCGGAGCGGCCGGGCCGGCTCTGCCCTGCCTTGTCGTGCTCTGCTCTGTCCCGTCCCGTCTCCCCAACACACACACGCACACACACACCATGGTGGTCCTGCGGAGCAGCGCCGCCCGCCCGGCCCGCGTAGCCGCTCGCGACAGCCGCTGCCGCCGGCCCCCCTTCGACCTGCTGGACTCCAGCTCCGACTTCATCTCCCTGGAGGGCCCCGCGCTCAGCAGCCGCGGCGTCTGGACGCGCTCCGGGCCCGCCAAGGCCGCGGGATCCAGGAGAGCCGGGAAGGCCGTGAGTGCCGGGGCGGGGGGAGCCGGGGCCGGGCAGCGCTGGACTGCGGGCCCGGGGCGGGGGGCGGCCGGGAGGTGTTGAGAGGAGGTGGGAAAGCGGCGGGGAGCAGGTCCCGCGGAGGGAAAAAAGGGGGAAAAGGAGTGTTCGGGCTAAGCGCCCGCGGCCCGGGCCGTGTGCAGGAGCAGGCGGGCCGCTCCCGTTCCGGCCGCCCCGCGGCTCAGGGGGCTCGGCACCGGCCTTGGCAGCGGCCTGAGAGCCGGGCCTGGGAACACAAACCTGTGCTCTGCTTCTCTGCCGCGACTTTAGTAACTGAGTCATCTCATTTGGAGATGTTCAGAAGTTTACTGTCTTTAACATAGCCTTCAAAAGCTAGAATTCTTCTCTGTTCTTTCCAAGTCAGGCTCTTCTCTGCAGGCTGTCCTGCATTTCTGTGAGAAATAAAGGCAGACCAGATCCAACTTGGAAGTAGTCTGCCCTTGAAAGGAGCCCTGCCTTGGAGTGATGCTTCTTGTAAACTCTGTTTCACTCCAGCAAAAGTCTTTCAGGAGTTTCAGTTGTATGGATTAGTTTTATAGGGGTTTTTTTTACATTATTTTCAAGATTACTGGCTTAAGAAGGAAGAAATCCTTGGGGTGGTGGGGTTTTTCTCTCCCCTTGCAAAGACTCCTGGAATCTGCTTAAAGATCACTGCTTCGTTTTTGCAGTCTCCACTGGAAATGGTTGTTAGGGGCTTCCTTCGGCTGCCCTTTGCTCTGAGGGGAAGGTTATGCAGTGTTAAGCAGATAGCACAGCTGGCATGTGTTCTCAGTGAGGAGAACAGGAATGAGGAAGCTAAATGTAAACTTATCCCTGAAACAAAAGCAGAATCATTGTTATGAAACAATGACTTGTTGTAAGGTTGTTCATTGGTTTGGTTTCTTTTTTTTTTTTTTCCCCCCTTTTTGTAGACCTTTTCCCTGCTGCGAGGCATTGAGTCATTACCTCGTCTGTAGGATGCTGGGCTCTGTTGGAGGTTTTAACTGCAGAGATACTGTAGAAGTGCCCCAGCTGACAGAGGTCATGGTGCTGGTGATGGTTGCATGTTCCAGCCCTAACGCCTCTTTGCCCTCTCGTTGATGTGTGAGGACTTGCTGGTGGCAGCTTTTTCAGGTTTTTCTGATGTTGTTGTGTGGTTATCTTTAGTTATACAGCTCATTGCATCCCCAGACAGTAAGGAGCATACAGTAGAAAGTGTAGGGTAAACCAACATTTGCTGGGTTCATCCTCTTCCAAGTTTCCAGTCTCAGTGAGTTTCCCAGTGAGATCCAAAGTGGCTGCTGTCCCTCCAGGTCTATAACCCTGGTATAATTCCCCAGGCTGACCAAGCTTGTTTTCTGGTGACCTGTATTTCAGGGCAGTGTGCTGCTGAGTTCCCTGGTTTTTAGGGCCTCCTGGCCTGTAGCAAAAATGGTGTGGCCAGCAGGACCAGGGCAGTGATTGCCCCCTTTAATCAGCACTGGCGAGGCCTTACCTCACATGCTTTGTCCAGTTCTGGCCCTTCACAAGAAAAAAGGCAATTGAGGTGCAGGAATGTGTCCAGAGAAGGACAACAGAGCTGGTGAAGGGTCTAGAAAGTAAGTCATATAAAGAGCACTTGAGGGAGCTGGGGTTGTTTACCCTGGAGAAAGGGAGGCTCCAGGCAGACCTTATCACTCTCTACAACTACCTGAACGGAGGTTGTAGGGAGTCGGCCTCTTCTCCCAGGCAACCAGAGACAGGATAAGAGGATAAGGCCTCCAGATGCACCAGGGGAGGTTCCGGTTGGACATGAGGAAGGTATTTTCTGCAGAAAGGGTGGATAAGCCTTGGAACAGGCTGCCCAGGGAAGTGGTGGAGTAGCCATCCTTGAAAGTTTTCAGGGGAGGACTGGATGTGGCACTTAGTGCTGTGGTTTAGTTGACAAGGTGGCAATTGGTCAAAGGTTGGACTCGATGATCTTGGAGGTCCTTTCCAGTCTTAATGATTCTATGAAAGTGACTTGGCAAGCTGTTCTGCCAGCTCCCTCAGTACCCTTGGGTGGATCCCATTAGGGCCTGTAGAACTGTGAGTGTCCAAGTAGCAGGTCACTGCCCATTTCCTCCTGGATTATGGGGCTCCCCATCCCTGTCTTCCAGCTCAGGGGACTGGGTACCCTGAGGACTGCTGGTCTTACTGTTAAAAGCTGAGGCAAAGTACCTCTGCCTTTTCCTTATCCTTTGTCATATGTTTGCCTGTGCATCAAGTGAAGGATGGAGATTCTCCTTAGCCTTTCTTTTGTTGCTAATGTATTTGTAAAAACATTTTGTGTTGTCTATTATGGCAGTAACCAGATTAAATTCTACTTGGGCTTTGGCCCATGTAATTTTCTTCCTGCATAACCTCCTGACGTCTTGTAGTCCTCATGTAGTCTTTCCTCACTCTTCTGCCACCACCTTCATCAACAAGTAATGGCATTACCTCTTGGTAACATTAGTGTGAAGAACTAGAGGAATCTGTTTTCTGCCCCTTTCAGCATGAGATTTAGTTTGGCGTATTTGTAATGAAACCTTGGGTTGTAAACAGAACAAGCCCCCTCCCGTGATCATCACAGCTTTCCTCACATAGTAAAAGTCAATAGTATCATCTTCCTTGCAGAAACACCAATGCAAACAAGACCAACAACCATGAAGAAGCATATCTTTGGTTCCCTTTGGTTTTCTGTGGATAAATGCCGTGCTCCTAAAGCAATTCTTTTTATGTCCCTCTGTATGCCATTATAAATGGAACAGAAGACAGGAGAAAAACTCTCCCAGGACAAGCCATTTTTCTGTTGCATTAAAGATATAGAAATTTGGCAGAAAATGAACTCCTTGCATTCCAGCTGGTCCTCAGAGATCAGAGGGGCTGGGTGCAGCTGGGCTTGATTTCTGACTGTAGCCAATTCAGCACTATCAGCCTGGCCAAGCTCAGTAAGAATTTACACGATCCAGGTTCGTGAATAGCACAGTTCACTGGAGCAACAGGAGAGCAGATTCTGGATTGCTGGTGGTAAATGCAACAACTGCAGAGTGTTAGTATGTGCTGCTAAGGAGTAGTGACAGATCTATTAGCAGTGTATCTGTCTATCTAAATGAGTATTCCCGGGTCTGCTCCAATACAGTTGGGAGGCACAAAGCTCACCTAAAGGCATCCCTTCAGGGAAGAGGAGGAACACAGCAGCTGATGCAACACAAGCAGAGAGAGGCTTCTTCACTCTCTATTGTTTTGTGGGTTTTTTGGCCCCAAACCCCTCCTTCCTTTATGATATAATTTTTTGCAGTTCTTAAAGGGGTAGAAAAATGGCATGTTATAGTTGAGCTTTTGGTTACTGTGGTCACTGTACCAAGTTTGAAATCAAAGGGTTTTTTCAGTTTTTTTTTTTCTTTGAAATCTGGTGTGGGTTTTTTTTTTCCCTGAGAGCTGCTTCTTGATGCAGAAGTGGTTTGAGGCTTACCTACAGTCATTCAAATCACTCTTGAGTCAGGAGTGTAACAGACTAAACTTTCCCAAATGAGGCAGTATATGTGGTTCAGATGAATACATTCATCCTTCTTTTCCTAGGAATTTTCCTCCAGCAATGTTGAATGTTTCAATGGACACTGTTTAAGATCGATGAGAAAAAACATGCCACCCTGTTCGGACTCCAGCTTTGACAAAAGTATGGAAATATTAAGTGAAAATGTCAGCCGACACTTCTCGAGGTATTGTATTTCTGGATGTTCAAACTCTGTTCAATTCATACAGTGAAAAGGAAAAGTGAAAGAGTGCACAGTGAATCTTCTCAAGATAAATCTACAGCTAAAAATCTGCAGGGGAATATGAGTATGTTAGTACCAGTGTCTTAGAACTGGAATCACTCTTTTTAGTTAAAGTTTTCAGCGTGTATAAAAAGCATTGTATCTCAATCTGTCCTTTGAGGTTTCTCCTCCACTTTGCTTACTGAGATTTTACTTGCCCTACTGAGACATCCAGACAAGCAAGTTAGGAAATGTCTGTCCTTAGGGAACTGTGTGCATATGGTACACAGCAGGCTCAGGATCTAAATCCTCCCTGGGGTCCACAGCCTTTTCTTTGCGTGATGTGTAGCACCAGATTATAAACCTGGAGAAGTTCCCCAGTGTTGAGGGGGGACTGTACAATGCAATGCAATATAATACTGCCATACAGACATGACATGACATGACAGTACTTGTAATACAACAATTCTGTTCTCCTTTTCTCTGTCCTCTTTCTTAATGTAGGCAGCTGGCAAAGCCGAAATCAGATGCAAAAAAAGAAGACTATAAGGAAGGTAGGTAGTGACAACTCCTTAGGATTCCTTTTTAGTCTGGTTTCTGAGAAGGGTTGCATTTGGTTACTCTGTCCATTTAACTTGGACCCAAAAACTTCTGAATTCATCAGCCAAAATCAACTGAAGTTGTGAGAATAGATATCTCAAAGATAACAATTTCCACTGAGATCTATCAGAAGAAGTAGGTGCAAATAGGAGGAGATGTTATTAATTTCTTTCATTTGCTTAATTCCTTGGGAAGAGTGCAGTGTGAATTCCTGAATTCTTAGGCATTAGAGAATCTGTTCCTTAGCTCATGTTTCTTTTGTGACATGGGTTTTCTGGAGTCTGTAGAACACAGGTTAAGTGTAAATCGGTCTTGTAAGTAGGAAGGAATTGCAGTATTGTAATACAGGTGAGTTAGAAGTAATTCAGTCATGAGATGCACAAATCCACGGGCATGGGAAGGGTGTCCCTGAAGCTGAGCACTTTACCTTGGAGCTGAATTGCCCTGCTGAGTACACAGGTGGACTTGGTGCTGTGAGGCCACTTGGTGGCAGCTGGAAAAACCCATTAGGTCCTGGCAGCATCCTGCCAACTCCAGGCTGAACATGGGAAGGGACCCAAAATGCACTCTGTGTAGTAGCTCAAATTCTACTTGTGCAATGTAAAATATTACTTACTGAGCTTAAAGTTAGTTTTATAGTTGGTGATGATGAGATCAAGCTCACCTATGTCTAAACTAACAAGGTGATACATCTCTCACTGACCTCTTAACTGTTTTTTTGATAGTGCAAGTATCAAACCTGTGGCAAAGGATGCTGTCTGGTAAATACTGGGCAGGTCTCTTTTAAAGCAAGCAAGCATTTTGAGTTCTTTGAGAGTTTATCTTCTAGGGCTTTTGTGTCACAACACAGAAAATGGAAGAGATGCATGCTTAAACAGTGTACTAAAAACATGCCTCTTTAGAGACTTCCACATAAGCAATTTTTAGAAAAAACTGTTAGATACAATTTTACGTGAATGGAGTAAAAACACTTTAGAGGTAGGTAGTTGTTGTTTTCACTTTTCCAGAGAGAAGTAACTGGAATAAATTTGCCTTCTGAATGGAACAAAACCTAGGTGTTTGTTTTCATCATATTGGCTTCCCAGTCTATGGAAAAGCTGCTGTACAAATCACACTTCTAAAGAGGTAGTTTAAGCATAAGTACTTTAAGTGGAATGCTGTGTTCACCACAGTAACTTTTAATTCAGTATTTAAAGGCAAAAACTGATTAAAGGCAGGGGATTTTATATTTTGCTAGAGCAACAGTGAAATAAAGGGACTGACATATTTTCCTTCCTAGAAAGTTTTATGTATTATTGCATTTTAGTGACCAGGACACTGAAGACCAGAGCTGATGCAAAAGCTGCAGAACAAGTCCATGAAGAAAATGGGGATTTGGAGGTCCGCCGGAGCTGCAGACTCCAGCAAAGCCGTTACACCTCCACAAAACAGTCTGTTTTGTTTGACAAACTTGTAACAAAGTAAGTAGTTTTTTGTCATCATCTTGCAAAGGTACTGCAATGAGCCTTATTAGCAACCCCTTGTCCTGTGGCAAAATATTGGCTAGGGACTTCCTCCTTTTGACAAGAGGAAAAGGTATTGCTGTTCCTGGCAGCAAAAGCTGAATGCATTCAGTGGTTAGGATGAGACTTCCCTACGTACCTATAACTATGTATATGTTACATCCTAGTGATTAGATTTTAGGAAGAAATTGTTTACTGGGAGGGTGGTGAGGCTCTGGAACAGGTTGCCTAGACAAGTTGTGGATTCCCCGTCCCTGCAAGTGTTCAAGGCCAGGTTGGATGGGCTTTGAGCAACCTGGTCTGGTACATATGGGTTGGGTGGATTTATGTGTTTTCCTGTGAACCAGAACAATCAGTTTCTGTTGGGACTTAGAGTAGATTTAGCTTAAGATGCTAAGGAAAGTTTGATACGAGCAAAGTGAAGCAGTCCTGGTGTTTCTGCCTGTCTGTCTGTGGCGTAATTCTCTCTGTGAAGCCCAAACTGACATTGCTTTCCTTGAAAGGTTTGTGAAGTGTAACAGCAGTAGGGTGTTTTCTCTAGCATATACAGTCATGGAAAATCAGCGCAAAACTTAAATGGCAGTTTAGAGAAGAATAAGCAACCCGTTGTCTGAAGAAGGCTGTGAATCAAAAGTGACTTAATATTATCATGCAGAGCAACTTAAATGCTATGAAAACCTGCCATAATATCTGCTGTCTTACTATCTGCGGAATTCTTTTTTTTCCTATTGAAACAATTGGGGATTTTATTCTGTGTTCAGCAAGAGGGTAAAATAAACCTGAGCAGTGTATGTTTGCAAATCCTCAAACGTGTGTCCTTAATTCTGTAAAAAAGGAAACATTTGACCTCATTTTTAAGTATTGTAGAAAAACTTGGCTAAGGGTCAACGACTCTTGCTTTGTGCACACTGTATTAAAATGTCATGATGATTGTGTGTGGTATTTTAAATGGTTTTTTTTTTTTGTACTTGCCTATTTTTGCTCTTATATGACAACTGTGTATCTCAGTACTGCAGAAGCAGTCTTGCAAAAAATGGATGACATGGAGAAGATGCGTAAACGGCGAAGGATGGGAGACCTGGAGGTGTTCCACGATACAGAAGAAGTACATACTAATTTATTTTGCTGTTTTTATATAAGTAGGGTATTTCACATAGGGAAATTATTTAGTTGTAGTTTTACTTTAGCAGAAAAAAAACTTCATCCAAAGCATAGTGTAGTCTAACATAACACTTGTTTTAGCTCTGTAATGATACAACTTAACATCTTACTGTTACGGTCATGCCACAACTATGCTGTAAAGGGTGGAAGAAATAACTTCTTTAGAAGACAAGAAATAGCAGTAAAAGATTGCAACAGATGTCTTGTGCTACACTTTCTGGGTTGTATTATGATTTTTGAATGGACACTGTTTACAAACAGCTGTTTCAGGGCTTGAATTTTCACTTCAAATCTTACTGAAACCTGAATTCACTGACACCTCCTTTACCTTTGTGTTCTTGTGCCAGCCTTGCCTGTGAGCTCAACTAATCTTCTATCCTGAGAGGAACTACTCTTAAAATGATAGACAGCCATCACATTTCCTCTGTCTTAATTTTGCTCTATTAAATTAAGTTAGTCCAATGTTATTTTGAATGGCAGTCACTTTGTTTTTTGAACATCTTCGTGGTCTGCTTTCATAAGTTTTTGTTTGGATCTGAATTCCTATTTTAGAGCAGAAATCCTTGTTATTAATCCTGGATTCCAGATGATGTTCCTCTCATCTCCTGACATACAATAATTAAATCTTTTGTGTATAGGGAGTGCCTTGATAGTGATACTGTATGGGCACCAAATATGGCCAAAGGTTTTCTGCATATTTGTGACTGGTCTTTGTTTCTTTTATTTAGGAAAGTCTCGATATGGAACGGACTGACGAAGAAACAGCTGATAATCAAGGTAGCACTGTAGGCTAGTTTTGTTTTTAAATTTTCCTGACTATGCTCTAGCCAAAAGCCCTGTCTTACACAATTGAGATGGGGCAAACTACTGGGTAATTTTCATCTATTAAAAAAATCTGTGCTGCTATTGACATTACAAGCCATAGTCACAGACTCTAGGACTGTAGTGCTGTGAGCGCTGAACAGCTATTCAGAGGGGAAAAAAAAGTCACTGTTTTTCTGAAACACAAGATAGAAGGTTGTGGACACGTGGGAATACATATTGCATAGTGCACTTTGAATTTAATACCATTTGCAACAGTGCTTAAACAGTCTAATGTTTTGTTGATGTACAGTTGGTTCTTCAGAAGAAGAAAGTGAAGCGAAAGAAGATGATGGTGGAGACACCCGGAAGCGCTACTCCTTTCGGCAGAGGAAAACTGTTGAGCGCTATCAAGCACCATTGCAAAGTAGGTGCTTTTAGCTTCTCTTAGGAACTAATGTCTTGATGGAAGTGAGAGTGTTGTGGGGGTTTTTTAAAAGGAAAATGCACTTGTACACACTCAACTTTTATTTAAATGTCATTCCTTACCGGCAAGTGAATTTTATTAAATGCATGTATCCTCTGCACGTTCTATTTCTTTGCCATTCGGCATCCTATTATTGTTTTTCAGGAAAAATATTATCTATATATCCTTGAAAGAATAGTAGTTGAACAGACTTGATGATCTTACTCTTGTGGTTTTCTGTTCTCCATAATATCATGTGTGTGTTTTTTCACTTTTATTGTGCATTGATTAAAAAAAAAAAAATCCATGTCCCTCCACCTTTGAAACTTCTCTTCAACTTAGAGTTGGGTGATACACATCACATTCTCTGCCTCTCTCACCATCCTGCTTTCTCTTAAACTTGTTAGTAACATTATTCTAAATTCTCTGCTTTCAATAGAACCAGGACAACGTAAGATATATTTTTCGGACCGGGCTTCACCTGTCAGACAGAGAGACTCATGCAAAGGAACTAACAGGTGTGTGTATGGTTAGTGGTAGCTCTTCTTTCTCAATAGTGCTGTCAGTCACAACTGAATAAAGCTTTCAAGGGTTTTTGGATTGGTAGTAATTAGAGATTAACAGTATGGTTATTGCTGGTTATTATATGGTTAATAATTATTGTTAACTATATTGTTAATATGGTTATTAACAGTATGGTATTGCTGGTTATAGCCCATCCTTTTTACTAGTCATTAGATTTTATTTGAAAATGCAGTTTTTTCTGGTCACTCAAAAGGTAATGATGAGGGTTGTGGCTGAGATTGTGTAAATGAAATTTGTTTGTCTGGAATTGAAGCCAGAATCTCCCTCTGAAAATCGTAGACTATTTAATCTTGAAAGATACAAATTATTTTTTAAAACCCAAAGACAATTTAATTAGAAGAGGGAGCCTGTTTTAATGATGTAATGATTTTTTTTTTTTTAATCACCTGAATACAGATTCTGGTTTTTTCTTTGGAAAAAGTTAAAAAGGTTGATGTTTTACAGAGTGGATATATAATGTTAAGTGCAACTCTGTTTATAGTCTGTGTGAGAAAGAGTAAGTGGACAAAAAAAGTAACTTGGTTAGGAAATTTCTTTGCATGCTGGTTCCTGAGGAAATCAAATTTTGCTGTCATGAGGAAAATCACATAATGTACTTTGAAATGAGATTCATAAGGATTACAGTGATCTGGAATCTTAATAGATCTCACTTTAAATTTTGCTATTACTCACTGTGTATTTTAATTTTTCACATCTTTGTTTGAATGTTTGCAGGCGGAGACACACAGTCCCCAGCAGCGATTCCTCTTCCTCATCTGATGATGAAGAGGATTTTGAGAGGCAGCGGAAGAACAGAAATTTAAGAAGGTTAATGAAATTGGAGAATGGGGGAGGGAGGAGTATACTTGGAAAGGCTTTACCTTTGCCTAACTGTGAAGTGTTGCCATCTTCATCTTGTATGCTTTGTAATTTCTGTCAGTTCTGTCTGTTGGTGCTGCCAACTGTAACTGGACTCTCTGCAACTGGATTTGCACAATTGATTTTGATAAGCAGTTTGAGTTCTAGGTGGGAATGGGTGTAGGAACACCTCAATGTAACTTCCTAGTGTAAAATTCTACTGTTCCTGTGCGTTACAGTAATTGATCCATAAAGAAAGCCACCATAACAGAGAATGCTATAAATAGAGAAAATGATAGAGGTTTTGTTACTTAACAAATGCTCTAGAAAAACTATTTTAATAACACTCCAACAAATGAGTTTTCAGCCTGACATCTTTTAGACATCTTCTGGCACACACATTGCATAGGCCTTGGGAAGGGCCAGCAGTGCCAGGCAGCCTTTATAATGTTAATCCCCACTGAAACAAGTATTGTCTTGGTCTGTAACTAATAAAATGTAGAAGCTAAAAGAATTTGAAAGGTAATAGTGTGCTTGGGGGAGGCAGTTTCTTCCATGACACAAATCAGTGTCAGTTCATGGTCTACACATAACAGAATAAGCTTATATTCCTATATCTGTTTTGTTGACTAGCATTGTAAGTGCTAAGAGTTGTTAAAATAATCAACTGAGTTTAATGTCTGGAGTGACCATTTTTCTGTATTTACTCATGGCCAGTAAGTGTGAAACAGGTTAAACAAATATTTAACTATTCAGGAAGTTTATGCTCATTTATAAGATTGTCTGCATTCACTTGCTATCATTAGAAAATCAGAAATCTGCATCATAACTTAGAAAGCTTTAATTCAAATCAGGTCTCTTCCTGGCAACTTTCGGAAAAGTGACTTAAATGGAGCTCACAAGGATCGCATGAAAATTGGAACCAGTCTGGCTGATGTTGATCCAGTGAAAATAGATTGTTCAGTAAGTATTTTTACTTCATTGTGAGATGTTTTCAGTATTTATGAAAGCTTTTAGTAATGGGCTGTCTACACGTACCTTGGCTTACAGTTTTCTTTCAAGAGACTTGAAAATTGGCATGAGCATTTTCTTTGTGCTGACATCTAATTTCTGGTGGAACCTTACAGAGATCGTAGCTTTCTTTAACATATAAAATGCGTTCTGTTGATTTCATCTTTAGGTACGATTTGATGGCGTGGGTGGTCTTTCTGACCACATTTCAGCTTTAAAAGAGATGGTCGTTTTTCCACTGCTTTATCCAGAAGTCTTTGAGAGGTTCAAAATTCAACCTCCAAGGTAACAGATGTCGTTTAGAACTATAACTGTAATATAACTATAAATTTTCAGGAAAATATTCAACTGAGGTTTCATTATGTTTCCATGCTTCAAAATTTTAAGCAGTATTGATGGAGGGTTTTTTTAGCAGTAGTAAAAAGTAATTTCTAAAAAATGCATAGAATCTAGTGCACATGTAGGTTCAGAGATTTACTGTGTGGCAAGACTATGCTTTAAAAGTGTGTTGCCTTTAAAAGGGGGGGTTGGAGAGTTTTTCTTTTGAGTTCTGTGTGCAAGTGGACTTGATCAGTTTGTAAGCAGGAGGGAATTATCTACTGGTAGTGAACTACAGTTTGTTTTGTGGAAGTCCAGTTGTCTCTCCCCTTTCCAAGAGTTCTAGTATCAGTTTAACAACTGATTGAACTTGCAACTAGAACTTTGCAGTATTTGTTGTGCTTGAGCTAAAATAAGAATCTGTCCGCTTCTTACAGGGCTAAATTAGTTCTGTGTTACGAAACAAAATTAGAGAGATTTAATTGTTAGCTTTATGTTTTCTTGTCAGCAGAACTCAAGCATGGTATATTGAAATAGGACTTGGGAAAGTTTCCTCTCAGTAACTTTAAAAGTATTACAAACAGTTGAAAGGAAATTTTATTTAGGCAAGAATAGTTCTACGTTTTAGGGATGAAGGTTTTCCATGATGTTTTTTCTTACATAAATTTTTTTTTTTAACTTTTAAATTGTAGAGGTTGTCTATTCTATGGTCCACCAGGGACTGGAAAGACACTGGTTGCTCGTGCACTTGCTAATGAATGCAGCCAAGGTGACAGGAGGGTAGCCTTTTTTATGAGAAAAGGTGCTGACTGCCTGAGTAAATGGGTCGGGGAATCTGAGCGACAGCTTCGTTTGTTGTTTGATCAGGTAAGGTTGAAACATGCCTTGTGTTCTGTCTGAGCTGTAACTAATTTTCCATGGTCAAGAAGAACTCACTCTTTTTCATGTTTTGTCAGCTCCTTCCACTGCAATGGGATTGTCAGTGTTTCCTTTGTCAGTGGGGCTTTCAGGGGCTTGAAGTCTTGAGAAGTATTGTCAAAGATTAGTAAAGCAATCAAGAAAACCTTGCAAAGCAACTCACACCTGCCACTCCTTGCCTTACAAAAAAACTCCAAAAAAAGGCTTCAAGAGGCAAGAGATGGTGGCTTTACATCAGAGGGAAACAAAGGCAGGCTGAAAGCATGATCATTTAAATTGGTAAAACAGGTTGGTTCTAGAACCTGTAATTAAGTCCCAGCTCTGTTGTGGTGGTTGCCAAATAGCTGTAAAAACTGCCGGTGTGATTTGTTTCCTGTTGCCCAGTTTTAGTGGGTTGACATAAATTGCTGCCTTCTTTTACTCCTGCCACTTTACCACGTTAGCTTAATTAGTAGAGATCCCTGATGCTGGCCTGAAAAATCTAGTTCCAGTGACTTTACAACCGTAATGTTGTTCCTGCATTTCTCCTTCAGATCGTTTTCCTGGTGTCACTATTCCTATGCTTCCATTGTAGGCCTACCAGATGCGACCTTCAATTATTTTCTTTGATGAGATCGATGGCCTTGCTCCTGTACGGTCCAGTAAACAAGACCAAGTTCACAGGTAGGACATGTTTTGTATCTATGTAGAAGGCTGCTTGATCTTTGTGGAAAGAAAACCACAACCTCTTTAACTTGACGTGGCACATTCATTTATCCTGAAAACTAGTAATTCAGTACTACTGAATTTCAGATTATTTTTAAACACTAATTAAAAACTGTTTGCTGGGCATGATAGCAGCACACAAGGTCTGTGGTACGTGATCTGTGTGGAACTCAAGATGATTTACTAAACTGCTGAATGAAAATTGTACTTTTCTGTTAGCTCTGTTGTGTCGACACTTCTTGCGCTTATGGACGGCTTAGAGAGCAGAGGAGAGGTTGTGGTAATTGGAGCCACCAACAGACTGGATTCTATAGATCCTGCTTTGCGACGACCAGGACGCTTTGATCGAGAGTTCCTCTTCAGCTTGCCAAACAAAGAGGTCAGAACTTCAACTCCACCTTAATGCCAGTGGGGCAGAGTCCATCTTAAAAACCAACCCCTGTAACAGGGCAGCATTGTGGAGCAGGGAGGGTTTCTGTCAGTGTCGTACAGCTTGGGCAAACGAGGGCTTACTGGAGAGACTGTGTGGTACCGTGGAGGGCAGACCTGGCACTGAATATGTATCAGTAAGGTGATTGCAACAGGCAGTTATTGCATTAGTTTTGGTTTCTCTCTGACCAGCAAAGACTATGGGGTGCTGCTAGTCATTGAAATGTTTAAGAATTAATGTGCAAATTAGTTATAAAGTACTACTATAGCACTGTGGAAGTGAAAGAAATTATGTACAGACAAGAATTCCTTTTTGGTAACAAAAACTTTGATCAAGCCTAGTGCTGGAGCAAATGAAGTATGTTGGGATGTGACATTTCTACTGGTACTTAGTGATAGGGACTTGGACAAAAATGTGAACTCACTGCACAGGGGCAGGGCTTGGGAAGCTTCTAGTTCAATGGCAATGGGTAAGCAATTAAAAAATTAGCAATCAAAAAATATTGGAGGGGAGCAGTGGGCAAAACTAGAATACTCTGTTTTCTTTCTGGCTACAGCTGATATTTCCTTTCCTTAGCACTTTTTGGAAAGAGCATAAAAGCAATATTGGACTGAAGTCTAGTAAAAGTGCATAAACAGTGTATTTAACACAAACATTTGTCTTCAGTTTTTACCTGCTCTCAGAAACAGGAGAGAAGGTGCAATAAAACAGATCTAATACACAATTCCTACTGTGAAAGAATTCTAGAAATCTGCCATAATTGGTCTGTGTACTAGAAAATAAATAATTCAATGAAAGTCTTGCTAAGATCAGAGATGGGGATAGGCAACGTTTGACATTATCTGGATGAGTGATGATCATTTGAGTCATAATTATTTTTCTTCTTATTAGTAACTGTAGCAATTGGCAATGGAGCGCTAGGACTGTTTTCCTTGCATAAGCTGGCAGAAGAGCAGATTTGATGAACTAGCGAGATTGACATTGTGAAATTTTGCTGAATTTGAGAGAATTTTCTTTGAAAAATCTGTTTCCAGATAAGTCTAGGGGTTTTTACTACAGTTTTTTCCTCAGGATTATTAGGTCTCACACTTGTGAAAACTCACTTTTTATGGAAGATGTAAATGCCTTTTATTTCACTGCAGTCCCCAGCAAGAGTTTAATGTAACAAGTTGAGAATAATGGAATTTCCATGTTGAAAAAGAGAGAATATTAACTGACCTTAAGTATTTTAAAGCTTAGCAGACAAGAAAAGTATTTGTATTAGTGTGAGGGTTTTGTGGGTTTTGTGTTGTGGTTGTTTTAAGAGAAAACTGAGAGCAAACTAAAATGCAACTGCTTTGTTTTCAGGCGAGAAAAGAGATTTTCAAAATTCACACACGAGACTGGACCCTAAAGCCATTGGACAAGTTTCTTGAAGAGCTGGCTGAGAAATGTGTTGGTGAGTTTGAAAACAGCGTGGGTTACTGCACGCTGCACGTGACTTGAGCTGTAGGGAACCAAAGCTTGTACCAGGCAGTGCTCGAGCTCCCGTGCCTTGCTGCAGAGCAAGGCAGTGGGGCAGCTGGCATGCCTTGGAAGCAAACAAAGTGTTCTTTTTTTCTCAGAACACTGGTAGGGTTTGGGACATCTTTCCCAGGAGCAAAGTTTTGACTAGGAGACTGCTGCTTAAGGGCAGGATATCAGGCTGTGAGCCACATGACAAAACTTCTCTGCGGTGCAGTAATTCTTTAAATTATTGCTTACTGTGTTAATTTTTGGCTGCATGCAAAGTCTTCCAGTGTCGCACCTTAAACAATCTTGGCCTTCGGTGTTGCCTGAGGCTGACACAACATGTGACTCATGTTTTGTTTGTTAGGGTACTGCGGGGCTGACATTAAAGCCTTGTGTGCTGAAGCTGCTCTCTGTGCTTTGCGCCGCCGGTATCCTCAGATATACGAAAGGAGCGAGAAGCTGCAGTTAGACGTCACTTCGATTAAAATAACAGCCAAGGATTTTGTCATGGCCATGCAGAAAACTGTTCCAGCTTCACAGAGGGCTGTGGCTTCACCTGGGCGAGCGCTATCACCTATTTTAAAACCACTGTTGGAAAACACACTGGAAAGAATTTTACAAGGCCTGCAGAGAGTATTTCCCCATGCAGAGCTTGCACTAAAGAAGGACCAACAGCAAGGTATAACAATAACATCCATTTGTTTAAAATTCTGACAATGCAAAAATGTGATCTGTGCAATAACATACACAAACCCCTCAACCATAATGACAGTTTAATTTTGTATCTGGATGTGCAGGGTGGGAGCTGTGAGTGACTCGCCATACACAGCAGAGAACTGTGTTCTCTGCTGGAGCACGCTGTTTCTGAGAGTAGCTAATATCATTTGTAGAGATGGATTGAAAGTTTAATATATGAGCACCTCTTACAAGCAGGGAGAAGAGCATTGTTACATAAATGCTTCTACTTCCTGTCTGAAGAACATCAGAACCATGGTCAAAGTTGTTTAAGCTAAATACAGTTTTAGCTATCATGACTTTTAGCCATTATGGTCTCAAACTGAAATATTTGTGGATCACGGTGTACACTTGCAGATGAGATCAGAATGTTTTAGTAGTGTGTACTCTGGGGCTTGGCTTGCATAGCATAAGTGGGCTCCTGACTATGACAGCCCTGAGCAAATTTAGTTTGTCAGTTGGTGAGAAGAAATCAATATTGATAAACTCTCCTGATTAATGGAGATCTGGGAATAGTTAGTTACCATGCTGATCCCTGGAGAATATGCTCCCAGTAGAGCTGGTCTGTTGTTTGCATTGGTAAAACAGAGGCAGAAACCCACCCAACACAGTGAAAGCATTGGAGCTGGGAGATGGGTCATTGCATCCCCTCTGTTGTCTGCCTCCCATTGTCTTCTCCTTTGGCGATCTTTGAGGAGCTTTATTTAGAAGATAGGTGGGTCTTTATATTCTGACTGACTAGTCATGGACAAATGGAAGCCTGTAGCCATCAGGTCCACTTCATTTCTCCACATCTAGTGGGGGAACCTGTTCCAAAAAGAAGTGGCTTCGTGTTTTTCAGGTGTCTATGAACAGTAGTTGTTCCTAATCATCATTCTAAGGGAAAAAGCCTCCCAAGTTTTTTTCAAGAGAGAGATAAATACCTTATGCAAGTCTTAGGATGTAGGACAGCTTTAGGTCTGTGATAGAATTAACTTTTCAGAAAATAGCATTCAGTGTGTACTCTAAAATAATGGAATATGACAGAATGGTTTCCTGCACTGATTTCAAAGGTGTATTAATGCAAGAGCGAGATTTGGACTATTTAGGAAAGTTAACAAATATCTCGTCTTCCTATTTTAGGAAATGATGGGATTGACACTGATGAGGAATCACCATCAATTTTTGAAGAGAGGCCAACTCATAAAGTGCCTGATCATGAAAAGGCAGAATTCCTCACTTTTAGCAGGTTCATGTTTGTCCCCTTTATGTTTACATTTTTAAGATGGCCGGGTAAACTGTTTTGTTGTAAGGGGTGCTGGGTGAAGGAGTGATGGGTGTGGAGGGGGTGATCAGTATTTGCAAGAAGTAAGTGCAAATCCAACCAGGTGCTAATGTTCTGAGTGCACTGCCCTCACCCATCAAACTGAATGGCCCAGCCATATTTTCCTAAGTCAAAGTGATTCACAGATTATTAGAACATGTTGATTTAATCAGTGGTATTCCTTGAAAGACTCAAGACCCAAAAAATGCACTTAATTCGCTTTCAGTTTAAAAAAAAAAACCCGGTGGATTTGTGTAGCCATCTTTTGCCCTTCTGCCTTCCAAGACTGTTAAACCAGTAGAAAAAAATACGAATGAGAAATAGTTTGTTAAAACATCGTGAAAGAAACTGAAACAATGTCTGCATTTTGTACCTTTACCCTACTGAGTTTGTTATTAATCTTTTGATGTTTTCATTTTGGAAGTCAGTCACATAAGCCAACAGTTGAAGCAGTAGATGATCGTTGTCACTGTTGGGTCAGTTATTCTCCCCCCTTTCTATAGCTGTGCTGTCCAGAAGATGTGACCTGTTGAGCTTGGTTAGGTCTCTAGGACCTTTGACTTCAGCAAGTAAAGGTACAGAGTTACTTAAAGTCAAGGCATACTGAAAATGGTTGTGTATGGGCAGTGAAGAGACCCAGACTGCTTTATGCTGAGAGAGTTGTAATTCTGCCCCATATCAGGTTAATGACCGGTTGTTAAGTGTGTATTTGGCTGGACGGTCCCTGTGTGGGATTTAAGAGCTGTTACTTAACCCAGCCAAAGGAATAGCAGACATGCTGGGGACTGCCAGGATTTCTTAGCAGAGGTTTGGTACCAGTTTGTGAGAAAATAGGCTTTGATAGTCTTCCTGATCACACACCAGCTTATTATTTGGTGGAACATGAAGCATATTTACAATTAAAAAACAAACAAACAAAACCCCCACAACTTTAACATCTGTGTGCCTATTAATCACTCGTTTTTAAATGCGTTTTCTTGTTGCTGTTGTAGAAATCCTCGTTGCCAGCCAACATCTTTCAGACCACGGTTCTTATTAGTGGAAGATCCAGGGTGTGGGCAGGCTTTTCATTTGGCACCTGCAGTGATCCATGCCCTGGAAAAGTTTCCTGTTTATACGCTAGACCTGCCTGCTTTGTTTGTTAGCACCACATCTCCGGAAGAAACATGTGCACAGGTATCCGTTTTTCTCTTTATTCTTGTAGGAGTCATGAGCTGTATAAAAACTAATGAAATAAGCAAAATTCATTGTTCTTGGAGGAGGCCTGACTTGAATGTACTGTTACATTTACTTCTGTCTGGAAATCCACTTTTCTTCTCAATGAAATGATAGCGTATAAAGATATTATACGTAGCCATGTTTTTCATTTGAAATGAAACAGGGAGGATGTTGCTAGCAGCTCAGCAAGAAGGGAGGTGCTGCTAATAAAGCCCTCTCTGTGGCAAGAAATCCTGTTGATCTCGGTGGGATCCAGAAGTTGTTATTGCTTTTTAAGACTCTGTGGTCCCAGTAGATGGCACTGCATCAGCGTGATGGCATCATGCACCTTCTGAAGGCTTATCTTTTATTATGTTGTAGTGCAGTCCAGGTTTTGGGGAAAAGAACTGTTTATTTTTTTACATATACAGCTTCTACTGCTGCAGCACATGCAGTAAAGGCATTGAAATTCATGTACACTGGTGTGCTTTCCTTAGCTAGGAAAATTGAATATAAGCAGATTACTGCTGTTTTCCTCTTTTCAGTTTTAGGTAGGAAATCTGTTTTGTTTGTGTTAAAATATTTTGACCTTTAGTAGCAGTGTTCGGGAGCTGTACGAGTCAGGACAGACACATTCCATGACTGGATACTTGTTTGTCACATAAGAGGAATAATTCCTTTTCTTGTTATGGGATCTTTGGAATGTAACTACCCTCTCTAGTTACTGCCTGGACATACCACGTGCACTTCCCACCTTGCAACAGGAACTCCCTGAATATTGTTAATCTAACAGGGTCCATGGAGAAATTTGTCATGTGAAAGGACTGTTGGCACTTCCCTCATGCAGTAGATGCGTGTCTTCTGTGACTGAGGTGCCATCTGAAAGCAGTGGCTTGTGCTCTTCCAAAGCACATCATCTGGTCTGGTGGATCCTTTGGTAATGAGAAGTTGAGTGATTTAGCTCTTCAGGCAGGCTAAAGACTAGTCACATCTTAAAAAATGTGCTTGAAAATATGAATTGTAACCAGGTTTATTGCACAGTGCTAGCCTTGTCTTCTCACACAGGTCTTTGTTCAGTCTGTGCTCCTGTCTGTCTTGGGTATGTGCCTGCTCTGAACTGAAAATGCTGTAGTCACAAGTGTGTGGTGATTTCTCCAGGCTAATGCATCTTGCTAAAGGGTTAGTCCTGTTTTTTCAAGCACACCACCACATTGGCAGAGTTCTAAGGCTCTTCAGGAGTTATCTTACACCCAAGTAGTTTTGAAATCAGGCAGAGTTTGGGTCAGTTTCTGTCTGCATAGCAATGTCCATATTTGAGTCAAAGTGAAAATTTTATCTTACTGTTAAGGAGTTCTTTTATTGTTTTGTCTTGATGTTTTTCATAAGATAGTTTGACTGGTAGTTATCTTGTAGCCTATTTTATATGATGTAGTTTTCTTAACCAAGCTTTCATTTCACCAGCTAATGCAAGAAGCTCAAAGAACAGCACCAAGTATCATGTATGTCCCACAAATCCCTTTGTGGTGGGAGACTGTTGGACCTACAGTGAGAGCTGTTTTTACGACACTGCTGCAGAACATTCCAACGTTTGCTCCAGTTTTGCTCCTTGCAACATCTGATGTGCAACATGAAGATCTCCCAGAAGAGGTATTTCTGTTGATACTTTTCTTCCTTTTTTACTCTTTTTTTTTTTTTGCTTGTTATAATTTATAACTCCTGGAAGCCTGAAGTACTGTGCCTGTTTGTTATTACTTAGGCACCCAAACCCAGTCTCTTGAAATCTGCTTAGACAAAATGGTGGTGAAAGCATTTGTCTGAAGCGTTTTCTGAGTAAAGAGATAGACTTTGGCCCAAGTCTTTCACCCTTCTCACACACTCATGCTTATTAGACAGATGTACAGATTTGCTTCAAGCAGTCACTTCAGTGATTCGGTGTGGTTAGGTGTGTACTTGGTTCTTGAGATGTAGCTTGGAAAAAGATTGCTTTTCTGAAAACATTTTTACTGAAAAAGTACGGTAGTCACACTTACTGATGGAATATCACTTCAAATTTAAATCGTTTCATAAAAATGTTGATTTCTTTATAGGCTAGAAAGCTAGGATCCAGATTCCGTTTCAGTAACTTGGGAATCAATTTTTAGTTATATTCCTTAACAAAATTCAGTAGCTTTGCTGAGCTTTCTATACATCTCTGGTGGTACAACCGCCCCCCCCCCAAGCTGTACTGTCATCTCAGAAACAACACCTGAGAATGTGCGTTAAAGGAAGGTGTTCAAAGTGTGGATATGCTGCTCTGATCATGTTGTCTTGGTAGCAGAAATTTTTATACTGTTAAGAAATGCCTTCTAAATTAAGGAATAAAATTTCTTCCATACCTTCTGGTAGTAGAGTTGGGAAAATGGAGTACAACTTGGAAGTGTGCAACTTTAGACGCTTCACTTAAATTAATTAAAAATAAAATTTATAAAGCCACCTTACCAAAAAGCTGGCACTGGTCAGCTGAACCTTTTCTGTTCCCTCTGTTGTTGCCATATTCAAGCTAAAGGACAGCAAGGCAGGCAAATACAAACCAAGCAGCCTTGGAGGTGGTGAATGTGACCCCTTTCTTAGTGGTTTATCATAACTTATTTTTATGGAGCCTAAACTGTGGAAGATGTTTCTCAGAGCAGGTGTTTTAATTTGCCATGCAATGAAAATCTAGCCTTTTAAGGCCAAGAAGATAACTTTTCATAGCTTGTCTTATCCAGATGAAAATTCAGTTACATTTAGAAAGGTACTCATCTTTTTGGAATAGAGTATAAAGAATTTGTGTGGCCTTATATGTGAAATACCTTTTCTCCTCATGCTTCAGATAAAAGTATTGTTTAATAATGACTGTGAAGAAGTTTTCAAAATCCAGTGGCCTACCTGTGATGAAAGAAGAAGTTTTTTTGAAGACTTAGTTATGAAGCAAGCTGCTAAACCTCCTGCATCAAAAAACAGCACAGGTGAGGATATTCTAAGTATAAAATTTTGCTAACTGTAAGTTAACAGTGTTTGCTTTGGAGGTAATTTTCTTTCAACCGTTTTTCATGGGCTTGTATTTGAGTATCACCAATTGACTGCAATTTTGTGATTAATTGAAGCTCGGCGGTCGTTGGAGGTCCTGCCTGTAGCACCACCACCTAAGCCTCGACAGCTGACAGAGGAAGAAATGAGACAGGTGGAGGAGCAGGAAGAGGATACGTTGCGTGAACTCAGGATTTACTTAAGGGACGTGACTCACAGACTGGTCATTGATAGACGTTTCAGAGCATTTACAAAGCCTGTTGACCCGGAGGAGGTAAATTATTGTTGATCTGCAATACCGTGATAACTGTGTGCATTCACAGTTTCTCTGTGTGTATGTTCCCCGGTGTTTGTGTGCTCTTTCTAGGAAGATTTATCTTTGTTTTTAGGACTGTAATATTCTGAATTTCCAGGAAGCTGGAAGTGAATTTTGCTTTTACTTTTGTTGACTCCGTGGGGCTCTCCAAGGTCTTTGAGTGTTCACTGAAGTCCCTGGGTTCCTTCTAAAACCCCTTTAAAACTTAAGAGTATTTCCATTAGAAAGGACCAACAAGGATCATCTAGTCCAAGTGCCATTTACACCTAATGCCAACACAGTTTGCCCATGAAAAGGCTTTGATATGTAGGTGTGTTACAGCACTGAAAAGCAGAAATCTTTCTTTTTCTCTGTAATTATAAACAGTACCTCCAGGGCTGTTTTAATAAAGCCTAAAGCTCTTTAATTATCTGTCAATACTTTCTTCAAGGACAGGAGTAGAAGCAGCAGTTTGTCAAATAAATTTTCAGGTTCTATTCTGAGGGGGCTTTTCTTAGTATAAGATCAACCATATGGGCTTGTATGGTTTTTTCTTCCTCTGTAATACCCCAAGCCTCGAGCTACAAGCTCACCAAAGGGGTTTTACTTTAAAAATATACAAGGCTTCTACAATATCCATGCTCTAAATATATTAGGAGAGCTCTTGGCTCTTTCAACACCTCAGAGAGAATGCATAGGAGAAAAGCTGTACACATTTTCTCAGAGTGTACTTTTACTGGTACACTTTAGAAAAAAAGGGAAATTGGCAAAAGTTGAAAGGGTAACATCTCTAGATCCAGCTACAGGAGTCTAGAAGATGGTGGGTTCACCATTCACAAAAAGGTGCATCCCTTTCCCACACACACATACACGCACTTGAGTTGCTCCGAGCCACTAGTTAATGTAATAGCCCAGTTTCTCACATCCTCCCCTATACTTCTCAACTTATTGAATAAGTGTAAGCTGGGGCACATACTTCGAAGTCAGCTGTAGTTTAGAGATAGCTTTTGTGTTTCAGCAAAGTCCTGTTCCCCTAAGCGTCCAGGGACTTGTCATTTCCTTTCCTTGTAGCTTCTGAGATGTGAATAATCTAAACAAACAGAGATATTCTCATCTAAATTACCCATTAAGCTTCTTTTGTGGTCTGAATAAAGAAATTGGCACCTCTGGGTCCAGTTATCTCATTCTAAAGTAGGTGCCTAGGATGGGTGCTTGAAAGTGTAATTCCTGCAGCCTTTTTCTTTCTGCCAACAACAAAGACTCTCAGGTGACTTAACTGAGAGGTTTCTTTGTTGTTATTTTCTGAAAGGAAGTGAAATGAATCTCACTCTGGGTGCCAGTTCCCTTCTCTGCTCACACATGCTTCTGACCTCCCTGCTTCTTTTTTCCCTGTCTTCTAGTCTGTCTGTTCAAAGCCAGCTGAAATAGCCCTTTTATTTTCAAGAAACTAACTAACTGGGTAATTTCTGCATCTTTGGATGTGTCATATTGGGGTTTTTAAGAAGTCCTTTATTTGACTTTATGAAAATAATTACTCTTGGTATCTACTGCATTAAATCTACTTATATTTTCTCTATAGGTACCTGATTACAATGCTGTTATTAAACAGCCCATGGACCTCTCGACAGTTCTCTCCAAGATTGACATGCACCAGTACCCAACTGCAAGAGATTTTCTAAAGGACATTGATCTAATCTGTAGCAATGCTTTAGAGTACAACCCAGTTAAAGATCCTGGAGGTGAGGATGTGATTTTATCCCTAATTTGTAAAAATTTTAAATGTCTAAGTTGATTAATGTCATCTGTGGACAGTAGACATGGGATTAGATCATTTTAAACATCCTCCAAAGAGAATTTCTTGCCAGGATGTGAATGCTGTAGCATTAAATAAACTATTTGGGAAATCGTAATAGACGTGTCGATCAGTAACTGCTGCTTTTTGACTGTAAAATTTCAGATCGTCTCCTTAGGCACAGAGCTTGTGCCTTGAGAGATACTGCATATTCCATAGTGAGGGAAGAAATGGATGAAGATTTTGAACAACGCTGCCAAGAAATTAAAGAGTCTCGGAAGAAAAGAGGTATGTTTTGTGACACTGAGGATTTAAAGGCATGACTCGGTATTTGTAACTGGCCACACAAGACACAATTCTTTGCTCTCTCTTATTTATTACAAGGTTCAGACTGTGCTTCCTCTTACTTCTGTGAAATGCCAAAGGAGGACTCTGTTCCTGCATGTAAGAAGACAGACCCAAAGTGTAATGAAAAATCGAAGATGCCAGCAGTGCCTGTGGATGCCAGTACACCCTGCTCTAAAGGCAAGATGCGTTTTTTTCAGACTTTCTTGGAGAAGGTGCTGAAGTGACTGCTGCATTCTCCGTTCTTGTGACCTAACATGTTCCTGCGATGCTTGGTTCTTCATGCCAGAGGCATTAGATTTATTAATATGTTTCAATGGATAAATCCAGAGGTCATTCCTTCAGTGAGGTTATGAGTGGCTGGTTGGCATTGTAAGGCACTGGATCAGGGGCCCAGCTGAAATTGAATGGCTCTTACATTGCTACCTCTTGAAGGCAAAATTGTTGTACATGGCAGTTTCTGAATACTTAACTCGTTTTTAGTTATATACAACAGTGTTTTCCCCTTCCCTGCCCTCTTATTGTGATTTCCAATTAAAGGGGGAAGGGTTTAAAAACAGGTGATCAATAATCATTACTTCACTTTCCCCATGAAAAGGACATGAAAAAACAAAGGGCCTTGCATCTCTTTTGGTTAAAACACATGACATGGTGTGAAGTTTCCTGGTCTTGCTGGCGTGTCTGGGAATTTTACCTCTGACTTGACCCATAGGCTTTGTGTGGTACTCCATAACTACAAAGAATGGTGGGGTTTTTTTGGAAGACAAAAAGCCAAAGTTTGTTTTGAACAAGGTTAACTGAATTAGAAGGACTCCTTTCCAAATTCTTTTCTGTTGTTCACCAATGTTAGATCACATACTAAGTCACCTAATGACCTTGCTTTGCAGCAATACTTCCTAACTAAAGTAAGAACTTTCTGCTCACAACAGCTCGAAGCTGATAGTTTTATGCATGAAATTCTGTAGCAGACTTTTTTGACCTCTAGTAGCAAATTCACCCCATTAAACTGCAACTTTTTCTCTAGACATATGTAGGGAGACAGACAATGGTACTTGCTCCTTTGGTCATTTTCCTTGTAAGTCAGGTAAGATGGAGGATGCTGGATTTTGAAGGAAGAACTGTTTTGGTATTGTTTTGGATGACTTTTTCTTGTATCCCTTTGTAGATAGGTCAAGAAGAAAACGCAAAAAGAACAGAAAGTTGCTAGTTGCAGTGAAGAGGAATGTTCAGTTCAATAAAGAGAATAAAATTCCTGAAGACCAAACTGATGTAGAGAGTAATGAAGATTCTAACACAGATTGCACTGAATTTGCATCCTCCCAGGATGCTCCTATTGAAGAACATGAAAATGTACTTCAAGAACGACAGAAAAACGGGACAGAAAATGAAAGAGAGAGAGTTCTCCTTGCAGCTAAATCTCCTGGAAAGAAGAGAGAACATTACGACCTAAGAGAGCAGAGTGAAGTGCCAGATTGCCAGAAAGCTGGAACTTCTGAAGATGGAGGTTCAAATGGTAAGTGAAAGGTCAAACAGGTCATTTACCTCCTTTTTCTTCCTGAGGAGGGTTACACCACTTACTAGGTTTTAGCCTTCTTGAATCCTGTTTTGTCTGCTGCATCTCTCTCAAATCAGCGCGCAGTGTTTCTTGCATAATGATGCTGCCCCTTGAGTTATACCGGCCAAACTTGTGTTTTTCTGCAGCTGCTGGATCTCTGATTCTGCAGTTTTGTTTTTCAAATGGTACCTAATTGAAAAACAATTGTTGGCTTTCTTTTATTGCGTGTTGGCTTTCTTTTATTGCAACAAGCAGTGTAAGTTAAAAAGCTGTACTTCAAGCAGTGAGGATCCAGGGTCATGTGTGAAATAGAAGAGATGAACTACTGTTTGCGGTGTATGATGTGTTTCTTAACATAATTTACTTTGGAGTTTTACTGTGCAGTGCTGTACTGGCAGTGTGGCTGTTTTTTTTCCTGGTTTTACCTGCCTTTTTGTCTAGTGCCTTTTCTGTGTGTGTGCAAGCTTCTAGTTTTTATGGAGCGGTGACTTTTCCAAGAGAGAATGTAAAAGTCAAGCATTTATCAAAATGAAAAACGGTAACAGTTCTATCTCTGTTATTGCAGAGATGTACTCTTTTCCAGGTACAGGATACTTCATTCATACTATGTATTCCAAATAAAGAGAAATCCTGACTTAAGGAATCTGTGTCATTCCAGATTCATGGGTACAGCGCGTGACTCGTGCGAGATGTTCTCAGGTGGAAGAAAAACAGCTGGTTTGTGTCGGGAAAGCCGTGAAAATTGGCACACAGAGTGTGTTCGTGGATTACTGTGAGCTCAAAGTAAGTCTAAATTTCGATTTTATTAATACCGAAGTAGAACATTTTCTTGCTACATATAGAATTGTAAATGAAATCAATTGTTAATCAATGCAAATTCAGGCAATTTTTGGGAGGGATATGTCGCTTGTGAAATAATTCAACCTGTAATGGATTATGACCATTATTTCCACAGCTAGTTACACTGCTCTTCTTGCCTTTGGTGAACTAAATTTCAGGAGACTGGGTTTTCTCCCTAGTTTTAGTGTAGCAGGGCTTGTTAAATTTTAAAATACTCCGCTGACACACACTGCTAGTACTGTTGATTATTAATGTCTTTGCAATTTTTATGATGGTTTGGGGGTTGTTTTGGTTTGCTGTTTGCACGTTTTCATTTATTAGGAATTGGAAAAGGACCTTGATTTTTAGCAGTGATGGCTTTTAACCTGAAGTTTGTGTTGACCCAAAGCTCATCCTGGATAAAATACTAATACCTGCTTTTCTCAAATGCTTTCAAAATCCAGCGTTAGAATTTTGAGTTCATACAGGTACAGTGTTACAAGGCTTTTCCAGTCCCCTGTAGGAGAGAAGGTGCTATCCTAGGATACAGCTGGGGAAAGGGTCAAAAAATGGCTTAGCTGCAAGTGGTAAACAAAGTTCATTTGCATGAATTGGAGAAGGTAAGAATGACCTGGCCTGCTTCAGGAGATGTTGCAGTGAGGGAAATTTGGGAAATTGCTAGGTTGAGGTCCTGGAGGTTGGTCAGATTTAACTGCCATGATGAGAAATGAAATGAAAAGAGGAAAACTAACTTTTTAAGGCTTGCTTCCTAAGCAAGCAAATTTCATGGGATTTTGTTCATAGAATCATAGAATATCCTGAGTTGGAAGGGACCCACAAGGATCGAGTCCAGCTCCTGGCCCTGCTCAGGACACTCCAAGAATCACACTATGTTACTGAGAGCATCATCCAAACACTTCTTGAACTATCAGGCTTGGGGTCATTGCTACTTCCTGGGGGAGCCTGTTCCAATGCCCAATCACTCTCTAAATAACTTTTTCCTTATATCCAACCTAAACCTCCCCAGACACAGGTTCATGCCATTCTGTTGGATCCTGTCACTGGTCATCAGAGAGCAGAGATTGGTGCCTGCCCCTCTGCTTCCCATCATGAGGAAGCTCTTGTTCCTGTCTGCCTGTGTGTGTAGAGAATCCACATAGGTTTCTCTAGAGCCAGGGTGCTAATGGCACGTGCTAAGTTGTTGCCCACTGGATAAGTTGTATGGTACAGCCCTTACAGATGTTTCAGCTGTGAGGACAGAGATACAGTCACGAAATATGTCTCTTAAAAAACTTGTTTCCTTAACATGGGTGTCATTGAAACTTGCTGGTTGTGCCAGAGACCCTCTTGGGAACTCACCTGCAGCCAATAAGCTGGGTGAACCTCCCATCTGTAGCTGCTTGGTTTTGTTTGGGTTGATTTTTTTTGTTTGTTTGTTTGGGGTTTTGGTTGTTTTGGGTTTATCATTTATTTGCTTGGTAATAGGCCTAGAACTTGAACACATAGAAGAGCTTGCAGTGACCTATGTGGCAGCAGTTAGAAATAGTTTCACATGGGATGTTGGCCACGCACCTGTGCCATGTCCTACCTTTTCTGTTTGCAACTTATCTTGTGCTATTCTGAACTTGCTTCAATTTTTCCCTTCAGCAAGTGTTGCATTCTATCGCCGTGCTAACTGAGAACGTCAGTATATTTCGCATGGAAAAACTATACGCTGTTCTAAGCCAGTGCATTTACCAACACCGGGAAGATGGCAACAAAAAGGAATTAGTGAAGGTAATTTCCTTTGTCTTAGAGCATTTTCTGCCTTTTTTACATGTGTGTGTTATGCATGTGTATCTGTGCCCTGTGAACATCACACTTATTTAGCATTGCTCTTTACTGCTTAGTTGCCTGTTACAAGACTTGTTCATTTCAGTCTGGAAGACATTTATCCATTGTTGCATTTGGCTTCAGTGTTGGCCGTTCCAGCAGGAAAATGCTTTAAGATGATGGGTCCCCTCAGAGAGCCCTCTCAAAGCCGTTGACCTGTCTGTCACTAGTCCTGCTCCAGCACCTTTTCAGGGGTGGGGGGCTGGGAGAGGAGGGTGCTTTTCTCAGTCTGTCACTTCCTCCTTCTCTTATGGGCAGTCACGCATGGTAACGCTTGTATAGCAGTCATTCCATTCTTGAAAAGAAATTAATTAATTATGAAACATAAGCAGAATTAGAGACTTTAGTCTCTAGTCTTACCAGACTTTCTTTTTAACTAGCATAGCTCAAGCATCTTTAATTTCACATATGGGAAGCTTTCTGCCTGTGATGGTTTAACAATGCTAATGAGTCAAATTCTCTAATCTCATCCTCCTCTAAGAAAGGATTTCCAACTTGTCAGAACTTGTCAGAAATATTCTATAGAACCCATGGTCCCAGTCAGGCATTCCCAGTATTCAGTTGATTTAGATAGGTTAGATATTCAGTCTTCGGCTTCAAGGTCCTGGCATCCATTTGTGTTTCAGGTGGTTGTGCCTAAGATTAGATGAAATTCTTTATGCCTCTCAGTCTTCCTTAAAAAAAACCCAGGATGCCTCTTCTCTTTGGCCCTGGTCATCTTGATCTCTTCTTCCATGCCCAATAAAGAGTTAGGACAGATGCTCCACTCTGATTGTGCAACAGCGAGGATTATTTAGATCCAGGGATGCCATTCTTGAAAATGGCACCCACTTCTTCTAGAATAATGATGTTTTAGCATGAGAAGGGATTGTTTGTTACCTTTGGGGCTTGTGAGCTTTTGTGACAGGACTTGATTTCTTTCTTTTTTTTCTACTTTTACTTTGAGTTTTAATGAAAAAAATATCTCCTATTCATAATGACAGCAGAAGTCAGTCCAGGAGTAAGTTCTACTGTATGAAGAGAGAGACTTTAACAAAGTATTTATTCAGAAAAGAACAGTTACAGCTTTTAGTTGTGGCTCTTCGGGAACAGTCTTCTTTCTAATTGTTAAAAGCACCATTGATAGAGATTCACAGCCCCTTGATAGAGATCCCTACAGTTTTTCTAGCCTACACTATTTTGAGTGCATAAGGATGTGTTGGAAGCCAATGGGTGTAGAACAATGTTGTGATGGCAGAAGCAGCTAATTACTGATTTGTATATATGTATACAGATTCTTGCTTCTTTTGATGAAGAAGTAAACAGGGTTCTTAAGCTTGTATTCACACTGATTCCTGATTTGTCTTTTTCTCTTTTTAGGCAATGAAGAAAGAAATTACAGCAGTTATCCGTGATACTTGATTTCAGATACCTGACTTCACGTACTCTGTAATGTGTCCTTCTGGTTGCATGCTCTTTTCTTTGCATAGCTCAATAAATACTAGTTCTACACATATATTTATACATATATGAAACAAATATATCTTAAAATTTATTAAGAAAGCTCAAATAAAATAATTTAATGACTTTTATTTGATATTTCCCTGCTATCTGTGTATATTTTTATGTGACATACTGCTGTGATTGCCTTTGGAACACAGATCTGAATGGATAATTTCAGTACCTCTCTTTAAAAGAAAAACTAACTTGAAACAAAGCAAGATTTACTACTGTAACTTTTTAAGGTAAAGTTTAGTTGTGTTTGTAATAATGACAATCTTAATACTGGAGAAAAGCATTTAATATCATTTGTTAGTTGATCAGGTGGCCTGTAGCCGAATTAAGTTGTAAATAGTTTTCTAGTTACCTGGGGAGATTGAAATCTGTTTATTACATAAAAGTGAATATATTGTTTGCAATAAATATATTGAAGTAAAAGCGAAGCAATATTGTGTTTTGAAGATGTATTCCTTCTCAAACCAGCAGAGAAAATTTATCTGTTAATTTCAGTTATTTTAAATAAATGAGACCAAGACAAAGTTTCACTATATCAGAACTTATACAAAATTTCATTCTCACAAAATATGTGGCATGATCCTTTGCTGTTCACACACAGCGTGTGGTGATACTGAATGCCGAACTGTGCAATCCCTGTGTGTTTGGTTTCTTACCAGTGTCAGTGTTCTTTTTTTGTGTCCTTCTAGTGTGTTTCTTCAAACAAATGTGTGTTATGCACATTTTCCTTTCTCTGTTTGGGTATTAATAAAAAATTAATCTCCTATTAGTGGTGTGTTGTCTGCTCTATTTTAATCCCAGAGTAATTCTGATCATTAATAACCTTGCACTTACAAACCAGCTCAGATATTACGGTTTTAAAAGAAGAGGTGCATGTGAGCAGCTTCCTCTCCACTCCTGGTGTATGTTATACAACAAAGGCAAGCCCAGCAGAAAATAAAAATTGCATTAAAAATTTTAATGTAATGTATTACATTGGAAATAAATGAAATGTTAATTTTCCTTGACTTGATCTCTATCTTGGCTGCTGTCACCACTTTCCAGTGTGACTGGGGGCGGTTTGCTGACTGCATTCCCCAAGAGAACTGTTTGGAAAACTGAACAGGAGTGACAGTGTTGAAATGAGAAAGCAGAAACATTCCTGGGATCAAGACTTTTGCTCTTCCAAGCTTTGATCGAATGCTTTCCTGTCACCAGCCTTGACAGGATACTGTACCGAGGCAGATCTTTAAAAAATGTTTCCATTATGTCGATCTTCATCTTCCATGACGAGCTGTGAACGGTTAAAGGCTCCCACAAGCCACATCTTTATTTTTCTCTTTCTCAGGGAAACGGCCACATTTTAGTGCCTGCCCCAAAGCAGTGATAAAAGAAATAGCATATGGAAACAACGTTTTTGAGAAGGGTGCAGCGGGAGTAAAAACCAAATACTGACTAACATATTTTGTATGTACTAAAGTGAGAGAGGTCTCCTTTCTCAAAGTTCTGTAACTGGGAAAAAAGAAAAAAACAACAACCACCAAAACAAACAAACAAAACCAAAACCCACAAAGAATGGGGCGGACTGTCTTTTTCCTCAGAGCCGCTTCTCCCGTTTGGGGCTCTGACCCTGCGGCCGTGTCCTCCGTCGGCGGCACCTCAGGGCTGGAGTCGCTGAAGAGCCTTCCCGGGGCTGGAGGCGCCGCTGCCCTGACAGCCCGTCCCGGGCGCGGCGGGAGGGCCGAGCGCGCAGCCGAACTTTGCCGGCGGAGGAGCGGCTGCGGGGGCGCCCCCGCCCCTCCGCAGCGCCCGCCCAGCCGCCTCC
>JAWWES010000081.1:139457759-139488141 GCA_035583135.1 Lophotriccus pileatus | reverse complement strand
CCGCGGGCGGGGGCGGGCGGGCCGGGCCCGGCGGGGACGGCGCCCGCGGCGTGGACGCGGTGGGGCGGCCGCGCCCCGCCCGCCTCCCCATTGTCTGGCGGCGGCGCTGCCCCCGCGGCCGGGGGTCATCGTCCGTCGGGGGCGGCGGGCTCCGGGCGGGCACGGAGAGCCGGGGCATCCCTTGGCAGCGGGCTGTGCGTGTCCCCCCGGCCCGGCGCCCAGCGGGGTTAAACCCCTCCGAGCCCGAGCTCCTCTGCCCGTTCTTCCCTCCTCCGCCCTGTGCCGGGAGCCTGTGCGGGGTTTTGCTCGTCACGGGGTGGGGGAAGATCCGTCTGACTTGTCAGTCAGAAAAGAGAGTCAAAGAAGTTCAGTAATCCCGGTGCGCCCGGAGGAGCCGGCGAGTTCCCCGCCTGGTGTCAGCGCTGGGACGGAGAGACTGACAGACAGACTGACGGCAGCCAACAAGCCATGAAGTTCTGGCTCCAGAGTTGTCTCGCATCCCGTGGCGTTGCGGTGCGGGGGCGAGCGTGGAGGAGCAGCACAGTGTTTGTGCAGTCAGAGTTGGGGAAGATGTCTGGTTTGCTCCTCCGGGGGTGTCTGGGTTTTTGGGGTGCGTTCTCACGCTCGGCTCTCCCCTGTACCAGGATGTGCAGCACTGGAGATCAACACCGACTTCAATAAATCATGTAATGGAGGCAGTTCTGGATCTCTGAAAGGGCTCAGAGAATCTGCAATAGTGAACGTCATCTGGTGGGTACTTGTGCTTTATTTGTTTGCACAAAATCGCAGAATATTTTTGAGTTGGAAGGGACCCACAATTTCTGAGATGCTTGGGCAGGTTAAGTAGTGGATGGATGGAGAAGTTTACTGTGTACGCAGTGTCAGGTAAAAGAGTGAAGGCTGAGGTGGCTGGGTCTGCAAGCTGGAACAGATGCTACTTTTTAAAATAGAGATGTACAGAGAGCATATTGTGGATGTCAAACTGCATATAAGCATATCAGTAAAAAGTGAATTTTGTTACGAGACTTGTTATATGAAAACAAATATTCACTCAAACGTAAGAAAGAGAGAGGAATTTTAAAAGCTGTGCTGATGGTTTTCACCAGTGCTCTGTTTGTTGTTTGTTTTAGTTCAGAAGGCTTTCAGGTCAAAAAAAAGAAAGCTTGTGAGTACTTAGAGAAACTCTGTTTAAAATGACCTGCGTGATGCAGATGAGAGGACTGCCCTGAATGATGACCTCTTTGAGCGAGAATTCATCTTTCAGAAAACCCTTTTGTTGCTGTGGTTAAACATTGCCAGCAAGGCAGTCTTATTTTACTTGTGTTGTTAAATGAATTCCCCTGAGCCGATTAGAAGTAGGTGCCATTTTGTATAATTGAAATTAGTTTCTTTTAAATTCAGGCTAGTGATTATTGTATCTTTGCTAGCCTGAAAAGCCCTCTGCTATCACATCTGGATAATGCATGTGTATACTGTGGTTGTCCCCAAACTTGACTTTGTAAAACGTAGTACTTTGAGGTAGAGCTTTCTTTTGTGAGGCTTACTTTTCTGCTCTCTTAGTGTTTCTTGTGACTCTTCTGTATTATTTCTTCTCTTGCAATACCCTTGATGACCTGTGAGTGGTTTAGCAGTGTACTGGTGTCTAGGCTTAATTGCTGTAATTTGTAACTGTAGGTTATTATTGGAATGGACAATATTTATCACAAAGTTTGTCAAAATACTTATTGTTGGAGACTGTCAGAGCTGTGAATTGAACTGTCAGAGCTGTGAGTTCTGCCTTCTGTAGATTCTCAGTACTGAAGAATTTCTATCAAATAATGGACTTTGTAATAACATTAGGATTCCTTTTGTTCCTAATGCACCAAAAAGACTCCTTCTTGTGTCTTCTGCTTCACTGAGTAGTTTGTAGCATTTTAATTAAGCTTATTGCTGTCCCTGAGGTGTCCCCCCTAATTTTCTCTCAATTTGTTTATATGTAGTCTGAATGAAAGGTTTAAGTTTTTGGTTAACTCTCATCTACTTATGACCAGTGACCCATCTGTTTGTATGTGACTTTCAAAGTCTTACTTGATAAAAAGTCGTACGTCTCTAAAGTCAGATTCTTTCCTCAAATCTGAGTACAGGATTTGTTGCAGCTTTATGAAGCTGGAACTTTAAAAAAAAAGCAAGTACATATGAACTGTTTGCACATAATAAATATAACCAAGGCACAATCACTTGTAGATAAGCTCTGGCTCATCTTTATTTTGGTGATCAGTTTCTCTTTACCTGTCAAGCTGAGGTCTAGTCAAAGTTTCACAGTACCAAATTCAGTATTTTTATGTTTTCTGGTTTTTATAAATCCTGAGCCTGTCGTAAAATTTACAGAATGATCTGTACATTTGCGGAATGATCAGTGTCTGTTAAATTAAAGTCCTGTGTGATAACAGTTTTGGGGTCATGGCGTGAGGGAATGTTCTGTCAATTTTTAGCTGAGTGCACGGACGTGCTGTTCTATTCTGTGTATTAATGGTCAATACTCCCTCTCCTTGTGCTTCAGATGCAGGGTCATTGATCCATAAATGTCCAAGATGGTTTTCCTCTGAGCTGTCAGGGACTTGTAAACAAGTGGTGCAATTTTCAGTATAGTACCATTTTCCCTTTTGTTTTCTTGCTATTTCCTAAATAGACAGCAATACTGATCTTAGTGTTCTACTGGTGTAGCTCCCCACTACCTGTCAGTGGCATGACCTTTGGTGAATTTATACCTAAGAATACAATTTTCTTGTTATTCTTTAAATTTCTTATATTGTCAGCATCATAGTCTTATTAATTCAAATTTTCTGTCTTTATTCCAATTCATCTTCTCTTTTTTCTCTCCTTTTTTTTTTTTAATTTTCATGGCTAGATCAGGATCTTTCCAAATAGTCAAACCATTTTGCTCTGTAAACAGTTGTTTCTTTTCTGTGGAGGTGGAAGCCACCAAAACCGCTACATTTCTTTATCCTGAGCAACCCAGATGGCATTTCATAATTCTATGCCTTGCATCACTTTAACTGATGGTGCATTTCCAGTTCTGTGGTCTTGCTGTCAAGGAATTGGAAGGAAGTTCAGAAGGTGCACTCAAGTCTTCTTCATATCCTTCAAAGTTCGGTGAAGTGGTACATATTTCTTAGAAGTGTCTCTCCTACCAGTGGATTCTTTCTAATTAGCTTCAGAGATCAGCCCAAATAGGGCAAAAGTCTGCTGTTGTCACTTGTCAGAAGATGTGTACCACTCTTTTATGCTCAAAAGCTTTGAGATCATAGTAAATGTTACAGTTCAGTAGAATTCTCTGAAAAGAGTATGACCTAAAAGGGGCAGAAACTTGAATGTAGTGCATGTTTATTAAACCATTAAAATTATACAAAGACACATTATCATGCTAAAGCACAGAAGCTGGGAAAATTGCTGACAGCTGAAAGAAGAATGGATGTAATGTAATTGGACAATCTTTGGGAAAAATTGTAAGGAACTTCAAATATGCTACTTTTTGCACTCCCTAAGTGATGTTAAAGGTAGCAAAGAACTTAATATTGCGAACATTGCTTAGCAGCATGACCTCTGCTTGTGCCTGACAGGTCTAAAGGAGCTCAGTATGTTCTACTTTGAAAGAACAGATTTCACATCATGTTTGGAGCCATTTAAGAAAGTGATTTTGGTAATTTAGGTTCACTCTATGCAGCTTGGCCTTCTCCCAGTGGTGTTTTGCAATACGCCCCTCACCTTCCTTGCCTGTTGAACTCACTAGGAGCTGAAGGAATTTAACGTGGTTCCAGGGACCCACAGTTTGAAG
The DNA here is from genome assembly GCA_035583135.1 of Lophotriccus pileatus. Classification (NCBI taxonomy): domain Eukaryota; kingdom Metazoa; phylum Chordata; class Aves; order Passeriformes; family Tyrannidae; genus Lophotriccus; species Lophotriccus pileatus. The sequence goes on along the minus strand of JAWWES010000081.1, from coordinate 139,484,327 downwards.
CTGTTGCTCAAGCAAGACCCAAAGGCTGGCAGTTTTGTTTGAAGAATGGGCAGGCAGAGCTGTGCAATGAGGCGTGTGGAACGCCAGCCCTCGCTGCTTGGCAAAGCCAGCGTCATTCTGTGAGCGCCGAACTCGCTCCACCAGGCAGGAGGACAGATAGGAGCTTTTGAACTTTCTGATGGAGATGGTAAAAGTCCCATGTGTCCAGCACTCTGCATCTTCAAAGCATCTTTGAACCAACTGTATTGGATGGAGCAAAGCTGTTAGCTTAATGAATTCTGTGAATTGGGCAATGATTCTATACAGATTTTAAGGCTTCAGTCACTGCTTATAGGTTAGGATGTGATTATCTTAACACTGTCTTAGCTTAGAAAGTTGCTAAGAACTTCACAGATGGAAATGCATGTTTGTATAGTTCAGGGCAATCTTGGTAGAGGTTTCTAAGTTTGCCTTTCCTAAAAAATGAGACACACTAATGTAAACAAAACGTACTAATGTGGTTACTTTCCTCCCTGTATTATAATGGAAAGACATGCTTTGTATGTCAAAATGCCATTGATTTTAAAACTCTGCTGCTGGCTCTGTGCATGGTTGTAAGGTTCTTGGTAATCAAGTTAGTTCATATCTAGGAATGTTCTGTGTCTGAAAAAGAGTAAAAGGGACATGGTGGAGAAGGAGTCAGGAAAGAAACAGTTATTACTACCTGGGCTGTAGAAGACTGGTAATAATACCCTGGTTACAGCTGTGTGTACTTCTTCAGAATGTCCAGATTTCTAGTTAATATTTAGAATACCTTCAAAGTAGAAAAATACTGACTTCTTATACATGGGTCAGATGCCTTCAGCAAAATCAGTGGGAGCTGAGGGCTCTCTGAGGAGTTGGGCACTTGGCAGCAGTTGCCAAGTGAGTTAGATGGAGCAAGCATGAAGGCTCAGGTGTTCCTGTTTTTCGGTAGGATTCTCCACCAGGTGAAACACATTTGTAGCTTCACTGGAGTTTTTGGAGTGTTCAGCACTGCACAATGTTCAGCCTTGTTTGCAGTGTTGAATACTTAATGGCCCTCTGTCCTCCCAACTTCTCGAGGGGGATCTGTCTGACAAAAGGTTCACCATACCTGCAGTGTCACAGGAGTTCATGTTTTCTGTGCATGGGTCAGCGTGAGGAATTGATGCCCTTACAGGATTCCTGCTGGCATTGTAGGTATCTGTTTAAATATGATGCAAACACACACAACTTTACTCCTTGTACCTTATGAGTGGTTTTCAAATTTGACTTCTTAATACATTTTACTCAAATTTGTTGGAGTTTGTTGGTGAAGTAGCAAAGTAATTTTTTTTATTTTATTAAAAGAAATAATGTAGCACAGAAGGAGACTATTTTGGTGAGGTGATTACAACTTTGGGTGTTTTATCTTACAGTACAAAACCATTCATTTTAACTCTGATTCTTGAGCTTTTTTTTTTTTTTAATTAATTCTCTACTTGTTTTTTTTCAGGGAAAGTATAAGGCTTTATTAATATCAGCTATTGTTTCTTTTGGGGATAGGAGGGAAGAGGTGGGAGAAAAGAGTAACATTGAAGTAGAGTAAGTTTATTCTTTCCACATGTAGTAAAGAAATAATCACATGTGCACATCCTTAGCAAGATATATCAATCATTGTGTATAATGTCCAGAGAGGGAGAAGTTTTACATTACTGAATATACTGAAATTTTAGTTAAGAATCCTTTGCTTTGAAAGTTTTCTAATATATTAATATTTTCATGGATGATGATGGTGTGAACACCATACTCTGATGTCACACACGCTTACTGACAGAGTGGGAAATACTTCTACTGCAGTTTAAGCCAGATGCATATAGGCACAAGCTAGTTCTAAGGGAGAATTTGCAGCTATGTGCTCCTTTTTATGAGTGAGTATTCTATTTCCAGATGTAATGCTCAATTAAAGATAGTAATTACTATCTGTGAATTACTGAGCAGGAGCCCTCTTCCTCACCAGGCTGCATTTAAGCCCTGTTGCTGCAGAGAGCTGGCAAGAGAGAGAGACAGGCAGAGAGTGAGAGCTGGCTGGAGGGCTGGGACTGGAGACTGCTTTGCACCAGAGCAGCTTCTTCAGCACTACTTTGTGTGGAAAGATTCAGTCATTTCCACCCAAAGCAGTGAAATAAAAAGCTCAGTCAGCCATTTCATCTTGAGATACCCCGCCCTCCAAAACAAATATTAAAAAGAAAATGTAGGTTTTGGCCCATGCATATCCTAGTAATTTCCACTGATTAAGTTGATGCTTGTAATTGGGGTCTAGACAGGCCATGTTTTGCAAAATATCTTTTTTTAATTTCTGTAGAGAGAGTTACAAGATTTATGTAGTCCCTTTGATATTTTATTTAACCCAAAAACTGCTTGAAAAGGGAAGTGTTTAGTTTGTCTTCGTCCTAGATTCAGTTTTAATATCTAATGCTTAAATGAAGGGGGGGTGATCTTTATTCTTAGTGATTCGTGCTGCCTCAAAGCACAGTGGTTTCTAGTTGTGTGCTGCCTTTCCCACTGGGGGATGCAAACAAAAGAACAATAATTTCAGACTCCTCCTTCAGTTTCCAAGAGAACCTTAGCTGCTCAGGGATAGCTTTGAATTTTAAAAGCATTTTTCTTCCAAATTATGTATTGATTGCACACAAAATAGCAGTGCTCTAATATGCAATTTAAAACAAATGCATGATGGTGCTCATTTGCTTTTAATGCTGCTTTTTCCAGCAGAAAAACAAAAAGTGGATTCTCTTCCCATAAACCAGTCTTGCAAAATCCTTACAAACATTTATTAGTCTAGACACAAAATATTCTCACCCGGCCTCAGCTTGGCGATGACAAAAAAAAAAAGAAAGAAAGAAAAAAAGCAAGCTAATATTGTACTTGGCTGTCAAAAAAGGAAAAGAAGGAAAAAAAGGAAAAGCTTGCCCCAGGCTAGTGAACCAGTAACATTTTGCTGGGGCTGCCTACAACAACAGATGCATCTTGCTCCCATGGGGTTTCCAGGCCTGCCTATTCTCTGTGCTTAACTTGGACACTCTTACAAACATTCTCTTTGGGTACCACACCCCAGTCGTATCAAGAGCTCTTCCGATTTGGTTGATTTAATAATAATACTACACATGTTCGTCTTACCTCTCCTTACTAGTATTTGTATTCGCCTGTGTCCCCCACATAACATTTAACTAACGCATTATTTCAAAAACAATCCTGATATATAGGACTGGAATGATTAAAATAGGTGATTTTGTCACCGCTCAAATCTGCATGGGGGGAACCTCGATATAAATGATTTTTCCTTGCCTTGATTTGGACTCGTGCTTTTGATAACTTTAATAAATGGCGAGTGATTCTCATTGTGTGATATTGTGGTAGTTTGCAGAGTTTTGTTTTGTAAAGGGATACATTATATCAGGGGGTGTTTACCTGATCAGTCCTTTATCTCAACATACACTCAGAATATTCATTTTTGTGTTTGTCATTTTCTTAGAAAACAGTGGATGATGCATATCCTGTTTTTCAGTTAGTGATTAGTTCCTGTTATTCCCAATTTATGTCAAACTATATTTGATTGGAAATTAAAATTTAATTTAAAATTCACCCAAACAACATAACATGTCTGTATTATTAAACTATTGTAAATATAGCCTAAGAACACATGTATTCAAACATAACTTTTTTTTAAACCTACTGTTTTGTGAGACAAAATACGATACTTTTTTATACTTACTAGATTAAATTTATTGTTTCTGTGATGACGTATCCATGCCTGTTAAGATTTTATCCGTGGCAGAGGTTATCTTCAAGCCTGAATTGGCAATCTTACACAAAAAAACCTGTCCTGCTTTTTAAACTTTGAGGCAGAACACTTCTGTCATTCAGAAAGTAATTTCTACCTTCAGTGTCTACCAAGTGAATGTCTGTGTATAAAGGTTAGTCATTAACTGCCATTAATTCAGCGTTTTCACTAAGAATTTCCAACTTAGTTAACTGAAATGGTGATATGAACTAAAACTGTTGTATTCCTGGGGTTTTTTTATTTATTTTATTTTTGTTAATAAAACTGCTTACAGTTAGACCTTCAGGCAGTCAGTGGTGCTCTTAATGAGTATGATTTAATGTTGGTAAGTTAAATAGGTGTTTCTCACATGAGAGAATGCATTCTTGAAACATGAATGTAAATGAACAGAGTGTTTCTGAGTAAAATTTATTTTTATTTTCCTACTCTAAATAATAGGTGTTTTAAACATAATACTGATTATTCTCTTCCTGCCCCCCCAATCCTGATACTGTTTTGTTCTGTGTAATGTTTTTTAAACTTTTCTATTGCCTCTTTAATGTGTTTTTATCAACCCATACAATATTTCTTATAAAATTTTACTGCTCATTCTCACTTATATCAGTGAGATATTTATGCAGCTTTAAGATAACTATATTTTTTAAAACAGAACTAATCCATTTTTTGATGGTGTTTAAATCTAATACAAGAAGAGAAAAAAGCAGCTCCACAGCTGTTAATGTTAAGTGCAGTGTTTTAGTTAACTCTGTATATTCCACTTAAATCCTGTTCTGGTAATTTTCCACCATTATACTTTGTACTTTAGAGACAAAAAGTGAAAGTGGGTAGTCTGTTTTCGGAAATCCACACTGTTACTTTCCTGCCAGGACTGAACATCGGAGGTTTGTGTTTCTCCGGCAAGAGAGACTCACATGACAGGCGGCTCCGGCAGAACAGGGCAAAAGGTGCAGCCTCTGACTTTCCTCAGCTGGTGGCTCCCAGAGTGGGAATTGTCCTCTGGAGCAGGCTCTGAGCAGTGACAAGAAGGATCACAGGTCTGGTGCAGAGGAAGTCACAGAGGTGAGGTTCACAGGCAAGGTTTGGAGCATCAGCCTGGAAAAGAGTGGAACAGGGAACCAGCCTGGTGAAAGACTTGTTGATTCGTGCTGGGTTACTCTGCTGCTGCAGTGAAGGCCTTCCTTTAGGCAAGCCAGGAGCAAGTGGGGCTGTGGGCTCCTGGTCCAGGAGAGCCTGTGGGGTGGAACACATGAAACACTGTAACTTCAAACCTCCTGCTCCCTGTACCGTGGGCTGAGGTACCTGTTCTGTTCTGCTGAGTCTTTAAGACCCTTGGTTACTCCATGGAAACTTGAGTACATGGTCATCTCTCTGACTTCCGCAGTGATGCAGGGTGTGTTTGAAAGGCTCTGTAGTCCCCTGTCTTCTACCTTTTTGTCACTGGGCTGATGGGCAGTAAACAATGTTTATGCACTTTGTGAATGCCTGATGGGGGAGCTGGATAGGGCTGGATAGGGGGTGAGGGAGTAGGTGTTGTCACATAGAGAGTAAGACATTATCTCCCACAGAAATCAGCGGGAGCATCCAAGAAGTACAGTACAGTACTCAGCAGGGGTGTGGAGTCAGGTCAGTGTTGCAAATAAAAACTCTTTGATTTTCACAAAGGTTAACTTGGTACACAGTGGCATTTTACTAGATAGTTGAGACCTGCAGAGAGTGTTTATGCAGACCTCTTGGCCTACTCTCCTTCCTCTTTGTTAGAGGCTGAAACATCTCAAAATCCTGAGGAGAAACGTTAGAGTCAAAGGGACTTTTGAAGATCACCTAGTTCAGCCTTCCACTTAAAGCAGAGTTATCTGTGACGGTAGATGGAGTTGTTCAGGGTCTTACCAAGTTTTGAATACTTTCAAGGATTGAAATTCCTTAAAAGTTCCCAACAGATCTTTACAACCTCTCCAGACAGCTAGTTACAATTCCTTGTCAGAGTTGAGGTGCTGTTGCTCCACCATCACCATGCCCCTAAAGTTGTCTGCAGCCGACCAAGAGTATGTTGGTGTTGCAGGGAGAGGCAAGCCTGAATTAGCTTGACAGTCTCACCCTGGTGCTACCCTAATTTAGTGCTGCACTAGGAATACTTGCACTTAGTGGCAGTGACCAAGTACCCTAAATAAGAGAGGGGAACTTATGTGCTGTATTTGAGTTGTGAATGTGCTGTTCTGTGACCAGTGTTGGTTGTTTCAGGTCAGAGGATAACATCCCAGGGAAATTCTGTAAGATCATCTGTGCTTGCAAGCATGAACACAAAATTCTTCTGCATTTTTCCAGTACAGAGGAGTCTGTCAGTAGGGACTAGATCAATTTTTTGTTTTGTCTGTCCTTAACTTGTGTGATTCAGCTTACAGCTCTAAAGCTGTTATACGATACTGGAAATATTCTGGAGCCACATTAAAAAAACCTCCTAAAATACCAGCGCCGAAGTCGCATTTTTTGCTTCATAAGTGGAGACGCAAATCATGTGCCAAAGAACATAAAGGACTTTTTATGCACTCTGCACTTGACTTTCTCAGAGTGGTAGCAGACCTGTGAGGCTGGAGGAGGCTTTAAAGAGGGCGTGGAGTGGGAAGCAGGTGAGCCCAAGGCACGCAGGGAAGGTCCTTCTGCACATGTGAGCAAAAGCCCGTGCTCTACAGTGGTAGAGGAGGCCCTAAAGAGCAGTTGAAGCCTTGGTAATGTGCCTTATAGCCGTCACCTTGACATGGTGTTACCTAGGTCAGTGCAATAGAACTGTGATCTTTTTTGCTTTTCAAGTGACACTCCCAAGTCCTTGCTTTTCCTCATTCATAAAACACCAGTTTGTGCAAACACTGCAAAAAATTCTTATTTCAAAAATTTTGGGATCCTTTAAAAGTTACTTAAATTATGGGCCTGTATCCTAGTATATGCAAGTCTGTGTGTATATGTGGAGCATGTAGCAGTGTGTATTAGTGTTACCTGGTGAGCCCACTGTAAGTCCTTGTTTTCAATTTCGTGTGATGGTTGAAATGGGAATTTCTCACACATTGTTTCTGTCTTGAGGCTGCTTTTGTTCTCTGTTCATTGAGTTTTGGGGGAACATTCAGCTGGTTCAAGAGCAAAATTAACAGAGAGAAGAGGGAAGCAGGGAGAGGAAGAGAAGCAATCTCCATGTAAAAGCTATATTATCTTCCTTTTTCTGAGCAGCTCTGTGCCTCAGGGATTTGACATAGGAACTTGAAATTTGCAAGGATCTAGCCTTGAGGTCTGAGAAATGCATTCCACTGTTTAAAAAAAAAAAAGCAGAGTTATGAGACATAATATATCACTACCTTTTTGTGTCCAAGGTAGAATTTGCAGGATGTTTTATTACCTGCTCTTGATCATGCTTTTATGCCTGTCATGCACAACTGCAGACTGCTTTAAAGCACCTATATTAAATGGATTCTCCCTCTCTGTCTATCTAGGTTCTTGTGTTGCCATCACATATATATATTTATATAGGCATCAGTGTAATCCTTAACCTGCAGCTGCTCCTCGGGCTTCTGCAAATGCCACTGGCCAAGCAGAAGGTAAAAAGGTGCTGGGAGCTGGTCAGCCCTGAATCCTAGTCCTACTTTTTAAGGTAGAGCGCTTCTAATACTCTTAATTACTGTTGAGAAATACATTTTGAACGGTGACAGCCAAATATTAATGAAAGCAGAGAGCAGCCGATGTGAAGTGTGGTTTCCAATGTGACAGTGGAGCATAGGGATAGTGGGAATCAGTGGAGGAGGGGGAGAGGAGAGCGAGACAATCTGTGCTGAGCTGTGTCACCTTCAGAAGCGCGGGGGTTCCTGTGCAGCACCAGGGATGATTAGAGAATGAGTCGGCTCGGTAGCGAGGACACCATCTGTGGGACTGCAGCTTTGGGCTCTGGAGAAGCTGAAAGGTGTCTGGGGATATGAACTCCAGGAAGTTAAAGGAAGGTCTTGTACTTGCAGTGCTAGACAAGGGCCTGGGAAAATGAATGCCTTTAAAAATTTTTCTTCTGGGGAAAAAAAAAAAAAAAAAAAGGCAGAATCGTGTCGAAAGAACATTTTGTGCAATCATATGTGTGCCAGATTGTTTTGTTTTAAAGAAGGAAATCCCATGAGAATAAAATCTTTTCTTTTGATGTTTTAAGGAGAAACTTTTTTTTATAAACAATTTTTTAAATGAAAAATTTCTTACTGGTCTGGTTTTTTTAAAACCAGTATGAAACATTTTGGGGGCTTGAATTAAACTTTTAAAATGAAAACTTCATGTCAGTAATTTATTTCTTTGTCATTTCTGTTTTCTACATAAAAGCAATCAAAACAAAACAGAGCTGTAAATATGTAAACAAATATTCCCAACTCTGCTGCCATTTTATTGATAAGTATTTACACAAGTCTGATACTGACTTTTAAGAGTAATCATGTAGAGATGTCTGATGTTAAAAGTTCTGAGTGCTCACAATTTGAATTGGAGACCGTAGAACCAACAAAATAAACAATCTGCCTGTGTGAGGTTTAGCTGCTAAGGTGACTGTATCTCACAGAAAATACATGCTTACAAGACTCAGGAGCAGAGACATGCACCATATATGTTAAAGTCTTTGTCAGTGCACCCCTGACTGTTAAGTAAGTGAGACATTTGGTCATGATACACATGATGAGGTATAAAATCTGGTAATGGTTTTCCGTATCAAAAGCAGTGGCTGAAGTTACTGTGCTCACTGTAGAGGTAGCTGGAGTGTATTTTGGAAGAGAAAGATAATCTAGGACATTTAGTGGTCACTTCTGGCATGAAATTCTGAAATTTACTTTGATGGAGCCTGCTTGTTACCCATGAAATCAGTGTTGAGAGGAAGTTGCTGAGAAAGTCTAGTCACATGTCCTGTGGCAGGCTCCCTTCAGCCTCTGCTGGGCTTTGTGTCAGCTGCCCAGTGCTCCATCACGGGGCTGGCTTTGGCACACCCTGAAGCTCTGCATGGGCAGCACAGTTGCTTTTGGTACTTGCCTCCCTCGTTACCAATTGTATTGGGGCAAGGCCCCCGAGTGTGCCCTTGTCTTTGTAGCACACGTGAAGTCCTGCTGAAATCAGTGTGGCAGGTTCTGCTCCCATGTAGAATTAGTACCAGACCTTATTTTAAAATGGGAATCAAATGCAAATGTTTCAGGATTTATATAGAGATATGGCTTTGTTTTGTAGTCATGAGCAGTAACCCTCTGAACTTTGCAGATAATGAACAACTGAAGAAAATGGCACTGTACAACAAAGTTCTTTACCCTTCTCGCTGAGAGGCAGCACAAATCAGAGCATGTTAGCCTATTCTGAGCTCTCTGCATAATAATTTTTGACATAGATACATCCATTCTGAATAAATGGTAATAGAAGGAGACTAAACAAAGGACCAAGAACTGCACACAGTTGTGGGTTATAAGGAGAAGGTTCTCTCTCTCTTGTGTTGAGAGAGATCATAGGCAATTTGTAATCTAGCTGGATTTAAAAGTTAGAAGCAGTTTCTATTGTTTCATCTTCTCCTGAGTCACTCTGTGAATGTTCTTAAAAATCACATTACGTGGGGTTTTTTTGTTGACATACTCTTCCTGCATGCTGGATGGAAGAGCTGTACAGCAGGCAGGAAGAAATGCCTTTTCATAAACCATACACCCTGAACACGCAGCATTTTCTGTAAACTCATTTATTTTCTTGCTGCATCAGCTGCTCCTGTTTGGGGGAGGGAAGGAAGAAGTGGGTAAAAAATCTGTGCTGGAAACAGGTGCCTTACCTATGTCTTTTGCTGTCAAGTCTACATCTTTTTGTTCTCAAACTATAATCAAAGGGGCAGAAGGTTTCTGCCTCCATTTAGAAAATATTTATGTAAGTCTTCATCTAAAACTGCTTTAGAGACAACTTTAAATGCTGAATTCCACTCTGGAATTAATCTGTCTTAATACAATTATTAATTAATCGGGATTGCTAACTGTTTTTGAAGAACCGTGTCCTGACCAATTTCCTGCTGAAAAATAAAATATCAGATCGTGGAACTTCAAAAAAGTATGCTTGCACTACTGGTTTTATGTTCCTAGCAACATGTCTGTTTTGTGGGCTGATTTGCTAGGAGTATCAATTCTGTGAAAATCTGAGGTGAAATTAGAGAAGGAGATTGCAGTGATAAGTGTCTTGAGAAATTAAGAATGTAAATAATTTAAGTTTTCTTCACATTATTTTATTAAAAAATTCTGCTTGTGACATAAAGCAAACACCTTGAAATATTTCATTACAAACCAAATTGCACAATATAATGTCAATATTACAAGTGAGGGATAAAAATACAGTCCAGATCAAAATAGAAAATCTTTAACAATATTTAGTCACATATTGGACTCTAATATATGTAAGGGACAAGGGGACACAGTCTGTGAACCATTAGTGATGATCTTTAGGAATTCATGGAAAATGAGAGGAGGTCTCAACAGACTTGAGAGGGCAAGCATAGTACCATAGTACCTACTCTTGAGCAGAGGAGGAGAACACATCACAGATGGGTTAATGGGGTCTTCATTCCCAGGACAACACAGGAAGAATTTACTAAAAAACAGTCTGTAAGAACCTAAAGAATTGTAACAAGGTTCTTACAAAGGTGGGTTTGTCAAAACCACACTGTGTTAAGCCAATCTGATTTAATTTTTTCCTGGAGTCATTGGCCTACTGGAACGGAATGTTGCAAACCTTACTGAAATCAAGATCCATGGCAAGGTCCCAGTTGACATTCCTGCAAGCAGTACAAGAGAGGTGTTTTAGAGGGACAGTAGGTTCCAAGGGTGGTGCATAATTGGTTTGATAAACTGCTCAAGTGTGAGTTTTCATAATCCCCTGCTAAACTGAGAGAACATGTGAAGCAAGGTACTACAGGTGGAATAATCACATAAGCACCAGGGAGAAGGGAATGGAGGTTTCTGTAAAGTCTGTAGAGGAGGGAAGGCTGGGAAGGGTTGCAAGCATCTCTCTTTATTGAGATTTTTAGTGAATGCTGTCATAGCCCTTCATAGCCATGAATTAAATGGGTTTGACACCACAACATCCTTTTTAAAAAACCCACCATCTTACACAGTGTAATCAGAAGAGCACAGATGCAACTTGCTTTTTCTGAGACCTGCTTGCATCAAAGAAACGTGTTGCTCTGTTGGTAAACAGTAGAGGAATAGGATAATTTGCCTATGAACTGTGAGCAAAACAACCACAGCAGAGATGTGATACAGAGATTTAGCTGAAAGGCTGCAGGTGATGCAATTGCACGTGGACCTGTATGCTTACAAACACTGAAAGCCATTGGGTACAGGAAGGGACTGGAGAAAAACATTAATTGATAATTTCTTTGGACAGGTTTCCCGTTTTATTCTTTATCTCCAGCCTTATCTTGAGCATGGCTCAACACTGCACGGTCAGGTCAAATGTTGCTTTCACTTGCACTCTGGGCCATCCCAGAGCAGGATCCCTGGCAAGCCCCTGAGCTCACTCAGGCTGCCCTGTGAACAGATCCTACGTGCTGTCCTGGGAGGAGGCACTGCAGAGTACCACAGTCCCTTCTCAAAATGCAACTTCAGTCAGCAAAACGAGCTGTGCAGTCACTTTTGAAAATGGGCATTTCTGGCATTTCTGAAATTTTACTCAAGATCACAGAACGATTAGGTAATACCACCCAGCTCTTCCCCCAGAGCATTGCTCAACATTGTCTTGGCAGTTGTCTTTCTTTTGTCAAGAGCCCTCCAGCCCCACAGAGAAGCAGCACGGTTAGTAAATGCTCTACCTCACGTCCCTCAAGACACTGAGACAAATGGATCCATTTAGTTTTGCTTCATGGTTCTCTCACTGATGAGAGAAATGAGGTGGCCAGCAATACATACTTTGTATATGTATTAAAATAAATGTCTTTTGCACTTCTATGCTCAGTTTTACAGACTGCCACTATTAACTTGTGGAAGAAGGGTATCTTTCTACTCCAGTACCATTAAGTAATTGTCATCCTGGAATGATGATAACCCAAGATTTATTGAGCATTGTCAGTGCCCTTAATGCCATTTAACCATATCCTTGGCATAAAAAGCACGTCATGTGAGGATGTGCACTTCGGATGTAGTCACCGAAGTAGTGCAAAGAGTGACAAATACATTTGAGGAAGATATTTCTAAAGAAGTGAGGTGAGACACACAGTTTCAAAAGCAGAGCTTATGGAGCAGCCCTGTGAGGCATCTATGGATGAACACTTTCGTCTTTTGCCTAAATCAAAAAATGTGAAGCTAAGAATTATTTGTCTTTCTTCCTATTCTGCCCTCCCGTGATTAAAAAAGAATCATCATACAGTGAAAAATAGTATTTCTTTTCCCCTTCCCATTTCTTGTAACTGCCTTTCTTCTTTTTACACTGTTCTTTTTCCTTTAAGACTTTGTCATGCAAAGATGGCCTTTGGTTTTTAACCTGTTACCTGCTGTTCTCCTAAACTTTCTGAAACAGCTACTTGGGGATGCATTCCTCTTGGACTTGAGGATACCCCCACTTAGGAAAGTACATGACGTTCCACTGTCTCAAAGTTCTTGTACCTATGGGATTTTTGGTATGAGAAATGAGTGTTGGATTTTAATGCAAGAAGAAAACTATTACAGAGTTTATAACCCTCTGCAGAAGTTTGTGCATCATTTCCAGCAGACTAGTGGTGGTCTCTGGGGGGATAAAATTCACTCTAGTCTATGCTAATATAAGAATATATTCTCTGAATTTCTGTAAGCCTCAGCTTTATTTGGTGGTACTTCAGTTTTTCTTAGAAATGCACAAAGAATTCTGAGGTGAGAATACATAATTTTGTTTGGCTTGCTGTATCAGTCTTTAGTTCTCTTTCTCTCTGGTACATTCACACAGTCAATCATCTCTTTGTTAATGCATAGAGGCATGAAAACAGATCTTAGCTAATTGCCATGTGCTAGCAATCAACTTTTATTGGTTTGGGACTGGTCTTCAACTGGAGAATGATATTTGGGAAGCTAGGAAGAAAGGATAGTAGTCTTTTGTCTGTCCAAGTGCTTTAAAAAGACATTGTTTTGCCTGTTTTCAGACGTGGGAGAAAGGCCCTGTACATGGTCATGTTTGCATGTATAATGCAATAGTAAAACTCTCTAAACCTGCCTTTCTGGGACCCTTCACAGCCTCTGACATGAAAGACATGATGGAGTTGGTAATGGAGATGTCATACTGGGCTCAAGTTAATGATAGAGCTCAAGATAATGACTTGAGCTCACAGAGCTGTGGAGAGAGGTTGTAACAGATTAGGCAAAGCAATCCAGAGTCAAGAGTGACCCCAGCACTGTGACAAGAAAAAGGCTTCTGAAGAAAGGGAAACAGGAAGTTACCTATTTTATACCATTGCATTCTTTATGTTTTTAACTGTGTTTATAGGAACTGAAACAAATTTCACCCTGTAATAAGCTGATTGGATTTTGCCTTTCTTAGCTTCAAGTATCTCCTCTTGGAATGGGTCTGCTGGTTTCAGGGGATAGCAATGGAACCTCAAAGGACTGAATAACCTTAAGCCATAATATGTAGCAGAATAGAAGTTACTCTTTAAATTGAACTAATTTCACTGTCTCTTCTTTGCTACAGGTGGTGGATGTGGACTTTAAAACAGCGTGTCTCAACATCTCATCCTCAACTATCTATTTTAAATCTGATTGCACTACAGAAGAAAAGCTGCTAATGGGATAAATGTTGAGACTTTACAAGAACTGACTTGAAGTACCGAAAGCCATTATTACTATTATTATTAATCAAGAAGAGCTTGAAGCTAAGTCTGTATCTGACCAGTCAGTATAGTTTTCACAGTAACAGTCATGGCAAGTAAACGAAAATCAACAACACCGTGCATGGTCTTAGCCAATGAGCAGGACCCAGATCTGGAAATGGTGTCAGACCTGGAGGAAGGACCACCTGTGCTCATGCCAGCAGAAAACCCTCCAGCAGAGAGTGCAACAAGTGATGAGGATGTTCATGAGTATGTGGATTCAGACAATCAGAAAAATACGAATAAAGTAGAAGGTGGTTATGAGTGTAAATACTGTACTTTTCAGACTCCAGATCTCAATATGTTTACTTTTCATGTGGATTCAGAACATCCCAACGTAGTGTTAAATTCATCCTATGTTTGTTTAGAATGCAATTTCCTTACCAAAAGATATGATGCCCTCTCAGAGCATAATGTGAAGCACCACCCTGGAGAGGAGAATTTTAAATTGACCATGGTGAAACGTAATAATCAGACAATCTTTGAACAAACAGTAAATGATCTCACTTTTGATGGAAGTTTTGTTAGAGAAGAAAATGCTGGACAGGCTGACTCTTCTGAGGTCCCCTCATCAGGTATCTCAATTAGCAAAACTCCTATAATGAAAATGATGAAGAACAAAACTGAGACTAAACGTATCGCTGTTTTCCACAATGTAGTTGATGACATTCCTGGTGAAGAAAAGGGAACTGAAAATGAGCCAAACTCCGAAGAAGTAGTAGAAAACCCCCCACCGGCAGTTTCTGAGTCAAAACCAAGCCATTCAGTTGTTTGCAGTGCAGCAGAAGTGGCTGGTGCAGTGGTGACCCCGGCACCAGTGCTTCAGCCTGGGGTGGCACAGGTTATAACAGCTGTTACAGCTCCACAGAACTCAAACCTGATTCCAAAAGTCTTAATACCTGTAAATAGCATTCCAGCCTATAATACTGCTTTGGATAACAATCCTCTTTTGCTTAACACCTACAACAAATTCCCATATCCAACCATGTCGGAAATCACTGTTCTTTCCACTCAAGCCAAGTACACAGAGGAACAGATTAAAATATGGTTTTCTGCCCAGCGTCTGAAGCACGGTGTGAGCTGGACGCCAGAGGAGGTGGAGGAAGCAAGGAGGAAACAATTTAATGGCACAGTGCATACCGTGCCACAGACAATTACCGTTATTCCAGCACACATTTCTGCCGCTAGCAATGGTTTACCTTCCATTTTACAGACATGCCAAATAGTTGGTCAGCCAGGACTTGTTCTCACTCAAGTTGCAGGTGCAAATACGTTACCAGTAACAGCCCCAATAGCTTTGACTGTAGCGGGAGTCCCAAACCAAACACAGCTACAGAAGAGTCAGATTCACAGTGCTCAGCCTATTGCAGAAACCAAACAAGTAGCTGCCGTTCCAGCCCCTCAGCCCATCAAAAATGAATCCACGGTGATGAATCCTGACTCCTTTGGCATCCGAGCAAAAAAAACTAAGGAACAACTGGCAGAATTAAAAGTCAGCTACCTTAAAAATCAGTTTCCTCAAGACTCGGAGATTGTTAGACTTATGAAAATAACAGGTCTGACTAAAGGAGAGATCAAAAAGTGGTTCAGTGATACACGCTACAATCAGAGGAACTCAAAGAATAATCATGGGATTCACCTCAACAGCGATTCATGCGCCACCATTGTTATTGACTCAAGCGATGAAATGAACGAATCCCCAACAGGAGTCACTCCACAGAGCAAGTCATCGTGGAGTGCTTTTCCTGATTTCACCCCACAGAAATTCAAAGAGAAGACTGCTGAACAACTGCAAGTCCTCCAAGCAAGTTTTCTTAATAACCCTGTCCTCACTGATGAAGAGATGAATAGGTTAAGAGCCCAGACCAAACTGACTAGGAGAGAGATTGATGCCTGGTTTGCAGAAAAGAGGAAATCAAATGTCTTGAAGGAAGAGGGAGCTGACTTGAATGAAAGCAATGCTGGCAGCTCAAAAGAAGAGGCTGGAGAAACATCTGTGGGAGATGGAGCAGCAGGAACAAAATCAGGGTGTTCCACTTCAAGCAAACTAGGCAAAAAATCACCAGAGCAGTTGCACATGCTCAAAAGTTCCTTTGTCCGTACTCAGTGGCCATCTCCACAAGAATACAACAAGCTGGCAGAAGAAACTGGGCTTCCAAGATCGGAAATTGTGAGTTGGTTTGGAGATACTCGCTATGCCTGGAAAAATGGTGGATTGAAATGGTATTACTATTACCAGAGCGCCAGTGCAAACAGTCTGAACGGCCAAGGCTTTGCCAGGAAGAGAGGGAGAGGAAGGCCAAAAGGGAGGGGGAGAGGGAGGCCTCGGGGGAGGCCTCGGGGAAGCAAGAGGTTGAATTGCTGGGACAGAGGTGTGTCTGTCATAAAATTTAAAACTGGAGCAGCAATCCTGAAGGACTACTATATGAAGCACAAATTCCTTAATGAGCAAGACCTCGATGAACTGGTAGCCAAATCTCACATGGGATATGAGCAGGTCAGAGAGTGGTTTGCAGAGAGGCAAAGAAGATTAGATCTTGGAATAGAGCTGTTTGATGAGAATGAGGAGGAAGATGAAATGCTGGACGATCAGGAAGACGAGGAAGAAACAGACGATAGTGATACTTGGGAACCCCCCAGACACGTTAAACGTAAACTTTCAAAAACAGACTGATGAACAGTTTGGGATTTGTGGGCCAAAAACCTTAGAATTAGGTTTGATGTTATGGTGAAGCGCCAAATGATTTTTCATGGCCTTCAGTTTAGCAAGCAGCTGCTTAGCATCTCTCTTCCACCTGCGAGAACATGGGCAAGATGCTACCTGTGTGGGCAACAACTGCTTGCTTCGTTGCTACAAGAGATGAACATCCTCAGGCCCAGCCTAGGACAGGGGGTTATAAATCAGATCAAGTTCAGCTCCTTTTCCACATCACTGATGGGAAGGTTCATGTTCATCATACATGTGACTGCTTCTCAATATTTAATTGCCTTATGTTGTTTAATTCCAAAAAAACACAGCTTTTTTTTCGTTGATGTTGGAGAACATTTTGCCTGCTCATGAAGGAGGAAAACACAAAAACCTTAGATGTCTTTTTGCAAACATCACTTCATCTGAAAGGTTTCAAGGCCTGGGGTTGTCTCTTAAGGAAAGAGTTCGAAACAAAAAGAGAAGGGGAAAAGTGTGACAAAAGGAATCAATGAACCTAGGGGTGAGGATTGATTGGTTTAAGAAAATAAGGTGATACCGGCACCTTTTGCTTATCTTCAGAGTGTTTGGTGTTTACAGAACTTGGACTGAAATGTTCCTTATTGATAATTTTGAGCTAACTGAATGAATCTGATGCTAGAAGATGCTTTTTGTTACAGTTAATCAGTGTATCCTACATCAATTTAATTTAAATGCCTGACAGACTTGATGCAGTTGATAGTAACACTCATTTTTAGCTTGTGCATTCTTTCCTTTGTTGGAAATGGTAAGAGAAATATGTGTATTCCTAGCTAAAAAGAATAATTTCTTGAAATCTTACACTGAGTTTTAAGGTAAACATGAGGTGGAAACTGCCTAAAAGTCACTCACAGTTGCTTAGGGGTTTGTAAGAGTACACAGATCTGTAGATGAAAAGCATCTTCTGGTGCTAGTAAGAAAGGTTTTCAAGTAAGTTGTGGCAATGACATGGTGTTTAATTCTCGAACAAAGTGAAGTTATATGGCTTTTAGATGCTTAGGAATTATAAACACACTAGTGTTGAACTCTTCTTCAGCAATAGCCCAGTTAGTGATTTGTGTACAGGTTTAACTGTAATTCATCCTCACTGTTGAACTCTCCACTGGGCTGATTGCTCTTAGCACTGCTGGGTGAACGCACTTATTTTTAAAGATGGTTTGAGTTACTTGAACTGAACTCCAGAAGTAGTTTAATCTGACACAAAACATTCACATCTTGAATATGTGTATTTAAAAGAGAAAAAAAAAAGAGTGACATCATAGTACAGTTTGAATTAGGAACTTAAAGGCAGTGGACCAAATTCACACAAGTTGGTTTAGGCAGATGTTTGGCATCCTAGAGGACAGGTGCTCTGAGGAAGAGTAGTTTGTGTTCTTGCTACTGCCAGCCTGCAGTTTTAGAGATAAGTTACTTTATATTTAGGTATCAAGAGATGATGATGAATTGGTGCTGCTGTCACCAGCATTGTCTGCTTTTTACATTGGCACTAATGGAAAGGAAACTAGCAGTCTCCTTTTGCACATCTGTCAGCATCTTCTCTGTAGGCTTCTGCATCTGATGACTGAGAACAGACTAGTGTAGAGAAAATGTGTCCTAATGTTTCCCCATCTCCAAGAACCTATTCTAGAATTACTCTTTCTCCCACACTGTGAAAAGACCAAGAAAGCCCTTTTAGTCATGACTTTCTGAGGCAGAGGAGTCTGTGTTACATCTGGTTTTCATACTTGATTGTGAGTGAAGCCCAAGTCAAAGCAAGAAAGGCAATGATATCTGACAAAACATATTGTTAACCTTCCAAGCTCATCTTGGTCTCTGAACATTTGTAGTTGCCCTTCTCACAGATTGAACAGGCTCTCTGAGCTGCAGGAGGCTATTTTGTATGAAGGTCATTTAGTGGGGCGAGCTCTTCTGACTTTGATGATGAAAACTATTCCCTGGCTTCCAGGATTCAAGTTGGTGAGGCACAAAGCAGCCAGTGGTGCTAAAGAGGACTAGCCAAGAATCCCTTCAGTTTAACATTGGGGTGAGGGAGGAGCAAACCCACGTTGTCAACATATTTCATGGGAGTGTTTGTGAGCCTGGATGGGAGGTGGTGCAAGAGAGATCAGGATCTGGCCTTTTCAGCATCGACTGCTGCATGTAGTTGGGAGGGATTCTTGTTTGGCTGGTAATGGTATGGATGAGGCTGTTGTAGATGCCAGCAGATATAAAAAAGACTCACACTGGCTTTAAGTTCTCCTGGGAATACAAGGTCAAGAATCTGTGCTTGCTGAGTAGGAAAGGAAAAAGCTAGAATGAAAATAGATGCTATTTTTAAGTTTCCAAAACATTAAAACAAATCCTTGGGAATATGCCTCTAGCAAGCAAAATCTGCAGTTGCCTTAAATCCTTAAGGTTGACCCAGAATTAATTTTCTTTCAAAAAAACTCCACCAAAACCCCAAACAACAACCAAGCAATGTGTCCAAATAAATATCTCCATTTTTGTTAGGAGAGACTGCATTTAGGTTAGCTGGGAATCTTACCTTCTTTAAAAAATGAGAAAAAAATAAAGATCGAAGTTAGTTACATGATTAAACTGGGATATTTTCTACTTTGGCACTGTTCTGTGAAATAACAGCTACAACGGTAGGCCTTAGCACATCTGGTCTCAAAAATACAGGAAGAGGAAATACATTGTTTGTCAGACTAAGTATAGTTGGATTGGAGGTCTTCTTACAGTAAAATGGTCAGAGGCGGTGGCTGATGTATACTGGGCCAGATTTTCAGTTGTTGTAAATATTAGAGTTCCATATATTCCACTGGTTATAGTAATATTTACAGCTCAGTGAGAAAACTGTCTCTTTGCAGAACGTAAAATTTAAACTAAACCATGTGCTGTGGATCAGCTAATGAGAGATGCAGAATCCCCACGTTTCCTTTGGGCTACCCGCACATTTTAAGGCTTTCAGTTGTGCCAAGGGTGAGGAGAATCTGGATGGGTTCAGCCTGAAGACAGAAGTCATGTGCTTTCATTATTGCTCATAGTCTTGACTGGTACTTGTTTGAACAAGCAGAGTCCATTAATTACCAGTTTATTTCATGTTTACAGCATGTGTGTATTTGCACTGCCTGCTGGGAGAGAGGGAAACTCCTTCTGGAGGCCTCCCAGGTCAGGCCTGACAGGGGAAGCATTGGAAAGTGCTGGCAGCATGCTGGTCAGTTGTATCTGTGATTTGTGGTAGGAACTCAAAGGTACTGGTGGCAGTGGTTTAGCCCAGATTCATCTCAGCCAAGCTCAAGCTGCTCTGCTCATTACCTGGGGGCCCAGGGCACACTGTACAGTCACATGTGAGAAACAGAAATGGCCTGGTGGGTGGAAAGGATATGGCACCTTCTCATTCTACCAGTTACGTGCAGGAAACTTCCTGAACTTAGACACATCAGCGAGTGTCTTAATTTATTATGAATCTGAGTACTGCTGTGCTCATCAGCAGTGCACCCCTGCAAGCCCAACTCCCTCTTGTAGCTTATGCACACCTGTAAGGTGTTTTGGAAGCCACTTGGACTGAACTATATTGACAGTGGGAAGGGAGGGGGCAAGAAAATACATCTGTCCAGGGATGACTGCCCATGTGGCTTTTTGTTGATTTTCCTGACTGGTAAAGGACTGTGTCTAGATGAACCTGTGGTATGTTTTCTGTATTTCTGTGCAGCTTCAACTCTTAGGTTTGAGCTCATTATGAGCCAGGCTTCAGTGATTGTCATTGACAGAGAGATGAAGAAACTCTGATTTTGCTTA
Organism: Lophotriccus pileatus; assembly: GCA_035583135.1. Taxonomy (NCBI): domain Eukaryota; kingdom Metazoa; phylum Chordata; class Aves; order Passeriformes; family Tyrannidae; genus Lophotriccus; species Lophotriccus pileatus. The sequence goes on along the minus strand of JAWWES010000081.1, from coordinate 139,464,152 downwards.
GATCTTACCCCTGGTTGGCTGGTTTCTCAGTATTTGTTGGGACCACTCTTTCAGAATTCAGTTGTGAGCATCAGTTCCTGTAGAGCTAAGCTAGTACTTTCCTCTTCATCTGCTGTTTCTGCCAGGAGGACCTGCTCTGATGATGCAACTTGTGCTGTCTCTGGAATTTAGCTAAAGAGAGAATAAAGATAATCCTGAGCCAGAATGGAGAGGGAAAAGAGCTAAAAGAAAGAAAGCAGTGTCACCACGGGGTGAGACATCCCAGTATTGTCCCCTTCATGGCATGTTTCGCCCTTGCTTCTGAGTGCAGTGAAAGAGCACAGTTCCATCTTAAACAGTGCTGTCTTCCCAGTGTCAGCCTCTCAATGACCCCAGAATTAGCGTTGTAAAAATAAAGTCAGACCTATTCCTCCCTGAAGGTTTGAATAATCTAACAGTGCTGGCTTGTAAGAAGTGGAAAGAAGGGAAAATGCAGAAGCTTGAAGGCTCTTTTGCCTGACCTGCAGAATTTTCTTACTTAGAAGTTGATAAACAAAACAATTTTAACCCTTTTTGTTCTGACAGAAAGAGTAAATTATTCCAATCACTACTTTTTAGGACATAGAAATATCTGTTTTGTTTGAAAGCAAAGGAGAGGAAAAGGTATCTAGCACCTAATGATTAGAATTTAGTGTATTATCTGTAATACACTCTAGTAAATGAGGCCATTCCCTCTTTTAACCTTGTCCAGTACAATTTTGAAAATGGCTTTTTTATTACATTATATGTAATATGGTGTCTGAGTATAACTTTGATCATTGGGAAGGAAACTCATGCAATGTCCACACGTTACATGAAATAATTTCCTGATGCATGATTTGCTGACTTTGGACAAAAGCCGATTTTCTTTCGTTCACCAACGAACTCTGGAGGCAGGAAGATGCACTCCCTTCTCCTCAGAGAAGAGAAAGCATTTCTGGATCCCATACAAAGTGATTCATGGCCTTACGCGGTCCCCGTAGGCCAGAAAGCCCAAAGATGCAGACACGCTCCTCCTCTGTTTTCCTCTGAAATGAGAGCACAGCAGTAACTCTGACAACTAGTCAGTCTCTGGCTGCTGAGTAACGAGGCTGTAGTTTAAGGTGGGGAGCACTTTCCCTTTTGCACTTAACAGAGTACTGTGTATTCAGGCTGGATGTCAGTATTTGCTTCTGTACATATGATAGTACCGATTTGCGTCCTCCACCCCAGTCCCATACCTGTCTATATTCATATCTCCCAAGGAGAGAAGATAATCTTTAAGCTTCTGTAGTGTTAAATATCCCTGCCCTAACCGGAAGGCACAAAAATAGAGTGCAATGAACTACAGCTACTTTCTTTGATTTAATTTATTTTTTCTTTGAAAATATTTTTGCTTGCATTCAGTAGTAATGGAAAGATGGTATCAATGACCAGAGAGCAGTAGAACTGTTGGGAGTTCTTTATAATGCCTGGAATGACTGTGTAAGTTAGAGATGGAAAGAGCTAGTAGAGGGCTCAGTTCCCTACACTGAACAGTGCTGGGTTACACCTGTATTCTGCATTAAGCTTGTGATATCCTAGGATAAGTAGATTTACCCAGCAGCATGACACAAACTCATGGGTGAAGTTATTTGAGGTTTGATGATGTATTCTGTAGGAAAATATTTTGAAATGGAAGTTGCCACAGAAAGTGAAAAATCCCCTCAATAGCTACTTACACTCAATAGATCAAGTTTCTGCACTGTTTCCCTAGTTCTAAAAAGGGAGATGTTGAAGCACGGGTGGGTTATAGCCACTATTTGTAAGTTTAATAGCTGGAGCTCTTGGGGGAGTTTTCTCTTCTTGTGATGAAGAACATCTGCACTTTTTCAGTGGACAGTCCTTGCAAAACTGACTCACACAACATTGTAAAACATAGAGTGATAACTGAGGATCCCATAGCCCTTTTCCTGAATTAAGGTGGCATTCTGATTGCATGTTGACGTTTGCACTGGGGCAGGTACAGCCAAGGAATGCAAACCTGCTCATCCTGGTGCCTGGAGTCGGTCGATGAACTGCTCCCCAGCTCCCCTGACTCACACGTGGCTTTGCAGGCGGCCACTGACACTACAGACACCTGTCATGAGGCGAGGTGGACCTTCTGTCTGGATTGCAGCGCTGAGCTTTGTGTTGTGGTTAGCAATGGTACTTACCTCTGCTTCCAACCTGATGCTTGTTGGGAAATGAGGCCTTGGTTTTTTTTCCTTTTTCTTTTTTTCTTTTTTTCTTTTTTTTGTCCTAGAGCAGGTAGCACTATGGTGATGGGTAATGTAACTGATCCTTGGTTATAATATTGTGGCATAAAAATGCTTTGGGTTTTCTCAAGTATTTTAGGGATGAGGTTACTGTGTGAACATTGGACTGTGCATAACCTAGAATGTGTTAGGACACATAATATTTGTGTCCCAGCTGATGAAAGTATTTCCTTATGTTTATTCAATACTAGATACTTATCAGGAAACTCTCCCTAGAGTCTGCTAGAACAACAGAAGATTCAAGTCTTCATCTATGCTACAAAACAATGAACCACAAGAGCTCTGCTATGATTTCGGAATGTTCCCCCCACCCTCCAGTTTCAGCTTAGAAAAGTATTTCCAAGCCTGCATAGTTGGCTATCTGCATGTATGCTTACAGTCTGTACAGAAATGCACTAAAATGAGTTGCCCTACCTGGGAAGGCTTTATATTGTATAGAAAATGTGGCACTAGGTACTGCTCTTCATGTGCACAGGAGAGTTAACAGGTGTCAGTCTCGTTTACAGAAATGATGGCGCTTTGCAATTTTCTATAATATATTGCAATATATTTAAATGTCCTGTTTCACATGTGAAATGAAATTAAGTTAATGCATTGTTATGTATTTGAAGTATGAGGAAGATGATTCACTAACGACCAGCAAGGTTTTTAGAAAGGTGTCCAGTATGTAGCTGTCTGTGTGATCTGTCTGGTGTATGTGATGTTAAAGGAAGCAACAATACTGTCACTGTTTAGAATGAAGAGTTTCTTTTGAATGATGCAATAGCTTACAATGTCTTTCCTTTGTAGCTGCCCAATGTGGTGAAGGGGAAGCAATTCTTGAGAAATTTCAAGATAACTGGTTAACTGTGAATGGGCCTAATCTTTCGTGAAACCAAGAAAATTTTTGGACACACACAGGACTTGAATACTCAAAAGGATTGGAACTTAGTGTTGTGCCAAAGTTAAACTACTGCAATTGGCAGTTCTGCACTGTAAATAGAAGACTGATTAAAAGACAGCTTGTAAAAAAAAAAAAATCAAATTTTAATACAGTACGTTTTTATTCTGATACATGATGGAAACATTCTGTTTTAGACCTTTTTTGAAGAGGCTTCAGTGACCACTAGATTTTGTCCTCTTATATTTTGTTTGGCCTAATACTATATGTTCTAGTAAGATGGGCTTTATTGCCTGTGTTCTTTGATATGTGATTAAGCTTATAGCTTTGAGTGACCAAACATTTTACAGAGTAAAAGTTCTTAGAAACAGTATAACGTAACTGATATTTCTGTGTCTTATTTATCAGGCTCTGCACAAACTTGGAAGGTTGTGCTGGACTTGTACAACTCATATATGGGAATGCAGCATACTTCTGGATATTAAAAACCTAAGCCTTTGTGGCCGAATGGATCTTGTCTTTGGATTTATTTTTGTTATTTTTTTGAGGCAAAGAAACGAATGGATGCTGCTGTAAAATATTTGTAATATTGCCATTATTGCTTTCTGTAGCAATTATTGCTTTTGCTTCAACAGATAAAGAAAATAAATCAGAGATAGAAAAATCTGAAAAGACGCTGGTAGAAGAAAGGATCATGTGAGAACTTCTGAAAATAAAATTTGTACCAAAAATTTGAAAACAGAAATAATGGAATAAATGTCTCTTTACTGAGTGTGTGTGGTTTTAAGAGGTGGTGTGGAAACCAGGAATCGTGTCTGTATGAACATGTCATGGACTAGATCTTCTCAAATATCTTCTTCCTGTTAAACAAAAACTGAATTTCACCAATTCCTCAGATGCATTGAATTTAGAGAACTGGCTTGGCTGAACAGCGGGTGTGAGGTCAGCTTCATGTGTGAGTCAGTACAGCTGCTCGTTGCTGAACTGTTCTGCCATGTCAGCAGCACAGGGACGTTCATGGGATTTTCCTCATTAAGGCAGATGGTCTTTATTATGGCATTTTAAGTATTTGGGGTGGGAAGAGTAGGGGTAAGTAGAAAGCACCTCCTCACTGAAGTCCCTGTCGGTTGGACATGATGCTTTGTGGGTTCTCTAACATGTACCTTGTCCTGAGAGAAGGAGGGTCTGAGGTAAGAGCTGCTGTGGAGCTCTGCATTTCCACCGTTGCCATCGCTCGGAGCTCCCTGCCGGAGGCAGTGCCGTGTCCTGCTCTGGGTGACTCACCACACCCACCTCCTTCAGCTGCTGTGCTGCAGCTGGAGGGGCTCGGGACCTAGTTTTTCCAGCACGACCTGGCATTGTGCCTGCAGACCTATCCCCCAGAAAAAGATGTTTAAAGCCGTAGAGTGGTTCCTGTGCTGTAGCTTCTGTTAGTGTGAAACATTCCATCCCGAGCTGAAGCGGTGACCTACACACACTGCTCTGAGCATAGGTAGTCAGTACAGCTTCGTGCCTGGCCACATAGTTTTACTAAGTTCGGTAAAAACCAAAGAAAGCTCATTCAAGAATCCATCAACTAATGAGGGAGTTATGAGAAGCTCCAGGTTATGTATGCAGTCACCTTTTTGTAAAAGTTACCCTTTTTGTTTACAGTATTACCAGCCATTCCAGAACGCTGCAGTTCAGTAGATACTTTCACAAGAGACCAGCTGGCCCTGTGGGTTGTTTCCCCTCTCTCAGCCTCCTCTTCCCAGCCTCTTTTATCTTGCACTTGTTTTCATAACAATACTGTCAACTACTATTTTTACAAATTTAAAATACCAAACCACTTTGTTCACTGCTTTATTTTCCTCTGCATGCCAAAAAGTCCCCTCTATAAATTTGTTCCCTGTGAGCTTGGTGTTGCTTTGAAATATTGTTGATGGTGGTCTTTAGTTTCACATGGTGGTTTCTAACATTTTGGTGGTTAAACGACTTGTTGCACTCAAAATACTGTAAAATGAAACATTTCAATATGTTTCTAGTGCTGTAATGCTGAACTATAAGCATTATGACTAATTCCTCTCCCATGTGCATTTTCTTTGCAGGCTCAGTGCTGAGCTGATCTTCATTATCTTAAAATATTTGGTAGAAGAAAGAAAAGGCAGAAAAAGGTAATGAAAGTGTGTGTCACACCTAGTTGATTTGTGCCTTTGGGTGAAAATAAAGGTCAGTGTTGACAGTAATTCTCTTAGTGATTTTCAGATTTCCTAAATGAAAGCCAAAGAGGGGAAATACATAACTGCAGTGAAGCCTGTCTTAAGGGGAAGAGGGCCCACAAATAGCCTGTAATAGGGATGTGTTGTGAACTGAAGGAGATGGTACAAATAGTACTGCAATTGTAACTGCTCTCAGTTCTGAAGTTTCTTTACAGCAGCTGGCCAGAGGCTCCAGGTGAAGTCCAGCTGCAAGGATTTCTGTGTGAGCATCACTCCTGGCACCCCCAAAGTGCAGAAATGGAGCCCCACGGAAGCCCTGTGATGGAAGTGGCTCGTTACTTTTCTTAGTGACGCCACAGAGTTGAAAACTGCATCACTGATGTATTTTATGGTTTTCTTTGCTCTAAATTAATTTCAAGTGCAGTAACGGGGGGAAGGGAGCAGTTGTGGGCAAAGTCCATTCTGGATTTCTGCATTTTGTTTGCATGTGTTCGTTGAGCAGTGCTTTTCCTCTGCTGCACCTCACCCTTTCTGCGGGTACTTGTATAAGGCAAATGTGAAGCTGTAGAAGCTAAATTTAATAGCAGTTTCCACTAGTCCTCTCCAGAGTCCAAAAGCTGCATGGGAAATGAGACAGTGGAGAATCAACAGTATGGCTGTTTCCCTTGTGGAGGCAGCCTCCATATGGAAAAGGAGAGTGGAACAGGAAAAGCCCATGGGTTGGGTTGTGAGGGTCACCGAAGGCCAGTCCTGAAGCTCTGCGTGTATTTCTTCAATGTAGCATATTTTTTTCTAATTCTTTTGAATTGTTTCTTGTTACCGTTATCTTGTCGTGACGGTCGAGAAAGAAAAGATCAGAAGGCTTATTCAGGGTAACATAACATCTTCATTATTGTACTCAGTTCCTTCTTACATCCTTTCTAAGCAAGCAGCGAAGCAGTATTAGCAAGCAAGCAAGCAGCAAGTAAGCAGCAAACAGCAGCAAGTAACAAGTAGCAAGTAAGCAACAACCTTTTTAATT
>JAWWES010000081.1:139309770-139457659 GCA_035583135.1 Lophotriccus pileatus | reverse complement strand
ACTCTCGGATTCACAAACTGTTTTTCTTCCCCAATTAAGCTGTGCATATTTCTCATCCAACATCAGGTAAACACACAGAAACCCATCAGGTCCACCCCTTCTTCTTCTGAGGGCCTAACAGGCCTCTGTTAACCCATACAGTTTCTCTTTGTTGCTGCAAGACAGCAATATTGTAGGAAGTCAGCTCAGTTTATTTGATATTGTTACAATAGAGATCTTAAATGGTGTCCTAGAGGATTTACCACCAGTGGTATTTAGTCCTGCCCAGTCTTGAAAACCACAGGAGTAAAGTTTTAACCTAGAGAGGTAACGAATCTGCTGTGGTCTCTGTGGCCTGGTTTCATCACAAGTAGCAGTTAAGCAACCAGCATAACAGTGGCCAGGGCAAGTTAATGAGTTTTCAGAAAAACTGATAAAACTGAAAAAAAGGGCACAGAGGAAGGTATACAAACTTCACCATGTCCAACAGATTCACAGAATCACAGAATATGCTGAGTTGGAAGGGACCCACACGGATCATCGAGTCCAGCTCCTGGCCCTGCACAGAACCATCCCCAAGAGTCACACTGTGCCTGAGAGCATTGTCCAAATGCTTCTTGAACTCTGTCAGGCTTGGTGCTGTGACCACTTCCCTGGGGAGCCTGTTCCAGTGCCCAACCACCCTCTGGGTGAAGAACCCCTTCTAATATCCAACCTAAACCTCCCCTGACACAACTTCAGGCCATTCCCATGGGTCTTACCACTGATCTGTTGGGTTTTTTCCAGTTAGAGCAGTAGATTGGAGATACCACCCTTTGCCATGACTTTTGCATCCAGCTTGTATCCACAGACCATCAAGGTACAACCTCAGTGCTTGTACAGCATGGCTGAGTGAAGCAGTTCAGACAAGACACACGGTCACATCAGTACTGGAAATGTGTAGGGTTGCACACAGAGATCACTGCTCTAGGATTCGTTCTAGCATTTCTTCTTTCTGTCTTTCCAGAAAGCCTTTTTCAGCTTTTCAACAGCTTTCTGGTCAAACCCAGGGGCATGCTCATTCTGCTCACCATTTATCTCACTAGACAGAAAATAGTTGTAAAGCCTGTTAATAGCTGAACACATCTGTGTGCCGAGCACCCTTTTGGCAATAACAATTTTATTGGGTTTTGTGAGGCCTGAGGGGGAAGGATTATGGCCTAGTTAATATGGCTTGCCAGGGATTTGAAAGTCTGCACTGCCTTAAGGTAGAAAAGGCAAATGAACCACCTTTTGGGGGATCCGTCTTCTCCCGTCTGTCCTAAGGATCCCTAAAAAGCTTTTGGCTTCTGTTAACAACAGTTTGTACTCTTTGGTTTCCATGATGCACAGCCACTCCCCTCCCCACTCAATTTTTGTTGTGTCTCACTAGAACTAGAACTTGCTACCATCATAGTAAGATATGCTAGAGTTCATCTAAGCTCATGGGAGCTTTAACTGCAGTTTGGTTTGCAGTTTGTAGTAGTGATAACCTCTGTCTGCCCCCAGCCATGAAATGTTGTTATTTGTATTACCCTCCTAGTTAGTCATGGAAAATATCCCCTTACATGTGACATCATGCAAAGAAGGTGAAGCTGTGAAGAACTTGCCATCTAAATAAAAGATGTGAGACAAGGACACAGAGAAACAATGTCGGCAAATAAAGAGCTGCTCCTCTTCTCCTTTCATGAGTATGTTTAGGGAAGAGCCTATGTTGTGACTATTGAAAACTAATCTTCCCTCAAGGTATGAATATTTCACAATGTCTGGAAGAATCCACTTAAGGATTCAGGAGCCACCCCATCCTTTGAGGAATGCTGCCTGTGGGCCTTACTGCCCTCCTCACTACAGGCTCTCGCTTCCTTTGAGGAGGGAACTAGTCTCTCTTTTGCTTTCTTCCAAAGGCAGCTCCTTTCTAGCGTATTTAAATAAAGCAATAAACCATGTGAGATATAAACCAATATGCATTATTCCCTAGCCAGTGTGTGTGGGTAGTGCCCACCAAGATAGGGCCCTAGTTGTTGACTGAGGTTTCTTTTTTCTAACATGTGTGCTTGATGGTCTCTGAAACATTTGTGATGTGTGTTCTCCTGGCACAAGAGTGTCTGGGCTGTGGTGAGGACCCATGGAGGCTATCACAATACAAATAATAACATCAGTAATTAAAGAAGCACTGGAGGAGAATTCTTCTGAATTAATGTTTCCTCAGAGTAGACTGGGAAGCACGGTGAAGAAGGGCTTTACACAAACTCAGTCTTCCATGCTCCATTTTCTTTCCCTGGCCAGGGGACTCGGGCAATAGGACAGTGTGACAAATTCCTGCCTATCACTGGAGTTGTCTCCGCCGCCTGGGCCGTCTCTGGGCTCACCCTGACTGCAAGATGAAGCACGGTCGCCTGTCCCTGCTCACTGAGGCCGAAGCTGGGTCACAGCCCTCGCTGCTGCCATCATGAGGCACGCTCGTGTGAACAGCCACAATAGCTTTGCTGATGCAGGAACTTGCCTGGAGACCACAACTTACTGGAGCCCATTTGTTTTACTGGTCCAGTGTTCATGTGCTGAGCTGGTGGCTCAGCCTGGGGTTGGAGTAAGACCTTGGCTGTCTTTAGGAGGAGATTCATCTACAGCTTTTTTTTTATTCCTGAAGCTGCCTACACACAGCAGCTGCAGCAGCACAGACTGTTGTAGGGCTCGTGTATCTGAGCCCCCTCAAAGCTGCCTCTTCCAGGGATGATGTTTTCTCCTGTGTGAAGCCAAGGCTAACAGCACCACGGCAAATCATGCCATGCAAACTCAGGCAAACAGCTTTCCGTAAGTACAGTGAGAATTTGTATTTGGCAGCTACACTGATGACTTGGGTCTTAGGGGAGAAATTGAGCAAATCTCCGGTGCTGACAAGGCAGAGGAATGTCCTAAAGTTGCATTTTTTTATTTCTGTAACTAACATATGAGGAGCTTTTTAAATGTCTTGAGGGGAGGCGGGGGCAGGGGAGAGCCAGGCAAGGCAGAAAAGAAGAAGAGAGGCAATATTATGCCTATGACTATGACTTATGACAGTCAGCTGCTAGGCCCCCTGTGTGCCACTCAGGAATCATGGCTCTCCTATCACTGCCTTACCAGACAAAGGCATTCTCTGCATTGCAACACAGGGCCTTTGCAGACCACGTTTGTATCCTCAGAAGAAATGATGGCTGAAACCCCCAGCCCTGGAGGACTCTGCAATCCAAGCTGGCAGCCAACCAGCTGCTGTGGGATTTGCCCCTGGGAGTGCCTTGCTCTTTGTGTTTTACTTTGAGCTGGGGCCACATTTCACTTTGATTACTCATGTTTCTTTTTGTTTTTCTGGTTTGTTCTTCTTTGTCTTTCTGGATTTTTTGTGCCCCGTTTGTTAGATTGGTGTGTTGCACTGTGACCTGCAGTCCTGGGGTAGTGGGAAAGGAACGTGTGTGTCCAGTGTATGTGAGGAGACCTACAGGCGCTATAACTGTTCAGACACTTGTGCAGACCTCCACAGTCTGACTCCCATGTGCTCTGCCAGTCCTGGTCTGTGGGCAGGAGGAAGCCAGCTGGTTTTGGTGTATACACACAAGCAGCTCTGTCCTCAACTACCTTGATACTTGTATCAGAAAGACTGAAGCATGTCAAGCAAACTCCTGATTCGTTCCAGACTTACTAGCTGAACAGTTTCCTCTGTGCTGGAGGGCTTGTTTGCCAAACAGCAAGTTTAAAAGCAAAAGAAACTTCAATCTGCATTTATTTTTCTGAGCAAATCTACCTGCCAAAGTTGAGTTTCTACCCTGGCATTTATGTCAGGTCATGCTATATTCAGTCATAGCCATGCTGGTATGCAAGGGTATTTTAAGCACCTAGAAAGAAAAAAAAACCAAAACCCTAACAACCCCAGAACACACATTTTACATGTCTACTAGAAGGAAACCTTTACAATTACCCATACAAGCAGTGGTTTGGCCTCAAAAGCTGTTCTGGTATGGAGAAGTTCATTAGTTCATTTTGCAGGTTAAGGAAGAACTTTTCAGCTCACCACCTCCAGACCTGTGTGGTGATTGGATGAGCTAAAATGGACTTTCCTGGATGGATGGACAGAAGAAACAGCACTGCAGTACACTTTAAACAGCACTGTGTGCACAGTAGTACCATGAGGCAGGGCAGACAGCTGGGGCAGGTACAGCCTCACCTGGGCACCGTCAGTGAGCAGCCCTGTGCCTGAGTCTTGACATCCTGAAGGTCTAGGATCAGTCTTCAATTGGTCGTGTCCCCATCTCCCATAGCACAATGTAGGGGGCCTCTGGTAAAGCCTGTTGTGGAAAGCCTAAGATTTCACAGAATCACCAAGTTGTTAGGGTTAGAAGGCACCTCTGGAGATCTAGTTCAACTCCGAAGGATGCTCACCCAGAGCAGGTTACACACAAGTTTCCCCTTCTGCTTCGGGGCAGAACTGAAACCAAAGGAAAAAGTTATCAAAACAGACTCCCCCTCACCCCGGCACTGGCACCGGGCCGAGATACTCACCGAGCAACTCCCCAGTGACGCAGTTGATTGATCAAAGCACACGGGGCTCCGCTTCAGCTCTTTATTACACGACGAGCCCTCCCTCCCCTGACAGTGCCCGCTGCCCGATCTCCTCCCCCTGACCCGGCGCGGGGCGGGCGGAGGGCGCGCTGGGAGCGGGAGCGATGGAGCTGGGCCCGCAGTTCGAGGATTCCCTGTTCTCCCCGAGCCGGGAGCGGCGCTCGGGCGGCGGGGCCGGGGCTGGCGGCGGCGCCAGGCACTGCGAGCCGCGGGTGCGGGCCGGGGCGGGGGAGGGCCGGGGCGGGTGAGGGCCGGGGCGGGCGCGGTGCAGCCCGTGACGGGCCCGCCTGTGCTCTGCGTGCCCGCAGTGGTTCCTCGGCCGGGACGGCGGGGACGGGGATGGCGCCGACGCGGTCACGGGCAGCAAGTTCCGGGCGGACTGGGCGTACCGGCAGCGGGACTTCGAGGTATGCCCAGGACGGGGCCGGGGTGTGGGGGCTGTGGGGACACAGCCCGGGGCGGCCCTGCAGCCCCTGGCGCGCTGAGCCGGCGTGAATGTGCGGGGTGTGCCGCGGCTGCGGGGGCCGTGCCGTGGTTAGGCCGGCTCGGTGGCTCCCGGGCCGTGGTGAAAGCACGGCAGCCCCTGGCCGAGCTCCGGCCGTGCTGCCCCCATCCCTCCTGGAGCCAGCGTGCAGCAAACCGGGCAGGAACCTGCGCTGCCCCGGAACTGATCCCGGCCCGGCGTGCGCGTCTGAGCGGCTCAGCATGAGCGGGGAGCGTGTTTGTGGCCGTGGGAGTCGTGGTCAGACAGAGTTGGCGTGTGGGTTTCTCAGCTCCTGGGCATGGTACCAGTTTCCCACACAGGCTGCCGGAGCGCTGGCAGCCGCCTGGCTGCGGGTCACCTTTCTCGGAGCTGCCTCCGCCGCCAGGCAGCAGCAGTGCCAGCCCCATCATTAATCGTCCCGGCTCTCTGCTGCCTCCGCCCGCTCCGGATGGCTGCTTGTGCCTTTGCCGTGCACCGATGGTGCCCGTGGCTGCTCCTGCCTGCTGTAGTCCTAGACCTCTCCTCACTGGGTACTTCCTGAGCCGCATTCCTCATCATCCATGCTTCCCTGCCGTTTGCAGTCCTATTTGCAGGATCTGGTCTTTCGTTACCTTGTTTCCTTGTTGAAATCCGCAGCTCCTGCCCGTGTTTCAGCTGTAATAGCTTCCTGATCCAGCCCGTGGTTTGCATTACAGGCTTCCTAATTTCAAAGCCCTCAGCTGACTTCGGACTCTACTCCTTTTGCCTTGCTCATTGGATTTGTGGATCTTTTAGTACCTCAGTTGGCACTGACCACACTGACCATAATGTTATTCCAGCAGTACTGCAGGCTTGTGTATACCTGAGAGATGTTTTCCGCTCTCAGCTGAAGGGATGCCCTGAAGGGATTCATAACAGTGTGCTGAGAGGAGAGATGCCCCAGGCTGCGGTCAGACCTGGCTAGTGACCCTCAGGAAGAGCAGATTTCTGCTTGTCTGCTGCGGTTCCCTCTCAGGAAACAATGACACGTCTTCAAATCTATTAAATTGAACAGACTGTTTTTTGTTGCAGTGATCCATGTTAAAAATGTCTTCAGACTTACTGCTAACCTAGATCACTGTGGCAGAACAAGAACCAGAACTGCACGTAAAATTAAAGATTTGAGAGCACTGGCCTTAGAAAGGGGGCTGGAAATATATAAATGGGGGCAGTAATCTCTTCACTTTTGTGAATACTTTTTTACTTCAGGCTAGGCCACTTGGTAGGAAAAGCCAAGGAGAGCAGGGATCTAAGCTGTGCCCGTTTTTAGGACTGTAGAATCTGCTTGGGATTTGTAATGCCTGATCCTTGCCAGGTTATATCCTTTGTCAGGTAACAAGGCAAACGGGGTTGTCCTCAACCCTCTGATCCATTTTCACCAGTGGCTGCTGCACGCACTGGGCAGAGAGCTCCCTCTTTTGCTTGAGAAGGAATGTAACCTTAACACCAGGGAAGAAAAATGTTTCAGCCATTTTGCTAGGAAGTATTTAGGGTATATCTCCTGGAAGCTTTTTCTGTTGGAACCATTAAAGTTTGCGGGGAATAATTAAATATTCGTTTTGAGAGATGGGAGAATGAGCACTGCTCTTTAGTCTTCTCATCTGAGCATTTACACAAAGGGGGAGGAATCAAGATTCTAGACTTAGCTTCACTGAATACTTAATTTAATGTATTTAAATGTTAATTGCAGTCCCAGTGAGTGCCCTGAGCATTAAGCTACAGCAGTATTGCTCATTCTTGTCTTTTTCCTTAGCCCAATTAATATTTATTTCATGCACATTAGAACCACCCTTTAGAAACGATGGAGATTCAACTGCCTTCCTGTATTCTCTGACTTACTGGTTATGTGAGGTGAGGTCCTTGCAGGTTCAAACCTTCCCATGGATTTGAAACAAGATCCCCCAGATTTAGGATGAGCGCTCAGATCATTGCATTGGTAGCTGGTAGGAAGACGCCTTGTGCCACATATTACTCAGGTCAGTAAATGATCCCTTCTGGATCCAGGCTGGTGGGAGAGAGGTGGACAGATGTGTGATGAATCCTGCTGTGGCCTAAACATGAGTTAGAATTAAGGCTGCTCAACACCATCTAGACTCGGCTGGGTAGTACTGGGGCCTCGTCTGCTGCTGGCCCAGGTGGTAGCTGAGCCTGGAGAAATGAAAATGTGGACTTCAGGTCCTGAATTCCCTTTGTGACTGTAGCAGTAAACAAAACGTACTGTCAGGCTTGCTTTTAAATGAAAATCTCTCACTGTTTTGCTTGGCTTTTCTTCTTGTGGACACTCCCAGAAAGCCCTGTGTGAATACTCAAACTGCCTACAGCTCTTACCTCCCGGCAACATTGCAATGAGACGGGATGTCCAAGAGGGCCAGGCTCGGTGTTTATCTCGCCTAGGAAGGCACAAGGAGGCTCTGGATATTGCAGAAAAAATGGTAAATAACGCAGTCTTTCTTTTAGGCTTTGAACTTTAAAACATTGCCAGTAGTTCTTTTATATGGACCATTTTCTGGAAAAATAATTTTCATTTGTATAATCCTTCAGGATGTTCAGTGCTCAGAGTATTTGGTAAACAGAGGGTAACTGTCACTGCAGATATAATCACTCTTTAGAAATCAGAACACCCTGTACCACAATGAGGTCCCTGTGCAGGGAAGCTGGTAGTCCTGGAAGGGACTAAATATCATGCTCTGCCAGGCAGAATTAATGCAATGTAATAGGAATTATAAGAAAGGGGATAAATGAGTGCTTAAATCTTTCCACTATAAAAGTGACAGTTCAAAACTCCCTTTTATTTCCATATACTTGCTGCCAAACTGCCACCAAGAAGAGTATCTAGGCACGAACTGAATTTTTCCCATAAAGGAAAAAATCTAGAGGCTCTGAATTCTGCTATAATTTTACTGATGCTGTTTATTTTATATAAAAGGTATTTATACTGCAAAGAAAGGTAGCTGTGTAACACTGAAGGCAAATAAACAAATGACAGCATTTGGGACCTTCTTGCCTTCAGACTGGGACAAGGCAGCTTGAGGGAATGCTGTCAGCTCGATCATGCAAGATCTGTATCCCATTGTGTCATTTAAAATTAAGAGCATCATTTGTACAATTTAAAAATTACCCTGTGGTACTTGTATGTCTTTATTTAGGGAGACATTTTCTTAGACTCTGAAGGATGATTCTATTCTACTCCTGGTTTTAATCTGTTATCTTTTGTTTCTAGAGAAACAGCGCTACCAACACAGATCACTTAACGACGGTTCTCAACCTGCAGTTTTCCATTTACCAGGGTGTGGAAAATGTGGAAAAAAAGATCTTGTGTCTGCAGCAACTGATCTGCTTACATCCTTTCAACCCCTGGTTCTGGAAATTTCTTGCTGAAGCTTATATGGGCCTTTTACAGAATTTGTCTCCATTAGTCATTCCAGGAACAAATCGAAATTGTTCTGAAGAGATCAGTAGTATAAGTGACAGTCATTTCAAAATACCAACTGGAGGAGAGATTAATTTGCAGCCTCACCGATCAGATGGCCAGAAAGAAGGCCCTCGGTCCAGCCTTGCTGCAGAAACAAAGGGGGAGAATGCAGTGACTTGTAGCAGCAGCCAAGTGGTGAAAGAATTCCTCTGCACTTCAGGAGAACTGGAAAGGATGGACGAAGGGAAATGCGCAGACTCCGAGTCCTGGAATCAGAACATGTCGAAGAAAGTCGGGATAAAGGCGTGTGCCTCGTTTATTAGAGCAAGGTAACCATGCGTGTTCTTAGAATAACATTAACTTCTCCCAGTCGAGAACAATGTAAAGCACATCTTTCCCAGCCTTGTTTTCAGATTACATTTTCAGTTTAAATGTTTGTTTCAGAGTCGGCAACACTAACTCAGAAGCACCCTGCTATTGCTGCAGATCTAAAAAGCAAAGTCTACTAGCGTGGTAGCTGGGAAGAGTCTAAATCTGAGTGGAAGGAATAAACCAGTGTCATGCACAGTTGAGAAGTAAAGCATTTTTTAATGAGCTTACAATGTGAATCTTTTCAAGTAAATATGTACAAAGGGGTGTGTTCTTCAACAAATGCTCCTGTTAGACCATGGGTGATCCCTGGTCTGATATTAAAGATGCAGCAGGAGAAGTGCCCCAAAGGGAAGGCACAGCCAGTCTTCCTTCTGCGAGTGCCACCTGTCTTATTTGCTTGAAGCCTCATGCTTGAGTGAAAAATGTATTTCATAATAATACCCCAATCTGCATAATGGATGAGGTTGGAAAATGAACTCTGTGACAACTGATTGACAGGGCTGTATTAAAATGATCTTTCCTTTTCCTTCCCCTCTTCCTAAAACTCTTTCACACAGCAAAAACCCCCAAAACACAATCTTTCAAAGAGAAAATTAGGAACTTTTAACTGTACTCAGACTAAGAGATGGAGACTTTAACTGCTACTTGTTAACTGATAAGAAGTTAACTGATTTACTACTGATATTGAATATTGAAGCTACATTCATATTAATAATTTGTGTTGCTTGTTTCAATGTGTATGGTTCAGGATTGAGCCAGTT
Source organism: Lophotriccus pileatus (assembly GCA_035583135.1). Classification (NCBI taxonomy): domain Eukaryota; kingdom Metazoa; phylum Chordata; class Aves; order Passeriformes; family Tyrannidae; genus Lophotriccus; species Lophotriccus pileatus. The sequence continues at coordinate 139,448,025 of JAWWES010000081.1, read as the reverse complement.
CTAAATGGTGGGATTTCCTTGCTTGGCTGCACAGCTTTCACAGAGTGTTACTGTGGTTTGTATTTGCAGGTACACTTGTTCAGGGTAAGCTTCTTTCCTGCCCAGGGCTTACGCATTATATAGGCTGTCTGACATTTTCAGGTCTGCTGGATTTTAAGTGGGATGTAAATGTTGCATAAACATATGTGCAGGATAAATCCCACCTGGGAAAGGGATGTTAGTATTGCTTTTTGTAGGAAATAAGGTTCTGTGTTAAAGCACCATGAATAGTTGACTCTCCTAGTTTTGAAAAAAAAAAAAAAGATAAATTGTTCTGTTTAATTTTTAATGTTATTTCATTCTTTCTTACATTGTTTTGATGCAAATTTTGAAGCATAAAATTTTATAAACTAAAAATACTTTCCATTTTCACTTTAAATTTCCCAGTCAAAACATTACTGCATTTACAGATGGTTTGTTGGTTCAGACTTGTAAATTTTGATGTTTATAATGCTCAAATGAAAGTTTTAGTCTAAGATCTTGAGTCTTCTCCATAAAAAATGCATACCATTATTATAACACCAGCTTCACTTAACTTCAGTAAATGTGTTAAAAAAATTGTTGTTGTTCTTTATCCATAAAGCTTGAATTAAACATGGTTTCAGTAACAACACAGCCAAGTTCCAGTGATCCCTTGGTGGGATATTGTAGAATCATAGAATACCGAGTTGGAGGGACCTCAAGGATCATCTAGTCCAACCTTTCTTGGCAAAAACATGATCTAGGCAAGATGGCCCAGCACCCTGTCTGGCCGAGTCTTAAAAGTTTCCAACACTGGAGAATCCACAACATTCCCGAGGAGATTATTCAGTGGTTGATTGCTCTGATTGTAAAAAAAATTTCCTCTCATGTCCATTTGTAATCTCTATAGAATTAACATATACCTATTCTCTTTCATCTTTTCCATGTGGCTTCTTGTAAAAAGGAAGTCTCCATTTTCTTTGTAGCCACACTTTAAATACTGAAACACGGTGATAAGGTCTCCCCTAAGACTCCTTTTCTCAGGTCTGAACAAACCCAGTTCTCCCAGCCATTCTTTGAATGGCAGGCTTCCCAGTCCTTTGATTATCTTTGTGACCTTTCTCTGGACCGTAATAAATTCTCTAATATTTATCCCTACAATAATGCCCATTGTGAATTTCAGAGAGTCCACAGGAAATTCCTAGAAGTGTAAAATAAGCAGAATAGCTGTTAATCCACCTGACAGGCAGATTTGAGGCAAACATACGGATGCCTGAGTATTTCCCCTGATGACATGTTTTACAGTCCTTGTGTGAGGAGGACTCTGCAAACTGCCACTGCTCGCAGTTGGTGATAGGACTCCGTGACACGAAGCTGTGTTGTGAGCACGGTGTCTACCCTTCACTGACTGCTGGGGCACTGATTGAACATAAAACTGTGGTGAAAGCTTTTAGAAAATATTCCAGGTTTGGCCTGTGTAGGGAGGATGTTCAATATTTGTCTAAAGTCCCCAGATTTCTAGCTTTTCAGGTTACAAAAACAGTCACTGCATAGGAAAAAAGCGTGCTGCTGTCTTCTTAGGCTGCAGTAAGGACATGGGACAGCTGGTGGGTGCAGTTATCATCACAGGTCTGAGCCTCATTTTGGAATGGTGTGACAAATCTGTGGGGAGAAAAACGTTTGTGCAGAGCAATCAGAGGTACTTGGCCTGTTGTTTTTCAAAAACACTTCTCAGCAGGTCTGTCATAGCACAGATACACTGTAGCCATGGTGGATTAATACAGATGTATTTACTTTTTTCAGTCAGCAAAAGTCAGGAATGGCTGTTTTATAGTGCTACATTTTGGTTGGTTTTAGGTCTGCTGACTTACTCTTTTGCCAGCCATGCCAATTTTTAACTGCTTTTCTTTTCCCAGGCTTCTATTTCAGCTTACCCAGTTGCAACAGTCGTCCTTTGTGCTAGAGAATAACAGAAAAGGTCAAAAAGAAGTCGATGACAAAGTGGCACGACTTGGTTTTGACGAAAACTCCTTGCTGTTGATGACCAAGGTAAGGAGATGTTTCGTTGTGTGCAGGTTCTCAGCTCTGTGTAGACTGATTGTCCTGTAAGCATGACACTCTCCTGAGATAATGAACTGTGCCAGGACAGAAGGGAGGTTAGCTGGGACAGGCTGCTGGCAGTGTGTTATCTGCAGCTGACAGGGATGCCTACGGAGCTCCGGCCTTCCTCACAGGTGTATCTCTGATCTGCTGAGATTCTCCTTTCAGGATTGTTCAGGGTTGTTAAGTTTCTCACCAGACTTGTATTTGCAGATGCATCATTGCTGTGCATTTCCTGGGATGCACATTTTATCTCAGGAATTTTAGATGCCCCAGAGTGAATCACAAGTCTGAAATGGAAGTGGAGATTACTTTGATGGCCACTGCAGTATTAAACACTTCCAGAAAATGTATTACATATTTTCAGAAAAAGCCAGAGACAATATTTTACATTTCTTTGTTCTGTTTGATGTACTGGGTTCTAGTTTAAGGAAATACAAAGGAAGAGAATAATATTGCGTGATTTTATTAATAGAGATTAAACATTTTTAGTGTTGTTCATGGAGCTTCTGACTTCTATCTTAAGGAACTAAAGGGAGCCAGCGAGGTTCTAGCTTTGCTGCCAGCATTACAGCTTTAGTTAGTGACAGCTGAGCCACTGCCGGGCTGGCAGTCAGTCTGTGGGATTGCATCCATGAGAGGGCAGTAGCATGCAGGCTATCTCAGGGTTGGGAAAGGCTAAGGAAAGAAACATCCCTTTTCTTGGACACGCCCCAGGAGGAGCTCAGAGTGTTGATGCTGATGCGAGGTGAGCACTGAATGCAGAGTTGGCACTGAAATTTCCTCTGCTGTTCAGAGTGAAACCCTCCCCATGCAAGCAGAGCCAGAAGCTGGGAGGGGTTGTGCAGCTGTGAGGCTTGGGCTCAGCTCTCCCTGTGCACTGCAGAATTCCACAGGCAGGCAACTTGAGCATGACCTGGGAGCTTCTCCAGAATGGTGTATGGTTCATGTGACAAGGGCTTTGCTCATAAAGATCTGTTATTAATGCCATGTTGGCTGGTTTTTTTCTGCAAGTTGTTTTCTTGTTTCCAGTCATCTTTTTTACTCTTTTTGCAGGTTATGGGGCAGGATCTTATACCAGAAAAACTAAAAGAGGAGTTTCAGGGTGAGGTAAAGTGCATAGGCCCTTCAGCACTGTCATCATTGGTAAATGCTTCGATCATGGAATTTGAAGTCAAATGGTTCGGTAATCTCCAAGATGATTTATGACACTTTGGTAATCAATTCTATTCAGATATATATCTCCCACCTTTAGTAACTAAAGGTTTTGTTGTATTTATTCTTGTATCTCCAAATGATTATGGCACAATACATGCAATAAAGTTCATATTGCATTTTTTAATAATTCTTTTTATATGTCTTTTAGGAAAGGATATAAATCTCTGCATTTAAACTCTTAACCTTGCATCATTTTCTTTGTTCACTAATTGTTTGTATTTAAAATCAGTATAAATTCAGCTTTCAGAGGTAACTTTCCATCATAAACCTCACCAATTTGTGTTTGAAGCACCTGTGATGTTTTTTGAGGCCTGCAATGCTAGTGGGATGGAAGGCTTCCTTTATGATGTGCAATTTGAAAGTTTCTTGGTATCAAATTCAATGTTGTTGCATTTAGAGCCATGGAATTAGCCATTTTCTTAGGTAATTTAAGTAATAGTAATTTTCTGTTCAGAGTTGGATAGCTAGAAATCTTAAATATATTTATGCTGAGAAATTGTCAATAAGAATAATTCCATATGTTTTAGGAAGAAAATCTAAGTAGTAAATATTTCACTTATAACTAGGAGATTTTTTTTTTCTCCTCAAAGCTAAATGTTTTTTGCAGGCATAGAACAACTATAGTCTTGTCTTCAGTGTGCTTAGATGGGGGAGGAGAAAAACTGTCAAGGTTGTTTACATGTGTACTGAAGAGTGTTTAGTCAGATCATATCCTTTGTAAAAGCCTTGCAAGGAAGATCTTTGCTGTGAAAAATAGCAGTGTTGTTTCTGCCTCATACAACTCCTTCTGTTGTGCATTCAGTGGATAGTGACACCACTTTGCTCTGCTTTCTGAAGCGCTGATGCTGCATGCTTTGGGCTTCTACAGAAAAGGGCAAAGATTCTCCTGTAGTTTGTTTCACTGGAAATAGTTTACATTCCAGACATACGTGCTGTGCTCTTCCCCCATCTTCTCTTAAACTGTACCTTTTTATAAAAGTGTTCTATAATGGATGTACTTTAAAACTAGGAATCTTTTAGACATATTTTGCTGTCACTTTTGTTCATGTTTTCCTGTGTTTTCTTGCTGAAGTACTGAAGAGTGATGAAAATTTAAGTAGCTTGCAATTGAATTGTAATTCACCTTGTCTGAATTCTTTCTGCTACTCTTAGGTGAATTTTCAATCTTGAAAATACCGGTTAGGGAACCTGTCAGTAATCACAGAATGGTTTGGGTTGGAAGAGACATTAAAGATCATCTCATTCCAAGCCCCTGCCATGGGCAGGGACACCTTCCACTAGGTTGCTCAAAGCCCCATCCAACTTGGCCTTGAACACTTCCAGGGATGGGGCAGCCATAGCTTCTCTGGGCAGCCTGTTCCAGTGCCTCACCACCCTCACAGTAAAGAATTTCTTCTGTACATCTAATCTAAATCTGCCCTCTTTCAGTTTGACACCATCTCTTGTCACAACATATCCTTGTAAAAAGTCCCTCTCCAGCTCTCATGGCCCTCTTTAGTACTGGAAGGCTGCAGTAAGGTCTCCCTGGAGCCATCTCTTCTACAGGTTGCAGAGCACCAACTCTCTCAGCCTTTCCTCATAGCTCCATCTCCCTGATCGACCTGGTGGCCTTCTCTGGACTTGCTCCAACAGATCCATGTCCTTTCTGTGCTGGGAGGCCCCAGAGCTGGATGCAGTGCTCCAGGTGGGGTCTCACCAAGTGGAGCAGAGGGGCAGAATCACCTCCCTTGCCCTGCTGCCCACACAGCTCTTGATGCAGCCCAGAACACCTTTGGCTTTCTGGGCTGCAAGCTCACATTGCTGGCTCGTGCTGAGCCTCTCATCTACCAGCACCCCCAAGTCCTTCTCAGCAGGGCTGCTGTGTTTCATCCCCCAATCTGGACTGGTACTGGGGGTTGCCCTGACCCCGGTGCAGCACCTTGCACTTGGTCTTGTTAAACGTCATGAGATTCCATGGGCCCACTTCTCCAGCTTGTCCAGGTCCTCTGGATGGCATCCCATCCTTCGGGTGTGTCAACTGCACCACTCAGCCTGGTGTCATCTGCAAACTTGCTGAAGGTGCACTCGATCCCTCTGTCTATGTCACTGATGAAGAGATTGAACCCTTGGTGTGGTGTAGCCCTCTGCTAAGTCGACTGAAACCTCTCCGGAAAAATGGAATATCACCTTCAGCCACGTCAAATTATCTTTGATAGTTTGGTGAGTTAATGTGATTAAACCACATCCTGGTCAGCTCATTACGAAAGATGATGACTTGGCAGGTACACTTGGTGAGCATTAGTGCACTCACAGTGTACTACAGAGCACTTGGGTTAGTCAAGCGTGTGCTTTGCTAGCTGGGGATTTTTGTGCGCGTTTGCGCAGCGCTATGGTCGGGTGGCACTGAAGGCCACCTGAAAGGCCGCCAATGCTTTTAAGACTGATGGTGTAAGTTTTCAGTAGGGACTGTCCATTACGTGCTGTAAATTAATTACAATGCTGGCATCAGCAGTAGAATATTACAGCAAAGACAGCAAATATAGAAAGCTTAATGCTAAATATGTCAGCAAAAAAAATGAAACAGGGACATCTCCCAGTTTCTTCTTAAACTTAAGGTCATGAGTAGCCACATGAAAAGGCTGTAATTTTTTCTGCCTCAGCTGTGGACTAGGTTCAGAAGTTAGGGCACCAGAACACAGCTTTTGTGGAACCAGGTCTGTATAGATATTTAATGGGAACTTGCCACAAGATTTGGCTCCACAGATAGCATTGGAACTGTTTTAGCAGCAAATTAAATACTTGCCAAATGTTGTCATTTTGTGATGGAGATGTCCAAAATACATGGCAGATTTGGAAACAGATACAGGGGATTTGGAAACTTTTTGGTGTGTGTGCAGGTTGGTTGACTTGAGGTTGTCTCTCAGGTTGGGAACACAATGGTTAACTTTCACTGGCTCCAGGAGTGAAAGGCAAGTGGTATTTCTTAAGAACAGGCAGTATTTTCTCATAACAATAAAGCAAAAATGTTGGTTTTACGACCGCAAAGAAAACAAGATGAATGTTGCTCTGAATGTGTCACACAGTTACTGTTCCAAATAACCAGTGTTTATTGCACTGGGGCTATAAAATATTCCTTTGTCCCACTTATGCCTGGCCATCTCTCATCTCGGCTACTTCAGTTCGTCCTTTTTTGGCCTGCTTCTCACTTCTTTGGCATGCCTCTTCTAACTCCAGTTTTCTGTTTCTGATCATGTCTCACGGGGGGCTTTGTGTTTCCATCTTGCATTGAATGCCTCATTGTTGCTTCTACGTTCTGCATAATTTTACATCTGCCTGTAATAGATTTCTTCATGTTTTGGCTCTTATGATATTATTGTTGGTATTTGTACATGCATCAGTACCTCATGCTGAGTTAAACAGAAAATTTTAGTGTTGCACATTGCAAGTGAGAATCCTTTAACAATTACTGAGCTTTGATTTTGTTATTTCAGTACTTGCTTGTGGCACAGGTGCTTTGGGAAGGACCCTTCGACCCTATTTCCGATGGTCCTGAAAGGATTGCTGTCTACAAACACACTCTTAATTATGTGTCTTGCTGTTGAGTGTTTGCTGCTGGCTTGGAGGTGAGGGAACATGTTAGTGCTGTAACTAGTGATGTGTACACAGTTTTCTTCATCACAGAATCATCAAATAGTTTGGTTTGGGTTGGAAGAGACCTTCAAAGGGGATCTAGTTCCAACCCTCCTGCTAGGGGGATTGGCAGAGAACCTTCCACTAGACCATGGGGGTCAAAGCCCATCCTGATGCTCTACCACTCCCTCCTTGTCCAGCACCACAGGAAAGGAGAAAATAAGATGGAAAAAAAAAAGACCTGTGGTTCACGATAAAGGCAGTTTAGTAGAGAAGAAGCAAAGTCTGCACAAGGAAACAGGAAAACAAACCCATATTTATTCTCTACTTTCCAACAGAAGTCAATGTCATTGTAAAAATGAGGATGTGAAAAGTCTTCAGGTTGCTTATAAGGACTCAAGAGCTGTAACATGGGGTGCTGCTTGTGCTCCCAGCTGAGAGCCACCTTTACTGCTGGCAGTAGCAAAGGAGTTTTAAGTGGTGCCAACTTCTCCTGCCTTCTTTCTGGTATACACCCTCAAAATCTAGATGAACTATGCAAGCAAATCCATTTTGGTAACAATTTGGCAACCCAGGTGGGACTCTGTGAGTTCCCAACCTGGTGAGCATGGTGATGGGATATGACACAGCCGGTACTGGGTCAGTTTTCACCCCATTTTCCTTGCAAGATCCACATTCCTGGGGAAGGTACCAAATTATCAGTCATTGGGGGGTTAAATAGGTAAGGTAAAATGGAGTTTACTGGTGAGAGAAATTCTAGGAAACTGGAAGAAAATTGATGGTACTTCAGGACTCCATCAAGCTTTGTGTAGACCTCTGTGTCAGGGTCAGTGCCTGGAATTCAGGAGAGGACACTCTCCAAGCCCTGGCTCCAAGGGGATTCATCTGGTATGAGAAAGCTGACCTTCCTGCCTCATCGGTGATACAGTTGGCTTTCTGGGCTGCAAGGGCACACTGACAGCTCATGTCTAATATATCACCCACCACTATCCCAAGTTCTTCTCCTCTGGGCTGCTCTCAATCCATTCACCCCCACTCTGTACTGTGTGGTGCTGTGGATTGCCTCAGCCCAGGTGCAGGAACTTGCACTTGGCCTTGTTGAACTTCATGGGGTTCACATGGGCCTCCAGCCTGTCCAGTTCCCTGTGGACAACATCCCATCCCTCTAGTGAATCACCTGCACCACTCAGCTTGGTGTCATCCCCAAACTTGCAGAGGGTGCAGTGTGTGGTAGGAGTGTTTATCTGAGCACATCTCTTGACGCAGATGGACGCATTAGGTAGGTAGGTAGGTAGATAGACACGTAGGTCAGCATTCTGTCATGGCCTCCGTGACGGTTTCTGCAACTGCCTGTAATCGTGTTGCCCTTCATCACTAAGTGATCATGCTTGTGGGGGCCTGTTTTTGGCTTTGCTGAAGTTGTAAAGTCTTCCATCCAAACTGAAATTTTGTTCATTTGATGTTCAAGTTCAGATGTTGCCTGAACCAACACAACCTGTTTCCCTGATCCCACCAAAATTAACTCTTAACTCACAGTGGCCCTTCTGGATTATTAGTTTGACCCTTATGTACTTTTCATTAGCTGTGTTCGCCAAAGCTTCTGTTGGCAGACTATCTTGCCCCAGAGAGATGAGAAGAGCCCCTTCATGGATTTCACAGGTCATGACCTGATGACACAAAAGTTTCAGAGGTAGTAGTCTATAAACTTCTTCTCACAACCCCCTCTGTACCACCCCCAGCTGGGCCACAAGAGGATCAGTGAACTGAAGCACATTTAGAAGAAAAATCCTAATTAGGCTGGTGGGACACCTTAATTCTGTTCCTGTTGATTTCAGAAGAAACAAAATGTGTTTCCTCTTCACCTGGGCTCTGACTATATGGGACTCCTTGAGCTTTTGGAAGAGAAGAGAGTAAGGTGCACAAGTCAAGAGAATATGAAAAAACAAAATGATTCTCAGGGCTTTTAATGAAAGTCTTCTCTTTTATTTCAGTGGTTGTTATATTCAGATAATTAAGTAGAATTGTCATAACAAAGAAAATCAAATTTCCCTTCTTCCCAAGGAATCAAAAAAATGTTGCTATGTACAGAATTTACAATTATATGCAATAGTTTATTGTTACTCTGGACTCCAACATTTGATATCACTGGTTAAAATTCCCATACTGAAGCTAAAGCAGGATGTGTCCATCCTGTACCTTTCATAATGTTCTTTAAACTGAGTATTCTTCCAAGGATGAGTAACTTTTCCTCACTTGAGATCTTGCTGCTGCATGAACTTTTCATCATCCACAGCCTACATAATTAAATTGTATTCCTTTCTGAGCAGGTGAGAAATCAGGGAAAACAGGCCAGATGTACAACTGCGTTTAGGTTTCTGTTTTCTGTTGGAGTCAGATTAAAGATGATACAAAGAAGGTGTGAAAAAAACAATCTACTGATAACAGATGTTAGGCATCTTGGTAACTTTGGTTTAAACTTTGCTTCATAAATTTTCTTTTGCTTACAGAAGCTTCCTTTCTTTTCATGGATTATTTGGCAGAAAGTTTTTCTGGTTTGGTTCAAGCTGCTGAACCTCTGTAACCCTTTGTAGCTGTAGTCCATGGGCACTACAGACACCCAGTTTTTCTTTAAAAATAAGAAACTTTGAAGAACTCAGAAATAAAGCATCATTATCTCTAACTTCATGATCAACCAAAAGACCATGGAGAGGATTTCTAAGATCCACGTGCTGCTAAATGAATTTAAACTCAATCCTGGGGTGTTACTAGTAGGACTTTGCTTCTTTAACTCAGCTTCATGTTCCAGTCTGAATGTACAAAAGCTGCTCTGCAATAAGGAAAGTTGCTCTGAGCTGGTAGGATTGGAGGTTTGTAACCAAGGGTGCTGGAACGTGTTACTAACGAGTGGAAGTGAGCACGTGGTGGGTACAAGGTGTCCTCTGTAAGCAGAACTGTCGGGCTTGGTCCATGTCAGGGGTAGCAGGCCCCTTCCTAGAATCCTTGGGAACAGACGCCCTTGCTCACACAGAGACAGCTCTGAGACAGTGCTGTGGCAGGCCCTCCCTGCCAGCCCAAAGGGAGTCCTCCTAAATCAAGATTAGGATGTGATGACAGCACGAAGGCAGCCTGCTGCTGCTGGCATGGCCTCTGTTTGGCACTGAAATAGCAGCCTTCAATCTCCTTATGCAAGTGCATGAAACGCTTAGTAGTAAACTGTGCCTTACTCCCTTTCAGTTGCCTGGGCATAAGAAGAACAGTTACTGTACTCCAGCTACACAAATATGCCGCCAAGGGCAGGTGATAGGCAGCAGCAGTGTTGCACTGTGAGCAGCAGTATTTAGATGTGTTCTTCCTGGGATCGTGATGCACCTGAGGTTCACACACTAGCAGGCTTGGCTTTTTAATTAGGGAAACGAAGCATCCGTAAGCAACAAAACAAGAGGCTTGAAATCATCCTCATTTTGTATTATGCAGAATTTCTATATTCATCAGTACACAAGCGATTGCTAAACAGGTCCTCGCTGCGTTTACTCGCATTTCCAAACAAGGTGGTTATTATGCAAACAGGTTAGCTTTGTGGAGGCATCTCCAGGATGAGTTTAACCCTGTCCTGTTCGGTTCCTCTTGCCTAAGTCTTATGGGTCTGTAAACGTTCATGTTGTTATACGGAACCGGGGAGTTTTCGGCCATGTAGTGCGGCTGGTAGTAGTTAGCCTGGATGGCCTTCTGTGGAGGGGGGGGTGTGAAGGAGACGTAGCTGTGGAAGGAATTAACTCGATGGAGAGGTGACTGGGGGGCGAAGTTGCTGTTGAATATGAGAGTTCGTGGGGTTTGCTTGGTCTGGTGGGTGCTGCCAGCTGAGAGGCTGCTGAAGGCATCGGAAAGAGTGTTGGCGCTTCCCTCGTCACTGTAGGGGAGGCTGCGCGGAGCGGCCCAGCTCCGGCTGAACAGGAAGGGCAGGGAGCGCGGGGGGGACTTCGGGCCCCTCACCGGCTTGGACAGCGCGTAGAGGTGCCGGAACTCCTCATCAAACAGCTCCACCACTTGGCCTGTGAACTTGGAGAGGAGGTTGCGGTGAACCTGCCCACACAACCACGTAAAGCTGGAAGAAGAGACAAGGTGAGGGTTAGTGTTAATGCCGGCCATGAGGAGCTGGAGATCCCCACAGGGGTGATGTGAAAGGCAAATGTGTTTTACTGCTGAAGCTTCTTGTCTAAACACAGGACGAAGATGGTGTCGCAGTTGAATTTCAGGTCAGTTCACATCAGTGCTCTTTGACTTGGATCAATCTTTGTTATTGCAGCTGCCTCTAAAACCTTCAAGACCTTGTAAAGTTATGCAACCTCCTAAAGGGAGTGGCGATCCAGATCCACTGCAGGGCTAAATGTCAGCTACCATACCCAATGTTTGGGTGTCTGTTCCATGGAAAGGAGTTTAGACCCCTCTTTTAAATCTCTCTTCCACACGCAATGTTTAAATTCAGGTCTTACACCAGGTTTTATCTGCACACACATAAATTGTACCTTGTACCGTGCAGAATGATGTGCCAGTTGGTAAGTCTTACCCACTCAAAACTGGCATCAAAAAGACTAGTGAAAAATAACCATTCTTAGTTTTCATTTTGCCATAATCTTTCTGCATTGGCCAAGAGAAACACATAAAAACCCAGCCTCCCTGTCACTCACACCCACAAAACAAACCACCACACCTGACAAACGCTTATTTTCTTCACTACAGAGAAAATTAAATTATAACTATTTCCTACAGCCTTTCAAAAAAATAAATTTACTACTTTGCTATAAAGGGAGAAACACCACAATAGTTTTCATGTCCAGAGACACACCTTAGGAAACCCATAGCTTTTAAACAATTTTTCTTTTATGTGCTTCCCTACTGCAGTCAGCAAACATAAATTTGTGCTTTTATAAAACCACAAGCCAGCTTGATTGTGCCGTGCAGGCTGCCATGTCTGAGCAGCAGCAGCACCAATAAAATGAGCATAGTTAAGAGAATGAAATGTAATTACTCCCTGAGCTGACCAGGGCTTGAGCTGTGCAGCAGAGGATACAGAGCAGCATTGGATTTGAACCTGAGGTTATTCTGTGTTGACAAAGCTCTGCCATGGTTATTCCTGCGTGACTTTATTAGCTACACTGGATTTGCACAAGGATTGCTGAGAGCCGGATTTGGCTGTAGGTGTGTGCATTTAAAATCTTGTTCTTGTCATGTTTTGACAAAACTCCTGTGAATCTCAGTGGGGCTGACAGCCTGAGCTGATGCTAAGAGAGTAAGACAGACGATTTATATATGCCCGTCCAGAGCATTCCTAAAGAGGGTTGGGTTTGGGGCATACAGTGGTTTTACACTGTTGCTTCAGGAGCAAGGGGAGGAGTGAGGAAATCTGTAGTTCAATGCCATTGGGCTACCCTACAATATATACTGTGTGTTTTATGATTGGATGTGAAAACACACAGTATGTTACTAGAATACAGGTACTTCTCATCCCCTTAGTTCAAATCATTCCAAATATGGACAGAACCTTGGAAACCAAGGTAAAGAGCACAGCAAGCTAGCTCCCTGCTGTATGTGTAACACCTGCTGTGCCAGCTCAGCATTGCCTTTGTTTACTAAGCAATGCTCTCTAAACCTTTGCACGTCCTTCATCTAACTGTTAGGGAGACAGAAAGTCAGGAGTAAATACAAAAACACACACTGTCTACAATATCTTCACTAAGGTTACGCACTCATGAAAGGGCTGAGGTGTAAAAAGTGGCAGGTTTATGTGCTAGAGATACATCTAGTTTATAAAAGAAAATGTAGACAAAAATAAAATATCAATTACATTTGCAAATGGTTTTTAAAAGCCAAAAAAATAAAATCAGAGGAAAAAACTGTTCTGCCCAATTTCGATAATTTACTCCCATGTGTAACTTCCCAGAGTACGTGACAGACAGATACTAGTTTGTGGCTCATTGATCTTATCTTAACCCTTGTAAACAGCAAGTTGGATGCAAAGATTCTCCAAGAACTGATGGCAAATAGGTCAGCTGCAAAGTTACAAGGTGAGACCTATGTGATTTTAGACAAATGTTTGTAGTTACAGCAGTGTACATTCTGTGCGCTTTGCTGAAGAACAAGGCTGAACTTGACATTGAGACTCAACAGATTTTCATTGGCTTAATTCTACGAGGAAATTAATTGTTTAGGTTTTAGGTCCTGTTTTGCTCCTTAGTTTACAATTCCAAGTGCTCTTTTGAAAAAGGCTCAGAGAAGCCTTTGTCACTATCTGCCCGGAAGGATCATTTTTCTACCAGGCCTCTTTGAGTGAGGCCCATCAGGAAGAAAAGAAAGCAAAAAGAAGTAATGCCTAGATTGGGGCCAGTGCTGTATCACAAATTCAGTCATTAACAGATGCTTTCCAGCCATCTTGCCAGGCTTTGTCCCAAAACCTATGTCATGTTCCAGATCCTCTGATACGTGGTTGTCTGAATCATAACCCACCTCTCCTGTTCAGTATTGGACTTGTTTTACAATGAGTGTCCCCTCTGCCCTGCTGCAACTGCAGCTCATTAGGGATGCTCTCATCCTTGTGTTTGCAGCACTGCAGCAATGTGCAGCAAAAAGAAATACTGCATCCTAACCCCACAGACACTGGCAACAAAAATTGAAAATAAAACTGTGACTTAAAACACTTACTCATCCCTATATTTGTGCTGACATGTGTGTGGAAGAGCCTTCAGAATTTTCTCAGCTCTGGTCTGCCCTGTGCAGCAGGACCACACTTAGTCACACTGACCAAAGCAATGTTTTTTAGCGTGGTGTTAAAAACCACGCCAGAGCAGGAGATGCCACAGACTCAGTGGTGGTTCTTTTGCCTCTAACCAGCAGTCAGCTTCAGTTCTCTTCACTGTCTATTAGGCAAATATATTTTGTCCCCAAACACTTCGGGAAACAGTGAACCAGGGTGCCTTTTTAGAGCAGCATGTCCTGAAAGGCTACTTTATTTCCTCGGCCTGTTCCCCATCCCCTCCATTACAATGTCATGCAGTGCATACCACCTAAATGAAATTTGCTGTTGTATTTTAAGATCTCTTGTATTAGTGTTCAGATCTCTTTCAATTTGATTTCCAACAAATGAATTGCAGAAGAGTTTGAGATCTGTTTTACTCTACATCATTTTTGTTTATACCTGAAGAGATTGGTGGATAAGATTCAGGCACAACACAAATCTTTAAGATCAATAAAGTGAGAACTAACAAGAAATACCATATATTGACAGCTAGCTATAACCCATATGAATCTGCAAACTGCTGGTGCTGAGCATGCTGAAGTTAAATAACATATAGATTTGAACCTCACCACCCTCTCTGCTGCTGGATAGGGGGTTATGTACTTGAGGTCGGTAGATATTGCAACAGCAGTAGAGAAAGGCAGAAGTGACTGCACAGGACTTCAAGGGGTTTTAGTTTGGGTTTGCCTTTTTTTTAGGATTGAAAGAGAAGCCAAAAGGAAGCTTCTTGGCTGGAGAAAATAGAACTTGTCCAGTCCTCCTTCCACACATTCTTGACTTCTACTCTGTCTATAAATCTGCTGTTGTATTTCTACACCTCTTTGGTGAAGGATTAAAAAACACGTGAAGGAACAAGAAAACCAAAGAGTGGTCAAGGTCAATAAAAAACCCCTGAGTGTCCACTCATTTTTGTCTGATGGGTCGTCTGGAAACGGAATGTGGACACCTGAGCTCCTGCAGCCCATCCCCACACAGTCACCTAAATTTACCTTCATTACTATGGTTATGTACTCTTCCTGGTGGCACAGTTGTATCAGACCAGGCACATTTAAGCTTCTAAATCGTAAACTGGGATTAAGAAACACAACCACATCCTTTTAATTAAATAATCACCTCTTGTATTTTTGCATCTGGATTTGTAGGATACACTTAGTCGCTTGTGAAGCTTATCTATGTAGCCACGATGCTTAGGAACTTCATTTATTTGATACAAGCTCAGGGTCTCCTGAAATGCCCTGACTGGAGGATCTTGGATCTTAATTAAAAAACCTGTTGTTGAGATGCTATATCCTCTATCTGAAATAATTACAGCAGCACAAAAAAAAAAAGGGGGGGGGGGGAAATGAAGGTACAGTAGTCACATAGATATATACTGCCTACCTACTATTGAAACATGAGGAAAAACAGGAAGTCCCTGAAGAATCTATGTTTTAATTTTAATCACTAAACTTGTCATATGGAGAATAAATCCTCAGATAAGCTGAGTGACATATGCTACATTAAGGGATCCCGAGGGAGATGGAAATGTATCCTGAGAACCCAAACAATGAAGAAAGCATAATATTAAGCTATACACACTTCTAGTTCTGGTCCGGGGCTGAACCAGCACAGTTGTTTACGTTAGTTTCTGTACATTTAAATTAAACCCCATGCTCCATAAAGAACTAATACCAGTTTTAAAGCAAGTTAAATGGATTTTTGAAAAATGGCACATATTTGAAAACATGAGAGTTTTTTTGTTACATAAAATCTTCTTACCTGTACAAAAATTTCCATGGCACTTTTTTGTGAAGTAACATTAAAAATCATAAAAGAGTACCTAGACATGAACTGCAATGGCTTATCTCACCTGTAAGATCCAGAGAGCACATATCTCCAGTCAGAGATAAGAAACTTTTCTTTTATTTGTCCTGAAAATTTCCTGCCTGATTTGGCACAGTAAACCTCTCCAGTAACGCTGCGGACTGAAATATTCTGTAAATAAAAATAAAATGGAGTGAATTACATTTTTTAAACATCACAAATCAGAAGTGAAGGGTCCTTCCCCCCACACCTTTAGTTCTTCACTTCCCCAATGCTGGATTTCTTCATGGACTCTCCACTCAGTATTTGAAGGTTTGTGTCTAGAGGAAACCTAGCCAAGGTTTGTCACTTGCCACAGGGTTCACTTGTTTCACTGGGGACATAAACCTGCATGGAAGCTCATCCAGAGGGAGCTGTGCTGTGTGACTGATACCCCAACCAAAATGAGTGCAGGATGTGCCCAGAGCTGAGAGCAGCCTGTTGCCTCCACTGACACCCCAGCCCCAATCTGCTCTAGCTGTGACCTCTTGTTTCACACTGGCCATGGCACAACGCAGCAGGGAAAAACCTCTGCTCCTGCAATGCATCTGGGCCTGCATGGACATACGTGCTGCTCTTCTGGAGCAGCTCAGACAGCTGCTGTCCTTCAGGATCAGATGTAAGTACACGTGTCAGTCTGGCCCACGTGATGCTCTGCACTGTCCTTGCACCTGAGCAAACGCATTTCAGACTCACCAGTTTGACTCTGCCACACACACACTTGGCAGAATCAAGGCCTTAGCAAAGGAGTGGCACCAAGGGCTTGACTGGCTTGTTGTGAAAGCCTGTGTGCTGTAGCTGCATACTCACAATAACTGGTGCAGGCTTGTTCTTCCTTAGGAGTGAGGGTTTACAAACATGCAAACAACTGTTATTAACTTAAATTTTTTATATATTTGGGGTGGAATTCAGCTGTTGAAAAACAGGTGTCTGGTGCACGTGAGATGCCCTCAGGCCTCTTGCATGCCCCACAGCTGCTGTTCCAGAGGTCTGTTGCCTCTGTGGTATCACCCATCCCCATGGAGATGCCACAGGTGCCCTACAGCATCTCAAACAACCACTGAAATGATCCCTAGGAGAGGTTTTTTTAAAGCCAGTTCCCTGTGACAGAGGTGAAGACAAATTAAGCTAACAGCTAGCTAAATTTCAGGCAATATTTATCTTTAAAACAGATATTTAACATGTTTTATCAGGCACTACCCAGTGCAACCAAGGTATTGCCATGCAAAAGAGTTTCATACACCTTCTCCCCCTGGCTGCCAGACCACAGCTGCTGCAGAGCTATTAAACAGAAGCAGCTGCAATGCTTACATTAGACACCTCTACTAGGAGAGTTAAGCTCTGTTTTAAGACTTCAGGGCCCTGATTAGTTTCATCTAAGGACCTGATGTAAATGCCTTACCTTCCTATAATATCCATGGGAAAATGTAGGCATCTTCAGAGAGGAATTAGGTGCGCTAATACTACCTCAGGTGATCTCCTGCTCCCTTTTAATTATAAGGTGGGTTGACCCTAGCACAACCATGCTCCTAGCTCGGAGTGCCTGAAGTTAGGCAGATGAATCTGAGCCTAAGAGCTTCCCAGAGCCACAGTACCTTGAAGAGATCCTCAGCAATTTGCAACTTGTCACACATCTCCGAGAAGAGATTTATACTGCTGTGGTCGAGCAACAGGTAGACAAACACCATGCGCTTGTTCGCTGCCTCCAGGAGGTCACAAAGAATCTCCGTGTCCGTGAACACATCCATCACGATAGCCAGCACCTTGGGGAAAAAAAGCAGAGGCATTAGCAGAGTCCATTTACATAACTTTCAGGTTGCTCATGAGGCCACTGACATGCAGTTTATTTGTTTAAAAACAAATTCCAACAAACAAAAATATTCAGAGATATATGTAGATATTTGCTCTGTTTTTCTCCCTAAGTGCCTGAATCACTAAATTGATGAGACGTGTTGCTTCGTTGTTTTATTGCTCATATAAAACCACTATAACACCCAAGATGACACATGGGGTTTGTAGGTGAGATTTCAGCACTAGGAAACATATTGAAATACTAATCAGAGAATAATAAAGACATCACTAAAATAAGAGACCGTAGCCCTTGCCAAACAACTGACTGGCTGTTGTAAGGCACATGTGTTCAGCAAGAATCACTGGATGATGCTTTCTCTGTTATGACTTACACCTGGAACAGTCCTGGGTTTAAATCCTCACTCTGCTGGTGGTGGTGGAGCAACAGGCTCCAACAGCTCCATCTGTTGCTTTTTTAAAATACTGATTTATAAACTAACTGTTTCAATTTAACCACACATCCATGCTTCCCAATTCACAGCTGACAGAACAGTGTATAAAAGTCTCAGTACTGGGCATAAAAACAGCTATTTAAATGCACAGCCTGTGGCCAGTGTGGATCAAGGGAACTGTAAATGTGACATAAAACCAGTTCCATACTCCAGTCCCTATGCTCAGTGTTGGACACAGCCTCATGAAGGTGCTGGTCTTGATTGACATCTGCTATTGGCCATGGAAAGGGTCACTCCCCAGGGCAATTCAGCCCAGCTAATACGTGACTTATCTGTTTTTCCACTGACCAGAGAGGGAAGCCTTGATAACTGTGCTTACAGGATATCATCTTCAGTCAAAACAAACTTTACAGTATCTCTGTAGATCTGTGTTACTAATTGCTGCCAACTTGCACTGAGTCTTACTCCAAAGACCGTGCCCACACCTAAAAACAAGCTTATTCCCTTTGCCACCATGAGGAAATCCTACAAGACTCAGCACATCTTGTGCAGGCAGCATCCTCTTCAGGCAAGCCAAACTACTTGTGGGGCAGTGAGGATCTCACACCCTCCTCCTGCTGCCAAAACATGATGCTTCAGAAAGGGCCTTGCCACTGCGAGGTAAGTGGCACAATTATGTCCAATATCTCACATCCACACTTACTGTTACCACCCCTGGTCTTTTGAAACAGCACAATGCTGATCCAGCCTCACTGTAGCTCCAGACAACTCTCCCTAATACTCCTTTTTCAGAAGCTGTTCCCAATTTATATTTCTGCACCTGACTTCCTTCTCTTACTTGCAGTACTTCTCGATTCTTTTGCCCAAATTTCATTTTATGATTTCCACCAATTCTACAAATGTGTTAAGATTACAGTACCACTTACCAATCCTTTGCAGTCTGATATCATCCACAGTCTTTATTCTGTTGTTCAAGTTGTTAATTCATATATCAAATACTAGGCTATCCGGGATGGACCCTTACCAGATAAGTAATAAATGCTGCTGTTGGAAAACTCTGCTCAAAAAGCCATTGATAAATTTATACTGTTAGTAAGTGTTGCTTCAGCACCCCCTTGTAATGTAAATTAGATGATAAAAAAGGTAAGGTGAAACATGGATTTATTTTACATTTCCCACTTTTTCCCCTACAAGTCTTCTTCTTTTGAGACAGAAAATTTGTCTGGGTTAATATTTTACCTGATGCTTATTTTATCATTCCAGAGACATTTCTTCTGCTTCTGCACCTTTTAACAACTTAAAATGATGGTCTATAATTCCCCTGATGTGGTAAGCACTTGTAGGCTTTGACAGAGCAGTTGCCAACGGGGATCCTTCTCCCCTGCCATTACACTCTGTGTTATCAGGCACAGAACGCCCTTGCAGGGGAATAACAAAGCGGAAGAAACCTGACTCCAGCAGGCTTGGAAGTCTGTGCTGGGCAGCAGCACTACAGCCTGGTTTGGTTCCTGACCGTTCCCCTGTGAAACTGCTGGTGCTGTCTCGAATTTATAGAAGGGGAAAACTCCTGGATGATGGTAAACACAGCCTTGAAATATCAAAGGGGTTTTTTTCCCAGGAAAACAAGAGAGCTGCCAAAACACACATGACAGAGGCTTTTTGTCCCCCTCCAGTTGCTCAGCTTCTGGTTTCTCAGAGTGTGGGGAGTCTGGCTTGTAGATGGCACCTCTCAGTGGCCCCTGTCTCCTGTGTGTAATCAGGGGCATCATCTGCACCTTTTCCGTGTGCCAAGTTACGCTGAAGAGCTTCCACATGGAGCCCACATGACATTTTTAGTGATGCTGGCAACATATTAGGGATGAGAGGTCTCTGCTGAATAATTTCCTTCCTCTAGGGATGGCTACTGGCATACCAAACACACCTACCTTTCTCCAGTCTCCCCTTCACCCATATCTCCCATGAATCCCCTTGAAACATTCCTAATGACTGAGAGCTTGCTTAGGCTTAATTCTCATTAATGGTGCAATGGTCTGAACAAAGCAAATCATCCTGCTGGGATGCACAAGGAGAGACAGAGCCCAGCTGTCCTTTCTACAGCACATTTGATCCACTGGGTTAATGGGAGGTTAGAAGAGGGAGTGCTTTCTTTTAAGTCACTAGCATAAGAAGGTGTTGGTGTGAGTACCAAATCAACAACAAACAAAGGCACTGCCTGTGTTCAACAACAGGCTTTTTACAGCCACTTTCTAGAGCAAACCTACACTACAAGACACAAGGCTGCCTTGGATCAAACGCCATGATCACTTGATCTTTTACGAGCAAGAAGACAACCGAGTGCAGAGGGAACAGCAATTCTCTCCCCATACCTGAGTGGTCTTGTTGATGTACCGGCGTATGATGTCTCTAATGTTGCTGTTCTTCTCTGTTTGGAAATACACGGTGGCAGTGGATTTTTCCTTCATGTAAGGCTTCTCCGCTGTAATCCATGTGTGCAGCAGAGCCGACTCGCTGCAGTCAGAAATGGTGGGGAAGTAGGTCCCTGAAGGGAGTGACCCGGCATCGTTCTGCTTTGGCGCAGCCGCCCCGTCGGCAGCTGAGGACTCCTGTGCATAATAGGACTCCCTGGCATTATCCTTGATATACTGAGCTTCCACGGAGGAGAGGAAATCTACCTCACCCTCTTTGCTTAAGGTTTCGAGGTAAGAGTCTGTCCCACCATCCAGGAAGGCGTCGGTGGCCAATCTTATGCTTTCGTTGTGGCTGAAATCCACTTTGTTCAGCTTCGGGGACTGGCTCTTGATGTCCTCCAGCCTCTTCCTTATCTTGCCCATGTGTCTGGAGTGGTTCATGGCTCGTTGTCGCAGCAGCCGATCTGCCGGGCAGGCACCATGCATATGTGTGGGACAGGCAGTGCAATCATCCTTGTTTGGGCACTGCATCCTGGCATGAAATCGCCTTGGCTGAACGAATTAACTGTGAATGAAAATAAAGAGATCTTATTACCGCAGGCAAATTCACACTCCCTGAATTTGTCTGTACAATTATCTTCAAAACAAACCTGAAGCTTGCTTCTCAGGTGGTGGTGTACTCCGGCAACAATCTGTTTCCAGATGGGACACAAGTGCAAAGCTGATTAGATTGCTTATCTGAGAGGCACCCACCTCAGCCCCAGGGCATACGAAGGATTCGAGTCGAATTTACCACGGCTGTCCGATTCGACTGTATTTCCCTTCCTGTCGCATCCTGTGAAATACGAGTGAGGAAAGCACTCAAGCAAAAGCAGGTAGGCTCCCAAGCATCATTGCACAATCTTCAAAACAGCTTGAGGCTTCTCTGTCTTCTCATAGTATTTGTTATGGAGAAAAAACAGTTCTGATGTTGAACTGGAACAGAGACAGCAGCCATGTCTTGTTCAGAGCAGCAAAAAGGGTCATGGGCTCCGGTCTGCACCTACATGCTGCCAGGCAGGCTTAAAAATAGATGTGAACTTCGTCACTGTGCCCCGTCTGTAGTATGTTGCTATTACCACATACAATTCACTCATCTATTTCTTTAAAGCTTTGTGACTACGCCATCCTATTAAAATACCCCTTCCCAAACATCCTTAATATTATGTGGAGAGAGGGTTGTGAGCTGGCCTCAAAGCATCAGAAATACAAACACTCATCACTTGATTGTTCACATTTAGGGCTGTTTGGTTGGTTTCTTTTTTTTTTTTTTTTTTTTTTTTTTCCAGGGCTGCAGCTTCTGGAGTCACGTTGTCCCCGTGGCAGCTCACTGCTGTGTCATTAGCAGGTTCGGAGCGGGGTGACAGGCCGGAGCCTCGGGGGAGCCGGGCTGGCTGGTCTGACCGAGGAGAGGCGGGGTGGGAAGGCACCTGCCCGAGGTCTCCGCACATACCTGTGTGCGTGCCTGGATGCAGAGGCACGTGTGACACAGTTTTCTCACGCGGGCTGGGCTGGCCCTCGCCCTGCGCTCTGTGTCCACGCACCCGTGTGCCAGAGCTCCAGAGGGGAGCGCAGGACCACGGCGATGTGCCAGTCCGAGCTCTCGGATGGGGGCACGTCTGAGCAGGGAGAGGGTCCTGCCGCCCTGGCCTCGGGAGCAGAGGTGTCCTCCGGGGAGCACAAGGTGGCACAGACTGAGTTTTTCAGGGCAGCTTCCCAGATTATGGGGCCGTGTCTATGCCAGATGCCTTATCGGGTGAAAAAAAATAAAAGTAATGACACGTAAGGATGAGACAAACAAACATATACAATAAGAGAAACGGCTATTAAATAGCTCGGATTTCCATCCCCGAGCCACGGAGGGCGGGACACACCCACGTGGGGCCGAGGAGAGGCGGGGCCGTCCTGAGCTCTGGGGTGATTCTGAAAACTACCCCGTCCCTCCTCCCGCCCCCAACATCCGCCCGCAGCTGCCAGACGCGGCCGAAGCTCACTAATTATCTCCTGACCTGTTCTGCGCAATTATGCTGAAAATGATGCCACCTAATTACCCTGACACGCCAGGACTGTGCCCTGCCAACGCAGATCGGGGCCAGGGACGGTACTGCCCGCCTCGGCCAAGGTCCCTCACTGTCAGTCCCTCACGGACAGCCGGTGTCCCTCGCTGTCACCCCGGTCCCCGCATGGCCACACTGGTTGTCACCACGGGACTCACACTGTCACCCCAGCGAACCCCCGCTGTCGCTCCGGTGCCCCGCACGGCCACCCCGCAGGATCCACCCCCGGGTGGGAACAGCGTGGGAGGAGGAAGGGCCGGGCCGGGCCGTGCCGTGTCCTGCCGCGGCCCCGGCGGGGAGCGAAGTCCCCGGTGCGGGGCCCGGGTAGGCTGGAGAGCCGGCCCGGAGCAGTTTCGTACAGCCGCCTCGTTAGCGCAGTAGGTAGCGCGTCAGTCTCATAATCTGAAGGTCGTGAGTTCGATCCTCACACGGGGCAAAGGCGGGCAGTTCTTTTGCTCCCGCCGCCTTCCCACGCTTTTAAGCGTCAGCAGACCCTCCCGACGCCGCTCGGACCCCTCGGCGTGTCGTCACTGTCGTGATGTACGAAGCTGTAGTTCCAGTTCCGTCTCTCCTGCTGGCGGGTTTATGGGAATAACTTGCGCGACTGTTCCACCTTTTGTCAGAGGGTTTCCTGGACCTGAGCCGTCTGCGAGCCCGTACAGGGATTTGGGGATTGGGAAGCAGGTCTTGCGGTGGGCTGTGGGTACACCCAGGGATGTGGGGATGGGGCAGTGGGTTCTGCGGGGGCTGTGGGCACACCCAGGGTCAGGCAGGGACCGGGAGCCGCTCTGGGGGCACTGCAGGGCACCGGGGCCGCCGGAGGGAAACATCCCGGTTTATGCACATTTACAGCTTTGACTGTTTACAAACCGTATGTGTGAACACACGTGGCCAAGGTGCCGGCCAAAAATTCCGGGGGGTTATTTTTTTTCCTTTAAATATAGAAATAATCCCATATAAACTCCAAGACAATAATCAGAAAAGCATAATTTTTCTCATGTACTTCCTCTGCCTCCCAGAGATGATCCTCACCTGTTACATTTTTCTCCTTTGCCAAGGAACGATGCCTCTTCCCTGCCAGGCTGTGATGAGATTGCCGCGGATCCTGGTCACTGCTAATGTGTTTCTAGTTCCAGACTTAGGGGATGGTAAGGTGAGGGTAACCAAGTACCTCTGATCTTCGTGTAATTTAAAGAGAATCAGGAAGACTGTTTCCAGCCCCAGGTGACAAGGATCTGCTGGGGACAGGTACCATCCCAGTGTTCTTATTTTTACAGGGCCAAGTCTACTCCCTTGTCAGCACTGTGTGTAGCAGTTATGAATTATTCACTTTATTTTACTTTGCCTCGTGCTTTTTTACTGTAATCCTACATGGAGTCCTATTCTTGGGTCAAAACCATTAGCTGTCAGTACCTTTAGCTGTATGAAGAGCAGTGTATTTATTGAGATCCTTTCTCCCCTGCTTTCTCATGAAATGAACCTGCTCATATGTATAACAAGCAGATACATCTCCAGCAGCAGAGGCTCCACACCTTCTCTGGGCCTTGGTTTCAGTGTTTGGCTCTTTGGAAATGATTTTTTTCTCTAAGTGCAAATTTCCCTGTTACAACTCGTAGAATCCACTTACACATCACTGACAAAAACACATTTTAACAGTGGTTTGTCTTCAAGTCATGGCAGGCACCTGAAAAAAGTATACAAATACTGCACAGGCAGAGCCCAGTGGTAAAGTAAGTGGTAAGTTTATTTATTATTTAAGTAAAAAATAACAAGAAGGTTACAAACAACACACACATTTTATATCCAGCATTTTTATAAAAAAAAATCTCCAAAAGCTGTTATAATAAACAGTCTATGATCACCCTGAATCACACAATACACATTTAGCTTTTCACTGATTAATAATTTGAAAGTATAGCTGGGGTCTGGAGCCAAGCAGCTCAGGGTGTCCACGTTGTAGCTGGGAAATGAGCTGGAGGGTGTCTACTTTTAGCCTGTGAGGTCAGCCTTTGTCTGAGCTGCCGGACTTCTGCCATCAGCTCCCGCTCCTGGCGTGCCAGCTCTCGTCTTCTGTCTAAAGACACTGAAGTGCAAGGAACTCGGACTTAGTATTGCAGCTAATGGTTTTCCATATACACTACAAATACCTACTAGAAAACAGGTATCTCTGGCACAGAAATGCTGTTTTTCAGTACCACTCTATGTGAGACAGCCCTCAGACCTGCAAAGATCAAGTTCTTTGAAAGCAGCACCTCTTTTGCTGCCAGAAGGTCAGATGCTAATGGGTGGCTACAGCAGGTCCATGGATACATGTTCCCATTGCCTGCAGAGTTTTGTACATAACGTGCATAGGATTTTAAATTGTGCTTTCACTGCCAGAGGGGCTAGGACAGCCCAGAGGAAATGATTAGACTAACTCTTGACTCCCAGTAAGATTTTGATGAAAGACAGCACTACATTTTCTCAACATTCCCAAATTATACCTAAATATGAAGATAGGAAAAGCATAGCTAAAATGATCAAGTCAGAATGCAATAAACTAGGCTGAAGTTTAACTGGGACTACTCTCATAATGTGACACGCTTCAGGCACTTCCTATGTGTGCTGGTAGCAAAGACTTTTTTTTCAGATGTGGAATAGAACACAACAATAAACTGGTTTACTATCCACTAAACACCTACACAACTAATAATGACTCAATCACACAACGAGGTGTTCCAGTCATGCTTCTGAAACTAAACATGAAAGAAAAGAGAGTCCTAACTTTGAAACTTACTGTGTGGTGATTGCACTAATGCAGATAAATCATTCAGACACATGTTTCCAGACCTCGGCACCTGCTGGACTTCTCTCTCTGTACGTCCGCCCTTTAAATCACACGGTCTCTCTGTGGAATGGAGAGAATGATTCTTTGTGAATTAAAACTGTGTACGTTTCTAGTGAATTTTCCTAGCTTGAGGTGAAACAGTTTTTCTTCAGGAAGCAAACCTAGACCAATCACTCGCTCCACCTAATGGCAAGTACAATTTGCTCAGAAATAGAAGTCAGTGTTTCTACTCTATGGGTCAAGGCTATGCATCACTGCACTTCATTTTAAGATATTACAGCTCTGTAATTTCATTAATTTCTTAAAATTCCCTTTAAGAAATTACAGCTCTCTAAGAAATTATATGTGCTGTTTCTTCCTATATAATTAATCTTCTGACAAATAGGCTACTAAGATCATGTGGAATATAGCCACTCATACTTGCAGTTCTAAGGAAACACCCATTTTAATAATGTGCATTTGCAAATTACTCTATGCCAAAAACATTAGGTAAATAAGGGCAAAGGCTGAAAATGTTTGCCCAAAGCAATACTAATCACCTAACCTTAATACTAATCACTATTTTTGGGTAAGCCTTGAAAACATGGCGGGGATAAGAGAAATATCTGCAAAAACACACAAATGCAGCATTTGAGAAAGATGTACTGGCCAGTTCTGAAAGCACATACATGTGATTTTCTTCGGTGAACAAACACTTGGAAAAGTCGCTTCTGGTATAATCCTGTATGTATTACAATGTATGTATGTATGACAACATTACTTGACAGAGGATTTCTAATGGATCGGCTTAAACTGAGCTAAACCTGCGTCCCTACCAAAAATGCCATTTATATTGTTGCATGTGATAGATATCAAACTGAGATTTCTTTCCAAGTCTGGCCTGATATATTGGTTTCATGAAAGAATACTGCCAAAAAGTACTTATGTAAAGGAGTTATGCTTAAGTTTATCCCTAATATTGGACACTTGGTTTGCGTTGGGTTGTTGAATGCTTCATGCCAACACCCATACAGAATTGCATTATCTATATGCTCACCGAAATAACCATCTTCCCTTTCCAGCTTTTCAGCCAATTCTAATGCATCATTAATTTTGTCATCTAAGAACTGCTTCCTGTGCTCATCTGCAGCAGCCGCCGCCTTCTGCTCTTCCTCTAGTTGAGCTTCTTTCTGTATAACGTCTTCCCACTGTGCAAGAGAGATATCAAATGTCTTCAATAGATGAGTTGCAAGGAAAAAGCAACAAGTAAAACCATCTGGATTATTACAGATTACACTTCACCCTTAATTCAAAATATATGTTATTAAGCTGTGTGAATGTTTTATTTGGAAAACTATCTCAATCAAACACTTGGAGAAAGGCAAAAGTCTTGTATCAGAGAAAAAAAAAAGAAAGGAACTTACAGAAATGGGAATATGCTTTCCCAAATCTAAAACATTCTCGCCAATTTTCTCTAGTTCTTCCAGAAACTTCCAGTCAAAACAGGAAAGGAGATTCCTAACAAAATATTTCTCTAGTATCTTTCAGCTTTATGGTCTCCACGTTATGGGCAAAAGACAGTTACCCAGTGTGCCAGGCCCACTCAGGAAAAGAACAAATACACATACCTTTTTTTCTTCTGTCTCCCTCATGGCCTTCAGCAGTTCAGCTTCCCTCACCCTGTTGTCATGCAGGAGCTTGACTATCTCTTCGTAGCACTTCTCACGGTCCTGGTCGTCGCGCCTCAGCCTCTGCAGCACCTGCAGCCTCCAGTCGGTGTCCACGCGCTTCTGCTCGGCTTTGGCTACGTTTTCTTCGGCCACCTAATGAAACACCTTTCTCACCAGCAATCCATTCAGTCTATTCCAGTTGCACAGCCTGACCTACAGACCAGGCAAGACGAACTGAGGTGTTCTCCAGTATCGCTGTTGGATGTCCCTGCCGGGAGGCTGCTCCTGCAGTGCCACTCGTTTACAGGTGCAGCTGACATGAGACTGATACCTGAGTGCCAATACTTTCACCCACATCCATCTGCTTCCGAAAATCAAATGCTGTTTACAAAAACTCAGGCCCATATGTTTATTTCTAGACAAAATACAAATGCAGATGCCAAGCATATGGGCAGTGGGATAGCTGCAACTATTTTTCCAACTGTGCAGTTACAAGTTCCGAGGTTGACAATCTGAACAATTCCTAATGTCAAGCTACACATGTTCATTACTGTGATCTAGAAGACAGCTTCTACAGCTGAATTTCCTGCCAAGTATTACCAACTGAAAGCTCGTTTAAGGCTTACTTTTGTTTTATTATGGTTACAAACAAAATATGTTCCTTAACGGGAGGATCACTTATTTTGAAAAATCACTTTTGAGACTTATATGCCTTCTAAGTGTGGGGAATTGAAAAAAAAAATTAATATTCCTGGCAGATACAGGGAATTTCAGTATTATACAGATGTTTCAGTATTATATAGATGACTTCAGTCAGATTTTTGAAAACCTCAGAACTTCAAACATAGCATCCTAATATATTAATACAGGTATCTAGAATTTAGATTTCTTTAGAAAATATTTCCATATTAACTTGAACTAGTTAATTGCAATCAAAATACTATTAACTAGTACTACTTGTACTAGATAACATACTGGCTACCCCAAACACATGTTAAGATCCAACCATCTTACTGTCTGAGCTTTCTGGTTTTCTTCTCTATCTATTTCCATCAATCTCTGAACATGATGATCTTCCAGATCCACCTTTCTTTGATGGGCATCCACCTTTTCTTTCATTTCCTTCATAACTGCCTCTTGATCTTTGATTAGATTCTGCCAAACACACACAAAAAACTTACTGTTGCTAAGCTACTAGCCCACATTTGTGATTATGTCTCTTTAACATTTATTAAATTTCATTAAACCAGTATTTGAATATATCCACACATCTCATCCCACTACATATCATAACTGTCCAAGAAAATGATAGTTTCTGCTGTTTTATTAACTTGGAATTACACTGACACTAGAGTCATGACAGTGGTCCCTCAGGCTGATACGGATGTAATTCCAGTCTTTGGATTACAGTGGAGCATAAAACCAGAATTCCAACTTAAATGAATTAGATTCATCATGAAAATATTCTCTACTTTTATGGCAAATTTTAGCCAAAACCTCAAAATGTTTCACAAATATAAATTGTGTTTCGTGGTACTGGGACTTATAATAAACACATCTGCAGCTTGAATGCAGAGATGATTTGCCAAAGTAGTACAAAACAGAAGCAGATCTAGAAGGAGCATTTTAACTCTTACCGTCTTCTTCAGTTCACCAGGGCAAATCTACACAATTTTCTGGAAAAGAAATAACCTCTTCCCATGCCTCTGGGAATCTATTGAGCAGCTGAGGCAAAGTGAAGAGACATAACCTTCTGAGCTGGAATAAGCCACTCACTGATGGCAGCAAAACAGTTCAGGGCATGGCAGGGAAAGCCTGTCTGCACAGACTCTTGTGGGGAGATAGATATCCTCAGTTAGTTAAATAATTGCCACCCTGCTAGAATAAAGAGGATGATCACTGTAGAATTAGTTCCCCTAAAGAGCTGACTTTACATGTCCTGGAATACAGATTAGCTTAGCCTGGTTTGTGTTATGTAGCCACAATACAAATGGCTGTGTATTTAATAAATAGATGCTAACAGAAATTTACCCTTTATGCTCAGCATGGCTTACAGAAAGTACATGGCAACATCTTTAAAAAAACCACATACAAGCAGACACATGTTTCAAAATAAGGGTTAGATAGGTGAGTGTCCACTTCATTCCATTGGATCTACACACACACACACGATGGGCACATGCAGCTATGATTTCTAAACACTTAACTTACTGTTTCTAACCAAACCAGACATTTCTAAAGCCTTCCATTGGCATCCTTCCTTTTCAGTAATTTATATTAATTATTTATAATAATGAACTCATATTTAACTTTAAACAGTATTATTGGTTAAAGCCCTTTATTATTTATTAGAGATCTCTCTTAATTATAAGTCAGTCATGTCAGAAAGAAACTGCACATTCCCAACAAACCATCCATTCCTTTTTTGCTTAATGATGTTGTTGGCAACTAGACAGTTTTTCATCAACTACATCAATCTGCTATACTGTTCTCTCCAGAA
Source organism: Lophotriccus pileatus (assembly GCA_035583135.1). Taxonomy (NCBI): domain Eukaryota; kingdom Metazoa; phylum Chordata; class Aves; order Passeriformes; family Tyrannidae; genus Lophotriccus; species Lophotriccus pileatus. The sequence goes on along the minus strand of JAWWES010000081.1, from coordinate 139,418,743 downwards.
AACGTAGATATATCTGGATATCACAGATGAAAAGGTGTGAGTTTCTGGGATGAGGAACACATTGTTATAGACTTACATGTTTCTTGCTTCCCCCAAGCAGCTGAACACACAGCTAAACCCTGCAGCAACCAAATGATACCTCTGCACAGGGTAAGAATAAAACAGGGAGGATACGAGTATTTTCACCCCAAAAAATCAGATAATAGTGCGTTCTGCAAATGCTTTTATCAACAGAGGGTTTATTCTAAACAAAAAGGTATGAAAGAGGAAAAGGAAAAGGAAAAAAAAAGGCCTCCTTTTTCCTGACAGTCTGGTTGAATGAACACAGCTGAATCCAAGAACTTTAAAGGAAGAACCATTAAACATAAACATGTGTATAGCTCCCTAACAATTACCTGCTCAAAAAGTTGTCTTTGTGATTCAAGTTCCATCCGTCGTATTTCTACATCCTGAACAGCAGCAGCTGTTTCCTGCTCTCTCATGGATGCCTTGAGAAGAGAAACACATGAAAATATAGTAAAAAAATTCTTCTCCCTTAAAAAAACATTGTCAAGAATGTGCAACCCCCCAAGCTATACCCTCTCCTAAGTTCTAGTTAACCTTCTGTCATAGCATGAACAACAGAAAATATTGCCCATCAAAAGCTCAGGGCAAGGTGGAGAAGAGGCATAGGAAGATTTTTGCATCCAGCCAAGCTTGTTAGGGAAATGTCAGGCTTGAACTAGTGCTGATAACCTGCCAGATGCAGCTCTGAGTCGAATAAGGAGTCTCTGAGCCCAGAAGGCTGTGGAGAACAGCAGACAGGTGGGGAGCGGCCACTTGGCAGAACCCGTGCTGAGCTGGAGCTAACGAGTCTCACAGCGCCCTGACTGCGGGAACAAGCAGGCACTGTGCACTGTGCTCTGCAGAGTGTGGTGCTGAGACACAAGGAACAGCCCTGCAAAGGCTCCATTCATGCCCACGAGGTTCAAAAAGCTTCCATTCTCAGCATCACATGCCATGGTCCCTGAGTTGGTAACATGGAAACAGAGCCAGGCCTGGCCAGAGGCCACTGCAGAGCCTCCCAGTCAATGGCAGAGTTAATTTGCAATCTGGACATACAACCCACAGCTGAAAATTCACTAGCCCTTTAAGGAACTTGTAACATTTTTCAACACTGCCAATAATCAGATGAATCTGACTTTTCTCAGGAATTTTGCCAGTTAAAGCAAGCCAGTAGAACACACTAAGGGCCAAAAAAAACTGTTAAATTATGCATTTACCACTTAAAGCAGTCCATCTCATGCTAAATACACCTCTGGCCTCAAAAATCACAGTATATCAACTAAAATTTTAGTCATGCATGTTTTCCTTATTTATTTTCACTATTAAACCTTCTAGAAAAGAATTGCTTTAGCAACACTCAACCTTTCTTGCAATTTCGTCATCAAGACGTTTCAGTTCCATTTGAAGCTGATCTTGCTGGTAGTTCAGAAAACGCCTTCTTGAAGCATCTAGAAGCTGTAGTTCCTTTACTCTCAGTTCTCTTTTCACAGCACTGAGTCTTCAAAGCCAAAACAGAAACAAGGGAACTTGTATATGTAAAAGGTCAGTACCAAAGAGCACAAACTTACAGTGCAGTTAGCCATTAGTTACTAGGAACTCATCTCTTAAGTTATTAAGTTTAGGACATTTCTTTCATTCATGTAATTTTTCCAGTTTTCATTTGTGAGACAAAACTAAATTTACAGAAATACAAACATCCTTTAATGGCAATGTCCCCAGTTAAGCTTTCAAATCCTGTGACCTGTTTCTGTTCCACTTTAATAAGCACTAGTTTAGTATTGCAACAATCCAAAACTGGAAATGCTCCTTAGAGTAACTTCAGTGTCCTGGTACCTCTTGCTGCACAAAAGTAGTCCTAAGTTTATTTGGTAAATATCAAACTCTTTCAAGGAACAAACCCATAAACTAAAGAATTAGTTTTAACTTAGCAAATAAAGGCTCGCTGCTTTTTTTAAAAAACCTCTGTGGTTACAGAGGTTTAAGAGACGTTCTCACAAAAGTGGTGGTTAAGGACAGGGTTTAGCAGTGGACTTGACAGTGCTGTTAATGGTGGGATTCAAAGATCCTTAAGGTCATTTCCAACCTAAATGATTCTACAATTACTTTTAGCTGATTTAAGAAACTACGGATGTGTTGAAATTCTTTTAAACCTTCACAACTGCAAAACGTACAAATTTACAGTTCAGCTTCATTACTATCACAGCTGTTTGCTCATCAGCTGATGCATAAAGCAGTCTTTTTTCTAGGTTCACAAGAAATACAAGACTGTACAGTCACTGGTACTATAGCAACACTCATATTTGCAGTGTGGGTCAGTGTGAATCTGAAGTCTCAGTGTGCAAACACACAGCAATTACTTAGCTTTAGAGTACTCCCAATCCAAAGAGACCAGACAAAAGGCTTGGAGCTGAGAAAAAAAATATGAAGTGACTTGACCTCTAATCTGCTGTATTCCCTCAGGCAAGGCAGTAATACAACCCAGATCACTTGATTCTCACACCAAAATATGACCCGGCAGACCACAGTTATCCCACATTGCAATTTATACAAATTAGTGGTTATTTCTCCTTTACTTGTGGTTAAAAATGTAATAGCAGGATGCAGTAGCCAGACCCCTAATGCTTCTTATATTACAATACCTCTGCCTCTGTTCTGCCAACCTCTCTTCTTCTTCCAGCAGCATTTTCCGCCTCTGTTCTTCAGCTTCTCGAAGTAATTTCTGCTTTTGATACCAGGCTTCATCTTCTGCTTTCTGTTCCTCTGCTTTGGCTTCTGATTCATGTGCTAATTGTCTAAATGGAAGGAGGTCACATGTTAATAACTCAAGCCAAGTATCAAGAAATTACTTGATTACTTAGAAATTGATGACTGTATTAGCAAAGAACTGCTGAAATGAGACATGACATAATATGGCATCCCCTTTGTACCGATAAAGTACACGAGGAGGAGTTACAATACTGACTGTTAGAGACAAACATGGCATTGCAGATGAGTGCAGGTATTTTCTTCTTCAGATTCTTAACAAAAACTAGTTTCTAAAGGTGCCTTGGCATCATGGTACCCACTGATTTCAATAGCAAGCTAAGAACTCACCTGTGGCCCAATATTTTTTGCGAATTAGGAAACATTTTTAGTTTAAGATAAAACTGATGATTTAACTTAAAAATGTGTCAAACCAAATAATACCGAACCTTTAGCAACAATTTAAAGTCATCTTCTGAATTTTCTTTCTTGTCTCTCTTCTCAGGCATATGCATTACAAAAGAAAAAGGCAATTGTGTCCACCTGTCCCTCCCAGTCTGAGACTGTCATCAACTTTCCCATTAATACCTCTCTTTTAAGTATTCCATTTCATCCTGTCTGATCCTCTCCCATTCCTGGGCTTGATAATCCACAATGAACTTGGGATATTTATTAAATACAGGGTACTGTCCTTTTGTGAGTGGTATAAAGTCCTCAAGCATTCGCTGTGGATGGATGTGCAGTGGTGTAGCCTCCATGAGACGATAGGCTTCCCTAATCACAGCTGTGATCTCCAGGTTGTTACGGTGATGAAAGAAATACTGTAAGAGACATGCTTCCATTTACATTCTACAAAACATTATGCACTTTAAGGTATTTTTACATAAATATAAATTTATTTTTAATAAACCTCTTTGGGAATAATTAGGTAAGTTAGCAAGATCTGTATTTCAACAGTGAATTTAAAAAGGGTTTATTTAGTTATCCCTACAAGTTCATAAAATATTACCAGCTCAAATGACTTTAACCAAAACCTCTTTGAGTTGTGAAAGTACATTCTGGTTCTCTTCCTTCTCTTCATATGGCTGTTGTGTAAGGGATCTGGAAAGCTAGGTGTCAGTTTAGAGTGTTCCACTGCCCAAACAGACACTCCTACCACTGGATGAACCTCCCTTGGCTTTTGGTGTTCAACCACGAAGCTTGGAAGTTTATCTTCTTGCAGGACTATTCTTCCTGTCAAAGATCTTATTCACCAAGAAAATATCTAAATTGGTCATTACTAAACACAGCAATAATGTTATCTCTTCAACATCAGTCAAATTGACTCTAAAAGCACATTTTAGAGGCGGAACCCTGTGTTTGCCTACAGAAATGTTTTCATGAGAAAAAAACCTCCTTCTCCCATGTAAGGCTAAACATAAGGGAACATTTTCATTTAGCTTCAGAGAACATGCAATAATACTGCCTAATTCTGCAAATCTGAAAACAGGATTATGAAACAACAGCACAGAACGATTGTGTATTGTCTCCAGAGGCAGAAGTCCATATTAGATCCCCCCAAAAAAGGGCAGAATTATTTTGTGGTCGACGAATTATTGAAATTTACAAAATGGCTTTTAGTGGCATTAGAAAGCTTATGAAAGCTTTTAAAGTTCTCCTTGCATGAATCTGCAGGAAACTGTTTTACTGCAGGAAAGTGTCTCACTGATTGTATATTTGTCAAGTATCAGATGACTTTGTTCAGAAACATTTATTAATATATTAATGTGGAAATGAAACATCTCCTTCTAACCCCTCTAACAATGTTAGATACAGGTACAATGTTTTGTACATCTCATGACTGACTTAAATACTAAGAGGTTTACCTCAAAATCCTCTGCTTGATTACATTGAAGCAAGAGAGCTCTGGAACATATAATATAGGCAACAACAATCATTAGAAAGTATGAAGGATGATTGGAGAAGATATTGTCAAAGACTTTCAGCCATTCTTCTCTTGTTAGAACCTCAGATAACAGTGTTTCTAGGAGAGGCCAAGCATAAACCTAAATTATTTGGGAAAAAAGATAAAATAATCCATTAGTACAATTTTACCATCCCTTTTAAAGAAATAATATGATTTTTCTTGTCTTATACAAGAATCTATTGATTTTTGAAAGAAACAGGAAATAAACCAGACCATTTGAAGATAAATTTCATCACCAACTATAAATACTCAGAGTTAATACGGGGTGATTACAAATATGTTTCTTATTTCACAGGATGTCTAAATGTTCTGTTTAAATTTGTGAAGCGAAAATCATCCCTAATGATAAATAGGAATTACAAAATTAATTTATCACACTTATGTTCACTTAAAAAAATAAAGGTACATTTATAATTTGATAAGTAGATTTTCAAACAATATGGAGTTGAAACCAAAGAACTTCTAAGAACCACAGTCGCATGTGTATGAGATTTATGATCATGGACAAGAAAAAACAGCAGGAAAGCAACGATATATTCTTTACACTCCCATATCATTCACTGTTATTTAAAGAAAACTTCCCCAAAATATAACTGCATCAAAATAAAAAACTAGTGCCCTATTATTCACTGCAGTACATTTTTGTATACAAAAGTTGGCTAGAATATTACCTGTGAAGTCACATTGTATTTTATTAAATGCTGGAGTAGTTCTTTATCATGATGTGCCAAAACATTTTCCATCATACTCAGGACATTAACTGGAGGATTGGGAAAATATTCAAACCAGTGCTGACAAAAATTAACTGAAAAGAGAATAAAAAGCCCAACACAATCCACTGTAATCCAGAGTGACAGACTCTTGACAATCTTCAAGTTTGGTTACAAAGGCAATGAATTTAAGAGGTAGTTTCAGGCAGCAAAGGCTGTTTAAGATACTCCCATCTCTTCTCTTTCCTAGCATCTATTCCTAAACAGTGCACTGCTCCTCCAGCTGCACTGGCATGAGTTTTCCTGTCAGCACACTGTGAATCAGACGAAAGAACTAGTAAAGCTCAAATATAAAAAGAAAAAAGTCTGTGTGCTGTGGGACTAAGGCACTGAAGGCAAATGGGAATACTTAAACCAGTATTTCTGCCTCATGAAACTACAGCCTGGATCAAGTAAGTTTTAATGCACTAAGAATAATTTCTGTAAACTTGGATACTTGTCCACTAACAGCACGTGTGTGCAAAGCGGGTGCCTATGCTTGGCAGCACGTATCTTCTGCAGACTTAGCAGCAGCTGCAACAACTAATTTAAGTGTAAAGCACTTTAATTTAGAAGGTTTCTTCAGAAGACAGCCACAGCCAGTGTTCAGACAAAGGTCTAGTTTTGAGTTGCTACATGCTTAGGACAGCTAAGCACAGTAAAACCTTGAAAGAGATCATTCCCCTTTGACTGGGAGCGGGTGAGGGGGTGGGTGGGTGTGACCACTTTTCCCATGTCTAAGTGACCTCATTATTATGATATAATTATGCTTAGATACACTTGGTTTTGCTGATTAGACTTTACAAGTACTATTAAAACTGCTAAGTTTTTGCTGGATACACTGCAAAAGGAAGTCTAACATCTTGAGGTTTTTGTTTTAGGCACACAGTTGCTACATATTAATTAAAACACTGCCTGGTGACCTCTTAGGAAATACCTCATTCATTTCAGCAGGAAATGCTCTTTTGCATTGGAAAGCTTAACCATGTTGCAGCATATTTGAGTTTTTAAAATCATTGCTTACCTACTACTGTTGCAACAACTTCAAAGCAGATCAGCGGGTTGTTCTGGAATAATTTTACAAATGGGAATGCCAGCAAAGGAATATAAGGTGTCTCAGCAAAGATAGCAGACCAGTGAGCTAGAGCTGATAAGGTCCTGTGCACAAGGGCAAACAAGGGTGTAGAAAGCATCAATATAAAACCAGACAAAAATATAATGTGTATTTTAGAACCACAACATAGAAAGATCGTGAACTTCAAGACAGATACAGGATTGTATGAGTTATCAAAACAAAATTACATAAGGGCACTACTATTTCATGTTAGAATTTTCCTTACAGCTGATTCCAGCTCACTGGATATATTTCAGATCACTATATGAAAATAAAAATCTATAATATTTAAATAAATACAGATATATATTTTACCTCTGTAGAACTCTCAACAGTTTCCTGCTTTTGATGGGATACTTATTGTGAATATTTACAAATGCACTGTGAGTTCCCTTATCTATTAGGCTACTGAATGCCAGGTGGTTTTCAGGAAGTTGTAATAAGGAACGCCAAACAAACATCCTGCAATTAAAAGGCAGCCTTAGTCAAGCAACTTCTCTTTCATAGGCCAGTAAATGCAAGCAATTTTATTTTGTGCAAGCATGACCTTGCACACAAAAAATACCTGTACTTCGCTGGATATTCTCCAAATCCTTTCAATAAGGCTCGGAGACGTTTCTTGTTTAATCCACCTGGCAATTCATTCTACAAAATAGGGGATCAACAATAAATGTAATGATTTGCTCTCTTTTGCACTCTAATCGATGATAGTAGTGAAATACTGAAGTTCCTGACATAATATTTAAAAAGTCAAATGTCTACTGCTATTTGTTACATAGTCCTAGGTATTTCAACAACAAAGAAAAGATAATTCAAAACATCATTTATTATCTTGTGAACTCAAGGAACAGCTGCCACTGATTTCAGTGAGAAGCAGACCCTAACTGACTAAACCACATACATTTAAATGATGGATATAGCAAACCATAAGGAACACTGACATAAGGATAAATCATATGGTGACATGTTACAGGAGGATATATGTACACACAGATATGTGTTTGTATATATGTGTGTACATAGGAGACACAAGATAAAGGCAGAGAAAATGGCGCGGTGATGACACATGGGAAATAAATTTAACAGTAATTTATCTTCTAAATAATTAATAAAAATTAAATTATTCTAGGCAGACATTTTAGAGGTGCCAGTTTGCTAGCAGGGAAGCAGATCAGATCTAGCAAATATCCAAATGTGTCACAAGTTGCTTGAACAACCTCAGAGGTACCCCAAGCTGACTGGAGGCATCTCTGGCTGTGTCACATACTATAGGAGTATGGGCTAAAGAGAGAGAAAATGGTACTAAAATATCCTTAATCCTTTCTCTGCTTAAACATCCACGTGCATCCGTGTCTGAACTTATTCTTTAAAATAAATGGCAATGAAATTTAAATGCTGCAGACTGGAGAACAAAATATTTGCAACTTTTTCCTACCTCTTTATTTTCAAGGGATGCGTTTCCTTGCAGTTTTAGTAATCTGGTTTGAATTTTGCTTCTTTTGGATTTCCAAGGCCCCTCTGACCTTCCTGAAGTCACTTTCATTATAAGTTTATTTGTCTCTGACGTGCACTTGGACCCATCTTGTACAACTTTGAACATGGATGATGGAGGCTAATATTAAGTGCAAATACCTTGGTTAAAACATTGTAAGACAGATTACATAACACTGTAATTTGTTGTTTATTTTACATGCCACATTTCTGAGTTTGATGACCATAGAAAAAAGAATAGAAATACATTTCTACCATAAATATATATGGATTGTATACTTCTGAAAAAGAACGTCAGTGAATAAAAACTGCTCTAACTATAAGAAGGTTTATGTAACTTCCAAACCAACTCAATCATGTTATTTCCTTGCTTAGCAAACACTAAAATATAATTTGAATAGTACAGATGTGTATCATGTACTGTTAAGGTTATTTACTTTAGTGTGTTTCTCAGTGTCATTAAAATACTTTGCATTTCTATAGCACCAGTTAAAAAGAATACAGAAGACCTTTACAAACTCTAATTAGTCTTCAGTGTCAGGCAGGTATTAATTAATTCAGTGCTGGAGATTGGGAAAACAAGTAACGAAGTGGATCTCCCAGTTCACGTCAAACCGTCAGCAAAAGTGCAAATGGAATGCATGTGACACCTTTACACATCCTTCCTCAGCTCCAACTCCATCATTACCAGAGCTGGTTACTGTTTACTTCAAAGACGTGGTGATTAAAGATATGTGGAATTCTGGATTTAGAAACCTGACTCCCATTAATAAATTACTTTAATGAAATAAGAACTGGTATTCAGAATGTTTCTTGTTCAGGAAAGATTAGGGGTATGGTTGTGCCATAAATCATGAACGCTGGTATCCAATAACACAGTGAGAAGAACAAAATCACCAGTAACAAAAACACCATTCATGCCCACAGTTTAAGAGAGCATTACTTGCCAAACTTTTCCTATCAGAAATGGAACAGAAGCAGCACAATTATGCTGCTTCCATTTTTCCCCAAACATCATTCCACAAAGAACTGATCCATAGAAATCGCTGTAGAAAGAAATACCATCTCCCTCTTGTTCCAACACCAGAAACACAGTGATATATACACCTTAAAAACATCAAATTACCTGGCAGACTGGAGAAACTATGAAGGAAACTCTACAAACCACTTTTTCTAAATTTGTATCGTTAAATATGGCACTCCAATACGTGTCTGCAAACTACTGCTGGTACAAAAGATATGTAGAGAAATATTAACTTCAAGGGGATTTACTGCTATTTTAAAAATGTAAAACACTCTACCTTATTTCCTTCTTGAGTCAAAGCTTGGACACTGTATAAGTTAAGGCTTCCGTTTTCCATTACTGATGCAATATACCGTCCATTGGGACTGATTGCTGCTGTGCTAATTCCCTCTTCAGGACTCCCAATCTCAAAAAGGAGTTTGCATGTTTCTACATTGATAAACCTCATAATATTATCTTGACTTAACACTCCAAGGACCTGTAAGTTAAAAGGATCCCTCGATTAACATTGTCAGTTTAAATCAAAGTGGAATATCCAATCCAGCAATGACATTCCATTAAGCTAAAGAGCAATTGAGCAAAGATTGGGTGCAATCACTTTCCTTTTGTTTGGTACAGGCCCATATCCCCAGTGTCCCCCCCAAAGCCCTCAAAGTACAGGTCTTGAATCAACTAACCAAATATTCCTGTCTTAAAATTTGTAAAAAACCTGACCTGATTGGAGCCCCCATCAAAACTGTCAGGGAGGAATTCCAGGTGACGGACAGCTCGCACTTTCTCAGGCATCTGGATTATTCTTATCAACCGCTTTGATTCCAAACACCATAAGTGAAGATGATTTGATTTTCCCCCAGCTACAAAGGTCCGGCCATCTCTGGATCACAGATGAGGTAAAGTTTCCATCAGCATACCATAATTTAAGTTAGTATTAGCTAAAGAGAGAGATTGTACATTTTCTTCTAAGCCCTCAAATCACTTTTGAATCTGCCATTATTTTTTCATACTCTCCCAGAAGAATAAAATACCTCTCAAACAATAACATTTGCTAAGGTAAAGGATAGTTTAAACCTTATTTTAGTGGTCATTAAAAATCAACTTTATTTATTTCAACTGCTATTGGACTATAATAAACACTGCTATTGATCTTTGCTGAAAGTACCAGTCACAGCAGACTTCAAAAGCTTAGCTTATTATATAGCTCCATACTTCCATAAAATATTACAAATAAAGAAGGAGAACCTGTTTAAAACCACAGTTTTTGTAGTCTGCCTTAGAATGTTTAAAATAGCAATTTACCTGGTAACTGCAAACACCTTATAAAGTAATACAGAACCTTCTACAGGAGATGGCAACTGGTATTTACAGTGAAGAGTATCAAATTCCCATGCAAAAACAGAATTATCTTTGAAACAGCTGAGAATGGTGTTACTCAATGGAAGAAAAAAAACCTGGAAGAATATGGAAAAGAAAAAAAAATGGGATGTTGTCAAAGGAGTACACTCTAAATTGAACCAAAGTGCATGGCAAAATAAAACATGGCAGGAAATCATGACTGTGTGGCTGTCGCTGTAACTGTGCAAGGCTCAGATCCCACAGGCAGCCTGGGACAGCCTAGAGAGGGGTGAGCCTGCTCTCCCTTGCATTGGTTCAAAACTTGTCATACCCTTTGCTAAGCCAGTTTAACTTGCCCAAAATTACACAAATTTTATCTGTTTTATCTTTATGACTGTTAAAGCTGTGTTGTGGAGGTTTCTGGTGGGTGCCAGAGAGGATGCAATATAAGTAGTGGGAACATAAACCCAGGAGCAGGAGGGGATGAGAGACATGAGCCAGAACTGCTCAGTGAACAACTGCTTCCTGCATCTTCTACAAACTAAAAAGCATTCAAATAGTACCAAGAGCCTATGAATGCACTCTCTGAAGCATTCATCTCTAGACTCAAACTCCTTAGTTTTGCATTAAACTATTAAAAGTAAAAAACGTTGTAGAATGCTTAGCAATGTATTCTTCAACTATGAACTTGCAGATTTTACTGAGAGGATGAATAAAGATTTAAAAAAAAGGTCTGTAAATATATATATATTTCAATTATTCTGAACATGTTTATTGTTTATATGTAACCAAGGAAAAAATCTGGATTATTTACATTTTTGGATGTCATCAAATACATTCTTGTTTAGTGATAAATTATGGGTTTAGATCAGAGGTTCTATTTTGGCAGCAGCTCATGCAGCTTCAGCAAATTCCCAGTATGTATAATTTTGAATGTGAAACTGAAAATGTCTTCTGATATCTGAACATGCAGGGACTACCTGAAGTACTCACTGGCTGAAATTAACAGCCAGTGCTACAAAGTTCAGAGTTTTGGACTGAATGGTCTCTTGGGGCCTTGAAAATCTGTAAAATCTGGATAAGTGGGATAAGATTCATCTTAGTTACTGAACGCTGGACACTCAAGCCAAATTGGCAGTGAACAAAAATTACCTGTAGGAAAAGAGCTGCCTCACCTACCACAGTCACTTATTTTCAGATAGACTGAGCTGTCTGTCCTCCTTCAGAGGGACCCTGAGGAAGACTAGACAATGAACTGAGACCAGATGTCTGTCATGCAGATGGATGAAGTTTAAATTTGGGCAAACTGGACTACTGAACAGCTTCTAATTTTCTGCTTTGCTGTAGAAGAATACCCCAGGATGGTCACAAGCAGCTGTTGAATAAGCAGTGATGCTTTGGAAATGGTCACTACAGATGTGTTGTCTGCTCCTCTCTCCTTTGTTTCCCCTGCTGTCCATACACTGTGCAGCTCAGTCTCTCTTTTTAAATTAGCTTTGCCCCCCACCAACTTAACAGAAGGCCAACTTAATGTTGGGCTTAAGTAAAGAGGCACCAAAAAGCACATGAGATTGATGACTACTCCACTGGCTCAGACAGCGAGCAAGAATCCAGCTTTAGACACTGAGTGTCAGGGCTGCAGTCTAACAATAAATCTAATCTTCAATGAAGCATTTACTTATCTGTATGCCTTAAATCATGGCATGGGAATAAGTATCATTATTCTAAAGACAGGAAAATGAAATCCAGATCATTTGCATAATGTCCTATCAGAGATGGCAGCACAAAAAAAAAAACCAAACAGCAGGCTCCTGATTCCCAAACACAATTTATTAATTCAATTCCTGTTTGGCTTTAAACGTTGTTTCCATACTGTAACATCCTGATCCTACCAAATTGCAAGAGCCATTTGTCAATAAGAAATCCCTACACATGGCCTACACAAAGAGAGATACTGAGTAGTAGAAGGATCTTGCCCACTAAAGAAATGCAGCCATCTTTGGAGGGGAAATATTATAATTATTTTAGCAACATGCACTACACAACAATTTCAATAAAACAAGCAAACAAAGATGCATGGATCATCTTTTATGGTAATTGCTAGGTGATTGTTTTAAGCTGTCAGAATTTCTGCCTGACCTAGAACAGAGTGAAGGCACTCAAATGAATAGCCTGCAAAATCAGCATGGCTTTTTAGTGACCAGCCTGACCAGAAGTTTGGTTTGAAGTGGTGTTTGTCAGAGTATTCACTGCAGGGCAGCGCCTGTGCAAGGCATGCCCAGGCTCTGCGTCAGGGCTTTCCGTAGTACTTATGCCACAATGTGACATTGGGTGGCGCAGGCAGACCTGTTTAAAACAATGTAACTCTAAGGCAGACCTATTTAAACCATTCCCTGACATAAACATGTCATCCTTCTCATCCCGTGCTGTCCCAGCGTGAGTGTCTGTGCAGCAAACACAAGCAAAGAAACCATTGGGCTGAAAAGCAGCAATTTCTTTTTGCAGAGTTCCTTTTTCAGCCTCGTGTGTTCCCACACTCAGTTCTGAGTGTGCAGACAGAAGAGCAGCTTTGGAATAAGCTGCTCTTTGGAATGGGGCAGGTGGTGGGGATTGCTGGAAGACACCACTGTGACACCAAAACTGTTTTTAACAACACCCTTAAATCCCACTATCATCCAGGTTGGTCCTCTGAGCCCACCACAGGTCAAAGTAAGCTCAATCTAAAACATGGCTCCAACTTCCAGATTAAATTGGGTAGTAAAGGTAATATCCAAGCAAGTTTTGAGTATCTCTGAAGATGGAGGTTCCTTAAAAGTTCCCAGCAGATCTCTGCAACTATTGAGTCATGATTTCAGTGGCTGGGGTGATGTGTTAGGATGACAGTTAAGATGATATGCCCAAAGAAGATAGAAAAGATTCAGCTGTATTTTAAATAATATTTACAAATAATGTGATTTCAATATGTGGTGTTACACCTGCTGAGGTGTGCTTTTTCACCCTTTTAGCAATTGCTCTTTACTCACCTTCTGTATTCCCACAGACTGACGAACATTCAGCTTTCTTATTCTTTGAAAGGTGTCCAAGTCCCACAGTTGTGCCGTGTCAGTGGAAGTAGTGATGGCATACCTGCCTGAGCCATGCACAGAGATGGAAGACACCGATGAATCGTGGCCTCTCATCCAACTAACTAACTCCTTGCTTTCTGCAGAAGTTGTTGGAAAAAAAATGGAAAGGATATGAAAGTCATAAAGAACTACTACCTTAGTTGTATTGCCAACACTATGCAGTGGAATAGACTTTTAAACATTACTAGTAAACAACCATTTACCATCACAGCCCAATAAACAAGAAACAAAGGTATCAGTCTTCACATAGCTATTATACCTTAGAGAGGCATAACCTTCTCCACATCTCCAACTAACAGATAAGTTATGCTCAGTTACAAACAGAAAGCCAACTTGCACAGACTTGTTTAATTTAGCCTAAAAATCAATCTTCAAAAGCCACGAACAATGCAATCAGGTAAGTTCAGCATGCCTCAGAGAACATCTAATGTGAACATCCAATGTGAACATCCACAGTAATCTCTAGAAGTTGAGACTGAATGTTCTAGTCAGAATTCTCCACTTGTTTTTACTTGTGGAATGTGTGAGTGATTGTGCAGCTATTCACAGGTGCCAGGAAGAAAGGTTTAATGATAACGGGCTATGACTACAGAAAGGTACAGTCAGAAAGCAACGCTTCATTAATTCTTTTAGGATCCAAAACATTTTTATACTGTGCACTGCACACTAAGGAAACGGCTCCTCTGACTTCATTGTCTCCCACATGTGACTGCATGACCACTGATCTTCCCTCAGCAACCAAACTGCACTTGTGGCAAATACAGTTTACATGGGTGGTTTGCCTGACAGCCCATGGGGTGGTTCCAGCTGACCTACCAGATTATGAGACACTACAACTGCACTTTTGATAGGTAAAGATCAATTCAAGAAGAATGAATTGTCAATGCCCTTCACCATTTAACTTCTAATCAAGACAGAGACACGCAGCTGGCCTGTGAAGTTACTTTTTAACACTGCTTTTGAACGAGGATAGAGAACTACATGAATGCTCAAAACTATTGACAGTTCTTTTCTTGTATACTGTCACTTTGTTCAAATATTTTACTGTAAATATAATTACAAACTGGTTCAGTTGCTAAACTAACATACTGTCAACTGACTTTGACTTTATTATAATAGAGCACCTCATTCTAAGCAAACATATTCAGAACTCCTTAAAAAAAAGGTAACATACATAACTGTGATCTGTGCTGGACTTCAGTTAAAGAGATGCTTGGGTGACTTAGTGGGAACAAAGAACTCTGGCAAAGCAAAGTGTTGATTTAGGTTCATTTACCCACAGGACTATAACCCACATGGACCTAAACTTTTCTTTTTTGGACAGATGGCATGAAATATACAGAATGATTTCCAATAAAAAAACTGTCCAAGAATTCAAGATCAAAACTAAAATTATATAGGTTTTCATGCCAATCCCTGAAATTTCACCTTACCTGTATCAAAGCACTTAACAGAATAATCTGCCAAAGCCACCAGGAACTCTGTCTTTCTGCGAAGATTAAATGCCAAAGCAGTGCAAGCCTGCATCGTTCGCTGGACAAGGTTGAACCTATTTAAAGATACATTCTCATTGTTCTCATTTGGTTCATGGTGAAGCAATACTTGAAGTGAAGTAATAACTTAATCAGTGTCAATATATATTTCACCAAGAAAAAAAATAAATCAACTGGGAAGGAATAATTTTAAAACTCAGTAGCGAAAAGTTGAAAAGACTGGTTGATGTATTTCTGCAAATAAAAACCCACTAGTTTATTGCAATTCATGGCCCATTCAGTGATCTGTACTAATTAAAGATTAACTCCTTGGAGTAGAATTGAAATTCTCTGAAACTGGTGTTCTGTTTAGTTACAAGCCTCTGCTCTTTTTGAGCAGCTAAACTAATGAAATAATATTTAGGGAGGCTACATGAGACACTGGCTTGTAGTTTCAGCTCTGAGCAAACTACTGTCTATTTCCACATTCACAGGAAAATGAGGGTTAAAACCCAAGCTGTGGGATCCTGTCCAGGCATGTTCCACACCCCTGAACATTACAGATGTCACAGACAATTAAAATGTCTTGACAGAAATATTCTTACCTGTTTCCATTCAAGTCAAACACATATATATTCCCCTGGCGGTCCCCAGTGAGGAGAGAATCTCCAGAACTGTCAAAAGCCACATTCAGAAAACGTATTGTCTTTGAATGGTACCCTTGGACACTATGAATTATGTTCACTATAAGTCTGTGAAGAAAGCAAGCAAAACAACCGTGCTTAGAATCATTTTATTATTATGTATTTCTCCAAGACCTAGGATTAAAATGCTTCTTTGTGAAAAATCTTCAATAAAACCACATATTTTTAATGCAAAAATATACCACAAAGGAAGTGATTCACTGTGTTGGAAGGTAGGTAGGAGGCATGTAAAGCAGACGGGGGAAATCCACCATTCACAATCCTCTTATGTGGCTCCTGATTGCCTGATTTTCATTATTAATGAATAACACTAATATATATGCTGTTGCATTATCTACCAATGAATCTGAAAGCCAAATTCAGCTCTCAGGAAGGAAACTGGCTCATCATTACCACTGCAAAAAAAAACATGCTAGAAAACTCAGAAGCTGTGCATTACTGTAAGAAACCACTCCGATTAGATGGGGGGGTACATCAGTTCTAACATCACTTCTTTCCACAGCCTTCAAAAGCATTGGGTTTGTTCAGCCTGGATAAGAGAAGGCTCTGGGATGACATAATTGTGGCCTTCCAGTAGCTGAAGGGAAGAAACATCATACAAGAAACATGGAGAGGGACTTTTTACAAGGACATGTAGTGACAGGACAAGGGGAAATGGATTCAAAAAGAAAAGAATAGGTTTAGGTTACATACTAGGAAAAAATTCTTTACTGTGAGGGTGGTGAGACAGTGGAACAGGCTGCCCAGAGAAGCTGTGGATGCCCCATCCCTGGAAGACTTCAAGGCCAGGTTGGATGAGGCTCTGAGCAATGTGGTCTAGTGGAAGGTGTCTCTGCAGAGGGGTTAGAACCAGATGACCTTTAAGGTTCCTTCCAACCCAAACCATTCTATGATTCTATTAAGAAAGCCATATTTATCACTATTCATCTGAGATATTACAGAACAAAAGTTTCTGGTTTTCACTTCTATCCTTGCACTGTGCTGTCCCTTAAAATGGAGCCAGATGCAGAAATGAAACCCATGTGCAGAATAAGCTGCAAGAGGAAGGATCTTTCAGAAAGCAGGACAGTAAGATTTGGGAGATCTGCTACTCCTGGATTTATTAAGCTTCCTAAGCAAACAATTTATTTTCTATCATCACCTGGATATAAATTCAGAGTCAAACTGAACATCTAAAGCTGTGCAGGATACTGGCAGGCTGATTAAAGACTGCAGAGCACTGGCTGAATGCTGTGACTGTGGCTATGTAAGATGCTGTCACCTCTCTAAGACACAGAATATGCCACCCAGAGTGCACATGCAGCTGTGGAGGTATGTTACAAAGTCTGAGTAAACGCCAGAAGAAGGGCCATACAACCATGGTACAGATTAGAGACAAAACCAATTGCACCTCACTGTTAAGCCCATTCTTTTCTACAATAAAAGGGCCATAAAATGAAACTAGAAAGATAAGGTATTTTAAATTACAATTGACACCTAGTGATGTGGGTGGGGGCTTTTATGACATTAAAGACCCTAACAAGTGAAGTATGTGTTCTGCTTCTAAAACCACCCTGAAACCTGAGTACTTATCAGTGCAGTTACAGCATCTCCAATGACCACCTCTATGCCACTCTCTGCCTTTCAAAACTTCCTCTGCCACTAAACAGACACAGGAGAACAGTTAGGAGTTCACAGGGTTGCATCGAGAGTCCCCAGAGCAGAGGCACTCAAAGTAGCATCCACGCTGCTGCTCTTCAGCTTGGGCCAGGCATTGTATTAAACTCTGGGAATTCCCCGCGACATTTCATTCAGTGCAAACCAACTGAAGCCCTAAGCTGGGGTAAGTGCCCAGCCCGAGCTGTGAGCAGCCTGAACATGAGGGTTTCACAGCCTCCTGGGGGACCTGCTCTGCCTTCAGGAGAATCTCATCAATGCAATAAACATCTCAAAGGCGGGGCCAAGAGGATGGTGCAGACTCTTTTCGGTGGTGCCCAGCGACAGGAGGAGGAGCAATGGCCATAAACCAAAACTCAGGAAGTATCACCTCAACATGAGGAAGAACTTCTTTACCCTGAGCACTGGAACAGGCTGCCCAGGGAGGGCGTGGAGTCTCCCTCTCTGGAGACAATTCAAACCCCACCTGGACACGTTCCTGTGTCGTCTACTCTGGGGGCCCCTGCCTTGGATGATCTCCAGAGGTCCTTTCCAACCCTGACAATTCCGTGATTCAAGGGGAACGTGTTCCTCCGCGTTCCACCCGGGCATCCCCGAGCTGCCCCTCCATCCAGCCCGCAGAGGCTCAGGCGGGCCCGGGCCGGCCGTGCCCCGTCCGCCCCCTCCCCAGGGGCTGCCGCTCCCCCCTGCCCAGCCCTGCCCAGCCCGGTTACCCCCGCGGTGCCGCGGGCCCGGCCCTGCGGGCCCACAGGGGGCCGCTCTGCCGCTCGCCCAGGTCGCAGCGCTCCATCCCCGCCCGGCGCCGCCGCTCCCGCGCTCCGCCGGGGCTCCGCCCACCGCCCGCGCCGGGGGACGCCGCACGAGTGGTAGAGCCCGAACCCGCTTCACTCAACAGAGGACAGCGGGCACGGGGGCGGAAAATCCCCCCACAAGTCTCGGCCTGCCGGGGAATGGAACCGCCCCGCCGGCGCCCGCGGGGGCTGCCGGGAGTTGTAGTTCTCCTGGCGCTGTTGGAGAGCAGAGCGGGGTCAGCGCTGCGCAGTGAGCAAAGTGGAATGAAAACGTCGCGTCCCCGCATGCAAAGGTGTTTATAACGCACTGCGCGGGGTCACTCAGAGCACGGCTTTTCCAGCGGGACTGGCTGCGGCTTTCTCTTGTCCCCCGCGTCGCAAGCGCCGCTCCAGGCGGGGCCACTGGCGGATCTGGCGGCACCGTCACCCCCGTGTCGTTCCCCGCTCCACCCCCGGGGCAGGACTACGAGCAGCCGGGGCGGGGCCGGAAGCGGTGGCGGCGGCTCGGCCGAATTCGGTGGCGCCACGTCTGGCTCGGGGCTCCCTCGGTGCCCGGGCGGCGGCGGCGGCGCAGCGGGACCCTCGTCTCGCCTCGCCTCGCCTCGCCTCTCCCTCAGCGGCCGGTTCGTGGCGAGGCCTCAGCGGCGGCGGCGCCCGGACGCGGCGGCGGCGCCGACATGTCGGACCTGGGGGACTGGTTCCGGAGCATCCCGCTGATCACCCGCTACTGGTTCGCCGGCTCCATCGCGGTGCCGCTCGTGGGCAAGCTGGGCCTCGTCAGCCCCGTCAGCCTCTTCCTCTGGCCTGACGCCTTCATCCACCGCTTCCAGGTACGGGCCGCACTACCGCTCCCGGCGTGCCCCGCGGCGCAGCGCCATAGGGTAGCGCGGCTCGCGCGCGCGCAGCCTTCTGGGAGTTGTAGTGCGAGGCCGCGCCGTGGCTGCGGGCGGGGTCGGCGCTCTCCCCGGGCCCCATGGCCTCGCACCGGGACAGCGCTCGGAGGTCGCCGGGGGTGACCAGAGCTCCTCCGGCGGGAGCCGAGCCCGCCTTCTCGCTTAACCCGTGCAGGGTTAAGGGCTCGGGTTTAGCCGTGCTGTGCCCGCAGGGCCCAGGCGGCGGTGCCTGACCCTTCCAGAGTGACAGTGACAGAGGGCTGTGGCGCCTGGCAGTCCCGCAGTTCGTCTTGTGTCTCACTCTGGTGTGTTTTTCCCTGATTTTTTGTGGGAGTTGTTCTGACTGGCACTGGTTGTTGAGCCAAGGCGCTCTGTGACCATAAACCCCGTGGCTGTGGCTTCGGGTGACTCTGTGTGACCGTGTGGGTGTGACTGCGGGCCCAGAGGTGACAGCCAGCTCTGCAAACATCCCCAACCACAGGTGGCTCTGGGGACTCTGGGGCAGAGCTACAGGAGAGACATGGAGCTCCTGGAGCCGGTCCAGTGGAGGGCAACAAAGATGGTTAAGGGCCTGGAGCATCTCTCTTATGGGTTTCCCAGCTGAAGGAGCTGGACCTGCTCAGCCTCGAGAAGAGTCGACTGAGAGGGGACCTCATTAATATGTATAAATATCTAGAGGGAGGTGTCAGAGCATGAAGTCAGACTCTTCTTGGTGCCATGCAGTAGGACAAGAGGCAATGGGCAGAAACTGATGCACATGAAGTTCCACTTGAACAGGAAGAAGAAAGAACAGCTTTACTGTGCGAGTGACTGGACACTGGAACAGATTGTCCAGAGAGGTTATGGAGTCTCCCTCTCTGAAGATACTCAAGAACTGTCTGGATGCAATCCTGTGCAATGTGCTCTAGGATGACCCTGCTTGAGCAGGGAGGTTGGACCAGATAACCCACTGTGATTCCTTCCAATCTGACCCATTCTGTGGTTCTGTAAAAAAGGGCATATTTTGCACCTCCTGGCTTGGAATTTGAAAAAGCTTCTGTTTGGGATTGTCAGCTCCTGTGCTTAGGTATGGGCCCCATAAATTAACAACTAAAGCCCTGAGGTGTCAGATGGAGAGTGCATTGGCAATGTCAAAAGTGTTCACAAGCTGGACACATATTTTTCCTTGCATTGTGATGCTATGAGTTCAGTGCATCACAGTGCTGTGCAGGTGTGTAGCAGGAGAGGACTCATTGGATGAACAGAAGATGAAGAAAGAGGAAAGATCTCAATCTTTACGTTTCTATTGTATTTGCATGTTTTATCTTCAGTGCAAAAGGCTGAGTGTGGAAAAAAAAGTCTAAAAGATGGCTCTGGGAGGGGCCAGCCATGTATTGTCCCCAAAATTTAATAGCTTAGACAACTCTTTTCACTCTAGTTTTATTATTTCTCCTGGAACTGTGATGTTCAGGATCCTCACAGTCTATTTGGAAATGTTGCTGCTTAGGGAGCTCAGTTATGAATGGCCACTTTCTGTCCTTGCTACGTGCTGCCATGCAGTTGGCTATTGTTGGGAGGCTCTAAAGCAGGTCTAAAATGCTTGGAGCAGCGTGTGCTGTCTGGAATGGTACACTAAAGACTGCTGTGTGAATTGCTTGGCCTCTGTTCAACAGGGAAGAATGGGGTTTGTGTGGATGCTTTTAGAACAGTGTGGCATCCTTTTGCACTGCAGTAAAGAGTCACTACTGCAAAGACGTGATGAAAGCAATCTGGGAAGCTTTGTGTGATTTCTGTTGCAGTCTTAATAGTTTTGCTTATCAGATTAAAAAAAAGCCTACACCTGTAAAAGCTGTCGAAGCACCAGGAATTGATACTTGGACTGGTTTTAATCTTTTCCTTGTTCTTCCAAGTAATTGATAATGAATGGAAACAAAAAGCCTGTGCATATGAGTTCATTCTACAGTATATAAATGTATCTTTCTCTTTTGATCTGGACAGATCTGGCGGCCGATAACAGCAACTTTCTTCTTCCCAGTGGGACCTGGAACAGGATTTCTCTACTTGGTGAATTTGTATTTCTTGTATCAATATTCATCACGATTAGAAACAGGTATGTTATCCATTAAGTTGTATGCATGTGGTGAACTTTACCTGGGAGCTGATGGAGGTGTCTCATCTCTGTGCCAGCCTACGTTGGTCGGTGTGAAATTGCTCTGAAAACTCATTTTCTGTGATTGGTGCCTTCCCTTTGGCCATTTAGAATCTGAACTTGATACTTGTTTTAGTAGGAGGGCCTGGTGCTTTTAGTTGTTGGATTTCAGGGAGTGAGACAAACTAAAAGATGGCATTACCTCTATTTTCTTGTTTCTGGTGTCCTGCAATACAGAAGGATGTTAGAGCATATGTAATAAAGGGCATATCCATTGGGAGAAAATAACATCAGTTTTTCCTCTTTTTATTAGGGATGCTTTCTTGTGTTATTCTCTGGTTTGTGTTGAATTGAGATACCTTCTACAAATGTAGTGTACCGTTCTTCCAACCAGATACATGGAAAAGTTAAGGGACTGGTAGTGTTTTCAGTTAAGGAGAAAAGTTGAGTGGAAGAAAGGAGATCAGATAATGGATCATTTCTCTCAAAAAAGACGTTGTTGCAAGGTAGCTTCAAAACTGGTATTACTATCCACTGCACAGTTCATTAAAGCTAAACAAAAATTGTTTCAGTAAAGTGTTTTCAAAGCCAAGCTCTTCCTGGAAGCCTTTGTGAACAAGAATTTCAGTATCATTCTAATGGAGTCTTAGAATTGATGGTGTAAGGGGGATCCCTGGTAGACCTGCCATCCAGAGACTGCTGTGGAACCCCATTTAAGTCTTAAGAAGACTATCAGGGAAAGGGAGGAATGGTGCCAGGTTGTATTTGGTTGTTTTCTTAGTGAAAGAAAGTAGTAATTCAATAGCTAGAAATGGTTCCTCCTTCTCTTTGAGCCTTTCTGCAGTAGATTATGAACGTGTTAAAGTGTCAGTTCCAACATTCTACCCAGAAAGCCAGGTGTAGGAAGAGTTCCTGGTGAATAGATGCAAATTAAGACATCACTGCATGGACATACACTTAGAAAATGCTCCAGTTGTCTGTGCTGTGGCACAAGTATCATAAAAGGATGTAAATTCTTTTAGCAGTAAATTCCTGCTGTGCAACACATATGGATTTTGAAACGGGGAAGTCAGCTGTGTTGTTGTTTGAACCAATGCATTTCTTTTGTATTACAGTAATTTCTCTGGTTATAAATTAAGTTGTTGTTTAGGTTGGCCCTTCTTTCTCTGAGAAAGGCTGGAATCCTTCTACATGTGGGAGGTATATAAGTTGCTGACAGTGTTTACAGGTGGAAATCAGTTTTGGTCTATGCCTCCTTTTGTCTGTGAAACTGAGGAAGTGAAACTTCTATTTTCAGCATTGTACATGTTTTTTGAGCATACACTGGTGCTGCATGCCAGCTTCAAATTTAGTTGTCAAAAATATCCATATGGGTTTGTACTGTGCTTGTGCTTTTGTAACAAGCTGACCTGTAGCTTCCCGAGAAAAGGGAGATTGATGTGTTTTTGTTTTGTTTGGGTTGGTGAAGAACATAAATATCAACAGAGAAAGCAGAATATGAAGAGTTCACTCCCCAGCAGTGTGAATGGTGAGATTATGAGTCTGCAGCTCTTTCCAGATGACTGGATTATACCCTGGGCCTTACAGAAGGACCCAGTGGGATAGAGCTCAACCCACAGCAGTACTGAACTTTCTGGCATCTGTAGTCCAGTTCTCTTAGATATTCATTGAAAATTCAACTTAAATAGTTTGTCTAATATTCTTGTTAGCAGTCTCCCAGATAACGAGAAGTGAAAAAACTTAAGAGAATAATAAAAGCTTTGATTTCTTCCTATACTGGAGGGTTTCCTGAGCTGGTGTTTCTACAGCCTTAGCTTCTTCTCTTTACTTGTTTCTATTTGTTGTAGGGCAACAGTAAGGAGAAAACTTCAGTTTATGCATTTCTTCAACTTTAAAACTTTCCAATATATTTTTCAAAGTGTTTTGGTTTTTTTTTTTCCTGACATTTATTTCATGTGGCTGAACTTAAATAATGAAGTTAAAATTGTTACTTTAGTAGTTTTGTTTTACATAGGCTATTCTAAAAAGCTAACACTTAAAAATACATTTTTTTCCTTTAAATTTTTCTGGGACAGGTAAAATACTTGTAGGAAGCCAAATAGTATAACATGAAGCAGTGGCCTTCTTTCTAGGCCTTTTGATGTTTAATTAAGAGCATGTCATTCAGCTTGTCTGTGGTGCACTGAGTTTGTCACTGTGGGTCTGGGTCTTTTTCATCAACATTCTCAGGCTTTCCTTGCCTGCCTGCGGCTCTATGAAAGTTGATGGAAGTCTTGCACAGGTGTCGAGGTCTGTGTCAGCTTTTTGCCACACTTTGCAAGAGTGAGAGCCTCAAATTTTCATGTTTGCAAGGAGTTGTTACAGGGGTTGTTTTTTAACTCTTGTCTCTGCCAGGTCACAAACTCTAGGTATCTAAAGATAATTTTGTTTAGTATGACCTGCAGGGAATGTTGCCTTTTTTTTTGTTTGTTTGTTTGTTTCCAGTGTCCTCAAAAACCTGACAGGTTTGAAATGGGAAACTAACTTAGAAGGAACAGAATGTGCTGCAAATGTGTACTTTCCTTGTCATGGATGCTAATTTTTTTCTGGAGTGTAAAAAGTATCATATCTCTTGAGTCTGACTAGATGGTGCAAAGAGGTTGCAATTTGCCTAAGTAAGGGCTGTTTTTCACATGACTCAGTCATTGTACTTAATGTCTCTGCTTTTGCTGTGCACGTGTATTTTCTTATTGTGTGCTTCTGACTGGCAGTTTCATATGAAGGATGAGGTCTAACTCCATTTTGAAGGCTTATGTAGTTAAAACCACTTATCTCCAGAGTCAATGTGTTCTTTTTAAATATTGAGACTGCTTGTGCACTTCATAGAGTGGGCTGTTTTATTTTTCAGTCTGTAGGTTGTTTTATTCTAAGGCTTTTTAAAATTTAAAAAAAAAATTGTAAACTGCCGACTGCATGTAAAGCAACTGTTATTAGCTGAGCTGTTCTTAGACTCCATAAAGTAAAAAAAAAAAAAAAAAAGTTGTCTTAATTTCTTATAAAAATTTCAGTACCATTCTTAATAATTCTTTTTATTTACAGGGGCTTTTGATGGAAGGCCAGCAGATTACATGTTCATGCTCCTGTTTAACTGGATCTGCATTGTTGTATCCTTCTGCTCATCATCAAATTTGAGAATATTTTGGTTCTCCTGTTTCTGCCTTAAGTATGATCAAAGGCCACGTTTTATCAAAAACAGTTTTAAAATGTAGCAAATGTTCAACAGGTGAGTTTGTAACTGTGTAATCTTCCTGGAAAGGTAGTGGCTTGCAGGGAGAACGCTAACAAATGTGCTGGTAGGGCTATATAATCTGGGGACTAGAGTTCTGCTTACATGAAGCTCAGCTCATGCTATGTGTTGCTTGTGCTTCCATGGTATTCTCTGTATCACTGCACTGAGCTGGTTTTGTGGGTTGCTGTGTGAGCTGAGAGTGAATTTAGTACATTCAAGCTGCTGTGTGCAAATAGTATTGACTGCTGCCACTCCCTGAAGTTCAGGTGTCTCGTGGAGAGATCCTTTACATGCTGGGTGCAAGTCATCCTGAGTCTGTGAAAGCAGTGTTGTGATACCTGCACTGTGCCAGCTTCCCGAAAAAGATGGGCTTTTGATTTGAAAATGCTGGGCTTTTGGTTTGAAAATCTGGGAACCACTTTTTCCATGTGCTGTTCTACCTGAATTTTATTTTAGATCTTGAATACAAAACTGTGAGGAGTTGTTGATAAACCAGGTAGTTGTGTTACCATTCAGGGATCTTTAGAGGCTGGAGAAATGGGGTGGTCAGGAATGAACTTTGCAAAGGGAAGTGCAGAGTCCTGCTCTTGGCAAGGAGCAGCCTCAGGCACCAGGGCAGACTGGGGACTGACAGCCTGCACAGTATCTTCCCGGAAAGGCCCTGGGTGTCCTGCTGGACACCGAGCTGACCATGAGCCAGGAATGTGCCCTTATGGCACAGGTGGCCACTGGGCTCCTGGGCTGTGTTAGGCAGAGTATTGCCCCCAGGCTGAGGCAGGTGATTGCTCTTCTCTGCTCAGCCTTTGAGAGACATATGGGGGACTGCATCCATTTCTGGGTTCCCAAGTACAAGAGAGAGATGGATGTAATGGACTGAGTCCAGTGAAAGGTCACGAAGATGATTAAAGGGTTGGAGTATCTGTCACATGAGGAGAAGCTGGGAGAGCTGGAATTGTGCAGCCTGGGGTGTCTTATCATAGAATCATGCAGTAGGTTGGATTGGAAGGAACCTTGAAAGGTCCTTAGTCCAACCTCCCTACAGTGAGCAGGGACATCTTCAACTAGATCAGGTTGCTCAGAGCCCTGTAACCTGACACTGAATGTTGCCACGGAGGATGGAACATCCACCACCTCTTTGGGCAATCCCTGTCAAAGTGTTTCACCACCCTCATTGTAAAAATTTCCTTCCTTATATCTAGTCTAAATCAACGTTCTTTTAGTTCAAACCACTACTCCTTTTCCTATTGCAACAGACCCTACAAAAAACTGTCCCCAAATCTCTCAGCCTTTCCCTATGAGAGCTGTTCCATCCTCTGATAATGTTTGTGGGCCTCCTCCAGACGCACTCCAAGAGGTTCATGTCTTTTCTGTGCTGAGGACTCTGTAACTGGACACCAATTCCACAAAATTAAGCACAAGAAATTCCATTTAAATGTAAGAAAGATCCCCTTTTACTGTAAGGGCAAACGCTGACAAGGCTGGGGAACCTCCATCCTTGGAGATGCTCCCATTCTGTCTGGGCTGTTGCTGCCTCCTTGTAGCAATTTTTGGTAGCACAGCACGTGGAAAAAAGGGAGCAGTGACATCAGAGTGAACCAGATACAGTCAGGAGAGCTCCTGTGTAGAAATGCCTTATCTATAGATTGTCTCCAGTTGCATTCCACTCTGTGGAGGGAATTGCTATTCCTGCTGGTCCTGTTGAGCCACAACAGTAACAATGTGCTATTAGTTATGTTGTTACAAAGGCAATGGTTTTCTTTATGATTGCAGGTTGTTGGCTGTGAGCTATTAGATGAATCTAATTGTGACTTGACTTTCAAATCTGTCATTTAAAAGCTTCCAGTTGCTTGTTCCCTATATGATGTAAGGAGCAACCTGGATCCATGGTGTGGGAAAAGGCTGGGTGTCATTTTATGTGTCCTCATGAACTGCTGAAAGCATTCTGATCACA
Organism: Lophotriccus pileatus; assembly: GCA_035583135.1. Lineage (NCBI taxonomy): Eukaryota > Metazoa > Chordata > Aves > Passeriformes > Tyrannidae > Lophotriccus > Lophotriccus pileatus. Next base: position 139,392,292 of record JAWWES010000081.1, on the reverse strand, counting down.
GCAAAATCCCTCAGTGATTGTTTCTACTCAGCAGTTACTACAACAGATCCTTTGGTCTCCCAGGTGGGAGAGGAGTATTAAAAGCCTGCATTGATGCACTTGAAGAAGTTATTTCTCTTTTATGACTCACTGGCAATGTATTGGGGTTTTCTCATGATCTGGTATTTCTTTAGCTAGAAACCCAGAATTTCAGTGTTAAAGTAATGAAAGAATCCAGCAGTTAAACTTGTAATGTGCTTTTATGCAAGCAAGGACTGACTGAGTTTGTAGTTAGCCAGTTTCCATCAGGGAGGAAAGGCCAGCGCATCCATCAGCTCTCGTGACTTGAGGTGGGAGCTTGAAAGGCTACCAAAAAGCAATTATTGAAAGTAATTGTGTGTCTAGATATTGGATGTGTTTAATTTTTTTTCCAGTGTTTGACTTAAAACAGTGTTCCTGCGTAGTATTAATTTTAAATATTAAAGGCTTTTGCGTGTGTGTTGAGTGTGTCTGCAGGATCTTTTTATTGTTGTAGTCTGTCAGGTTTTGCTGTATTTTCCTTAATGGTGCAATGACAGATAACTGGCTTGGCAATGGACATGCAGGTAAGTGCAGTGCCCTTTCTTAAATTAATTTTGACGAACTTTATGACTACTTAATGACTTTATAGAGAGCATTATCGACTTAACTGCAGAACATAGTTAAGCTAGCTTGGTTCAGTTTATATCAGAATGGACTGCTGTGTGTGTATTGTTAGTTTTTTAGTTTAGGTTAGCCTCAGCTGATGGGATAAGCCTGGATCTGACTGGCACACCTAACCCAGTTAGGGAATTGAGGAATGAAAATTGGCTCATTGTACAGTCAGGGAATGTGCAGCCTTTTACTAAAGTGGACACAAGATGTCACCTATGCACTGTTTCCTTTAATGAAAGTGGATCTGCATTCTTACTTTTTTTATTTAAAAATGATTCTTGGGTTCATTCATCTTCTCAAATTTAGTGTGCCTTTTACTTGCCAGTAGAAGATCTTTTTGTGAAAAATGCAGCTTCAGATTGAGATCAGAACTGTGAAGTGCAAAATCCTCACAAGAATGATTAACATAGTGGTGTAAATTTTTGATGAGGTAGTTCTTATCACCTCAAATATTAAAGGGGAAAATTGGGAAGTGTTTCTTGAACACAGCGGAGTATCAGTATCTTCAGCCTGCCTCTGCTGTTCTATCCTTATCTTTATCTGTCCCTATCACCTAAAGCCTGTACCGGTATCTGTACTATTTGTAGTATCTGTAGTATTTTGTACAAAATTATCTTAGCATTTGTTAGATCGCTTATCAGGGTCCCCCAAAAATCTCTAGTCAGGACTGAGTTCTGTTAAGGACTGTCTATAACTTTGCACTTAAAATTTTCTTTGCTGTGGGGAAGACATCACAAAATTTTACAAAAGCATGCTGCAGTCACCCATGCATGGTATGAATTTTATACTGATCGTGTTGATTTCTACATTTTAAAATAGGTACTTAAAATGTTTGGGTTTTTTTAAACTGCATACAAACTATTGCTTAAAAGAGAACCAGTTGTTTGATGTACAAACACGTTTTTCTTAAAAAAATGGGGGTTTTTGCTTGTGTTTAGTGGCCTTGCTTGAAATTGAGAAGATAGAGTAGAATAGCTGGCACTATTCCTGTGTCAAATGCTTTCAGAAATTAGATATTGCTTTGTTTTTCCAATAAAATAAAAAGGGTTTTACCAAGGACCCTAAGGTGCTTGTGTGGTGAGTCAGAGTGCTGGTACACACACATGGGGCTTGTGGAAGGCTGGGCTGGTGGTGGTATGCCAGCGTTAATGTGGAGTCTGTTGGAAAGAAGCTCCCCTGAAGGGATGAGTTTTAACCTCTTACAGACACAGGAGCTGGTTTGTAGCATTCAGCCAGTTCATGGCAATGTTGCTGGTGCAGTCTGCCTTCAGTTCAGAAATCATCAGACAGCTAAAATAGTGCTTTGTATTTCTTTCACTAGAAATAGTCCAATCAGCTAATAAGCAGTCACAGTAAGGAAGTGTTTGAAACAGTCTCACCTCCCTCCTGGCATGGAGCACGGGTTAACTCCAACCTCTACCGAGGCAGCTCTGCCACAGCTGGCTGCAGTGCCCTGAAACAGTGATTTACAGATGCTCTTTCCCTCTGGGGTGCTCTGAGGAGGACAGAGATGGAGGTGGCAGTTCAGTGGAGTAACTGGGTTAGTGCCCTGGAAGTGCTGGGGGCACAGGTCCCTGGCTGGCTCTGCTGTAGGTGTCCTGTCAGACAGCTGGGAGCAAAGGAGTTCTCCACAGCTGCTCTTTCACTTGGTGCAAGTTGGAGCCCTTTGCTTTGGCATGGTCTTGCAAAAGAGAATGACCCAAGTAGGTTCTCCTCCTTAGCTTTCTCAATGGCTTTTTCACAGATCCATGACACATGGTGGAAAAGATTCTGGGGCAGTCTGTAAGGACTTCATTGATGTGCCATGCTTACAAGGCGCTTTTGAAGCTTATAGCTCCTGCTGCCTGTTTACGTTTCTTGAGTTTCTGTGAAAGTATTGGTAACTGTTTGCCTTTTTTATTTCTTTTGTTAACATTGCAGTTGCTGATGATTCCACTCATCATGTCAGTACTTTATGTGTGGGCCCAGCTGAACAGAGACATGATTGTATCGTTTTGGTTTGGAACAAGATTTAAGGTATGTCAGGCAGGATATTGGAAAGGTTCCTGCCCATAAGATGCATATGTAGGGGGTGAGGGGCAAAATATAAATATTTTCCCTTATTAAAAATGCTCCACACTTTTACATAGCTGTATACTCCTTGAGATGCAGCAAAGACAAATTTGTTCATGGTTTTCAGTGTGGTGTCACTCAATGTGGCTTTACTGAAAAGATGTCCTGACAACTGAAATTCATTGTTCTGAAAAGAAAAAATTCCTGATAAACATTAGCCTGGATAAAAGCTTAATGTAGTGACAAAATGCTGATACTTTAAATTGTTGTTTCCTGTGTGACCTTGTCTGTTTCTGCCAGGTCTTGTAGTAAAACCTCTTTTGATCACTGTTTCCAGACTTTTCAAAGTCCGAAACTTTAGGACTTTGTTCCAGATGCAAGCTTGCTGTGGAACATGGGGTGCAAAAGGCATGTCTACTTATAATGTTAAAAGGAGTATGTTTTGTCTAAAAATGTTAGTCTGCAGTTTGGAGTATCTTACCTTGTAGGTTGAATCTCTTTAAGTTAATAGATCAGGATTTGTGTAATGCCTGAAACATTGAGATCATGCTCATTGGTGCAGTGGGAAGTTGAGAGCAGGTTTACATCCTTAACTTGTACTTACAACTTCTCTTCACTGCGTTCTTTTTCAGGCCTGTTACCTTCCGTGGGTTATTCTGGGATTCAACTACATCATTGGTGGATCGTATGTATTTACTTCTGTGGCCAATTTGAAGTTATAAGAGCTTTTAGAGCTATTTAACTTGCTGCTGAATTTAGAAGTAATAGTAAAATAAGCTTAAAATTGTATAATCTGATTGATAATGCTTAGTGTCACATGGTGATGATTTAAGATAAAAGCAAAGAGGAGGTGTGCATGTGAGAACTAGAGAACGTAGGTGAGGGGAAAGTAATAAGTTTGCTTTATTTTCTGGTAACTGCATTAGGCCTTTTCCATACTAAAAAAGTAACACACAGTAAAGAAAGATGTCATTCATATGACCAGCTATCATTACTGGTTTTACAGAGTTAGCTTGCCTCTGACAGTGCTGTTACTTCTTTCCCTCACAGTCTTGTCTATCTTTGTTTCAGTTTGTGAAACAAGGGAAAATGGCAGGAAGTCCACAGAGTGCCATATTAGCACTTGGTGAAGTCTTTGGTCTGTCTTGGGTTTCTTTGGGTAAACCACATGATGCAGAAATCCCGTCTCTCTGCAGTTTGTCTCACTGGTGCCCTGCATTGGTTGGGGCCTCTTGGTGCCGCTGTAACACAATTAATGACAATAACGAGTTTGAGGTTGAGTTATAAAAGGAGGAGATAGCACAGCAAAACCAAATCCCCTATTCTGGCTGTGCCTCCTACTGACTCACCCGTCACTTGTGAGAACTGCTTGCTGTTAGATACCTGCTGTTTCTATGCATGACAGAAGATACTCAAGGGCCTCCAGTCAGCTGTGTTTTTGTAAAATTGGGAACAAAACAGCTCAGTACAGTGGGAGACAGGTTGTCCAGTGAAAACAGCAGTAACTTCTCTAGCTCTGCAGACTATTATTTTAGGCACTAATAGCTGTACGGTCTAATTCCCTGATGTAAATAAGTATTTAATTGCATTTTCAGTATGGACTGTAGAGAAGGCTTGGAAGTGTTGGCACAGAAAGTTGGCCCTTCCAAAGAATTGGCTGCCAAATGCTGAGAGAAGGGAATTTTTTTGTCTCATGGCCCTGGCAATGCCCATGGCGGCTGAACACAAGGTGGTCACTCTTATTTTCAGAGAAGACAGCATGTAAAACAATTCTTTTTTTTTTTTTTTTTTTTTTTTTTTTGCTTTACAGAGTCATCAATGAGCTGATAGGAAATCTGGTTGGACACCTTTATTTCTTCTTAATGTTTAAATATCCAGTGGATTTGGGAGGAAGGAATTTTCTGTCCACACCTCAGTTCCTGTAAGTGACCTTCTTTACCTCACTATTTGGTCCAATTTTTTCTATGATTCATCAGACATATATTTGCTGGGATTTTGAAGTGTGAAATACTTTGCTAAATCAACCTGCTTTAGACTGTCACATTGACTGAGCTGAAGAGTCATCAGAAATATTGAGTTTCTTGTAAATGGTCCAAGTGAGAGTTCTCTGTTACCCCTCTGGATGACTTACGTCCTTTGCCCACTCTTAAGAGTGAGAGTAAAAGTCATAGTTCTGCTAGTGAACTGAGCTGCAATAAAGAGAATTCCCTAACAATTATCAGATGGTATTAAAAAAAAGTTTTATCCTGTAAATCATCTTTTTTTTTCCGTATTCCCATGTATCATTACATTAGCTACCAGTTCAGCAACGTCTAACAGTAATAGGAATCAGTTGTAGACTTGTTCAGGACTATAATACGATTCTGCTTTGCAGTCTGTACCAGTCACCTTGACTGAGACTGCAGGTCTTGGTGTCTGAAGTGCTTTTTCTAGTGATGTGTTCATTGTTTTGCCATTGAAATGCTACAGTCAGAAGCCTAAGTTTGTAGCTTCAGTTGCCCTTGTCCTCATCCATTGGGGCTGTAAATCTATCAAACTTTAGTTAGAAACTGAGTTAACTCTTTTCATAGCATAAACTGTTGAATTACAGTTATACTTTGTGTACAGATTTTAATGAGTAAGGAAGCTTTATATTCTAATTCTGTTTTTGCAAGCCTGTCTAGTAAACCTGATTTTCTGTAAGGATTAGAAAACAAGATCATTTTTTAAAATGTCTTTCAAGGTGGTAACAGCTCTGAAAATGCCATCAGTCTTGTTGGATTTGTGTAATTCTCTTGATTCCATACATATCCCAGAAATGGAAATTCCCCAGTATTCCCATTTCTCAGTGTGCTGAGGGATTAGATTTGGAAAGAATTCTCTGAAGCTCTACTGTGAAAAGGCAGTTTTATTGCAAAGTCTGTCAGCTAAAAGGAAGTGCATGGAAAAGTAGTCAGTCCTTTACCCCCAGGGTGCAACTGTTTCTGTAACTCCTTCTCTGGTTTGTCCTAGTTACCGCTGGCTGCCAAACAGGAGAGGAGGAGTGTCGGGGTTTGGTGTTCCTCCTGCCAGCATGAGAAGGGCTGCAGAAGATCAGCAGGGTGGTGGAAGACACAACTGGGGCCAAGGTTTCCGACTAGGTGACCAGTGAACAACTCCTGCCCTTGGGAAACATCAACTCTTCAGTTTTAACTGGATGTAGAACCGACCCTTCCTGGTGCAGAGCATGCCTAAAGAACTGAGCTCTCTGTAGTACTCTTGGATTTAACTGATTAGAAGGAATGTTTCTGGTTGAAGAGAAAATTAAAAACTCCAGAAGGAAAAAAAATGTAGATCTTGCTCCAGGTTAGCCAGTAGTGTCCAATTTGATTCTGCCATTAAAAATAAGCCTTCTTTATACAGTATTGTCTGTCTGTCACAACAGGACTCATTGGCTGTCCTGTTCCATCATGTGATGGAACAAGCTGATGGTGTTCTGTCTCACCTGGTATGTTAAAAGCTTTATTGACCATGGTAAAATAAGGATCCAGTGAGGCACATGGCTCAAACAAGCCCCCAAGTTTAGGAAGCTGACCTTTTCCATAGCTGTGTTTAAGTCCCAGTTTTTTTGGAAACATTATTTTAGTGATATCTCTCTGCTGCATTCATAAAGCAAATTGCAAATGTTTCATTTCCATTATTAAGCTGTGTTTTGAGGAGAGTTTTTTCCTTGCTGTGCAGCATTTGTTTGATTTGCCACATCATGGGCTGGGCAAGCCTGAGAATTAGAGGGCTTTTGTTTGAAATGTCAGTAACAGATATTCACAGAACTGAAATCTCTGAACTCTTCATGGCATGTTACAAGGCTTGTTCTGTTAAAACTGAAATTGTCTGTCTTTTTTTTTTTGTCCCCTAAGATCTGTGAATTCTTGGCTTCAAGGTTTCTATTTTGATTGCCAAATTGGGTAGCATAAATACTACTTAAACTAGAAAATGTAACATATCATTGTGGTTAATGCAAAGGGTACTGACTGCAGCATTGTTTAACTGAATCTTCATCTTTCTCTTAAAAGCTTTAAAACATCAAAGAATCAAAGTTGGAAATAATTTTTTGCAGGGTCAAGATACAACAGAACAGATTGCTTTACTGCAGGACTCTTTCACTGTCAAATAAGAAACTGTGTACACTGTTTATTAGTAGTTGTGCTTTTTTTTTTTGGTAAAAAATTATTACATGGAAAAGGGAATGATTCTGTACAGTAGTTTCCTTGCACTGGGTTCCCATGGGCAGAACACGTGGCTAAGATCCAGGAATCTGTAATGCCAGCTTGTTACTGACTCACTGCATGGACTTGAACAAACTTCTTACTTATCCCAGCTTTGCCAGCTGTAAGGAGGACTCGTGCATGTCTCACAGCATTCTTAAAGCTGTCCCTGACCTCCGTTGGAGGGAGCTGCTAGTGAGCCAGGTCAGGCTTAGGTTCACTTAAATCCAACACTTCACATAGGAACACAATTGCTCAAAGCTTAACCAAGACTTCTAAGTCAGAATGTAGTTGCTCACTTTTTGTTTTATAGTTGGAGGAGGGAGAGCATTGTCATGAGGATGAGCTTCAACTCTGACTGAATTGCCCTTTAGCACTTGTCTGTCATTTTACTGGGTAGGTAGGGCACAGAAAGCTGTTCTGCCCCAACTTAGGTATCTCAGGTAACTGTAAGTAGCTGAAGTGAATCTGGGCTGAAACATTTTTATTACTGCTTTGTTTCCTCACCAAACCTGAGTTCTGAAGGTGTAAAAGCTTGTAAATACCATGTGAGGGGAAGCCAAGTGGGAAATAAGCAGTTGGACTGGAAGTTTTCTGCTGGCCTGCTTGAAACAAATGCATGTTCCATTTCTTCACTGCAACTCAATTATGTTGATTTGGCTTGTGCAAAAATATAGAAAACTGGTAATGATCTTATTGTATGTTTAAGTTTTATTTTTACAGGAAGTTGGAGTTCAATCACCTGCCATTTTTGTCTATTCAGTGATGAGTTTTAAAAATGCTCTTGTGTCTTTCTTTGTATAAAATGTAGGTAGAAAAGAGGAGTGCAGTGTTGTAAATTCAGATTTATCCTTGACCAACAGTTGTTATTTGGTGTGAACTTGAACAGTCTGAGAACCATCATTTTGATAGGAGTCATGGTACAGCTGGTCTTTTTAGTCATAGTAATATCACTGTGCCCAAAGCATTTGTCTTCATTTTGAATCAGGACCCAACTGTTACATGAAGCTGAAGCCCTGGCACACTCAAATTGTAGAGTATATTTGTATGGAAGGCCTGAAGAAAGGTTTGAGTAAGTGAAAGCATGGCAAAAGTCATTGTCCTGGCCTGTTGGGCTGTGCTGGGTCTTGCTTTCTAGTGCATCCTACTTCTCTAAATTAAGAGGAAAAGGTTAGCAAGGAATATAGACTTCTTTTAAACCTTGATTAGCTTTTGAGCTGCTTCAGGTCAATTTACTTTGTTTATGGAAAATTCACTTCAGAATTCGATATTACAAGCTCACTTTGTTCCTTTCGCATTTTGTCATTTGACCTGAAGCACTGTTTGTCCTCCCACATACATCTGACAATGGCAGTCTCTTGTTAAATGAGTACCTTCTTTCTTATTTTGTACAGATAATTTCCCCTTTTTGTAATCAATTTTTGTTGGCAAAGTTTTAAATTAAAATTTTAATCTCTGTTACTGTCTCTGTTTTGCTAAATCATATTTCAGCTTAAGACAAGCCTTGTGGTCTGCACATCTCCAGGGATTGTATGACAGCTGCACTGTGACACCATCTCCTGCTGTTGATAAAAGTACCCCAGAAAATTACCTGCTCTTGGGTTTGGGAGTCTTGTCTTCTCTGGTCAGTTGCAAAATCGTAAAGGCATTTTCTTTGCCTCTGTTTATACCATCAGTTTTGACAGTCTGTGTCCTTCCTGGGCTATTACCATTTTACAGCTGGTTTTTTTGTGCTTGATTATTAATCCCTTGTCCTCTGGGAGAAAGCGTCCTTCTACTCACCCTTAAACTTTGTGGGATTGATAGAGATCATGTACATTTCCAGGGGTAAGCTTGGGATTCTGCAATACCCTTTCTGTCCAGACAGATGTGCAACGCTGCCAGAATTCCTTTTGAGGCTCTTACCACAACTGACTTGGAGATGGACACATTGGGCATCCTGTGAATGATTCTTCTGGTCCTCATTGTTCATCGGGCTGCACTTCTCCTGTTTGTTACCACAGCGGCATCAAAGAAAATCATGGATTCGGTGCATAAAGCACTGTGTGAATTTGTTGTGCTCCTTGAACTGAAAAGTCTTGGTCCATACTAAATACACCAGATAGAACAGCGTGGCAAGTGTGTGCCTTTTGATTTTGCTCTAGCTGCATAAAGAGTCAGCAGAAGAGCCAAGAATATGAAATCAGATGCTACAATTTTCATTCCTATTGCTTTGTCTTGGCGACAGCTCCTCTCTCAACACAGCCTGGTGTTGTGGTGTTGCCAGTGCTTAATGAGAAGCTGGATCTGTTGCCATCTAATGGTCACACTAGCAAAACTGAGAGCTGAATTCTCAGAGTAGCGTATTTGTGGACATTGCTTGCAATACAACATAAGAGTCTGTGTCTGTATATCTCTGTGTACCTTATCAGGGAGGAAGACTGCTTTGCCCTGATGGTTAAGGTAGCGAGCTGGAGAGATAACACTAATTTACAGTCTGAAGCTTCTGATATAACAAGTCACCTAATGACTTTGTAATGCTGTTCTGCATCCATAAAATTAAGATGATTCATATTCTCCCTTGTTCTGTACTAGGCTTAGGATGATGGATCAATTTGCACTTGCTGTGGTATGGCAGAGCACTAATTTTGGTGAAGATGTTCTCAGCACTGCCATCGCCTTCACTAGGAAATGGCTTTTCTTGTTTTATGCATCCCTAGATTCTTATTTTGCCATGGATGATAGTAACAGTGGGAGCTGAAGTTCAGAATTGAGTCTATTGTGATGATTTGATTAAGTTAAATTTTGTAATATGTGCCTATTAAGCAGAAATACTTAAATCTAAAAGGTAATGATGTGCTGTTGTCTAGAACTGAAATGATGAAAACAATCTGATTGTATTTTTCAAGCACACTGTTTAGATAATGAAAGGAATTCTGTTTGCAGCAGTGGCTCAGCCTTTTATCATCTGGAACATGATTACACTGCTTGGGAGCAAAAGGGTATAAAAGGACCTGTAACTACGGGATGCTGACAAGGCCTCTACAGAATACTGTTGATGTTGGAGGGGCAAAGAGTAATGGTGAAACCTTAATTCTGGTGCTTCATTTTTTTTTATTTTGCCTCCTCCAAAGGACAAAACACTTGAAAAATGCCATTAGAATCAAATCAGCTTTTAAGGCCAGGTTTCTCTGGGCTACTAAACCAGCCATAAGTCTTTGTGATGAAGATTATGGCAACTGGAGGCAGTGTTTAAATCAAAACCATCAGAAGCAGTCTTTTTGCATCTGCATGTTTATTTGTATTTCTTAAGGGGGTGGATGTATTTAATCCCTGGACTGGCCATGGATTAAAGAACGGTGGGTGGATCCCTCTATCAATGGTTTGATTGACTTGTCATTGTCCTCAGAGGTGTGAGGATGCTGCCTGTGCCAACCCTTGGGCTTGCCAAGCTGCTTGGTGAATCTCTTCAGATATTCACAGAACATTCTGAGTTGGAAGGAACCCACAAAGATCATCAGGTCCAACTCTTAAGTGAATGGCCCTCATGGGAAATGAACCCATGACCTTAGCATTAATTAGCACCATATTCTAACCAACTGAGCCAACCCACTCCCCCTTCACACTACTGAGTTCAGATCACCTTGTGGTAGTTAGTTTAGTTAGTTAGTTAAACGGAGGAAGTTTCTTTGCAGTAATGTTTCCCTTTGCTTTCAAGTTAGTGTATCGGTTAGCCCTAATTAACACGTAGGTTAATTAGTAGTTAACCATAATCATGTTTTAAAATCAGAGCTCCCTCACCTACTCCGACTGGAAAGGCTTTTTGTAGCACTTGGCTTCTTTAAGACTTGCTTGCCTGGCACTGCCCAGTGCTGGTGCTGTAAAACCTCCATCAGGCCATGGGATACAGAGTTCACTCACAGTCAAGTGGGCAGACGAAGGGGGCTGTTGTCCCACTGTCTGTCCCTCCCTGTGCTCTGGGTGGGATGCTTCTCCTCTTGGATTAGGCTGGAGGGGCTGCTGCTCCCTCTTTGCAGTGTGTACAGTGCCCCTCCTGTATGAAGCTGTTTATAGACAACAGAGAGGGTCTCAGATCAGTGCAATCACGACTGGTTTTGTTGCCTGGTACGTGGGCAGAGGTGAGTGCTCATAGCCCCAGTCTGTGGGGAACAAATACTGTGATGGAGGAATGCAACTTGCGTTGCTTCTTTGCTTTTTTTTATGAAAGTAGTTTGTGTGTGGTGGTGGATGTATGAGGTAGAGAAACCTAAGGTACTGGTTTTTGGATGGAAGAATAAATCAGTCAGGAAGGGATCTAAAGTTGCTGAGAAGTTGTTTTTTAACTGGACTTGAAAATAGAAAGAAAAAACATTAATCAGGGATTGTATTCACTGATCAGAGAATGTCTTTCAAAAGTGCTTTTTGTCTGCAATATGGGCTCAGAAAATTAGTCTCCATTCAGTCTGCAAAGCAAAGCAATGCAATGCCTGTCTCTGTCCTCATCTACTGAATCCTTAACCCTACAGGGTGTGGAGGGTCAAAGGGAGACACTGCTTGGTATTTGTATGTACAGCTGGACTCAGGGATAAGCCTTTGGCTGGAAGGAAGCCTTGATCATGTGCCTGCAACACCACTTTACCTGTCTTTTTAAGAAGTTGTTTGTTGACTGAACTGCCTGTGCTTGTTGCTGTTAAGAATTTAAGCAATTGCAAAAAGCAAATGGCATGTGTGTGCCTTGGGCATTGGCCTTGTTTGTTTTAGGAGCTTAAGCTAAGGAGTTAACTGTAACTGATGTTAATGTTTTGGGTATTTTCACTCCGGAGCTTTTACATAGAGAGTGGTTTTCTTAAAAGCTGATTCAAAGCTCGGGTGCTAGAGGGTTTGGGGAAAGTTAGTCTTGTCCTGTTTTCTGTTCTGTCTCACCTTTGTTCTCCATGTAATTCTCTATGTAATTTAAAATGAAAATCTAATTAATGTTGAAAAAGTACAGCAAAGATTCTGGGGCAGCATCAAGAAGCTTGAAGACCCCAAAGCTTTAAGCAGTTGATGGCATTGTTCTTTTAGTCCTTGTGTTGCGTAAAGGAAGAAACCAGACTAAATCTTGAAGGGGTTGATATTCTTAGAAGATCCTGGTCAGGATCTACAGGCAGGAGTGCAAAAATTTTGCAAGAGTTCAAACTTTTGCTGAAATTAAAGGTGCTCTGGATCATCCAGCACAGGAATATTTACTTTTTTTCTACTGCCACAGTTCAGTCTTAGCAATGTTCAAATTGAAGTACAGCCTCACTTGTTCATAGGGATGGATGATCCTCTCTGGCTGTGTCAACATCTGGTTTGGCTTTAGTAGTACAAGGAGCACATAGTCAGGGGATCCCCAGGGAGAGCAGCACACCTAAACACACTGAAAAAAAATCTACAGGAACTGGGTTAAGAGGAAGGAGGGAAGTGTGAGGCATGACCTGACTGTGAGCTTGCTTTGTTTTACTTTACACAGTCGGTTGTGTTGAACTGGTGGGCTTGCACAGCCCAGGAGGGGTAGGACAGATAAGGATGAAGAATTGGCCATATTGTTTTGAGGAGGCCCTGGTTTAGCCCCTCTTGGGTAGTAGAGCCTTTCCCAAAGTGGTTCAGGGAAACCTCAAGATGTAAGCTGCTGTTCCTGAAGGCTGTAGAGGGGAAGGTGGTTCCTAGTGTGCAAATGAAGGAGTAAAACCTTGGTGTGTGCAGAAGGAAGGTTCTTAGCTGGAGAGCAGACCTGTGTGTGCATGCAGCATGTGCAGGTTTCACTGGAACGGTGTTGGAAAGAAACTGTGTTGGAGGTGGGGGGGTTGCAACATGGGAATAATTCATTTGTGTGATACTGATGAGGATGAAATGCTTCAGGTTTTTGTTTCTAAAATGACTCTTTGTTTAGCTTAGGAGATACGATGGGTTTTCTGTTTGCTTGTAGAGCTCAAATAAAACCTTAAAATTTGAAATCAGAGCCTACTGTCTTGATTAGGGCAAAACATTTCTGCAGCCTTTGTTTCTAGAAGTGTTGTGGTGGCACCTTCTCATTGCAATAAAAAAAAAAGAAATAATTTTGTGACTCTTGTCTGAGGTGGGATTTGCATGTTGCAAAAAGGCTTAACTTGGTTCATTGTCAACAGGTTTCTATCTCCTTTGCTCTCTGAGCAGTGGCTACCTGGAGAGGTTTAAGAACCTGTAGGTTCTGAGCAGAGTTTCTGCATTCAAGGTGAAAGCTTCCTAGCATGTCTGCTGCTCTTATTGGGGTAGTTACAATCCTAGTTTTAGTTTTCCATTATATTTTAGGAAGAGCAGTATTATTTAATTTAAATCTGCCTTCCTTTTTTTTTTTTTTTTGAAACTTCACTCAGAGTGTTAGGGCCTAATTTAATGCTTCACAATAGCACAGGAGGAAGAAGAGGGATATTCACAGCTCTACTGCATTGTACCCACACCCACTCCCTGCATTCTGCAGAGGCAGGAAAGACTTACAGGAATCATCAGATGCCGCTGCAGAATGTAAATCCTCATGAGTTTAGAAAGCCTGAGCAGGCTGTAACAGGGACTCTTCATCCATTGCTGGCCATGACAGGCATCGTACATAAAGAACTCCCAACGCAAACAGAAGTTGAGTCTTGATACTTAAATTCATGTGCCCAGTAGCAATATTGGTTTTATAGCAATTTATAATCTTTTCTTGCCTCCTCTGCTGGCTGTCAGCCAGGCAGTAAATTACCAATCTCTCTCCTTCTTTTTTTTCTCCCCTGTAGGTGATAACCAGTTTAATACCTCTTCTCTTGCTTACATCCATCTCTGTTTTCCAGATATCAGCCACTCATTCCCTCAGATGATCTGATGAATGTAACTAGTTAAATTCAAGAGTTCTGGTCCTTAAATGCCATGTCTTCTTTTGGAGCTGCTACTTCAGAAGAAGAGTTTTTATACTTTCTGACTTACCTGTTCTTTTTCTAGCTGTTTTAGCTGACTGTCTAATGAATTCTCCAAGTCTTCTTGTTTCTGTTCCTTGGAGCCACCCCATGGGGATGTGCATGGACTGTTTTGGGAGCAGAGGGGAGTGTGAAGGGCCACGGCAATGGCATGTCACTGCAGACAAGCCACTCTTCCCAAACAGAAGGGAAGCTATGATTAACCAAATGGTGAGCTCTGCTTGCTTGTCACCTGGACTGTCCCAAACTGGGAGGTCTCACCAGGCTGTGGAGTTCTTGGATGGACCATTGTCTTCACAAGAGATGGATTTGTGGGGTTCACAGAGCCACCTGTTAAGGAGTTGCTTTTCTCATCTCTAACAGTGCATTTCCTCCCTCTTTTGCACTCATCATTCTGTCCTTTTCAAATAGTGAATTCCTCTGTGTGATGTATTTTTTAAGAAAAGAAGAAAAAGCAAGAGCAATTGATACAAGTTGATGTCATTTAACCTTCCTGGGTAAGGTTATAGTAGCATTGAATGAGAAAGATCCTCTGTTAGATGTGGAGGTGTGATAATACTGCACTTGAAGGTCTAGTAATTATCTAAGAACTGTATCAGTCTAATTTCTTGAAATCAGACAGGTAACAATAGGCCCTAGGGCTGTATTATCTGGTTGAGTAGGTAAGTGGGTAGGGGGATGTTTTAATGAAGCAATCCTGGTGCTGAAGGATCTGAGACCTCTCTGTAGCTGCTGTTAGTGCATAGCTCACAGGGGCCAAATATTCACTGTATAATTTAATGCCAATACAAAAAACATAAACTAATGGGTCTGCTCCCCTATAGAAGTGCTTTGTCCTCTAAGTCTGCCCCTGCGAGTTCCTCAGAGTTGTCCTAGAGCTTTCTGTGTCCTCTCATGCATCTTGAATGAGATCAATAACTTCCTAGGCTGGAGTGGTTTGCTCCACAGGGCTGTCCTCTGAAGCCAAAAGGAAATCCTGCTGAGTAAGGAGAGTTTCTGTTAATGTGTAATCGAGTTGTGATAAGACCAGCTAATAAAGATAAGGTTCTCAACAAGTGGCCCAGGACAATGAGCAGGGAAATGAAGTATGGAAAACTCTGTGATTAATCATGACCCCTGGCTGCATTGTTCAGAGGAAAAACCACGCTGAAGAGGATGCATAGGCATGTTACTGAAGGGGAGGGAAAGCAGGAGGAATCTAGGGAAAAGAGTGGGAATAGGAAAACAACTGTACTTCTGTGACCAATAGGAAAACAACTGTACTTCTGTGACCATGAAGGCAGCACCCTGACTCTGGGGAAGGTTGTCCAAGAATAGTTTAGTCTTAATGCCTCCAAAGCTGAAAGGCCAGAGGGAAATCAATCCCACTCTATGAGTTAATCTTTTTTTTTTTTTAATGCCTGGAGATGGGCTCGTTCCTGCTCACTCTCTGGGGACTTGGGTCCATGAGAGGCTCAGAAGTGAAGAAGCTCAAGAGTGCCAGTGGGTTGGCAAGGGTTGGGACAGTGGGGCAGGGCTGTGCATCCCTGGCAGCCAGGGCACGTGGCATCTCCCTCATTTTTGGTGATCTTTAACTCAGCACTGATGCCACTGCCAAGATCACTCAGATAACTTGCTGTATTGCTGCTTTTTTTGTTTTTTCTTTTTGACCTAAGGTGTAAAGGAATCTCTGGACCAAATCACTTGCTACCTAAGCTAAAAAACTTAAATCTTTTTCCCTTTCAAAGGAGTGTCTTAAAATTGCAAGCTTTGTTAAGTAAATGCCAAAAGGTAAGCTTACTTGTAGATGTTCCTTGCTGGACAGGCAGCAATTGTAAGCCAAACATTGCCCAAATTAGGGCAATTTTGTGGACTTGAATTTATTTCTGAGTATGCCACTGTGTGTCAGGCTTCAGCTTTGCTACATGTTTGTCAGAAAAACAGCCACTGACTGGCACTGCAACTCTGGTAAAGAGCTGGGGAAAGGGGTGGGAAGGGAGTTGGAAAAAAGAAGAATATTGGTGTTCTGGATCTGCAGGAATTCTCTTTTTTAATATCCATTACAGCAGAGAGCATGTGGGCATAACTAACCTTTTTCCCCACCCCTGTACATCTGTCTTGCAACCCCAGTGGTGATGATTTTAAGAAGCAGGTAGTCTGGGTCATATTTGAAAGATTGATACAGTGTTGAACAAGCATAAGTGTCAATTAAGAAATTGCTGTCTGCACATGATAATTCAGGAAGAACATAATTCAGAAGAAGTGCTGATGTTTCTTACCTGTCAGCTTGTTTCTTGGCTTGCTTAGGTGCTAGCTGAGGATGGTTCAGGAGTATCAAATTAAAATCAGTTATGCCAGGCATGGGAATTGGGCAATTCTAGCTGGTATCAAGAAATGGGTGATAAAATCCTGATAAGCTCTCTGTAGCTTTTATATTTAGTCTTATGTTTGGCATGCTTTTTAAAAAAAAAATATTGATGCTGTGACTGTGAAGATGAATTAAGAAATTCAGTGTGCAGGATGCTGAGGAGACGTTGGTTTTGGCTCTGCAATCAGAGACCTGGGATGAGGTTCTTTGAGTGTTGCTGCAAGCATTTGTTAACAACAGGCCAGCAGGAGCTGTTCATGTAAAAACTACCTTATGCCTGTGTCCTTTGATTCTTCTGCAACTGTTTAGGTAAATCAACAGCCTTTGCTAAAAAGTTGGGAGTAGGAGGAGCACTAGGAGTTATGACTCTGGCAAGCTGGAGCTGCAGGTGGCCAGAAACAGTGGCTCTGGGAGAGGAGGGAACTGCTTTTTTTCAGAAGGGATGTCAACACTAGAGTGGAAATTTAAACAGCATGTGATTTTGCCTGTTGAAGGTCAGTGCAGCAGCATCTGCAGCTACCCTGAACTGGTGGGTGGTGCTTTTACTGAACAAAACCATTTTTCTCCTGCCAAGGGCCACCTGGACGTTATTTGTGAGTAGAGGAGTAAAGCTTCGGCAACCTGTATGACTTCAGTTCCAAGTCACTTGTATAAAAAAAAAAAAAAATCTCCTCCTAAATGAATAAGTCGGGGTGGGAGGTGTAAGAGGCTCAAGAAAATAATTCAGCCCCCTAAAAGGCCAAACACACCATCAGTAAACCCATTCTGTGGCTTAACTTGCTGCTGCCTAGCTGAGGACAAAGCATGGAGGACATCCTTCAGTGCCACCACTCCACTCCTTGCTCCCTCGGAGAGAGGCCTACTTCATCTTTGTTTAGATGCTGAAATACCCTTGAAAGCAAAATCCTCTGAGAGGACGTGATTTGGAGATAAATGTGCTTTTGGCAAAACCTTGTCTGTGCTGTGGGGCTGTAATGTGCTGTGGTGGCAGTAGCCAGCGCTCTGGGGCAGTGCCAAATGCAATGACACCACGGCGCTGTGTGGCCAACACTGGTGCTCAGTCCAGTGTCCTTCTCTCAGATGGCATAACACTGGTGTCTGAGTCTGGAAAAACTCAGGTTCAAGTGTTCAAGTATAGGCCACGTATGAAGAAAACAAAACAAATATTGAGCAGCCTCCTGTGACTTGGACAGGCAAAACTCCTGCGCTGGAGGACAAAACTGCGCTCTTTGGATAAGCGCTTATCATTCTGGAAGCTGGCACAGCAGAGCAGAGCAGTCCATGCTTCAAAAAGCAAAGTAATTAATTCTCCTTGCTCTCAGCCACAGCAGCCTCTGTTGTGCAATGCTGCACTGCAACCAGGCATGGAGAAACTTTCTTTCCAATCAAAAGAAGTATTCATTTCTTTTGCTCTGGTACAGCAGGGTTGGTCTTCCTTTTAATGTTACTGAGGACAATGCCTGCCTTTCCATGACCTTCAGCATGTGGCTTTGTGTTAAAATTTGCATCCTCCCCCCCTTCAAATGCTGGCATTAAAAAGAAGAAGAAAAAAAAAGATTAAAATTCCTTTTGTTTAAATCCCTAATAAGGGAGCCTTTGAGCATGCCAGCCTTCAGATGCAGGGATAGGTCTTGGTTGCGCTCCTGGCTCTGGGCTCTTCACCTGGGCTGTGTTGGGTCAAACCCTTGGACCCCCTCATCCCAACACTGGTGCTCTTTGCCTGCTGTTTGCTTAATTGTGGTTGAAGTCTGGTGGTAGCTGTGCTGGAGAGGAGGTTTGGAGATGTGCTTCCAATTCTGGGGTACTTCTGCTCACCCTCTGTATAATGTCCTGAACGTGCCTAAACCTCTGCCATCCCATTTCTGTCACAGCTGCTGGAGTTATGTCCCCTTGCTCAGCATGTGCAGGGACCATCTCCAAATGTGTCACAAGTTATAGTGAATGACTACACCAATCAATCAAAATTAGTGCTGATTTAAATTCCTGCTTGCATGGAGCCTCCCTGACTTTCCAGCTCTCCCGCTCAGCATCCTCTCCTCGCCTGAAGACAGTTCTGGGGGAACATGGCCCTTTGGGTGAGGCAGCAGCCAACCCACAGGGCTCAACAATTGAAGCTACAGCCAACAAAAGTGAAGGTAGACATTCAAAAGTGCCTTGGGAGAACTGGAGTAAAGTTTTAGACAACAGACCATCAGGGAGCAGCCAAATAAGCCTGAGTTTGTGTGAAACCCCAGCTAGAATGAATAGGCACTGAGGAAGATCCCTTTATGAAGAGGTTTAACAGTCAGGTAATAAGACATGATGCTGCTGTTTAATATGTGTCTTGGGAGCACATCAAAGCAGGAGGGAAAGTCAAGTATTTCCACCTCCCTGAAGAGCTGCATCATCATTCACCAGCACTGGCTGGCAGCCCCAGTGCTTAGATGAGAGGGACTGATGGGGTTATGGGAGGATGAAAAAGCAAAATATGTCAAATTTGAACATTTGGGTCCAGATGTGTGTCCTATGCCATCGTGTGGCAAAATGCCTTTTGATATTATTAATGACTTCGTGTGAGTGGTTCAGGGAGGCAAAAGAGGCTGAACAGTTCTGTTCCTCTCACTTGGAGAAGATAGCAGTGCTCTTAATACCATGAGGGATTTAATTCACATGCATGCTAATGTGTTTATAAACCACCCCATGGCATGCTGTGAGCTTCTGCTATAAAGGGAGAAGAAATTTCCCGTTCATGAGAATAAAAGAGCAGCTGCAGCAATGGCCAGAAATGCCAACCAGACCGGGGGGAGCACCTGGCACCTCCCCTGAGGCCCCCTATGCTGGTTTGACTGGGGTGGAGTTAATTTTCTTCACAGTAGCTGGTATGGGGGTATGTTTTGGATTTGTACTTCACTGAGTTGAAGATGTCCTTGCTTTTTGCAGGGGGTGTTGGATTAGATGAACGTTCAAGGTCACTTCCAACCCAAACTGTTCTGTGATTCTATAATATTCCATATCACGTGGCATCGTGCTCAGCAATAAAAGCTGGGGAACAAGGAGGAAGGGGAGATGTTTGGAGTGATGGCATTTGTCTGCCCAAGTTACTGTTATGTGTGATGGAGCCCTGCTTTCCTGAGGATGGCTGAACACTTGCCTGCCCATGGGAAATGGTGAATGAATTCCTTGTTTGCTTTGCTTGTGTACACAGCTTTTGGTTTACCTATTAAATTGTTTTTATCTCAACCCATGGGTTTTCCCACTTTTACCCTTCCAATGCTCTTCCTCATCCAACTGAGGGGGAGTGAGCAAACAGCTGTGTGAGCCTGAGTTGCCAGCTGGGGTTAAACCACAACACCCCCCCAAAATGGGTCTCTGGGAAAGGAAGATGGAGGGAAAACATTCAGGGAGAGACTTAAAGGTGGAGGGAATTAAGGCTGGAAGGTGAAAGCTTTGCCTGGGGAGTTGTGCTGGAGAAGAGGGATGTCCTGGCAGGATTGTGTGGGATGTGGAAAAGCCTGCTCATTTCTGCTTTTGCTTCTTGTAAAGGGAAAGGCTTTGAGTGAAAGACAGAAATGCCAACGAAACAGCAATTATTTGATACAAATATTGCTGAGAAGGCAAGACAAGGCCAAGCTGAACTCCAGCTCTTGCCCTTAGCACATTTATTCAGCAGTCTTTTGAGTAACTACACACTTGTCTCAGGTTCTCTGTCCATAAACTTGGGTTAATGCTATTATTCCTTTCACTCGCTTACAGATGTGTTGCAAAACTATTTATTTTTTAGATTAAAAAAAGGGGGAAGGTGATGGTGAGTTTGTGTGCAGAGGAAGCTCCAAAAATGTCCCATTTACTGTGCCTGAGCCAACTTGCTGGATGTGTAAAGTACACTTAAATTATGAGAATTTTAATATAAGTGGAACTACCACTTTGGAGCATCAGGTTTGGTGGAAATAAGAGAACAGTAGAACTCCCCTGCTTTTTCTTGCTCTGCTCAAGATATGTGCTGTGTGATTTGGTCTGACAATTACCCGGTCACTCAGTTCTTACCTCTGTCCTCGCCAGAGCTTGCAGTAATCTGATTGGGACATGGTTCAACTGCCTAACACCAGAGAAACCCTGTCTTGGTTTTTTTTAATGCTGCTTTTTCCTTCACTGTGTATTTTCTTGCTTTCACTCTCAATACATTCACTTTTCCTGCTCTATTATGAATATTTCCAGTATTATGCTCAAGAGTCACAGGCTCCATTCACAACTGCTTTCCATTAGTTACTGATCAAATGAGTAGAGGTGTCTTCCCTCTCATGTCTTTTTCCTCAGCAGATGATAATAAAAAGTTCATTTCCATCACTGGTGTGCTCTTTCCTTGCTATCAGGATGCCAAATGGACTTCCTACAATTTTGTCTTATGTGCCTTAAAAACTATTCCTTTTCCCCTTTCTGTAAGTTAGTAAGATTTCTGGTCTTTTTGCTACCTAACAGTATCTGAGGGCTACAAGAAGATAAAGTTTCAGTGGTTAAATTCCTGCTAGGGGCAAATACAATGCATAAATATTAATTATCTTGTTTGCTATTTTACCTACCTATGTATTCCTCTGGATTTTTAAGTCATCATCACATAATTATCATTCAGCTCCTAATCACTCATATTTCTTGCATAATGCAGCCCTTTCCTTCCAGCCTGTGATGGTCCATGTGGTGCTGGGACACCCCTTCTTCTGAGAGCGATCCCTGCAACTGCTGGGTTTCACCTTGCAAATGCAGGTTACTTGCACCTCTCACTGGCTGACTCGCAAAGTGATACATTAAATGAAATTCCCAAAGGTCAGAATCAGAGACTTGAGGTTAGAAATGGTGCTACTGCAGTGATTGAAAAGAGTTTGGTAGGGGTGTTTTTTTGTTGTTGTTGGCTTTTTTTGTTTTGTTTTGTTTTTCGGGTTATTTTCCCCCTTAAAAGAAATAGTATTTGAGAAAACCAAATCATTTAGACTACAGGGAGGTCATACACACTGAAGTTGGTGCCCCAAAACTTCCCATGGCCAAGGGTGAATGGGGCTTTGAACAACCTGATCTAGTGCAAGATGTTCCTGCCAAAGCAGTGGTGTTGGATGAGATGATCTTTAAATGGTTCCTCGTGACCCAAACTATTCAGTGATGCTCTTCTTCTCTGCTGTCTAAGCAGTCTCTCCCTACTGACATTTAAATAGGCTTCTGTCTGACCTGCCTGAATTTGTACCTGTGTTATTACATGCTTGGAGTCCCCAGATCTCCAACAGTGGTACAGAGCTTCCCAGCATCTTATGGATCAGGCAGAAGAAGTAACGTGTGTATATAATGAAAATCCATCCCCTTGTCAGCAAAAAGCAGACTAAATTAAGGAAGCAGAGGCCACCTAATTTAAGTCATTCCCAATTTCCCAGCGATGGACTTTTCTACAAGCCACATTTAAAAAAATGTATTGCACATGTGCAAAAATTCAATTTATTTTTGCATGTTTTTATGTTAAATAGATTTTTTTCTGATTAGAATATTTCAAGACACTTAGGCTAATGGTGGAAGATGTCAATCAAAACTTGATCACCAGGGACTGCTGATCCTGGGGGACCCTGCCCACGAAAGGCTGTCCTGAGACATCTCCTCGCAGCAGGACTTTGCCAGGCACAAGGCCCTGCTCACAGCCACGCACCGTGGTGCCAATGCCAGGGTCCTGCACAGGGGATGCAGGGCCGTGCAGGAGAAAACTCCATGTCAGCAGCCTGTTTTTATCCATGTGCAACAAAACCCCAAGGCCAGGCCTATCCCTAATGGCTGCTGCGCACAAACAATGTCCTGATTGTCCCTGGCCGCTTGGACTCTCCTACAAACGCAGTCACTGCGTCCCTATTAATTAAAAGCAAAGCCTGCTTCCAACGCTCAGTTTCTGAAGCTGTTCTGGCAGCCACACTGAAGCAGTCCCTGGGGGGACCCAGGTTACTTTAAGCTGAGACAAAACACGGGCTCAGCTTTCCCCAGCAAGCCCCGGCGTCTGAAGGTTTGGTGCCCCACCACCCCCTGCCTGCACAAACCTCCCCGGTGCCACTGGTCTGCCCTCACTGGCAAGCCTGTTTGTTTGCTGTGGGACAGCTTCAGCTTTATTATCTGTGTGATGACAGACTCCGGGGCCACTGCTATTGTTTCATTTGAACTGGGGAGACCTTAAAGAGCCCCAGTCCTGGGCCTTAATCCCACAGCGTCTGGGATGTTCAAATAGAGAAAAACCCAGGTGGGTCTTGTTCTTGCTAAACCTCCTGCTGAGCTCGCTGGGAGTTAAGCAAAGTAGGTCAGTGCTCCAAACACACAGATGTACAACACGCATCAGACATGAGAGATGCAAACAGGAATATTAAGCCACCAAGTGGCTGTTAAAAACTTCACAAGGGCAATTAAAATATTAGCATCCTTTCATGTAAGCAAAGCAAACAAAAGTGGCAATTAGTTTCCGTTACAACTTCAGAGTCCTGCAGGAGCATCTTCAGAGGCATTTTCCTATTGGTCATGTGATGCTTGCATCCATTGATCTGTCAACCCATGAGGGGGTACGTACATGACTGCACCGGCCTCTGCCTCCACCACAGAGATCAACGTCCAAGTTCTGTGATGGGAGATGTGCAGACTCATCCTCCGTCAGCCTTTGCTTGCTGCGTTTGTGTAACAACAACAGGTGGGGAAATGACATCAGCTGCTCCATGGGCCAAGTGGTGCCCCATGCAGTCACTCCTCCTCAGCAATAAACCAGACAACTTTATTGTAAGAAAAGCCACTCAGTGCTTGCTGCCACCCACTGCAAACCTCCCTCTATACTTAAATGTTGTGCTGATGATTAATAAAAATAACTACATATGGGTGAGTCATGGGGATGGCTTCATTCATTCATTCAGTTGTGACTGCAACCAAAATAAAAGGTGTTTCCCAACTCTCCATTCCCAAGCGCTATCCAAATCCCTCCTCCAGGAAAGAGCTGACTGACACAAGGAGAATGAACATCAGTATTCACTGAGTTCACTTCAATCCGGTTAGTGTTTGCCAAGCTGAATACTGCAAAACCAGTTAAAACCCTAACCATGACTAAAGGCACTAAGTCCTTGTGCACCAAGATCGGGATGAGTTTGGATTTTAAATGGAATGAAATAAAGAGATGAGAAAGGGGTTACCAAAATGTTTAGCCTTTGCTTTATTGAGTTACAACAACTGAGCAACAAGTTAGAAAAGTCAGATTTATTCAAACTCCCTAGCATCCTATTTGTGCAGCGTACTGAAAGGTGGGCAAGTTTTCCAAACCCAGCTCATCAGAGGAACGCACCGGACGGCTCCTGCACCCAGGCTCCTGCTCTCTCTCCATTTCCTCCTCACACGTGCACGGACAGACACCCCCACACCAATCCAAATTAGCAGTATTTGAAAACAGAAAAAAAAAAAAAAAAGTGCAATCAGGAACCTAGGATTGACCTAAAAATTTAGTGGCAAGTGTTAATAAGACATTTCTGTTGTGCGCTACAATGTCTAAAGCTGGAGGGCAGACTGCTGGTTGTGGTGTCCATCACTGTACCAGCCAAAGAAACACAAACAAGTCTGACTTATGAAGCATCTTAATTTCTTCAACCCCTCTGAGGGTTGTAATGCAAGTTTAAACAAAAAGTGCTAAAAAAACCCAGCAAACCAAAACAAAAAAAAGGCATTCTAGCCAAATCTTCACAGACCCACAGCTGGGGCTGGCTGGTGAGAAGTGAAGTACAGGAGCTGGAGAAGACTTGCCTTGTAGGAGCACATAAAAGCAGAGATTTAAATACTTCAACCAGTAGCAGGTGGCCATAAAACAAAACAAAAATTTCAAAACAACAAGAGAAAAAAAACAAACCCCACCACTCCAGAACATGTTTAACCGGGCTGAAATGTAAACTGGTGTGGGGATCTGGGCTCAGATGCTGATCTGCACCAAGATGACTCCAAAAGATTGAAACTCTGTCTTAAAACACTTCAGGAAAAAAAAAAAAGCCTCCTCTCCCTCCCCCACAAAAGACACTTCCCTCCCCCAAACCAACCCAGAAATTCTGCAATTGCATTATATGCAAGAATAACTTGCACCTATTAAAAAAATTAACAAAATTTTCATGTTGTACAAATCTGTTCCAGTAGAGGACGAGGCTGGGCAGGAAAGCGGGTGGGGGAGAAACTGAAGAGAAATTATGTACAAGGACCCTTTTTCTTTCTTTTCTTTTGCAATGCAGTAGTAGGACTTTGGCACTATCAACGATTCCATGATGACACTCCACAAGAGTATGTCTCGCTGTGCCTCCACAAGTGGTGCTTGAGACTTGGAGTCGCAACACGCTATCTCACCCCAGGCAGGAAAATAGAGTTTTCTTCTATTTTCAGACAGCATTTCCCCTCCAATGTCAGGACAGTGCAGCTGAGGAGTACCCCTGCAAAATATAAAAGCAGCATATTATTTTTGAAGGCACTATGAACAACTAACTAACTAACTAGCTGTTAACTAACACGGCATCTAGTTTACATCCCTGCACACACAGTAACACTATTTTCTATTAACTGCAGCCTGAAGCCTATCCTTATCATAGCCTCATGTGGTAGGGTGCTGGACTTTTGCTGCATGTAACACCCAGCCAATAATCCCCCATGGATTTCTAACAGGGATATACAGTCCAGGCTTGACTTGGCAGATTCTCACACTGACTCAAAGATGATGCACACACATGTTTGGGGCAGCTACTTTGCAAACACAGGACATATTGTTCTAAAACCAAGAAGACTTCAGGTCTTTCTCCCCCCAGTAAATCCCCTCATGATGTTTCTTGTTTTCCATGATTTTAGAAAACATTACAAACTGCAAGACAATGGAAGAAATTGGATGTGCCTGTGCTCTGCTGTGACTTCTGTGCCTACATAAAGGCTGCACCATGGATCAGAGATTAAAAAATAACCCCCCAAACACCCAACCTTCAAACAGCCACCAATCTACATGTATCCCCAGTTCCCAGCACAGAGCAAGGGCTCTATGACAAGGATTATGTTGAGCATGTTCTTCCTCTCTCAGGTGCAAGAAGTACAAACACCCACTAAGTACAAACACCAACTAAGCTGCACGAGATGGCTTTCCTGTACCATCCTCCTCACCCATCCTGTAGCAGTGCTTCATGAAACCTGAGCTAACCCATTATTTCACACCTTGTACAAATGTTGCTATTTGGTCTGTTATTTTCCACAGAAATAGTGAGCTCTGTCTGGCATCTGCAACACAGAGAACAACACAGTCACACCCAGAGAAAGGACACTGGCTTGCACCAACATGAAGGGGAAAAGTCCTCCCCACCCTTGAGACCTTTCCTCAAACAGGCCCCTGCTCCTCTTGACTCACTGGAAAATTTTAATTGCAGCACTGGGCTTTGCATCTCTCCTTGAAGTCCTTCATTACATTAGAACTTGGGTGTTCAGTGTGCCTCACTGGTTTCAGACGAATAAGCACATCCTCCCTACTTCATTTTCATTTCTTCAAATGCTTTAGGGTGACCCAAATTCTACAAAAACCAGCGGTCAATCCCACGCCGATTTACTTCATGATGGTACCTTGGAGCACAGCATCAGTAAGAGGCACTGTAGCTAGCCTTTCAGATGAAACCCTAAACCACAACCAGAGTGAGAACTTAGGCAGAAAGCAAGAGAAGCCTCTTGTGCTGTTCATTTTTACCAGTTTTGGACACCAAGGGATGGGAACGTGCTGTGCCACCAGCAAATATGTGATCTCAGCTCCTGCAGCAGTGCAGAAGAGGTTGGAGATGCCAGAAGAACCTGGACTACCTCTGACACCCAGCACCTGCATACAGCATCTGCAAGGGGCAACCGCCTTCAGACTTTTTTTTTCCTGGCACATCTCCACAGAGCAATGGTCACAGCCACCCAGAGCCAGGGCACACATCTTCCAGGGTCTCCACCTACCTCGCTCCCACCGTGAGCCATAAACTTTAGTGTCTACATCTCGCAAGGTTCAGGCTTAAAAATGGAGGTCACGAAATAACACTAAAAAAGACAGTTTGCTGCAGAAAGGTGGTGGCAGGGGAAAAAAGTATGATTCTGAGAAAAAACAAAAGCTCTGATCTTGGGAAAATCCCACAGAGAGACATCATGACGAAAGCCAGCAGTAGCTGCCAACCACTCAGGCATGCTCTGGTCCCACTCTCCTGTCTGAGCTGTAGTTTGCTGTATTTAATTTAGGACCAGTTTCTGTTTGTCAATTTTGCACAAATAGGGACAACAGACCTAATTTTGACCTGTGCTGCAGGAAGACAGGAATATCTGTACTCAAGGAAAGGGATCTAAAGCACTCTCTTGACAGAGCAGTTGGGCCTCATTACAAGGGGGACACAAGGCTGCATGATGCAACATCTGGAACATTTTCAGTGATGGCTTTAGTGCTCCTGACAGCAGCCACTCAACATCTTGAAGGCCTTGTTACTCTATAGGGACAGGTCTCTCAGCCTCACTGTTCAGAAAACCTGACTTGTTCCACGGAAAAAATCCAATATTGCCAAAAGCTTCAGATATGGACTTAGTAACAGAGCTTTATCTTAGTTCTGAGATGGTACTTCCAAGTCCAGCATGAATCTTGCTCTCAAGGAGCTCTCAAGGAGCACTTGTGAAATTCCCTCTAGCTGTAGCAGCAGCAGAATCTGCTGAACAGAGATCAGTTTTGAAACACTCAATTTTTTAAGGCTTAAGATCTAGGCTGTAACACAAATGCTCTTCAATAGTTCCAGAAACTCAAAGCTAAACACCAGAGCAGAGAGTGACCAAGACAGTCTGGAAGAGATGAGGTTTTACAGAAGCTGCATACGAATTTAGCCAACAAGAGTATGGAGATCAGTCACCAACAAATGATCACTTTAGACTATGTACATCAAGCTGACAAAATAGCAACACCATGAATATCAAAGGAGCATCTTTCTGCCTGATGTAGGGCTCAGCAGTGAAAGGGTGTGAGACTCAAGAGAAGTCCCTTGTCAGCTCTTCAGTCCACCTCTTACATGTGGTACCTGAGGAATATGTTAGGAAAAATCAGGCTTTTATACAAAAACAGGCAGAAACAAGCTCTCAGTCAGGTCTTGCACAGTCTTTCCAGTCATATCCTGAATGTCACTTAACACCTTGGCAGTTGAACACCAAAGCTTTAGTTGAACATTTCTAAGATATGCTGGACAAACAGTGAAAGTTTATCCTTAAAGAAAAAGGAGACAAGTAGCTGAGATTTTTCCATGGGTCCCACCAGTGTGGGATATAAAGCTTCCAAATTTTGTGTCACAGCAGTTGTGACAATGCCTCCACATGGATGCCAGAGAGCAGGCACTTGCATTTCTGTGCTGAGACTTACAGGCAGAATAAAGGAAAATTAAAGACTTTGGGTTTTTGTCAAGTCCTCAGGCCAGCATGCTGAGAAACAGGCAAAGAGCAGGACAAAATGCCCTCTGATCTTACTGCCTGCTGTTTGCGGCAGAAGTCCTGCTCCAGTGCACCTTTTCTCAGGAGGTGTATTTTACATGCAACCACTGGAAAGCTCCTCAGCAAAAGGATCCCTCAGTGAAAGTTTAACTGACATCAAAGCTTTTATTAAAATCCCTCTCTGATAACACTTGAGCACCTCCAAAGCCCTGGAGCTCTATGGTCAGCATCTGTACCAGGGCACAGAGGCAGGAGGTTCCTGGCACCGCTGACAAAAGTGCAGACACCAAACCTACGCTGCTGGAACAGGACTGTTGCAGAGCCTTGTTTCATAGTACAAGAGGTTTGTAAGAAAGAGTGGTTTCAGACAACTCCCCTGGCTCCTGCCTTCCTCCTCATTCCCCCTCTGAGCCCCTGGTCTGCTCCCTCTCCTCAGAACCAATATTCATAGCTGGAAGGAAGAAATGATCTAGAATAACAACCCTGAAAAAAAAAAAATCCCTCAATGCATTTATTCATCACACATTTGATTTTAAAAGGCAGCTCAGATCCTGGCTCTCCCTTCTTATGTGGCTGTACAACAGTGGCACCCCAGTGTGCCTCCAGCTGATGTTCCCACATCCTTCCTTTCATCTGTGCCTTTGCCACACAGGTAACACAACCTGTTACATCCCTAATTACCAACTTCTGCAAGGATAATGCAGGACAGTGCCTTGCACTGCAGTCTGAAGTTTTAATGTATTTTGTTATATAGATGATGTCATAACATTTCTCAAGATTAGCTGACACAACTCATAGTTAAAAATAATACCACTGCAGCATTTTCCTTTTCAACTCAGAGAAAATGTCCAGGAGATTTTTGGACAAATATTGCACATGGAGAAAATGGAGGGCTAGTCAGCAGGGCTTGCTACCAAAACCTGCATGTCTGCAACTGGTAGTTCAATCCAAACACTGCCAACTGTAACAGTAGAAGTCTTCAGTGCAAGTGTGGAGGCACTTTATCAGTCCTGCCTGGCTTTTTTCTTTAAAAAGAAATACTGAAGTATATTTTAATTTTAGACACCAGAAAACTACTAACTCATCCTAAAACAGGTGTTCTCTCACTATGGTTGTTAATGCAATACGCTGAGCTTTCTGTAGGGTAAGTTTTAGCTTAAGGAAATTCCAGCTGGGGAGACAGAGATTTGGTTGAGCACAAAATGTTACAGGCTCCAGTGAACTCAATTCAACATGCAAGTCAAGAAATGCTGACGGTGCTTGCTCCAGATTTATACCTGTGCAACTGTGATCAGAAACAGGCTTCAGATCTCCAAATAACACATCCTTTCACATTGTGAAAGATCATACAACCCCCCCCTTAAAGCAAGGCCCTGCAGCTTGCTTTTAAATTCAAGATCCTGTGAAGAAATGCTGCTAAAACACCCACACAGCTTAGTCTGGGGCACTTCCTAAGCTTCTAGTGTGAGCAAGCAGAACAAAGCGAGGCTGGAGACAGTTCTCACCTGCAAGAGAGCACATTTGCATGAGCCACTTCAGTCCCCACAACATTTTTCTTTTTTTGCTTGCTTTTGCATAAAAGAGCAACTCTCCTGGGCCCTTCCCCCACTGACCTTTTATTCTGATGCTGCAAAGGAAGGACCTGAGGCGCAAAAACAGCCACAGCCTCTATTCACGGGAGATCAATGATCTCTTAGCAAGGGGATATTAGCAACTAGTGTTACTATTTCTTTGTGTGGCTCAGCTGGTATGTTTTACATCAAGTGCTGCAGAGGTTTCATAGGTTATTTAAAGGCATAAAGTTTAAGGTTTAATCACTTATTGGAAAAAAATAAGAAAAATCTCCCTTATCCCAGACTTAACCCACAAGGAGACAAGAAACAAGTCAAATAGCACTAACTCCTCCCCTACCACGCAGTTGACTTTAATTTACAAGCAGAATGGGTCTCCCCTTTTGTTCAGGCATCCAGCAGGCACATGGATCCAGCAGGGATGGGTTCCAGGGATTTATACTGATGAGGGGCTACAGGACGCTGGAAGCAGACCCAGACAGAGGCAGGCTCAGAAAAACAGGGCACCATCAGCATTACCTGTCTATACGTGGGAATTGTCTCCAGATATACTTTCAGAGTCAAAGTCTGCCAGCTCTGTCTGGCCTTCGGGTGCCGTTTGGCTCCAGCTGTCCGTACAGTCCGACGCAGCGTCGTCCTCGCCCACCGTCACCTCCACCCAGTTCACCTCCGCCGGCTCCTGGTTCTCCTCGTGGCCATCGTGGGTGTTGCACTCCACCCTGTCCACACCCTCTGCTTGATTCCCCAACAAAGAGTCTTTCAGTGGTTCACAGTCTCTTTTTGCTCTCACCACTGGTTTCCCCCCATTCTCTTCGTTCAGTTTTTTATGATCCTGGTAATGCTGCCGAGACACCTCATTACCGTTCTTCGGGCTCTCAGTATGTTTTGAGCCCTTTTTCTGGCTTTGCTTGTTATGACCATCAACAGCATACTGCTGCTGGTACTGGTCAATCCATTTAAGTGACCCTGTTCTTAGTGAAGACCGGTTTTCCTTGAACCAGCGGACTATTTCTGTTCTTGTGAGCCCAGTCTGAGATGCTAATTGGTCATACTCCTGGGGTGATGGCCACTGGGTCCTTGCAAATGTGCTTTTCAGTAGATGAATCTGCTCTTGTGTTTTCTTTAATGTGGATGAGGACCCAGATAAAGCACCAGGGAGCTGAGAGCCACCCAGAAGTTCTGCCTGGCTTATTGCACCATTGGGAGTTCCTTGTTCTTTAGTTTTTCTGTATGATCCCATTGAATCCAAGACAGCTTGCTCCATGCTGTCCCTTATCTTTCTCCGCTCAGAGAACCACGAATCTATCTCCCTCCTACTCAGCTTAGTCTCCACTCGAAGCCTGTCCAATTCTCCTTGGGTAGGAAAAGAGCATCTTAGGAAACTCTCCTCAAGGGCCCTACGCTGCTCTTGGGTTTTCTCTTTGAATCTCTGGGGAGGAAAATCTGCGTACGGGTGAAACGACCGGCTGTGTCGACCAGCTGAAGGTGCTATTTGATCTTTCCCTAAAGCATCGCCAGGAATTTGCACAATGCCCCTCTGACTTCTGTACCTGTGGTCACTGAACCACTTCTTGATCTCGCTCCTGGAAAGACCTGTTGCCTCTATAAGCCGGTAGACTTCTGCATCGTCGGGAAACTGGCTTGCCATGAAACTGGCCTTTAGCTCTGCTATCTGCTCCTTCGTCTTTTTCCGCTCGCTGGCTGGTGTCAGTGGCACAGCTGTCAGCTTGGCAGGAATCTCAGGCACCTGAACTACGTGAGGACGCTTGGCCTCTGGGGCACTTGCTAAGGTCTGTATTGTCCTCTTCTGCCCCTGGTTTGGGGCAACAGCGAGTGTAATTGGTGAACAGGAAACAGTTGAACCATTTGACACAGGAGTCAAAACCAGACCAGTCTGGCCCAGTATCTGACAAGGCAAAGCTGTCTGGATGATGGGCTGCGGCATTTTTGCAGTTGCCAAAGGAGCCGGTAGGACGGTGATGGTTTGGGGAACTGCCTGGATAGTACCATTGAACATTTTCTTTCTTGCTTCCTCCACTTCTTCAGGAGACCAACTTATACCATGCTTCAAACGTTGCGTAGCAAACCAGATTCGGATTTGTTCTTCGGGATGTTTCGATGCTGCTGTCAACCACGACAACTCTGCTTGTGTTGGGTACGGAAACTTATTAAAGGAGTTGATCATGGTTGCATTAGTGTCCAGTGCAGAGTTGTATTTGGTACTATTCAGAGGGACTGGGACCTTAGGGACAAGGTTGATATTTGGTGGCAGCTGTACAGAGGGCATAACATGGGCTAACACATCTTGGAGAAGGTCTCCGTTTATACAAGCAATAGCTTCAGTGGCTTCAGTTCTGATACGGGGGGGAGCACCATCCACGTGGTTTTCCGTAACTCCCTCTTCTGGCTTTTTGGATCCCTTCTTGGTTTCCCCTTTAGGCTTTCCCAGTTTCATCATTGGCACTTTATTCGTGCTCATTGCCCCATGAAGTGAATCATCACACTCTGCATTTTCTAGCCCCCCGCTTGCGACAGTGACATCATTAGTGGTGGTCTCAATGGACTGTTCTAAAACAGTCTGATTATTGCGTTTAATTAGTTTCAGTTTAAAGTTAGTCTCTCCCGGGTGGTATTTTGTGTTGTGGTCAGATAAAGAATCGTATTTTTTGGTTGTGAAGTTGCATTCAGCACAGACATACAGGGGGTTGAGAATGACATTTGGATGCTGAGTGTCAACGTGCTCTGTGAATTCATTTAAGTTTTGTGTTGAGTAAGGGCAGTACTTACACTCATAACCACCCTGGGGTTTCTTAGACTGATTTTCAGCTGGGGGCTTTGCCTCAACCACTTCGCAGTCTTTGACTGAGTTTTCTGATGGCCAGTTTTTTTTGGAGTCGTGCTGTGGTGCCTCAGTCCCCTTTTCTTTAGAAATCTCCACGCCCTCAGTGCCTTCCTGCTCCATGACTTCAGAAGTTCGCACCATACAGGGAGTCGTCGACTTTCTTTTGCTGGCCATGGCAGCCACTGGCAGCACACTGTTGTCCCAAATGGTGTCTTCTTTTGACAGGATAAGCAACCAACTCAGTAGATCTTGCAAACAGCTCCAAAATACCTCGATTATTTTACTCTGTTTTAGCTTAACGAATCTCTGCCCTGGTTGTGACCATCAGCTCCACCAGTGGACCTGTCAGCTGCATGACACCTGTGAAACAAAGCACACCTTGTCAGGCACTGGTTGAACAGAGATTTATCAGAAAGCCACAGCTTGTATGTGCATTTGTAAGAGTATTTTGGATAATGCCAAACTCTTCCTCCTCCCCATCATCATATTAAGAGTCAAAAATCTCCCCACAAAGAATAAAAGCAGTGGGTAATTTGCAATGAAGTGCACCACAGGAAGAAAAATGACTTTGAAACAAATAAGATGAACAGACAGGGGGTTTTAATTTCCACTAGACTCAATATGTCTAGCTGGAAAAGAAAGAAGATACTGCCATAAATACTACATCTTTTTATAGAAGCTGCAGTTTCTATTAATTATTATTTTGAAGCCTGCAGATTTGAAATTGAGTGTGATTTATATTAAACTTAATTACTTCCCACTGTCACTTACCTTGTAAATATGTCTACTAAATGACTGTGGTTACTAATGATGGGTGATTTCTAAATAAAGCTATAGAGCCTGCCTTGGTTGTAAAAGTAAAGGCAGAAAGAAGAGTTAATGCAAATCAACACTTCCAAAGGTCTGTGTCTTAAGGCCTCAAAGAAACTGCAGCCGATCTGTGGAGGCCTATCAAGTCTTTTCTGGAAGAAAAGTTTCCTTACAACACCACTTTTCACTCAACATTGACAGATGCAGCTACCAAAGGCAACAGAAGCCCTCGGATACCTTTTAAACGTGGTCCTTCCTGTGACCCTTCCTGTGACAGCATCATCAAGTCCCAATTTGTGCATTTTATTCCCTACAGAATTAAAAAAACCTCAAAACCAAAACCCAAAACATTTTAAAGCACAATTCATATGCTGAAGCACTTTTGGAAGTTCCCAAATGCAAGAATTCTGTAAAACATATTTTTAAAAGGATCTGAGGCCAACATGAGCCAAAACAAGGATGAAGAAAAACTACACCAGTTGTTTCAGGATCTACCTGCACTCATCAGGACTAGGTGGGAGGAAAGAGAGGAATTTAGCTGTCAAAAGTGTCATTAATCAAAAAAAAAATTAAAAAAAGTCACTTTCCTATTTGACAGGATGCTTTATCTAATTTATCACTGAATCCAATTCACTATTCTTCCTGATCTCTGGTTTCATAATAATTCCCAGTCTTAATGGAAAACTCAAGAAGCACTTGGAATGGAGTGGGAGAGGCATTGGGGTTTACAAATTGGAGGAGGCTGGAAAGTGGAGATTTTCAGAGTGGGTAAGGCCCGCACTGATTTCTGTAGAAGTACTAAATGGAGAATCTCAATTAGAGATAATGGAAGAATAATGGAAGATGTCCCTGCCCATTACAGGGGAGACAGACTGGATGATCTTTAAAGATCCTTTCCAATACAAACCATTCTGTGAGTCTATGATCTCATGTCTAACCAAATGCAGATTTACTCCTTGTGAAGCCTGTAAATGATAAGCTGCATCCAGAATCCAAGATATAAAGATTTAACAAAATAAAATTCCACTGCAGTTGCATCTGGACATGTCAGCAGTTTATAACCACCCGAATGCTGTCCCTGAGCCTGCTCCTCTTGCTTAAGCCTTATCATGAGAGTCAGAAATAGCCACTGTAAAAGCAGCTGCTAACTTGTTGGTTCTGTCTGTAGCTGAGGAACACTCTGCAGGTCTCTAGAGCACATTTCTGCTGCTCTGCCTGTCACAGATCATACCACTCCTGTATATATGGGAACTCAAAATGATATAATGCCAGAGGAAGCAGCTCCAGCTGGGAATAAGAGCAGGGATGGCAGCTTCCAGCTCCATGTATTCAAACCCCAGTGTGAAGCAATTCTCCATACACAAAACACTTTGTATGCGAATTCTCCATGCAGCACCTTCACAGACAAGGCTCTGGTGAAACACAAGCTGTGAAACACCAAACACACCACAGACAAGATGCCATGCAGACACTGTTTGTTACACTGCAGATGCCTCAGCACATCTGCACAGTGCTTTGTGTTCACAGCCACTGCCGCCCCTGCACTGCCCAGCCCTGGCACAGACCAGCGATGTTCCCGCACACTTGCTCTGATGTGGTGAAGCACGAGAGCATCTGGTTGACTTTCAGGGGTGCATTTAAGCTTCCCTGGGAAAATGGAGCATCTTTGCTGAGCTCCATGAAACAGAGATGGGGCTGCCCACAGGCTTACGGCTCTGCCTCGGTCAGAATGACAGTGCCATTTCCCTCCAACCTGGGATCACCAGTATTGTCATCACCATTCCCCAAAGCGTCAGCACCTCTGAGCCAAAATTTCCTCTTCTATTTTCTTTTTTTCCTTCTGCCTTTTAATAACAAATAAGCAGATGAACAGTGGAAGAAATGATGCCTGTTTTTTTGTAGATTTGGGCTGACCTTTAAACTGAATTACGCAGAATATTCTCTATCATTTCCACCTATTCCTTCAAAATTCCCTTCAGCTTCCCCTCACAATTATCTTCCTGCAGATATTTCGGCAGTGATCTGCGTCTTGCTCTGTCCCACTGAAGAAAGAATCAGAAGCTAGAGACAAACACACAACTGTCCAAACACCCATCTTCCTGGTCACCCATGTTTAATTACACTTGCAAAAAATGAATTAGCTTTGAAGCTTCTTCCCTTATAGTAAATTTGGCTGAAACAGGTCAAAAGATAAGAGAAGGGGGCAGAATGGGCTCTGTAAGCCCAGCTGCTGTTGCAAATAGGGTAAAGGTGATCAGGTCACCCCACTCTTCCCTGGAGATCCCACTGTGTTTGTGACATTGACTTTCTCAGATAAGGGAAGGGAGGTGTAAGGCAGTGCCCTGGGCCACGGTGATGAAGATGAGGATGCAGCCATGGCTCCCAGGATGCTCCTCTGTGGCTTGCTCTTCCTCCCAGGCCACAGCTGCACCTAATGGTCTGCTCCTTTTCTAATGTATGACCTTGTGCAAAATTCATGTGGCAACATCAGCAAAAGGAAAAAAATTCAAAAGACATCAAAGACAGAGCAAGGCTTATTTATATTTCACTGAATATCCTCCCTCCTCTGCAAGAAGAAAGAGTTAAGAACAAAAAGATAAAAGAATGGGATGGAAGAGAATCAGTGGAGAAGGAGACCTTGATAAATTAGAGGACTGGGCAATCACAAACTATATGGAGGTCAACAAAAGGTGGTGGCAGATTCTGCATCTGGGACGGGGCAGCCCTGGATGTTTGTACAAACTGGAATATGAGATGCTGGAAGGCAGTGCCATGGAAAAGGACCTGGGGGTTCTGGTCAATGGCCAGTTGAATATGAGTCAGCAGTGCCCTGGCAGCCAGGAGGGCCAACTGTGTCCTGGGGGGCATCAGGCAAAGCATCGCCAGCCGGTCAAGGGAGAGGACTGTCCTGCTCTGCTCCGCACTGGGGTGGCCTCACCTTGAATATTGTGGCAGTTTTGAGCACCACAATACAAGGAAGGTATTAAGCCATTAGAGAGTGTCCAAAGGAGGGCAGCAAAGATGGTGAAGGGCCTTGAGGGGAAGCCGTGTGAGGAGTGGCTGAGGGCATTTGGTCTGTTCAGCTGGAAAAAAGGAGACTGAGGGGAGACATCACTGGAGTTACAACCTCCTTGTGGGGGGAAGAGCAGGGGCAGGCACTGATCTCTTCTCTGTGGTGAGCAGTGACAGAACTCAAGGGAATGACCTGAAGCTATGTCAGAGGAGGTTTAGGTTGGATATTAGAAAGAGGTTCTTCACCCAGAGGGTGCTGGAACAGGCTCCCCAGGGAAGAAGTCACAGCACCAAGTGGGACAAGTTCAAGAAGCGTTTGGACGATACTCTCAGGTACATGGTGTGACTCCTGGGGATGGTCCTGTGCAGGGCCAGGAGTTGGACTCAATGATCCTTGCGGGTCCCTTCTAACAGCATATTCTGTGATATTCTGTGATCTAGGTTACAACTTTGAATCAGTCAAAGGTTTCCTAAAAGTCAGGCTCAAGGTTCTGAATTCCTCTGTCTCTGGAAACTCAGCAAGCTCTCTGCTGCACTCAGTTGCTGAGCTGATCTCCCAGCTCTTCTGAGGACAGGAGGACTGGCCCCAAACAAGGATGTTCTGATACAGAAGAAGGGCCAAGGTCTCTCCAAAACATATATAAGTGGGTGGAAAAATGAAAAAGTCTGTTTGCTACAGTTTTTCTAGAAAATTGTACAGATTGTTGTTTCTCTTCTATTCCACATAGTGGTTTTCTGCATTTCTAATGGCTGGTTTCTAAAACTACATTTTGAATAGTTTTTTCTGCCACAGGAGAATCACTATCCACCATAGAAATCAAGCCCAAGTCAAAAGCTGCTTTTTGGAGGTCAATGAAAAAAAACAAATTACTTTTAGTCCAAGATGCACAGTTAGGGGTGCTCATAACCAGACAGAGACTGTCTCTGTCCCTTCAACCCACACCCTGAAAGACAGGGAAGAAAAGAGGCCCAACAACTGCATAAACAAGGAGGGTTTATTGGGACCTCCAAGCTATGGCCCCTCTAGGACTTCAGTAGGGATGTCATTTGGGATAAAACAATACACAGTTTCAAAGGAGAATGGACCTCCCTCTCCCCATGACAGATCCCTAGGAGCTGTATCACATACATCTGCAGGTCCTGCCACATCCCATCTGAGGACATTAGAGAAAGCATCAGAAGCACCTCACAGCTTTCAAACATGAGCCACTTGCCAGAACATCAAAGCCCCAGCAGACAGCTTTAAATACATGGTGTTGCTCCTGACAAAGCTGCTAAATGATGCCTCTTCAGCTCCTCCGATTCAGCAGCGAGGCAGCTCTCAGGCTGTCACTCCACTGGAGCTCAGCAGGCAGGCAAACCTGACCCCACAAACCTCTGGATTTCACTTGCAGACGGCTGTTCTCCAGCCAGTAAAGGCTACCAAAATTTGCAGGGAGATGAGAAGTTACCCTACAGCAATGGCTTAGCAACCAGCACATCCTGATGGGAACCTGACCTACACTTCATCACCTGAGCTGTGTCCACAGCACATATATCTTGTTGAGGAGAAAAATCCATACCCGATGTTCAATGAATGAGGCTGCACCATGATCAGGTCAACCTCTATCCCTAAAGCTGGCCTGTTCAGTCTATTATTGTTTTGTTTTGGACAAGACCCTGGACAAATGACCTCTTCAGATGGCTGCTGCCAGTGTGGAGTGCCACAGGCATGGAGTGCAGGGGTGCTGTCAGCAGCCAGCTGACAGCTCCCCTGGGCATGGGTTAGGAAGTCAGCCCTCACCCTCCCAGCTTACCTGCCGCATCTTTTGCTTGTCTTCCCATACTGCAGGGGGTTGGAAAAAAATAAAACCAACTAATTTTTTTGAAATTTCTTTTTAAATGAGCAAATGCACAAAACAGCAAAAGGCAACCAGGTTAAAAACAAAAGTGCTTGTCTCCGAGCAGAATCTGTCATTGTGAATGACGTCTAAACCAAACCACAGAGAACCCATGTGCAGGAACAAAAACTTTCCACTTGTTTTGCTTCAGCAAAGCCATCCCGGACAGGAGCATACAGGTCAGAAGCAACATGTCCCTTTAAAACTATCTCCTCAAAAGTGTGTCCCAGCAGTTATGAGTAGGCCCTAATCTGGTTTTAAAGTCTGAAATTTGTTTAATTAATGAAATAATCCAGCCACAGTCCTGTGATCTATCAAACCCCTGTTAAAAGGCTCAGAGGCAGGAGCAGGACCCTGATGGCAACTCTGTGCATGACTGAGGAAATGCCAGATTTACTATCTGGTCACTTGGCCCCAGATCGGGGAAGCTGCAGAGAATCACACAGGGAAAAAAGACCATGTTTTCTGGGCCTGGATGGCACTGGAAAACTTTTGCCTGTGTAGCTATGCCACCATCCAGCAACCAACTGTATGGTTCAAGCTAATGGATGCAAAAAAATAAATTAAAAAAGCTTGCTCTTGCTGAACACTTAAATCTTTTCACTCTCTCCCATCTTTACCTTCTGCACATAGCTAGTTTTATATCCTACTTTCCCCCACAACAAAAGGCAGATATTTGTGTAGAAACTGAACTCATTTTCTGCAGTGGTGTTCCCACAGGCTCCTCCAAAATGATGGCAGAGCAGGAATTTTCCATGGCAGCTGGAACACAGCTTGGCAGGACAAAGCATCAGTCAAAACCCTGGAAGTGGGGGTTGGGGAAATGGTAGGACAGTGAGGAGACAGGGTGAGATGTTGCCTATTTTCCCTCATCCCCGAAAACATGACTGAGTCTGAAAAAGGCTGTCTAAAGACCACCAAATTTGAAAACATGTCAAATTAAAAAGCCAAATTTGAAGAGAAGTCAAATTAAAAGCCTTAACTTTGGCAGGAAGGGAAAAGCGCACCAGAAACATCACCACTTTGTGCTGCATCTCGCTTACAGCTAAGGGCTGGAATAAAGTAATACAGAGGCTGGAACAGGTTGAATCCCCTAGCCAGTGCAAATGGATCTTTGCTTTTCACAGATATACCTTGGTTTTAAAAAGCAAGCAAGCCAACCAGAAAAAAAACCTCAAACCCACTTTATAGACACTTGTGTAAACTGCCAATAAAATCTTCCTTATTTTTCATCTCACTGTGTTGGTTTGCTCTGCCCTGGGCTGGCAGAGAGTTCCCAGCACCAGGTCTCATTTAAAAATGAACAGTGGGAAAACCACTACTACAAGGAGTCCTGCAAACAGGCACAGAAATACAGGGACATTCACTTGATGTTTAAAAAGAGGGTGGAAGTATTTTATTGCTTTACTGCTTAGGAGCTCAGTCTCCACAAACAGCACCCTCTCTGCTATGCAGGACAAGCAAGTGCAAATTCCACCCATGTAATTTAACACACACCCCCTTGTCTGAACATGACATTCAATATCACAAAGATACAAACTCCTCCTTACAGCTTTCCCACGCCCCTTCCCCAGCCTGGGGACGCAGCAGAAATAACAGAGGAGGTGCACAGCAGAGAGCTCACCAGCAGGGACTTGTTGGGCACAGAACTTTCAGTCCACGGGTTCTTTTGCAGAGCTGTCCCCACTTCATCACTCAGTAACTGGATCTCAGTAACACGGATGCCACGCTCTGCCCTCAGATGCCAGCCAGGCCCTGCTGCCCACTGCCTTGCAAACACCACAGGTTGCTTTTAAAGCAGAGATACCACCTGCATCACCTTCTTCCTGAGCTGAAGAATTTTCCACCCCTTCCAGGGCACAAGATCAACCACATCATGACAGACCTCACTGCGTCTGTTCATTTCTGCTTAGCTTTGATGGTACCCTGCCCCTCCCACAACCTTCCAAGCTTGTGTGTCCCTGTGAGCATCTCTGCTTTTAACACTTGACTCCAACCTGCATGGCTGACCAGAAGTCATGCTCATAGAGTTCAGAACAGAGCAGAAACTAATGGACACTACTTGACAGCATCATAACACCCCATGACCATTTCTCTTCACCCACAAAGGCTGCAGCAATGCAAACACATGCAACACAGAGCTGAGCTATTATCCTGCTCCATATCAGAGACACATTCACTAAGGTTGCAGTAGTATTTTTCTCCTACAAATACAAGGAAGAGAGGTGAAATACACATTTCACGGTGCAAAAAAGGAACGTGCCTAGGGTGATGTTCTTCCTTCCTTACAACTGTTTTCAGCATGCAGCTGCTACAGTAATATCAAAAAGCACATCAGCTAGCACAGCAAAAAACATGCTGTTGCTCTCCACTGTGATAAAACACTTAAAACATCATTTAATTATATGCAGCAGAATAAGCGGAATCTAACCACGGCAAATAAATCCTGCATGATGGATTAGGACTGTAACAATTTACAAAAGAAAACCACAGAAAGAAAGACAGGTTTTGTGAACAAGGGCAGAGCTTTTAAAACAGCATTTAAGTCAGAGCAGCCTAGAGCTTCAACACTTCTGCAGTTCTTTGTAAGCTGAATAAACCACAATTAACAGGGAGGTATGCAGATCATTACAGCAATAATTTTTGCAGGCATGCGGAAAAAATAAAATTGAAAGTGCTATACATTTTCAATTTGCATATGTTGGTGTAGACATTTCTAATTATAAAAATAATTCCCACGTAGCTATTTGTAGCATGATGCCATGGCCATGAATTTTTGTCTACAGAGAAGCAACAATTGATAATTTTTCTTTCTTTTAAGGACCAGAGAGTCACACCTTTCAAAGGCTATCAGTAAATCCAACTGCTTCCAGGACTCCTGACTCCCCCAGCAACATGCCCTGTGAAATTGCTTGCCAGCACAGGAATGGGGGCAGAAGCAAACCCAGCTCACATCCCACCTCTGTCATGCACCCCTACAGCACAGTCATGGAGAGACTCTGGAAAAACACTTACAAAAAACAGTGAAAGCTGCCTTTTAATGTTAACAGCTTACTTGTGATGTGACCACTGTGTAGAGACAGAGAAAATTCCTCTGAAAAACACAGGTATTTGGGGAAAAAAACCCTCTTATGCTGGACTAAAATAGGTTGTGTGGCACTACCACGCAACAGGTTTATTTCAAAGTACACTGCTCACAGGCTATTCTTTTAAACTAAAATGTTTTTATTCATCCTGCTGCAAAGCCACAGATGTGGGGAAAATGGTGGTATGAACATGAGAGGCCAACCCCTTCCCAGAGAAGGGGAAGTTGGACATTGTGTGCTGTGAATTTTCTATTATAAATACCAACCTGCAATCACTGGCCTGTACTTTTTTTTTTTCCTTTTTTAAATGCAGGCTTAAGTTCAGTTGCTAAAAACTGGATTAAGTTTGGCTTTATAGCTTTTTTGCTCTCTGGAAAAGTGATAGAATAATTCACTCATGACGAAAAGCAGCACTTTACAAACTGGTTCATGCCCTGGAAGAATTTTTATATTGTAGCAAGTCACTTACTCCACATACAACAGTGGCCTTAATCTCAGGGTAGGCAGGAGATGGTCCTTCTCCAGAGGGCACACACCGGAGCAGACAGGGTGAACAACGTGCAGGAGGGAGAGAACTGGAGTGCCAAGGTGGGGACAAAATCCAGGTTTCCTTGCTTCCCAGCCAGTGCTTTCTCCTCCAAAAAAAGAGTTGGCAACACACAGCTTGCACATGAAACGGGGCACATGGGCAAACGTGATCAGCAAGTGCTGCAGCTCCCACCGGGTTGTGAGGGTGGTGCAGTCTGGAAAAGCTTTTTTTCTTTGCAGTGTGTGCTTCTGTCAGAGGCACCTGCATCTATGTATTGAGAACACGTGGCTTAGCTAGTGCCCTCCTCTGGAGTCACAGATGCTCAGGGACATAAAAGGGCCCAAAATCCCAGTGGCACCTCTGACTGTACACACTGAAAACCCAGAAGGCGATAGTGGGTGCACTCCTGGGGTCTTGCTCTCTCCTTTGGGAAGGAGAAGTATGGACTGACCTCTTCCAAGCAAGAAGATGCATGAACCACCCATGCAAGGTACAGTCAGATACATCAGCAGCTATTCTCAACACCCACAGGGGGAGTGAACCTCTCTCCAAAACCCTCCATTGGTGGCTTCCAGGGGCAATGAGCTCCAAAATTACAGTCATGTACCCTGTCAAAATTATCTCCTTTAATCAGTAGTGTGTTTACTCCTAGATTTGGTACTTGCATGTTCATAAGAGAGAAATAAAGACCAACACTTCATAAGAGAGAAATAGAAATACTATAAAAACATTCATTCTAGTTAGTTTAATTACTTGTCTCTGCAACTCACTGAATTCTCATAATTGCATTGGATTAAAGTCACTGGATTTAAGTAATTTTTCATACTGAGTTTTTACCCAGCACCATGTAGTGGGAGGACAAGAGACTCACAGATACAAACCAAAAGTTATCTATAGACACTATCTTCAGCTATGTGGGTAAAACCTGGACGTATCAATCTTTGATTTTATGCAGAAAAAACCAGTTTATTCTAATAAAACGTTCAGCTTCATTTCTCTTCAGATATCCTTTTAAAGAGTGATTTTTTTTTTTTTCTGGGAAAGGTGGTTGTGTTAAAATAAGTATTCTTTGCTTAAAACAATGTTTAGAATTTCCCATTTCTTTAGATCAAACAGTTTAACAGTGACACCTGGTCCCCTTTCCCCTTTGTGCCAACCATCATTCCATAATACTGCCACCTAGACAGGCCACACTTCAATATTACTGTATCTTTTATATACTTATATACACACACACACACACACACACACACACATTCTCTCTCATCAGATTTATTGTTATCATGGAGACTCTATCAGTTAAGTGACTCCAAAATAGGAAGAAGATGGGCTATGACAGAATCAAGACATTTGATTTCTCTACTCTATATGCTTACAAAACATAAGCAACAGTACAGAAGTCTTCCTGCTTTAGTATTTCTCACAATGCTTATCTCCCTCATCACATTTTTCTGCTCTGGGAACCACATCAGAACTTTAGTCAGTTGAGTGTCAACTTTTTCCAAATAAAATGATCAAGGCATTCACAAATGCTTTTGCAGATTTTGCAGATGCACATTCTGGACGTCCCTCTTGCATGGCTATGGGGTAGAAATAAGCTCTAAATTTCTCAAAAAATAAAAGCTTTCACTTCTCAACAAGTAGCCCCTACAGCCCTGCACGTCTTGGCTCTGACAGGTACATACCAGAGCAGCAAGCAGTGAAAAAAGTGCCCAAAGGACCCGACAGATAGGAAG
Organism: Lophotriccus pileatus; assembly: GCA_035583135.1. Taxonomy (NCBI): domain Eukaryota; kingdom Metazoa; phylum Chordata; class Aves; order Passeriformes; family Tyrannidae; genus Lophotriccus; species Lophotriccus pileatus. The sequence goes on along the minus strand of JAWWES010000081.1, from coordinate 139,349,140 downwards.
GAGTGAAGACTGAGGCTATGAGACTGTTTGGTGACCAATTCTAAGAAGTGTTCAGATTTGATGGAAAAAGAAAGGAGAAGAAATCTACGTGACCAGAATATCATGTCTGAACAAGACAAGCAATACACACAGACTTATGCGATGCTTGGCCAACTCTGTCCAATAAGGGAAGCAGCCTTTGCATCAGCCTCATTCAACACAAATGCAGCACTGAAGGAGCCTACAGAAGTCCCAAAAGAGAGGGAGGAGATCAATAATTAACAAAAAGAATTAGTAACCTGTGTGTGTCTAGAGCTGCACACCTCCCCCTTTGACTCATTCATGATGCATTAGAAAAACCGCAGATGGTTTGTGATTTATGAAGCTGATGAGTCACTCACTGTACCTCTTTCCTTTCCCCCCCAAGGGCTTCTTTGTGTATCTTCACGTTCCCCAAGGAGAAATACAGATGAGAAGATAAAATACTACAAGCAGATTAGCATAATGTCTCCCTCCCACAGGATGGTTTTACCTGTGCCTCCCAAACGCTGCTGTTCTCTCCTGCCCCCACTTCCCTCTATCCACTTGTCTACATATCAGTGAACTCAACAGCTATCACTTGAAATCATCTAGACTGACACTGCTTATACAGTTTGAACCTCTGCACCACTAGAAAAAGCTTCAGTATCCAGTAATTTTGTCTTTTAAAACATCAGGTTTGGCTTATAACTGTAACAACCAAAAATAATCATTTTCTGAATGGAAACTCTTGAGCTAGAATGCCAGACACTATCAAAGGAAGCTCTAAAGCTGCGTTTGGGGTACAAAGCAGTGTCTTGCAGCCCACCATACCAAATACTTGCACAGCAATGAAACGGAAACATTCACCTCTACATTTCCAGAAGCAGGAATTTTAACACACCTCTTTCAAAACAGAGCCACCCCCAGAAAGAGTCACATGAATTTTCAGATGACCTGAACACCCAGTGTCCTCCAAACTCAGCCAGAGAATACCAAACAAATCTGATGTCCAGGGCACTTCAGGGTAGCTCTAGTTTTAAGCACATGAAGAGTCAGCCGTTGGCTTAACTCACACGGTTCAGTACCCTGATGAACTGAGGAGGCAAACCTCAGGCATCCCACATCAAAATGCCATGTTCTGTTTGCCATGTGCAAACAGACCCCATACAAGTACTGCTGCTGGCTCTGGGGAGCACACTGCAGACACCCATGCTGCCTGTGCCCATAGCCATGTCAGGTCTCCCACTCACTAGACAAATTCAGATGAATGACCTTACACTGCTGGCAGATGATGAACATGTGTTTACCAATGTGGATCTCTGTTTAGGAAACTCCTGTGATACAAACGAACCCCTAAATTGCCAGGAAAAGATATCTCCTTCCTCAAACCTGACACAATTTCTCCACAGTTATAGCCAGACCCCTCTCCCAACCAAGACAGAGACAAAAAGCAACATGCAGGAAAGGTGGCTGCTGCCAGTTAAGAGAAATGAGGTGCTTAGAAGAATACTTGCATATGCAGTGCTTTCCATCAGTCTGACCTCCTTGGCTTCCTGATGAGCAATTTGGTTCTGCTGAGGAGCACTGCAAATATCTTGGTGTAAATAACTTTCATTCTCATCTTGTTGCATTTTGCATTATATTTTGTTGTGCTCTACTTGCTTAAAGGAAAGACTGTTTCAAAAGCGGCCTCTTATCAGACCATGGAAAATGTAAGTTCCACATTTGGAGGCTTCCCTTCTCTAAAAGCAATGACATGACTTCCACCAACCATGTAAAACAGGTATCTTTTTTGGGTCCTTTCCCCTCACGTAGGAGTCTGGCTTACATAGTTAATGGCCTGTGGTAGTCAGAGGATCCCACTGGCCCAGTACTTGGAGCTTTACAGCTGTTAAGACACCTATCCTCACAGCAGGTTTGTGAGTTAAGGCACTGCTATTATTCCCATTGCTCAGACGGGCAATTAAGGCATGAAGAGAGCGTGGCTGAGGCTTTGTTAAATGGCCAAGTCAATTTACAGCTTGCTGCCACCAAAAGGGACTGGGTAGCTACAGTGCAAAAATCATGCCTTACCCAAGGTCTTCAGCAGGGCTGGAAACTGCAGCAAGGTTTTATTTGCTACAGGCTGCTCCCATCTCCAGTAAATTCAGGTTATCCTTCCGGCTCACAAGTGGAAAACATTTAACAGCCCTTGCAAAAGGAGCTGTTACTCTTAGATTAGGTCTCAGCAAACAAACATCTAAGTCACAAAAGCACCACAACTCTCACCAGGAGGCTCATGGGAGGAAGCAAAAGTCTTAAGATCAAAAGTCTGAACTACCTGCCCTCTCTCAGAAATTACCCATCGGGCCAGCATGTACACAGGAAAGAAGCTCGCCCACTGATGGTGCCAAACCTCTCTGTCCTTACACAAGCTAAAAGCCACCTTTCTCTGCTGCTGCTGCAAAGCATATCATTAGCAAAACCACACCAATTCCTCCTGGCCTTCCTTTGCTTGAATGCTATGGCACAAGAACTCTTGCCCTTTCCGGTTTTTTTTTTACCCAAATTGTGGAAAAATCAAGTATTTTAGGGAGGATTCCCAGGTGATCAAGATCTTCTCATGACAATCCTATTTCATACAAAGTTTGTGGGCACCATCAATATACTTGCTCTCTTTTCTCTCTGGAGGCCCTGGAAGCATTGACCCACACATTTTTCAGTCAAGGGCATTTTTTTTCCTGCTTGTGGGTGGGTGATACAAGTTAAGAATTCCTAGCATATATCACATTATCCCTTGGTCAGTTCCTCAGTCAACTCTGAGATCAAATTCTGAAAAAGTGACCCTCTAAAAGATGCCTAGCTACTTTGATTTCTGTCATCCTAATCACATGCTGTGCCTGTTAAAGTTCTTTTACTAAACCTGCTGTACTTCATCTCCTGTAATGCCCAATCAGATCACTTCTGCACATCATTTTCCTCTTATTGGCTTCAAATTTTATCTCTGCACTTTATTTTCAAAGTGATTTAATTATCTCTTTTCTTAGTAAGCACCCAATCCTCACACCCATACAAAACACTTTGCTTTAGTATAATCCTATAAACTGTGTGACAAAGGACCTACCACATGTTCCTACCACGGAAGAGTCTGAGAGACAACAAACTGCAAGTCCAGAAAGGTCATTTGAGATATTTGCATGCTTTCCCCTCACGGAAGGTTGCAAGACACTTTCCTCAGCTTACGGGGCATTTCAGGCGTACAAGACCAAAAGACACCAAGTGTTGTCTGCCATCAGAAACCAGAAGCCAGCAGAAGCATCACTGATGTTCCAGATGTCTACACTCTACAAAGTGTGAAATTAAAACTTGCTTGGAGTTGAAGTTATTCATTAAGTAACAGTCTTCTGTCCTGCAACACATATGCTCCCAATCAAATATTTATCTTCCTTAGGAAAATCAAAGATTATATATATATATATAATTTCTAATGGGTGGGGGAAAAAAAGCCAACCCCCCCCCTCCTCCCAAGTTAGAAAGCTTTTAAAAACTGTGCTTACTCATGGGGAAAAGGCCTGTCCTGCCACACAGTATGCTCAAGTTTCAGGTGGCTGCAGACAGTTTAAGTGTCCCTGCCAAACAAACCAGGGCACCCACCAGGCAGGCAAACAAACGCCATTTTCCCCCTGGATATCACGGGACCAAACAAGCTTCCTCTTCCTCTCTGCAGCACTCGTTGCTGCTGCAATTTGTCGCAGGGCAGAGCCACTGCCCTCTGTGCACAGTAACAGTTCTGCTGGGAAAATCTGGCATGGCCACAAAGGACCTTTGTTCGTGCCAGAAGTTGGGCACGCAGTGCAATCCTTCCCCCTTGTCACACAGAGCTGGGTTTCCGTAGCTGGGTTAGAAATACTCCCCTGAGGACTGCAATCCACAAACCCAAACACTGTCCCCCCTCCCCCAAACACAAGATCCTTCTTCCCATATCAAGTACTGCAGGACAGTGGAGTTGCTGCTTTGGGGAGCATTAATTCCAGTGAACTCTAACCAGACTTGCAGCAAGGATGGGTCTGAGGGAGCGCCCAAGCTCTGCCCTCAAGTCTCTCTGCATGACTTTTGCTACCTGGATAGTACAAGACCACCTGAATATAAGGCTCTCCTATTTTCAGGAACATTCCTGTCCTCAAGATGCCACTAACTTGGCAGACAGATCTGATCTAACAATGTGCAATTCCTTTGTGCAACATTTTGCTGTTTGTGTTTAATTTGCCAGCCTGTGCGTGCATGTAGTGTGTGTATATATATATATATTTTTTTTTAAATTATTATTATTTTTATTTTTTCCAGTGCAGCAGCTCTGAATCCAGGCTGTCCCACCTTTCCTCAACTGGCCCTTGCAGAGAGGGTCCCTAGCCCAGGACAGGAGCTGCCAGCACTCAGGAGCTCTGGGAAAGGATGACAATATGGGGGGTAGGGGGCAGACGGTGAGCACACATCCCTTGACACAATGCTGCTGGTGAAAAGTGGGATTTAGCAGGACATGAAAATCTCTGCATTTCCGTTTCACTCAGGAAATACAAAGAGGAGATGATTACTGGCTCATTCACAAACTTAATACCCCAGTTCAAAAGAAGCACTGATTCTACTGGAAACACGCAGTGGAAGAAAGTTAAAAGTATCTTTGTAAGTAAACGAAGTTTCATAAGATCTGATATGTATTAAAAAAATAACAATAATTGACACACTTGTAAATACTATCAGATTAGCAGAATCCATGCCTTCGCAGACTTTGGCCACAGCATATGCCACAAAGAAGGACACATTTCATTTCTTCCACTTCTAATTTTAAACATCAAGGCATGCAGAACAAGCCAGTTCCTACTTCTATAACTGAGTTTGATCTGGATCATCCAAAGCCTGGATGCTTTGGCATCTGCCTGGAATGCCCCTTAAGGTCCCAAAGCACTAAAGGGACCATGTTTCACTCAGAGAGATTATTACTGTACTGAAGAATAAAATGCCAGAGAAAACAACAACAAAAGAATTGGCAAAACCTCACATTCATTTATTTCCTGACAGGAGAAGGGTTTGCCATCAGAACACCTTAAAGCACGAGGAAGTATGCTTGGCAGTTGCCTCCTCCCATCTCCTCCCACAGGTTTTAATCCCTTTGCACCCACTATTCCCAGCTCTGGCTCAGGGCTGGAGTCATCTTAGGCATCGGCCTCTTTGTCTCCCTGATGGCTGGATTTCCCCTAGGGCTACTTCATAGCTCATCCAGATGAAGAAACTGTAACAATGATGCTTGAGCAATACTTGAGAAATGCACAAAAGGAGGACAACTGCTCCTTAAAACAGTTTCTCAAAGGGCATTTGTTTAAATATTTTTTTTAACTTTTTTTAAACTTGGTTTCTTCTCCCTGTTTCTGGGAGGCCAAGACGAGGTCTACAACAGCTTGCCCAAGGCTTACACTCACTCCCACCTGCTCCAGCAAACCCTCCTCCTTCTTAACTCTCTCCTCTGTGCTGAAAGGAGGCTCCAAAATCCAGTGTGAGGCTAATATTTAGTAATTGTTTGCCAAAACACGTGTGTTCCTTCCAAGGGAAGGGAAAAAAAATCCTTAATGATATAATTTCAAGACACACTGATTTTGTGACCAGATTGCGTTGATTTAGATGGTCTCCCAGTTTTGTAACATTTGTGAAAATTCTTCTCCCACGAAGAAACAACAATCAAACACCCCACTATGAACTTCGTGCGACGTGGCAGCTCTTTCCATGGCAACCCACGAGCACCAAGTGTGCTTTTCCCCAGACTTTGCTGCACAGTGAAGGAGGGCAGGGAAAGAGCCGGCTGAAAATCTCCGGCTGTCGTCACCAGCCTGGCAATCCTGTCAGGCTGGGAAACCAAATACACTGGGGAAAGGCAGCATTTCCACAGCCTCACTGCTGAGTGTCTTAGCTCCAACTGTTAACCAGCTGCTCGGTCATTTTCAGGTTGGTTGGTCTGTTTACTTTGTAAAGCACAGTCAATGTATTTTGTTTTCTAAACAGCATGAAAAATTACCTCCACAGTCCAAAAGGATTGTTCTCCCCACCAGAAGGGAGTGGAATTAAGGCAACTCGGCCATGCTCTCAGTCAGTCTCCACATGCAGCAGCAGGATGCTCGCTGTGGGTATCTCCTTGGGGAGGACAGACAAATCTGCCACTCTGTGGGCAGCCTGGCCAGTGTGGAGGGCAGGCAGGCAGGGTACTCACGAGCTCTCTTCCCGCCTCCAAAAGTCATCACCAGATGCTGCACCTGATATTCTGCTAGTACCAACCTGCCATTGCTGCAGCACTAACTAAACATAGGCTAGGCTCTCAAGCTTGTCTTTGGCTAGTATTCAACCTAGCCATGTAGCCAAACCTTCTGTATAACTACCGGCAGTTCAAAACTGACACACAAGTCAGCTCCCAAGGACTTCCCCCCCTCAAGCATCTCTTCTCAAAAACATTCCTTCTGTGCCTTATCAACTGCAAGGCTGCCTTAAGCACTAGGATGACCCAGACCAGAGCAGTCCAGGGTTATTTCTCCTGATGCTTTATGTGGAAGTTTAATTGCATAACAGTTTCTGAAGTTTAGGAAAAAAACACAGTCCACAGCAAGAGCTGATGCTATTTTTTTGAAGTCACATGACCCCAAAAGCCAAATAAGAAGTAGGGAAGGGGAAAGACAATAGTCCCATCCATAAGGTACAGATCTGTAACCAGGTCTCAGAGGAGCATTCATTAGGCATTACCTCTCATATCCAGCCTGAGTTTCAGACTTTTTTCCCAACAAAAGCACTGACAAAACACCCAGTTATATGGAGAGCATCAGTTCCAGCTGATCAGCTGCCTTCCAACAGGGAAACATTTCCTGAAGCAAACTGCAGTCTCAAGACCTTTGTGATATTCAGGGAACTAGGTCAAGACTTACTGCATGCTCCTCACCTGAAAGAGGACCCAAGAAAAAAAAGGAATTACTGATTTACTTTTGCCTTTTCTCTCCAAAATTCCTCTTCTCAGTGACTTTTTTGTTTTGTGGAGGTGATCAGATTCTTCTCCAACATCTTTTGGCTTCTCCACCCTCACCAAAATGTTCATGGGGTGAAGGAAACTCAGGCAGAAGAAACCAGACAAACTGCTGACATAGCTCCTGACTTGTGTGATCTCTAGAAGTGCTCCTGAGAAGCAGTTCCTGCAGAGGAGGGCTGCTTTGGGCTTGGAGAGGAATTGGGCCCTATTTGACCCAATGCATTCAGTTCTCCTGGTATGTCCTATGGTCTCACAATAATACATCAGAGGGAAGAGAGAAGGAACAAACTAGAAATCCTTAAAATCCCATCCTGTTCATGCAGACCATGGGCCCCTGCTCTCCTTTTGAGAAAACAACTTCTAAAGCAAAGTTATCCCATGTGCGGAACTGCAAGAGGAGGAAAGGGAGCCAGGGAGCGTGAAAAGGCTGCTGAGCCTGTAATGGAAAATCCTCACTCAGTCACTGAGCAGTCCTCTCGTAACACTTATTAAAATAAAGCAAATATGATGAAACACAGCCCAGTTGCACACAAGGCTGCTGAGAAATTGGATCCGGCTCTTGAAATCGGCTCCCAAACCCCTCCTCTCCAAATACTGGCAGTTCACATCAGTTAATTGCATCCAAACCACCCCCAGGCAAGAAGGGACAAGGAGGAACGACACAGGACAGGTCACCCTGCGTTTGATTCATCTTCAGAGCAGGGCCAGCGTGTAAATCTTCACTGCTCTCTTTTGTCACTTGCCAAGGTTCAAACGTGGCATCTCTAGCTGTTTGCTAATGATGAAAGGTGACATTAACTAAAAGAGTTCAAGGGCAATGTCCATTGGACTTGCACGAGCAAGTGAGAAAGGAGCCTTAGTATTAGGTCTAGGAAAGCAAATTAAAAAAGGACCTCTCTCTTTCCTTCTCATAATTTGCTTTTAATTCTAGATCTTATTCTTTCAAAACTGAATCCAAACAAGAATAGACAGATTTTACTCCTTTTGTAGAATAAATCAGCCTAACTGCTGAGGTCAGTGTTTTCAGACCAACACATGAAAACAGAAGATGTGTCTGAGGAAATTCAGTGCTGGCTGATTCATCCTTTAGAAAGGATGAAGAACAGCCATCCCAGCATGTCAAGTTTGTTCCTTTGAAGGCGAAACAATTTAGTGTTGGTATCAAGAATGGCAGGAACTGAAAAAAAAAAAAAAAAAAAAAAAAGGCAAAAAAAAAAGCAAAGCCCTGTCCAGACTGCCCTGAAATACCTTTTCAGGCTTCAAATGATGAACAACAGGATAGCCCTGTGGTCCATCGGGTTTGTGATGAACCCACGTGAGGTGAAAGGCATCCTTCTCCCTTCACTCCTTGGTACAGTGGCTCAGCACTGCTGCTCTCTCTGTGTCTCCTCCTGCCCCAGATATACAGACTAGGGCAGCAAATGGGGAAACCCACAAATTATTTGACAGACTGAAAGTGTTTCTGCACGGGATTCACATCTCATGTCTCAGAGGAACCAAAGCCCAGCCTGAATCTTGTGAAAACAAAACTGCACAGCAAAACCCCACCAAAACTGTACTGTGAGAGAAAGAGTGGGGGTAAAAAAATGCAATTGGATTTCATTCACATCTGGAGAAATCAAGAGGCTGTTAGTGGGGAAAAAAAAAAAGTCTCTCCTCCTTGGACAACCCCATTTCAGGATGTAGGCACATACACACTGAATGTATATCCAGCTATATAAAAACAGCACATGCCATCACTATTCCCTTAGGGTGTAAACATCATCAGAAAAGAAACAACTTTCAACCTGACCCCCTGTGCTTCCAGTCCCAAGTGACTCATAAGAAGGGCTGTCTGAAGATGCTCAGTAGCAGGTCAATCTTGCCCAGCAGGTGGGAGAACTATAAATCAATTGCTTAAAAAAAAAAAAAAAAAAAAAGGAAAAAAAAACCCACACTAAAAAACCCCCTGAGGCTTGCTGGGAAGAAGTAAAATTGGGGGGAAAAAAAGAGGCAAGATGAAAAGCACCTGTAATCTCTTTCATGCAGCACTGAACTTCTTCAGAAGAGACGCACAGAGATGATAAGAAAAGGAAAGAAAGGCAAAGAAGAAAGCAGTGCATTGACACCAGCTACAGATAAATTTTTTTAATGGGCATTAGGTCAGCAGGGCATTTTCCATCTGCCCTGCTTAAACCAGAACTCTGATGATGTTACAGGTGTGATTTTGATAGAGCATTTATCCTGGTGGGACTGTAGGTTTATTTTGCATGTGCATGCACACACACGGATGATTGCACCTGGTCTTCCTGAGGTGAGAAGGGTGATTTGCATTTAGCTGATGAAAACACCAGGTGTTGGGTTGCACCTCAACTGGTTTTGGGCTTGCTGAGAAGACAGAGAGAAAGGAATAGGCAGCAGCAAAGGGCTACAAGGGCTTGGAGAGGAAGAGAAGAGGAGAATGAAGAAGAAACAGCTTTGCCCTCAGTCTCCTGAAGTCAGTTCAAATGCCCAAAAGGCCAGCCTTGCTGCTGCTGAATCCCACCCAGCAGAGCCCCGGTCAGGGGCTCCAGGCTTTTCTCTCCCATTCCAAATCCACAGGAACTGCAATGCCCTCTCCCAACCAATTTTTAGCCCAACCTACAGGCATGCCCTTCTCAACTCAGCACACTGGTCAAGGCAGCAATAATAAAACACACTGTTTTCCTATGTTTTTGCTAGTGATTTGATGATTCACATAGATGAAGGCATCTCAATTTTCCTCCTTCAAACAGATTCCACAAAAAGGAAAGATCACAAATCCACATTCTGCTTTTCTTTCTAATTCCACAGTGCTTTTCCAATCTGATTCAATAAGAACTGGGCAAACAGACCAGAACCTGCAAGAGTTCCCAGTGAATTAGCTGCTTGACTAACACAGCACAAGTTAAAGAAGATTAGCTGGAAGCTGAAGTCAATGTTTAAAACACAGATTAGGGACAGACAGCACATTTGGAACCTAACTCTCAGAAAACCCTATACAACAACCTCAGCAATCCCTTTAAATTAATTACCACAGTTTTAGGGTAAATTACCATAATTTGACTAGATTATACATTCTCTAAAGGTGTACAACACCCCTGGAGAACACCACCATTAGTGCCAGCAGTGATTCCCTACACACTTAACAATGCCTCTTCGTTGAATATCTCCTAAATAAAACCAAAACAAGCCCAGAGACTCTCTTTTTTGCCCATTACATGACACATAGCAGTGGTATTACCCAAAATGGTCACTGCTTCAGGAAACCTGAAGACTTGAAGAACAGCTGGCAGACCTGAAGAACAAAGCAGAAAACGTCTCTATCTCTATGGGGAACCTCCACCAGCATGAGTGTGTTCTACAAATGGATGGTGCATGGATTCACTTTGCCCTTGGCCATAGGAAGTTGGGGTAGGAAAAAGGCATTTGAAACCTAACAAGAAGCTTAACCTTCACAAGCTGCTGTAAGAACAACCAAGGGGTTAACAATTTCCAGTGGTTTTACTTGTTAAGGAGCAAGATAGGAATGGGGATGCCTTTTCAAATTTAATTTTACAATCCCTGAGGATTATATTCCAGGAAATTACTCTGTTTTGTGAATATTGTTACTGCATGACATTTTGGTCCCATTATCTCAGACTCCTTTTGGCATGTATGTCAGATGTGAGTCACCATATGTTTAACGACATGCAGCACTGGTTCAAGCATAACTTACTAATGCAACAAATCAAGAAAACCTTTGTTTTCTTATGTTTCAGATTACAAATTAACTCAGAAATCCCTCCGTCACACAGTACGCATCCAATTTTAACATCTCCCATGTAGATTTCTGAAACTTTAAAAAACAAGAGGAAACCTCCCAAGACAGCTAAAATTGCATTTTATAAATTTGAGAAAGACAAGATATGGTTTAACTGCTTGCACTAGAAACATCCCAATCCCTTCTCCAGCGTGTTTGAGTTATTCACATGAAGTGGTTTCTCTGTACAATTCCCAGGCAGGATTTCCATGGCAAGGTTTTCCCAGATCAGCAGTTTTCCCCAATCATGCTACAAACCCAAACAAGCCCCACTCCTCGTCCCAAGGAATTTACACACTATGTCCCTGCTCACATGGAAGTGAGGAGGATTATTAGTTGTTAATTGCTTTGAAGGTTAAAAAAAGTGTTAAATATTGCTGTCTTCATAAGTCAATATGCTTCAAAACTGTCTAATAACACTATGAGAAAAATAGCAATGTTGAGCAACAAACTAGATATTCAACAACGGGTGCTTCAAGAACAAGAAGCAACACCAAGCATTGCTGTCTCTGACAATAGCCCCTTGCAGGCAAATCTGTCTTAAGGTCAAACCAAAGAAATTTCAACTCATGCAGCCAGGCATATTTTGTTCAAACCCTTCAGGCAGTGATCTGAGCGTGCTTCTACCCTGCAGAAGGCAAAGTGCAAGTGGTATCCACCACAATGATGTCAACCTTTGCAAAGTGGGGACCATTTTGATGGGACTTCCCATCAAACATAGCTCACCTTGGTTAACTTGCTGAAGGTGCACAGAGCAATCTGGCACCAGCCTCTGACAAAGAGGGTCTCAGAGAAGGGGATAAGGAGCAGCAGCAGAACAACCTGCCACCTCCAGTAACCCACATGGGGAAGGATGCACAGACTGGCAGTGTGCATGGATCTAGCCATGCTATCAGCCATCTTTTTGACCAAGTGAAAAAAGGAAAGCCACCAAGTTGACTCACATGAATACAAAGCCCTCCCATCCCCAGCTCTCAACTGCCTGTAATAAAATCCAGCCTTTGTAAAGCAGACACAGTCTAATTTTCAGATGTGTTCAGTACTCAAAGCTCTAAACAGTATAATGGGATCCCCACGAGGTCAGTATCCTGGAAAAAATGGAAGTCCTATGCATTTCATACAGGTGTCTGACACAGCACCGACACTTAAACCCTGCTATAATGTTATCTGTGCTGCCATCCCAGCTGAGGCTCCCACCACCAGGAAAAGCCAGGGAAAGCCCCAGGACACACATTGAGGTCTTTATACAATGTCCAGGCCAGCCTTGATGAAGCAAATGGGACAGCTGGTTCCTTCACTCAAGCAGATTAGGTGGTATCTAAAAGGGAAAGTGCAGCTAATTACATGAACTCTTCAAACATCTGTTTCCTGTGAGGTGACCCCGGGGATTGTCCAGCCTTTTAGAGCTCTCAAGGCTGAGTGTTTGAGGAAGAGCAGAGGCACAGAGCAGTGTCAGACAGTGCCAGCAAGCTTAATCCTGCTAGAGTTTCCTGAAAAGCAAACAGAGTAGATTGACAGCAACCAATGAGGCTGCACAGAAGAGGGTGGTTTCTCCTCCAAAACAGACCTGGTGCTGCACTGTCGTGGTGATGACACAAAATGTGAGCATACTCTAACGCTCAAAGTGCCCCAGGAGCCTCCACCTGAGCTGACACTACACAGGACCAGACAAGGCCACAAACATGCACTGCACAGGGCAAGAACTGAGGCACCTGAAATCATTTATTGCAAACTTCTGGCATTTGAAAGCAACACAAAAGCAGCACATGTTAGGGGAGATGCTGAACAGTGAGCAGGCAGTTTGTATGGCATCATCTCAGTGCTCACAGTGTTGAGAAGAGCTCTGCAGTCTTCCAGCAGCTGTTGTGCTGTCGATGCCGTACATTGCTCAGGAGCTCATTACACTGATGTTACCGCCACTAAGTTTACAGACGTGTTTCAGGCAGCTGTGGAAGAGGCCACAACAACTGAGCCCAGTGCTCCATCCCCCTGACATATCACATATCCCAGAGCACAGGAAATCGACTGAGGTTTTTAGGAGGAGAAGCCTCAGTTTCAACACGTATCTGTGATCAGCCTCAGAGAACTTACGGGCACAGCTGTGTTTGCCGGCAGACAAGCGATGTGTTGCAGAAGCCAGGTGTCAGAAGTAGGGACTGTGATTTGCAGGGGTAATTCCTAAGCTAAAGCTACTCATAGCAAATATTTAAAAAAGAAAAAAAAAAAAAAAAAGCAAAGTGGGAAACCCCAGTCACTGCCAGTGGCCCAGTGAGCCTTCTCTTGCAGACCCAGCACCTCTGGGCAAGGAGAGCACAGATGGACAGAGAGAGGCTAGACAGGTATGGAACAAACCTCCATGAGCCTGAAGCAAACCAGCACACTGGAACAATCACAGGGCTCCACGGCACTCCTAACCCTGGCATGCTGCTCAGAGCTGAAACCTTGAAACTTCCCACTCTTATAAATGAGATTTTTTCATGTTTATCATTTTTGCAACTAGTTTAGGAAACCCTCAAAACAACATCTACTTGTTTTGCTATTTAAATGCCCTTTTGGAGTCACCTTTTCCTCTATAAAGAGCAGCTCAGACACTGTTTCCCTTTCACTCTGCCACCACAGGAGCTGTTTGGAGGTCACCATCTCCCTCCTCTCCATTTATCCTGTCCCTGAGTGCACAGCTCTGCATGTACCAGATATATTACAACTGCAGAGCAGTGCTGGGGCCATCTCAGGGGCTAAGCATGGGGTTTTTTCCCCTGGTCAGCCTCAGGCTTAAGGACACACTGAAGCCGTCTTCCACTGGGAAAGGAGATGAGCACCACCAACCCTGTGCCTGCCCGTGCCACCACTGTGGGCACACAACACATACCAGGGGATGAAAATCTGACCCCCTGCCTACCCTGTCTACTTCCTTTGCTCAAAACCACTCTCTGGAATCCCTGAAGGTGATGTAAGTTACAGCAGGGTCTGGAAGCTTTACACTGCTTTTAACACTCGGGGGATATATATATATATATATATATATATATATATATATATATATACACACACATCTAATTTCACTGCCACCTCTGGCAGTCAGGGCTAGCATGAAGCTAACGTATGTGTCAGGAGGTCATCCAAGTGACACAATTACTCATCCAGACTCACCTGGAAAAAGATGCTCAGAGATCCTCAAGGCACACACAAAACACATCCTTCAGGCTGAGATTTTCACAGAGGGCAAAGGAAGGGGCTTTTGGACCTTCTCGTATAAAAAGTAGCAGAATTTCTACAGTAACAGATCAAAACTTATTGCTACAACAGACAGCACTACACGTTATGCTGCTGCTGCAGAAGTTTCTTTCTGTTCGACAACATGCACCAAAAGGATGTGTTCATAAAGAAGCAACACCTACCAAGGGTGTGCTCCCTTCTGCACTGCAGGCACATAAGGGCTGCTCCTCACCTACTCAGGAGTGCGTTTCCCAAGTGCCTTGGAAGTATTTTTAGAGCACTGATCCTGGCTCATTGAAATCCTCTGAAATTTAGCTACTGACTCCAGCAGAAGCAAGATCAAAGAAGAAAGATGCTCCTTCTCTGCACTCCTCTAGCATCAGAGGGATGGCCTGCCCATGGCCACTCAGTGAGCTTTTACTTAATCGAAAGCCATCAGAGTCACTGAGGAACACATTTAGTGATGGCAGCTCAGTAGCTCAGGGTGCAGCTGCAGTGTGAGCTGCAGGTTCGGCTCTGGGTGGTGGGAGCTCGAGGCAAGAGTGGGTGCCTACCCTTGGCATAACAAAGGGCACAGAGGACCTCTGTGGAAGCCAGGTGACCAGATATTCTGATGCAGCAGGAGCCAAATACTCAGCTGGAAGAGCCCAGACTTTCACTACATAGACTTTGATCCTTTGTTTGGGGTCCCTCTTTGGGAGGCACCCAGCTCAAGCTGTTGATTTGTTCTTGCACCATGATTACATTATTTTAAGGAGTCAGACGTTTGAGACTCTTAGAAGAGAAACCTGGGGCCCAGCTGGTAAGGAAAGCTCATCTGATTGAGTGCATGTAGGGAGGCAAAGCGGGGTGGCTCACTGGAGCTGCCCACTGTGAAGGGGCTTCGGTCACAGCTCAGGTGGTACAGGTCCTGGATAGTCAGACAGGAAAATTCTCCTAACAGGAGAGCAAGGTCACATCAAAATGGGAGCCCACTGAATGTTTTGTAACAGAACTAAAGAAGATGCTAAAAAAATTTGCTCTTTGCATTCATATAGTATATAATAATTAATATACAACCACTAGATATTTTAACCCAATATTAATACAGATAAAGACAATAAATGAAAGACTACTCCCTGTCCTACTAGAGCTTGAATCTCCTCCTGTAGTAGATCCTGAACACCACATTTGCTCCTCGCCCTTCCCTACACACACTCACAGCAGCATCTGAAACGCAGCTGTCCCGAGTGCTGCAGGGTTTGATTCATCTGTAGCAAACCTGGCTGGATTTCAGAGTGCAGCACACACAGTTACAGTCTGGTTTGAGGCACGCAAGCAGACGACCATACTTGGAGAACTGCAGACAGGAAACTTGCCAGATTGTTTATACCTGAGTCATGACTAATGCTGACAATGAAAACTGAGTCAACTCAGAGACCACTGCTATGCTCAGCACCTATGTGATGCTCTACCCTAATGCCACTACCAGCAAAATAGGGATTAAACACAATTACTCTTGCAAATATCACAGTTGTACTGTGTGAAACTATTGGTGATGCAAAGCACCTGATTCTCACTGCCATTGCATTTGCTGGGTTAGGAGACAGCAGCACATTCTGCAATACACAGCAGACTCACAGGCCCAAGTGCTCCTGCTTTCAACTTATCAACCTCCTGATTTCTAACAGACATTCCCATGAGAGAGCAGCCACTGAGAAGACAATACTACCAAAAACTACTGATGGCAGCAAAAGATAAAGGAAGGGACTGGAACAGGTAGAGATGGTAAGCTCCAGGAAACTTCAGTGCAATTTTTGTCCTTCCCATCTCTTTCAATTCACCTGACTCTATTCCATCCCTTGATGTTCTTGCTTATCAGGAACACATGAAAGTAGCAACGTATCTTTTAAATAGTTAGGACCAGCTAAAGCAGGCTTTGCTCCCACTTAAGTGTAGGGAGTGTTTAGGTGAGAGGGGGAGATCACATTCTTGGTAACATGGGAATTTGGGGAAGATCACCAAATTACAGTGCGAGATACGTGCATGGATCCTAAACAACCACAAAAAAAGAAAGGCCCTTGGGCTTCATTTTGGGCAGTCTTTGTTACTGCAGTATCTGTGAGCACTGCCAGCCTGGAACCAGCCTTATTCTCAGGGGTGGGGTAGTCAGATCTGCCAGAGTGCATGTCATGCCTCTCCAGACAACAAGCGAGTCCCAAATTACTGTAAATTGTAGATCTATATAGCACATTTCATCCATATGGTGAGGCTGAGTAGTTGGGGCTGAGCTGAGGACCTGACAGGTAAACTCTTTCACATCAGTCTGTGTTTGCAGTGGAGCTTTTATTTCCCCTTGTAAATCACATTTCAGCTTTTCCAGTACAACTCCAGTGCACATCTACCCAAACAAAAATACAGGCACCCACCCTCTTCTCCCCCCCCCGCCCCCCAACTCCCTGGACAAACCCAATTTTCCTCCTTGGGATCAAATTTCCAGAACAAATCCGACTACCCAGACCTGCCAATTAACATAGCAATACCCATCAGGGATTCCCCCAAACCACTCATTGCTGGGTCTGCTACACCACATAGACTCCTGGCACAGGCATCCCTCCCCAACAGCTCACTGTTCACCTCTGGGCCATCTCTGCTCAGGGATGGCAGAGCTCCCAGCCTTCCCTGCTCTCCCATCTGCTGTTCTGTCAGTATTCTGGCTATCGGCCACTCTCTCACCCATAACATGGGGGCATTTCTCTTAGACTCCAGCATGCAGCCCAAGCAGGATTGCTATCCTGTAGCACTTTTCTCTGTATCCTTTCCAAAATTTGGCCATGTAATGAAAATTCCAGGTAGAAGTGTTATTTCTCTGCCTTCTTACTAGAATTCCCATTTCAGCTACTCAACCCACCACCTTTTGATATTCAAAAGCATGCTCAGACTCCTACCCTTGCCAGTCACCATCACCAAACTCTTCCCACCTCCTCCCAAGGAATGGCTCCCCAAGCTCTCTCTAGTCAGGGTGTTTGGTTCAAACCTCTCAGCCCCCCCTTACCCCTCCGGGGTAGCCCGACTGCGTTTGCTCACGTAGCAGCACTCATTTCCTCCACTCCATGGCAATGCCAGCTTCATCCAGCTGCTTATCAGCTTCCTCCACAACAGTCACTGCCTGTCCCTCCATGATGCCCCTCCAGCATGGCAGGACCTCCTGCCATCCAGCTACTGCCTTGCAAGTCTCATGGAGACCCACATTTGCTATGAAACCAGTCAAATGTTTTTGCAGTAAGTTTCATATCTTTGTTGATAGAAAATAAAAAGGATTCCTTCCTGGACCTCTCAGGAGCCAGCAGCTGACACAAGTGGCTGAAATCATGTGCTGTTCTATGGCTGTCACTATCACACCCAGAGACCCCCTGCTTCCATCACTTCCACCACATCCTGGGATCACCTTTGGACTCCTTGAGGTTGACGTTGGCTAGCAGAGGGGTTTAAAAAGACATAAAAAACCCCTTAGCAATAAGTATGGGATGCAACTCAGAAGGATGCTTTGAACAACTGCCTATCACAGCCATACTGCTTGCTGTATTACCACAGCAATAATATTATCACTGTCATTTTGGTCGCAACAACACATCTTCAGTGTAAATAGGAAGGAAAGCCTTAGTTCTCTTCCTGGCTTGCTAAAAGGATTTAGGCAAATCTTTTGCACCTTAGTTTACATGCCTGGGGACAGGGTTTGCACCTCCTTCTGAGCTGTTTAATCCTGGATGCCCAACTGTGAGAAATGTCTGCCAGAGTTTAGCTGTGCTGCTTTGGACTGAGGACCTGACACTGTGTGACCAGAGCAGCGCAGTGATCGAGGACATCCTCCAGCCTGGACACTGTTATGGACCTACAAAAATTGTACAGAAGATCTTTGGTGAAGGATGTTAGTTCTCTTGTCCAATTTTTCCCCATCTGAGTTTATGGCTCAGGGTTACATGGGAAGAGACAACTCTGAGTGTTACACCTGTGACCTGCCTCAAACATCTGTCCTAAAGCAGGGCAAAACACCTCTGCAAATAATGCAGAATTTCAATTGGTTAAATGACCACTGAAAGTGGTCAGACAGCTACTACAGAAAAACTGCTTAGCTTATAGGCAGCTGGAGTGAAACACATCCTAATCTGTCTCTCCAGGTTTACTTTCACTTGTTTATAAGATGGGATAACAGCACTATCCCAGCCTCTATGAGAGTGAGAGGCTGAGCTCACCAACCTCAAGGATCTAGAGACACACCAGGGTGATAACATGATGGAGGTACACATAGTCTCTGCAGCCTTCCCCTCCCCTCAGGACATAAAGGTGTTACCTTCCAAATGAGGTTTCAGCACAATATTAAGGAATGCAACGTGAATAGAGACAAAGTGTGCAATACTGAAGTTAATCAGAGGAAATAGAGGCTGGAAGGGAATCCCATGAGAGCAACACATTTATTTCATTATTATATCACAGACGACATTAAGTATCCACTGAGTCCCTCAAGGCAGAATTCTTGCATAAAAAGCATCCCCATTTATCAAGCATGATAGAACCTGCAACTGTTCTATAAATAAAGGGTATTTACAAAGAGAGTTGTTAAATATTTATTTTTCTCTGGAGACTGAGTTCTCTGTTCATTTGTCTCCATTGCAGAATCATTTGGTATCAGGGAGCAGAGGAACTCACCTAAAAAAAGACTAGGAATCTGTCCAGAGCCTGATCTGGACACAGCACCAGCCTCCTCCACAAGCTGGCAAGGGAAAAGCATCCAACCTGACACAGAGGGAACATGAAGCAAACAAAATGGGAATGATCTCATCCACGAGCCAAAGGTAGAAGAAGGAACACCAGTGACAAAGCAGCAATTAATAAACACCATCATATCGCTTCATCCTTAGAGAGCTGCCTTGGCACTGTACATTGAAAGAAGTGACAACCTTCAATTGTGAAGAGTAACTGCAGATTTGCATTACATTTGCTTTGTGTCTTGGGAACAAGAATACGTTTTTCACAACTAATAAATTAGTGATTTTTTTTAATTTTTTGAAGCTGACAGATCGGAGTGGGGGACATACAACACCGACCCAGCCAAAAAAGGTGACTCTGAAATACACTTCACCACTAAATCTTTGTAGTAGTAATTGTAATAGTTCTTACTCCAGCCTGACAAAAGCTGAGTTTTAATTAAATATTAAAAAGCTATTTGTTAAAATAACGTTGCCATAGCAACTAGAGAAAGCTAAAATACCCTGGCGCTTCTGACTCACAGCATATTAATCAACCAGCAGCTATTACATAATGAGCACCCCTGGAAGTGCCGGCAGGAGCCACGGCACTGAATGCCGGAATCCAGAGCCCCCGAGCCGGTCAGCGCTCCCTGCACACTCTGCTCTCTGCGTGCTTGCTGCCTGCTCCCGTGAATCACGTGTCCAAATATTTTGGGGAAGCCATGCTGGAGCGCTCCGGGTCAGTACGTTCCCGTAGAGGCACAGAGGTGGATGGCACTGGGCAAGGGGAATTTCGATGAGGGCATCACGGACGGCGGCTCCCCACATACCCACAGCAGCAAGGGGCTTAGATGGCTCCGGTCCAGCAAGCCCCAACCACCTGCCTCTAGTGCTTGTCTTGCAAATGAAGCCCTTGTACCAGATCTGTTTCTGTAAAAATTCTTTTTTTTTTTCATTATTGGAATTATTTCTTACAGCAAGCACCTTCCTACCATCAAGCCAACTCCGAAGGAGTGGAGATTAAATCTTGCAAGGGCAAACAAGCTCTGCTGCTCACTCAGAATAGCTTATTTCACAGATTTAAAAACCCAAAACAAAGAACCACAAACAACCACTTCCCCATTGTATCTAAACCCTCCAGATGAAGAAAAAACCTTTCTACACTTTGTCCGTGCACCACAAGAATGGCGACCTCAGCCATCCAGCAGTCAAAGCCAGCTGACCTGTGGCTCCTGCTGGCACTCACTGCCAGTCTTTGGGAGGCTTTGCCCTGGGGATACAGCTTGTATTAAGAGGCAGTGGGATGTCTCCCATTGCCTTTTTCATGCTGGACCATCACCACGTGGTCTGCAACGATGGGAAGAGCTGCAGGAGAGAGTTGAGTAGTTGAGGTCCAGAGGAATGTTGGCTTAGGGGAAGAATACTGGGAGGCAGAAGTGCAGCTGTGTTGCTCAGACGGAGTTGGGAACCACTTTCCTCCTCGTAAATGACTGAATTTTTTGCTTTTAAGTCCCCTTCCTCTTTTTTTTTCCAATGGAAAATAAATACCTAACCACGTAGTTATTAACCAAAAGGAATGTGATTAATATTACAGCATTTGTATGCCAGATTCACTTTCCTGCTGCTTTGTTTGGGTGTCACAGGCTGTGACTATGACAACCACAAGCAGTTATTGGACTGATGTCATTTGTGACATCATACTTAATGGAAAAGAAAAGGAAGAAGAGACACTATCAAAAATAAGAAGAACGGAACAAAACCTGCTTTCGCCTCTTCAGGCACCATCAGCTCCTGTCTACAGAGTAAGGTCCCAAAGGACCACCACTCTGGGGCTGCAGGAGCGTCAGGCAGCAGCAACCCTGTTCTCTCCAAAACCTGGGCAGCATTCAGCTCTTGGGAAAACCTGCCCTCTTTCCTCCCCTCAGCTGAGATATGAACTGCAAATTTGCAGTTACATGGAAGAAATCTCCTCATCCCTTCTCAGCTGGGAACTGCAATGGAGGCTTTTGGCTAAGCCTCATCTCTCCTGACTAAGTTTCTCCCGCTCTCCAACCAACTTCTCCTCCACATCTCTATTCTTCAGTTGTAACAGTATTTCTCCCCCCTTTTAAAAATAAAACACAGTCTGTCCAACATTTCCAGACAGTCAGCTGATTGAGCACGGGGAGAATGTGCATGGATTTTGTGGGGAGTGCACTGTTTGGAGCAGTGGTTTTTCTGGTGTCAAGTACAAGCGATGGTTTCAGCCTTCAAGGGCTGCTGCAGCTGCTGCCCAATCCCTTGCCCCATGTAAGAGCAAGGAGGCAGTGCCACTGCTGCATTTTGCAAAGCTGTTTCTGTGCGTAGTGCTGGCACTCCTAGGATACACTGCTGTCATCTTCTTTGCAGAAAATGTTTGCAAATTCGCTGCTCAAGCTCCAAGTAATAAAAATAACCCTAAACCCATCTAAATCTTATCTGACAAAGATCAATTCACTGCAACAAGTGCCTCCTTTACAGTTATACATCCAGAAGCCTTGACAGAAATGAGTTAATTTTTCCAAATTACTTTTCCCCTAATGTTTCCAATACATAGAAGTGCTTCTCTGTCCTCCCTGCTCTCCTGCCAGACCTGCTGTGCCTCTGCAGTTCAATGCTGCAGCCTGCCCTGGGCATTCCCTGAGCTGCAGCTACCTCACCAACTTGTCCTCACACAGAGACCTGGGGTCAGAGAGCCACCACACCACCATGCTACAGCTGGGGATGCTTCTCCCTGAGCACATACAACCTGAAGGGAACCTTCCCTTGCATCCTCCCAGGGCTTGGTCCTCCACCAACAGATGGCTCTGCCTTGGATTGTTCTGAGAACAAAACTTCATCAGGGGAATCCTGCCCACAAAAAAGAGGATATGGCTCTTAAATAGCAGAACAGAGATGCTGCCTTACAAAGGAAAGGTGAATTAAAGCCTAACAGGTGAAGCAACCACCACTCACAATTTGCTCATCAGTGTCCCAGGCCCACCAGAAGTGGCAGGAGTTTCCCAAACCAACACCATCTCTGACTGCTCACAGTACAGCATGTCAGCTCTTGGTTTAGGTCCCCTCTGAATGGGTGTCATCAAGGCCACCCTAAGCCACTGCTGCATCCCACATTGCCATCCATTGCAGGGGATGGCACCTCTGGGATCAGCCGCTGGCAAGCCCCACCTTTGGGTGCCAGCAGGCAAACAGAAAAAAAGAGATGGCAAAGAAGCCTCCTTTCCTTTCTCTCTATCAAATCTCTCACTGAACACCTGACCCTGAAACATTCTGAAGGGCAATACTGCAAGAGGACGCAGAGAGGAGATGTACAGAAACGGAATTCTTCGAGCTCTGGTTTCTCTTTGAGCTTCTGAGCAGGACAGTTTCTCAGTCGGCATCGCTCTGCTGCAGCCATCTCATGCTCCCCAGTTCCTCACTCAGGCTTCTGTCGTGCAGCCAGAGTGGGAGGAGACAGGTAAATGGAACTTAAAAGTCTCCTTTCATTCCTGAGCTGCAGCTACATCTTGCTGCAATAATTTCAGAGCCATCTGAGACCACACACCAGTTACCTGAGCAGCATCCAAGCAGGCTGCTCTTGTTTTCTCTCTCATCCTCTTAACACAGATATGATATATCAGAGGCACGTGGACTACATGCCTGCCTCAGCATTGCTGCTTTGACTTAACAGCACAGACAACATTCACCTGGAACCAGCAGCCCTCCTTTGAAGGGCACAAGAAGATCCCCACATTTACTCCCTTTGTGGAAGCAACCACCACAGGAATGCATTAGGATACAGATTCATTAGAAGCACAGAAATGCTTTCCAAATTTCAACACTGCCTACCTAACAGAAAAACAAAGAAATTTTATTTTTGAGATGAGCAAAAAGCACTTCTCGTGTGTGGATATCCTTTGAGAGACACAATATGTACACATGGCAACTTTCTGCTGAATTTTCTTCACTTAAATCAGTATAGTCTACTCTTCCCACCCCTCTGAAGCCAACACATCCACAAAAATCAGGCCAGAGCCCATCCCGTGCAATGCTTTGTAAGTGACTGACAAAAAATAAACCCTACAGCTCAATTAGCAGGTCTTGTGTGACAGTCACTAAGGAGTCAGGAGAAAACATATGTGATTCAAAGCAAGAATATAAACCATGGACCCCTTTACCAAGGGATGATCCATACAAAACATTGTCATCACTTCACATCCCTTTTCTCCCAGTAACTGCACTGGTTGCCGGGATCCTTCACAAAATGCTGCAAGATTCTTTTTTCTTTTTTTTTTTTTTTTTTTTTTTTTTTTTACTTACCAGTTTCTGAATGCTTGTTAGGTGTTTATTAAGAAATTTTTACCATGTCTTTACCAAACATGGATGGACTCGGTTTCTCTCCTGTTAGCAAAACACAGCCCTTTCTTTTTTCAGGCTGATTTCGATTTGGGGTTTTATTCTGCTCTAACCCAAATAGATTTTGTTGTTGTAACAGAAGACAGGCTGTAAGCCACTGAAATAAAAATGGAAACAAAACTCCACTGATTTCCAAGTAACCATAAAATTCCATCACCATAGAACAGAGTTAAAATGGGATGTGAGTTGATCTGATTTTAAAAACCTCAAAAAAAACCCTTATTCAACCCCTCCACTAAGAAAATTTACTTACAAAAAAGCAATTTACTTACAGAAAGCAATGAAGCCCAGAACAATAGCATCCAAATTTCTGCCCTGTTATTCAGCCTCACCCCAGACCAGAGAAGCTGCCCCAGAAGCCCACACTGCACCAGGCACACAACCAGGAACCCCAGCCAGGGCTTCCTGAGCTGGTCTACTGCAGCACCTGGGTCTAATGCAGCACCTGGAGAACTGCTAACAAGCCACAGCTGACGGGAAATCACAGCTCAGACCCTTTAGCAATGCTCAGAAAAAGGTCATAGTGCAGATGCTCCTTAAATATATGCTTTTTTGGCTGTGGGGGTGTGGTTTATATACATGTAAAAGCTCCTGGCCAAGCTGCTTTGGAGCAAGTGTGCAGGTGTCTCCTGTGGTATAAAACTTCCTTTGAAGCTATTTTATCACATCAGGAAAGAGCCAAATATTGGATAGTTTTCCATTTTGATGACAGGGCTGGGGTGTGGTGCACACAGACAAAAAACAACCTCACAGCCAGTCTGTGCTCTTCTTCACTTTCAAAAGACATAAGCACCTACGCCTCAAATCTCCACCAAGATTGTGTCTTTCAATGGCTTGGAAACAACAAACAAGGTTCAGATGGCGCTAATGGTCTATTCTGCTGACCATATTCTCAGTTAAATGCATTCAAGTAGTTCATATCTGCAGTGAGATAATTATTCAGCCTATGTGGTAATACAATGCTGACTTTATTTTGTGGGTTGCAAATAGGTGCCAAAGGCACTCAACTGGTTCCAAAAGACTGGATTTGCTTGCTGTAAACATTTCTTGAAGTGTCTTTAAAAGTAAAAAAAAAAAATAAAATATTCCCCTTCTGTTTGGAAAAGTTTGGATTTCCCGTGTAAAGGAAAACAGAAAAAAAAAGCTACTCACTCATAGCACTGGATTTCTTACATCCTGGGAATCTCAGTTCTTTATACTTCTCTGAAGGTGAGCAGTACTTCTGATACCTACAAAAGAGTGAAAATAAGTCAGGGAGAAAAGTAAAAGAGGAGAAAATAGCAGCCATCCCTTCCACTGTATGACTGACAATTTAGCTTTTTCACCAGTAGCCAGGAATGCCAACTGACAGGAATTCCAGCAATTCCCTTTCCCACTAACCACCACTGACAAGCAGAATTTCAAAGATATGGTCCTCCAGCCCTTTTACAGTAACATGATGAACCTTGGGGCTCTCTTGGGGAAAAAAAACCCATCCACATTTCTTAGGCCAAGCAGACAGTGGCGAGCTGATGTCCTGAGATATCGCTGCTGCGGTTTGCACTGGAAATACCCACAAAACATCTGCTGCAGCTGACACGTACCAGAACAAACTCTTTGGCTATTGGGAAATGCCATCAAAACTGTCCTTCTCTTCCTTAAAGGGAGTCACCTGCTCTGTCCCAAAGCTAAACTTGGCTTTCCTCATTTTTTTGCCTTTTTTTTTTTCCCCTCCTGAAAGAACAGGAGAAGAAGGTTTAGCTTCAGCAACTGCAAGAGCAGAACTGATAGAAAAAAATTCCCCTTTGGCAGTGGCTGTATACACACCTGAAAAACACTGTGCCTGAAGGTCTGCAAGAACAGGTAAAGAGATAACAAAATGGTCATGGGACTGCTCTGAGTAAAAGAAATACAAGCAGCAAACCACCTTGCTAGCCCCCTAAGAAAAGAGGCAGAAGCTTATTGGTTGCTTCAGAAGCACCGTGAGCACAACCTGCATTTTCAGCTCAAGCTTTTTAAACTCAGAACTTGAGTTTCAAGCTCCAGACTCTGTTATCTGGCCAGACGAAGGTCAGCTGGCAAACCTGAAAGAAATCACTTGGAGTCTTTTGCTCTTTCCCAGCAGGTTAGGTTGGTATCTTTTGGCTCTTTTCAAAGGAAGATACGATTTGATTTCCTGAAAGAGTATATTGGCTACTGGAGGAGCTGGGAACCCAGAAGCTATTACACAACCATAACCATTTTTTAAGAGCTTAGACTAGAAAAAGCTGCATGTTTATTCATAGATAAAAGGGAAGCTGCTTCCTGCTTTCCTCTGTCTCAGAGTAAGGCAAAAAATGCTACTTTCACTGAATTGTAAAAGAGAAATAAACACAAGGGATAGCTGCAGATTTTGTGCTCTTTACACTTCCACCACTTTTGGACACAGCAGGCAACTTTCTGCTGCTCTTCCTCCCTCTTTTGGGTCAAATTCTCCATTCTCACATGGTAGGCTGTAAGCTTAGCATGAAACTGTTTCTGTATTTAATGGGTTTAGTCTGGTTATCTTTATAGCAAAACTGCTACCTGAAATTCTGCTGTTTCAGTGCTGTGTCCAACACATAGAAATGATCCTACAACCTGCCCACAGAATTAAAACCACCTCTTTAAGTAAAACACGTTCAAAGAACAACAAAATCACCTACAGTGCAACAGAGGTCCCTGTCCTTCCCCTGATCTCAAACCTCTGCTTAGAAAGTTAATTAAAATAAATATATATGTATGGAGCTGTTGCTTCTTAGGACTATATAATGAGCCTCACAAATTTTGGTGCTTTTCCTAAAGACCCAGCTGGTGAAGCTCCTGCAAGGATCTCCACTTTTGGAAACATAAAGCAGGAAGAAATCTCCAGGGTTATTAAATCCAATCCCCTGCTGTTGTACTCGTACTGCACGATCCTCTTCAGAAAGTATGCAAAAAGTTTCTGCCCCTCGTGGCTATGAGAACATGATTTGGGTTTAATATAACAGCTCAGAAACAAGTTGGTAATATATGTATATAAATATATATACATACATATTTCAGATCTTTCAAGCTATTTCACGGTTCTGGGAGATCTGCTACTGCTTTTGAATGCCTGGAGTTAGGCAACAGTGCCATGATGGAGACACAAACATGTTTCATGTAGAAACATCGATTTTTTTTCAGCAGTTAGGTAGTCACTGACAAAAACCTTGCCTGAGTTAGTTTGTCTTGAGCATCCCTGCATGGGCAGCTCTTGAGCAGCTTCTAGTTGGGGGCACGCTTATTCCAAGCCAGCACAAGGCAGGAGAAGCAGCTCTCCTTGACATGAGAGCATCACAATGCTGGGATCAGGCAAATTCAGACCAGACCTCCGTACTGAGAAGAAGGGCATTCATGCAGACATCATGATCTCACCTACATGAGCTGTGCCACACAAACACCTCACACTAATGGACAAGACCTGGGGAGATCTGTATCTGCTGGCTCCCATGTGGTGTCATGGTGGTTTGTGAGTTACCACCCACCTCCTGGTTCACAGGAATTGCCTGTTTGTGTGTTTATGTGGTCCACAGCACGCAGTGAATGATTCCAGCTATCCCAGCCACCCCTCATTCTCTGCACACTGAGCAGGAGACTCAGCCACCAGCTGCTTCATTATTCTAGATGCTTTCCAAAAAAAGTAACATCTCATGGCAAAACAAAACAAAATAAACAAAAAGGCTTTTAAAATACTTGATAAACACCACCACTCCACATGGTTTCTGCAACCCAGACACTACACCACTAACCACCTGAAAATGGGATTAGTTTGCTCTGTTCGCCATGAAATTTCTCACAAAAAATGAGATTGTTGAGATATCTTTAGTGAGTTAAAATGTAAATCTCGAGCTCCTGTTACAGCAAGGAAGAGAAATAATGGTACTTTTTAGATGCTTGACAGAAAAGTTCCTTAGAGACCCTCTCAACCTACAGAAATGATCAATTTTGCAAAAGAACATTTTACAGAGAGAAACGGAGTTGGGAGCCCTGAAAGTACTTGCTTTCCCCAGCTGCGCTTGAGATGAAGGAAAATAAAACCCACACTCCTCCTGACCTCTTTTCCTGAAAGATGCCAGGTCAGTGGTTTAAACTCTGGGGTCAACTGAAAGCAAGGCCATGGAGCAGGTCATGCCAACCCTCCATGGCCCCACCAGGGGGGTGCACTGCTGGTGACCCATCACCATGGCCCAGCTGCCCCAGTGCCCAAAATCTGCAGTTCAGGCAATGGGTCAGGACAAACTTCCTTCATCAACCTAATGGGCCCAGGATCGTTGCTTTCCTCTGCTGCTGGCTCAGCAAGGTAGGAATAGCCAAGGCTGGGATGCAGGGTGAGGCACTGGCAGCCATCCATCATGTCCCTGCTCTTCAACCCCCAGTGTTTGTATCGTACCAGGCATTTATTAACTTTTCAGTGCAGCTTATACCTCTATTTCCCTAAAAACTACCATGATCAAAATTACCACCTTAGTGATCTGAATTACTTCTAACAGCAGACTATAAATGCTTTCTATCGAATTAAATATGCACAGCTGTGTTGGAAATGGGGGGTTTGCAGCCTCTCGATTGCAGACTGTTATTACAGCAAGATTAGCAGATACAAACGTTCCTGAAAGTCGTCTGTCTCCACACGCTGAAAATCCCAGTTATCTCAACGGATCCCAAGAGCCCCAACAGCTCCCGGCTGCTGGTCCAGTCCTCATTAAACATTCATCAAACCCAGCAGACTGCAGAGCAATGGAGCATCATGCTCATGAGCATCCTTACCTTCAACACCTTTTCACAAAGCTAATAAAATTAACCCGTCCCTGCCCCCATCCCTACAACAGACACTTAAAATACAATTGAAAGTTTCCATCAAACACCTAAGTAAGTATGCAAGTGAAAAAACCACTAAAAACCCTTCAGTGCTCCAAGGTCTCTGCATAAGTGTACACACACTGTGCAGACAGTGATGTTCAGACAGGCCATGGGATATCCCTCCCACCTGTCCATCCCCAGCAGTCTTATCCCTGTGCCACTCAGCACTCATTTGCCTTTCTCCAGCCTTTTGAACGAAACTGAAATGGAGATGGGCATTTCCACACCACAGCAGCTGCTGCTGGCAGCCCCTGAGCTCCCCAGGAAAACCACTGGTGCTGACCTGGAGAACACAGAGTAGGAGGCTCCTGCCAAGGGTTGTCTTCTCCACCTCAGCAGGGTGACAATTACTCTCAAAAAGTCTTAATCCGCACTGCACCATTTGTAGGTATCTGTGAGCAGAAGCTGTCCCGTAGAGTCATTCCAAGGCCATACCATGCTGCAGCTCCCCAGCCTTTCCTTCCTCCAGGTAAACTTCCATTATCTACAGAAATGGAAAAAAACCCTCTTTGCAATGCCTACTTAATATTACCAGCTGCTATTGGAAATACTCAGAAGCATAAAAATAAGCAAAAAGCAAGTAATAGCAAAATAAGAGTACATAAGAGCAAAAAGCAAATAAGCTGTCTCAAAAAAAAAAAAAAAAAGAAAAAAACTTCATGGGTTTAGGCCCATTTTCAGTGTTCAGCACTGTCACAGAAACTATTCTCCCTCTCTTAGAGCTTTAGAAGATTTCGGAAGACAAGTTGGAAGCCTAGACAGCTATCGAGGCCACCTCTGCCTGACTGGCATGCCCAGGGGGGATTTGCTCCAACCTCTCTGGCTGCTCAGGGCCAGGATGAGCCCATCCACAGTTTTACTTGAAGCTGGTAAGAAGAAGCGGTTTGGCTGCCAGCAGCAGCTGCAGTTGGCTTTGGCTGCAAGGTGAAACAGGGGCTGGCAAGGGTCCTGGCCTGACTTCCTTGGCACTGGACAGACAGATGGACAGTGACTCTGCCCCTTCTCATCTCAGTGCTCTCTTAAAACATATGCAAACAAACACCTCCACGGCCCAGCACTGGCGGATGATCCCCCACATCTTCACTGAACTCCCACAGCCTTTCTGCACCTCAATTTCTGTCGTTAAGTCTAGTTCACTGGGAACCAGAGCACTGAACGAGAATGAAAAAGAATGGGAAAGCATTGCTCCAAGTGGATTATATTTACTTTTCAACACATCCCCCAGTTGCAGATGTCAGCAGAGAAAGGTATATTGCTTTTTTTCCTATCTCCTTAACTGTTCCTAGCTTCCTTCAACAAATCAAAGTGTTTTCTTGAAGGGTGAGAAATCTCAGTCTCATACACTATTTTAAATTAGTAGCAGGGGGGTTCGAAAAAGAAGAATATCTGACCACATAAGAAAATTCAATCAGAGAGAGACAGTGATGTTCTGTAGGATTCTGGCGAACAGATAGTTCATTATTAATTTATTTGGCCTTTAGTAAGGTTAAATTATTTCACATTTCTCTTAAACCTTGCATTTCAGACTGTCACCCTCTGGTTAGTTACCTATTTGCCCATAGTAATAAATGTGTTGGAAAACAGTTGTCAGACCCTCCTCTGCCAGAACCATGATTGGTAATTGTTTCCCAGCACAGTGATTGCTGCACTGTTGTTGGACACTTTTGCTGCCCAACATATGTAGAGCAGTAACTTTTATTTTACTTTTAACAACCAAGCTATGGACTGTTAACATGCTAATTAATTTTCAACACCACAGGTGTCCTCTCACAGAGTCACAGAATCATTTGGAAAAGACCTTTATGATTGAGTCCAACCCTTAATTCAGCACTGCCAAGTCCATCACTAAACCACGTCCCTAAGTGCCACATCTACACATCTTTTAAATATCTCCAGGGATGGTTGCTCCAGCACTTCTCTGGGCAGCCTGTTCCAGTGCCTGACCACCCCTTCTGTGAAAAATCTTTTTCTAATATCCAATCTAAATGTCCCCTTGGTGCAACTTGAGGCCATTTCCTCTTGTCCTGTCACTTATTACCTGGGAGAAGAGATCAACCCCCTGGCTACAACCTCCTTTCAGTTAGTTGTAGAGTGATAAGGTCTCTCCCAAGCCTCATTTTCTCCAGGCTAAATAACTCCAGTTCCCTTATAAGATTTGTGCTCCAAACCCTTCACCAGCCCCATTGCCTTTCTCTGGACACACTCCAGCACCTCAATGTCTTTCTTGTAGTGAGGGGCCCAAAACTGGACACAGGATTTGAGGTGCTGCCTCATCAGTGCTGAGTACAGGGCGACAATCACTGCCCTGGTCCCGTTGGTCACTCTATTTCTGATACAGTCCAGGATGTCACTGGCCTTCTTGGCCAGCTGGGCACACACTGGCTCACGTTCCTTGGCTGCTGACCACCACCCCCAGATCCTTTTACTCTGGGCAGCTTTCCAGCCAGTCCTCCCCAAGCCTGTAGTGTTGCAGTCCCTGTGTTCAGATTCATCCAGGTGTCAGACAGATTTGCTGGAGAGACATGGTGTAAATTGTACACTGAGGACACAGCCAGGAAATCACACACTCCTTCCTCTGCCCACCAAATACCCAGGCCCATAACAACAGCAGTGCTATGGTGGAAAGACCAAAAGAGAGAACTGAAGTGAACACAATACAAAAACAAGCTACCCCACATCAGTCTCCACGGTCTAAATGCATGTGCCAATTTGGAAAGGACAGGGATCACCCTTTGAGACTGCCTCAAAGAGCAGGCAGGTACGAAAAGTGTTGTGAGCAGCAGCCCATCAGCACAATTTCACATATGGACGATGCTGGGCTGCAGCCAGAAACATCACCAGCTATTTTCACTGCTTAGATCCACTGTCAGTGACACAATTCAAGGCCTCCCAGTACGACTGTTAGGTTTGGCCTGGTCTCTCCAGTTTCAGCCTGATTTCCTCACCACATGACACAGCCCAACAGCAGTCACTCTTTTCTCTTGCTCTTAATTCATTCCCTCTTTTGTTTCCCTCCACCCTCAAGCTGAAGAGAAAAACAAAACAAACTTAAAGGGAAAAAAGCAAAACTGATCAAGACCAGACAATGACTACATTTTGCTGCCATAAAAATAAATACAAGGGGAAGGGGTTTCCCTTTTCTTGCTGTTTAGACCATTCCTACTTTTGGCTGTAAGCACCAATGTGTTTGCAAATTCCTGCCAAACACAACAGCCATCAATATAAAAGGGGTAAAATAAAGAAATGAGCACAGGGTGTAAACATAAAACAAGAAATCACTTTGCTCCTCTCAAATAATTGTATTTATGCTTCATTTGCTCATGAAGACCAGCACCGTTACATGTCATTGAGTCTCTTACTTTTAGTAAAAGCATCCCTGTGCCTTATCTGGAAAGTTCAGTGAGATGCACAAGGGTCACCACATATTTGGGCCTGGTGACCTATTTTCAGCTACACATAATCACAGAGCCACAAAGAGACCGTAGGAAAGGCTCCTTGGAGCCCCTTGTATCTTGCTATACGTTCCTGCTTGGTGCTGAGCTTCAGCTGCTCTCCTCACCGCAAACTCCTGGAGCTCCAGTTTGACTGGAGCATCTCCTGGGGCACATTCCTGCCTGCTGCACTTCTCCACCCTGCACAGCCCCAGCACTGTCTCTTCAGTCCCTCCATGCTCCAGCAAATGGAGACAAAAGGGGAAAGTCTGCACACACCAAGCACTTAAAAAAGGGTTCAGTCCCAAGGACTGGGAAAGCTTGTGGAAATCCCCACAAAGCAGTTGTTTTTGTGGTCTTTCCTCCCTATCCTGGGGATAGGCAGCACAGCCTGGGCACTGCCTCTGCTTATTCTACTCAGAATCAGTAACTTTGGGCCCATCCTTCCCCTCCAGCTAGACTTTAAGGCCAAGAATACAAAGGGATGGAATGAAACTCTCCTACAGCCTGCCAGTCTTTCCGTCCCACAAATCCATCCTATTGATTTATCACCTTCACTTCACCAATGCCTGCACTGAACACTGATTTGTTATGTGTCCAGGTCCACAGCCCTAAACAGCCTGGACTGTTCTAGGAAGCCAAAGCTACAGAGGTTCAGACACTGATCTGATTCCTGTAGATCTAAGTTCTGTATTGGAATCAAATTAAAATTTGGATCCTCCTTAGTTTGAGAGGTGAGCCAATTGGAATCTCATGATGTTTAACAAGACCAAGTGCAAGGTGCTGCACCTGGGTTGGGGAAACCCCCAGTCCAGGCTGGGGGATGAACAGATCAAGAGCAGCCCTGCTGAGAGGGACCTGGGGATGCTGGTGGATGAAAGACTGGACATGAGCTGTCAACATGAGCTTGCAGCCCAGAAAGCCAAATGTGCATCACCAGCAGGTCGAGGGAGGTGATTCTGCCCCTCTACTGTGCTCATGAAATCCCACCTGGAGTGCTGCATCCAGCTCTGGGGTCCCCAAGCACAGAAAGGACACTGACCTGTTGGAATGAGTCCAGAGGAGGCCACAAAGATGATCAGAGGGATGGAGCACCTCTCCTATAAGGAAAGGATGAGTGAATTGGGATTGTTCAGCCTGCAAAAGAGAAAGCTTCAGGGTGACCTAACTGCAGCCTTCCAGTATTTGAAGGGAACTTACAGGAAAGATGGGGCAAGACTATTTAGAAGGGCATGTAGTGACAGGACAAGGTGGAATGGCTTCAAACTGAAAGAGATTTGGTTTAGATTAGATATACTGAAGAAATTCTTTACTGTGGGAGTGGCAAGGCACTGGAACAGGTTGCCCAGAGAACTTCTGGATGCCCCATCCTTGGAAGTATTCAAGGTCAGGTTGGATGGGTCTCTAAGCAACCTCGTCTAGTAGGAGGTGTCCCTGCCCATGGCAGGGTGGTTGGAACTAGATGAGCTTTGAGGTCCTTTCAACCCAAACCGTTCTATGATTCTACTGGAAAACATCTGAAGCAGCAGATATTTTTTATAGCTTTCTATCTGATGCAGGATCTAGGACATAATTACATTTCTGAGAGAGAACCCTACTACTACTTGGATACACCTTTGCCACTCACTCCAGTAGGAGCAAGTTTGAACGAAGGAAGATAACATGCAATTCATGTCCGACTGTGAAGAGCTGTTCAGGAGAAATGCACTTTCACCTTTTAAAAATCGGACAAAATCAGATTTCATACAAAATTTATCTTATCTTTCCACATAACCAGCAATATAACATTAAATTTCTTTTCTCTCATGGTATATTTAATGAGGGGAAAAAAACGTACAAGTGCACACCCCTTTCTCCAGTGCTCCTTGTTATTATTGCAGAACAATTCTTCAAAGCTGCTGAGATCACTGTATGTTACCTCCTTTTTGAAGGATCAGATACATTGCATCAAAAAGCATGCAGGAAAAGTTCTAGGGCACGAAACCAATTTTTGCGCACTTTTATCTGGGTCAGCTTTTCTATTGATTCTGCAAATACCATATCATTTTTTTAAAGTTAAGGTTTTTTTAGTTAAAAAAAAAAGAAAAAGAGAACATCAGAACTTAAGTCAAACATCCATCTGAGCCAAGGATGGATGGAAGGATTAGTTTTGTTGGGTGACTCCAAATCAAAAAGGTAGATTTTTTTTTTTAATAATAATAAAATCCAACTAACAGTAAAAGACCCTTGGATTGATTTCTAAAATCAGTAAATGCCCTCTTCTCACACTGCTTCTGTTTTCATTAATACTATTTAACTTCTTTGCTGCTAGGTGTACAAAACTCAATGAGACAAACACTCAGACTCACGTTTTACCACTAAGTCATCCCTTCCTTTCTCTGCCCCTCTGCCAAGTCTTCCTCCATGATTATGAACTATCTGGCACAGCCCCCAGCTTTGCTTTATGTCGTTTCATCAACCTGATGTGTGTCTTGAGGTGCTCTGAAATAGAAATAAGTAAGAACTGTCCTTGAGTGAGCAAAAGAGTAGAGCCTGTTTTAGGAGATGACTTGCTGAAGGCATCTTGAAGGTCTCGTATCAACTTCATCTGTACACGCGTGGGCAGTAGAGAAAGGACACTTCTAGGAAGATGCCTACAAACAGGTGACAGGAGAGAGTAGGAGAGATAGTAGGAGAGACTCACAACATTTGCTTGCAACTTCAGAAGAGAGCAGAAAAAAATAAAGTTGTTGGAAATTCTAATTAAGTTTTGGTGAAAATAAAAAGCTAATGAATGGCTTTCAAGCGCTTTTCCAGAGTGGAATGCTTTTACTTCTGAGAGATGCTTTTTGCATATTTTGGTGGTAGTGTGATGCTGGGAACAACAATGTCCAAGAGCCTGATTATCAAGTATGCTTCTGCTGGAAACCTTGTACCTGCTTTGACAAGACCTTGTTTCACAGGGATCTGGGCATGTGGTGAGCAGAGCACATGAACTTCCAAATCAGAGCTCAAGAAGGGTCTGAATAAGCCCAGCATTTCTTTCCTGGCTCTGGGATGCCTGTCTGGCATGCTCAAGATCCAGAGGATTGTCTGGACAGATCCATCAACCTTTTTAAGTTCCCTTTTCCCAGCGTGGAGAGCTGGGATGGAAAGATGAGTAATGGTTTCCATCACACCCTCTGTGTGACACAAACAAAACCCCCAGACTAAGAGATTTCTGATATGCAAATGATTAAACCCCAATATTTACTTGCCACAAGTAAATGCCACAAGTAGTAAGGACTACTCTTCACTAGGTACACCGTGCCAGTCCTGCACCAGGCTGCTGCAGGCTGCCTCCAGCATCGCACATCTATAACCAAAGAGCTGCAGACAAGTGAATTGTGCTTTCTGCAGCAGGGCTGGAGTCCCCTTGCCAAAGGATGGCCCTCCTTCCAGAACCCCACCCTGCTGTACTCCATCCACAGACGAAGTGCAGTTATTAATATACTTCTAATTGCAGGGATTACTGCTGTGTAACACTCTGACTTCTCTCTTCCCCCATGCATTAACTGGTTGCTTGGAGCTTTGCAATCTTTCAAAGAAAATGCCTTGACAAATAAAGACTGGGAAGGCTCACATTAAATTGGGAAACGAGCATGCCTTGCTGGCTACCCTGAGAAACTAGGACAGGCTTTTCTCGACCAAATCTCCAGGTATCTCTGAGGCTGTAACAGTCGGCACAATTCTTAAAATACACACAGGCTGATTAAAGGCTGGCTTACAGCACTTGCTAGACTTACAGCTCTAGCACCGCATCTAAAATCAAACAGACAAGAAGGGTTTTGAAAGAAGCCTTCTCCGAATGCAGGGCTGCTCTCTGGACCCTCTCCCTGGCTTGCTCTCTGACCTCACAACACACCAAGAGCTCCCCTTGGGAAAGCCAGAGGAACCAAACTGGGCACCAGCAGAGGCACCAGCACCTTGAATGTTGATCCAAATTCAAACCAGCAGCTGTTTCAGTGTTGAAGTGGGGAACTTTCTGGGGCTCCTGCCCACCACCCACCATGCTGCTTCCTCCCTTGCTGGGAGATGCAGCACAGATGTCTGAGGGGAAAGTGGAGGGCTGAGCCAGGACAGCTGGCCAATGGAGGAGGCAACTGCAGAGCAGATTTCAACACAAATATCCCACCCCAACAGGACAGTTCCCCTGGGGGAATGTTTTTCTTCCCTGTGTGCCACATCCCAGCCCTCCTCCTTCATCCACTTGCCTCACATTGAAAATTAACCAGCAAGTACCTTCTCCTCCTCCCCCTCACATCAGGGGGAACAAGCACTGCTTCCCTTCAGCTGACTTTCCCACCTTCCTCTCAAGTATCAGAGCACTCCCATGACATAATGAATTTAATATGGGAAATGTATTCATCCTCTTATTATGGATGAAGCAAAGCAAGACTAATAGTTTGGACTTATTTATGTAATGTCAGTTTAAATTAAGGCTGTGGCTTTGCAAGGCTGTAAATCCGGCTTTGTCACGCCCACTACTTGACCAAGACCACCACTTCCCAGCAATGCAAAGTGTTGCCTGGCTATGACCCCCAGCAGACTCCAGCTGCTGGCAGATGGTGTCCCTGGCATTCCCGTGCCAGGCCAAGAGCTGAGGAGCTGGGAGGGCTCCAGCTGCAGCTTCCATCGACACCGTCACCCACGACTGCCACTCACCCCACACCCCTGAGCGTGCATTCCAGCCTGCTCACCAACACCTCCTAAGTTAAATATGTAGGCCACTTTGCCACAAATGTAGATGCTTTTTTTGCCTGTGCTCTTTCAGGTGGACTTCAGTAAACAGGTTTTGGCCATCCCTCCCACAGCAGGTCATAATATGGGGGACAGTTCATCATCTTCAACAGAGCTATCAGGCAAATGGGTTAATGTATGCATGTTAATGTATGAAGGTGCTGAAACTGAAAGTTAATGTACGAATGTGTCTCTCAAACTAGATTCAGAAATGACTACAGGCAAATATAGTCAGAAGTCACTGAAGAAAGTGAGTGGTAATGCCCAAATTTATTCAGAATCACAGAATAGTTTTGGTTGGAAGAAATCTTTAATTATGTATTAATTATTATTAAAACAAACCTCAATTCCAATCCTCTACATATACATGACCTCTCAGTGAAGGAAACAGCGGTTCTGAACTACTTCCTCTAATGCAAGTTAAGTAAACAACTTTAAACAAAGCTCAGCAAACCTCCAAATCCAGGCAGGGCAGTTACAGCCCTTTTTAGCCTGTCCTTCGTGTATCTTCAAAGCAGTCTGTGAAATCAGTCATAACTTTGCCACTTGATCTCTTTGCAACACTGTGACAACTTCCGAATAACGGGGGAAGCAGCGCAGCAACATCAACCTCCACTATCCAAAGGCAGACTGGAGAGTTTGGATTTAATTTGTATTTATATGACTGTGTTTTCCTAATGAAATGTGTAGTCTAAGCAAAAACAGATCCAGAGTCTTCACTGCCTTCACCCAAACTCAGCCATACGCTCTCATATGTCCCACTGAAACAATCAGGACCCCACTTGCGCCCCAAAACCCCCTAGAGCACTCTATCCTACAAGGAGCTCTGTAATGCTCTGTTCAAAGATGAACAGCTCTCAGAAATTTTCTCTTGATGGAAGCTATATTTAAAATGTTTTTCTACTGTCCTCAGTGGGGTTTCACATTTTGGATGTGTGACAAAGCAGATATCGTGTGCAAGAAACTATAAATCCTGACTGCACAGAACTACCTTAAAGTTAGAGCTTTCGGACTGCATACAGACCATATCTGACCCCTTGAATCAAGTTGCTCAGATCTCTGCTGCTAAAATAAAGGCAGAATTTTGTCCTGAAAGCTTCATGTTGCTCCTCAGCAGTTTGCAGCAGAGTCTAACTAGAAACCTGTCAGGCTTCTAGTCTGCACCTCAAATAGTCTTGTCAAGTCATACAATCAGTAAGAAGCAGCCAAGGCAGGGTTTTGTTGTCAGGGAACGTAAACAAATAGCAGGCAGTGCTGTTCATCTATCTCAGGTTGGTGCATATAATTTTAATTAAAGCATTTATGTAAATACAGATGCAAATTAGGTTCAGTATAGCATCTGCCAAATTACTATCAAAGACCTGAGGCTACTGGCAAATTATCAGCATGAGCTTTCATGATGTGAGGGTACCAAATCCAGTCTTGGTACAGATGCCGTATATTTTATTTGGCTTAAATTGGCAGTAAAATACCATATTGGTACATACAAAAGAGGCTAAATAGTCTTCCATTTGAAAAAGAGCACTTACCATGTAAACCAACATCATTAAAATTCATCCTTTAGACAGCCTATGTCTAGCAAGGAAAAAAACCCCTTTCGCATTTCTGCAACACCTATCAAAGAAACTCAAAGCGCCTCTGAAATGTTAATTAATCGATACTCTCCCCAAGGGGTATCTATTTTAAAGATGGTTATACGGAGCCTGCACTCATCTCTCATTTGCCAAAGGCTCGCAGCAGGGAAAGCCACAGATACCGAATCTGGATCTAGGAGACTTGAGTCCCTGCTCCTCCGCATTCTCATCACAAGACCTCCCACCACAAATATCACACAAACTTGCTCACACCAAAGAGGTGTGAACCTCTTTGGCCTACATATCACTGCCTCAAAGTAGTGTTAACTTCAAAACCTTGTTAAACCTGAAAAGGCGATTACATGACAAGAAAAATAAGGGAAAACAAATCACAAGGGGAGAAAAAAACCCCAACATTTGAAAACTGAAGGAATCTTAGATCATGCTGAAAGGATCTTATCTTTGGAAAATGAAAAGGTATGACCAAGATAATGTTCACAGCAATATCAACATCAACTTCTGCTGACTATTTCTTCCCTCCAGGTGCAATTCCATCTTTAGGGCCTTGCAAGTGGAAAGCAATTCTCCTTCTTTTTTTAACCCTCCAGTAAGACCAATGCTTGGAAAGAGGCAATAGCTCCTAACATTTAAGAACAGACTTAACAGATCAATATCAATGATGCTTAAGCACATGCTTAACATTTTCCCTGCAACACACTTCCAAATTTCCCAGGGTATGAATTCCCACTGGCACTGAATGAAGTGAAATCCAATTTATTCAGAATGGAAGCATGAAGTTGTTTGGAAACAATTACTATTACCCGTGCTGAGGAACAGGAGAAGGAAACACAGTAAGGTTTGGAGTCACACAGGCACATTTATAGCGTGACAAAACATGATGCATACATGACATATCATTACTATGCCAACGTTATTTGGAAGACATTTGTAACCAGCATTTTGTAAGCATATGGTCACATAGTGGCCCCTTCCTGTGCTCAAAATTAAAAACAAAACAGAGGGACAGGAGCTAAAGGCATGAAGCCACCGACTGGCCTGTTTGCATTCCTTTGCCCTGATATCAGTTATAATGACTGCACAGTCATTTAAATGCTTTGCTTATTGACTTGTTTGTTTGCCTTTAGCATTTTGCTTCCAAAAATCCCAAAACTAAACCCCAAGTAACAGGTAAAAATAGCAGGTGCTTGTTTTGAACATTGGGACACCAGTGTGAATTCCTACAGTAACTGTGATTTCGTGGCTGCAGGGAGAGCGTGGAATAGGGGGAATGCGAAATGAAAATGATACTAAGGTTGCATCTCCTGTTATCTATTGCAACAGGCTAAATGTGAGAGCTTCATGCCCTTGGAAGTTGGACATCCCTGTGATCCATGGCTATTAGGAGAACTGAGGTGTGTGTATAATGTGTTGGTAATGGCCCGTCTTCGCGAACGAAGAGCTGGGGAAGGTCCTTACCCGCATATGCAGACAAGGCCTTCGAGCCTGCGCAGTGGATTTTTTAGGTGACACACAGTGTG
>JAWWES010000081.1:139292160-139309670 GCA_035583135.1 Lophotriccus pileatus | reverse complement strand
TCCCTGACCAGGACTCGAACCTGGGTCTCAGCGGTAACAGCGCTGCGTCTTAACCACTAGACCACCGGGGGCTCCCGAGGTGTGTGTATATATACATACATACATACATACATATATATATATATATGAAACTTGCTGGAGAGTAGTAACACTTCATGCTCAGCTTCTCCATATCATGTCAGCATCTTAACTGGGGACCTTGCTCTAGCAAAATAATTTTCTAGCTCCCTTTTGCATGAAGAAAAAATGCCAAATTTCACTGGAGGGAGGGGCGTGGTCAAGACAGCTACAAAGGATGAGACACTTCCCATTCTTATTTTGGGAGAAAACCAAGCCGAAATCACAGACTTGTCTTGTATCGGCTTCAAGCAGTCAAACTCGCACTCCTAATGGAGGCCAACTTGGAGATCTTCATGATTTCTTGTTGATAATCACATCTCAGTAGACCTTTATCTTACCTGAGACTTAACTGGGCAATTCCAATAGATCGAATTATTGCACTAGTTTTGCCAAAGGGTGACTTTCAACATACAAGCAAACAAATAAGTAGGAGACCTGCAGGTCTGATGTGGTCTTTGCCATCTGTGGCACTCAGCTGGCACATACTTAGGGACTTGTTTGGAAATCACTGGTCCCATACTGTATTGAGAAGCTGAGCCATTCAGGAAGCAACTCAAAACCCAGGGACACAGGTGCACCAAAGGAAAAGGAGAGGACAAGGGAGTAAAGTCCCAGCCAGGTTATGGGAGAGGAGGTTTTAATTTCCCACCCAACCTTGTGTAAACCATTTTTATTCCTCAGAGCTTCTTCACTTAATTCTTTTAACAAATACCGGGATGGAAAATACCCAGAAGGATACCAGGTGCTTGTATTTGAAGAAAGATGGGATTAAATAAGCACCAATAAACCACTCTCTTCTCTGCTTCTCCAATTAGGCTGGGGATAACCTTGAGGTGTTTTCCTCGAGCAAAGAAATGCGTAACTCTAAAAGGCTGGGGAGGAAGAGAAGAGCAGTATTTCATCAAAGGACCTGTAGTAGCAGTGTAACAACATAATCTCTTGAAGGGAGCCAAGGATTAAAAGTCAATGTGGAAAGACTGAGTAGGTAGTAAAAATGCAACAGTTACCCATCTTTCAAGACTCCAAGGGTGAAGCTGAGGTAGGAAGAGGGAAGGGGGTTGTTCTGCCCAAGATGTAAAGTTGTGCCTTGTTTCCTCTGCCTGCATATTTTTCCACTTTTTATTTTTGGATCTTGCATTATGTATCTTATATTATACAGCATTGGATGGCACACAGCTAGAACAACAGCCACTGTGCCCTGCTCCGGAGCGCAGTGGGAACACCAGAACCACCCCACAAAGGAGGATGATGACAGCGGACCTGCAACATCAAAATGCATCTTTCACCTCTGTTTTACTCAGGAGGATCTGAGAACACTCCATTAGAAATTTACAGGAACCAAGACCCCCGAAACACTCCAGCAGCAGATGAACACCCACGTAACCTCGTCAAAATGCTACACAGCAGACAGGGCTGTGGTGGCAGAGCCCTGGTCTACGAGAGCCCAGCATGAGTCCCTCACAGCCCAGAGAAGGGGCAGCTTTCCCAGAGCACTCACACTGTGCCTCAGGGCTGTGGCAGCACAGCCACATCACTCAGGGGCCTCTCCACTTGTTCGGCCAGTACAGATTTGCTGGCAGAAGTCTGTAGTGTAGGCACGGCTTAACCCCAAGCTATTTGC
This sequence comes from Lophotriccus pileatus, assembly GCA_035583135.1. Taxonomy (NCBI): domain Eukaryota; kingdom Metazoa; phylum Chordata; class Aves; order Passeriformes; family Tyrannidae; genus Lophotriccus; species Lophotriccus pileatus. Next base: position 139,307,929 of record JAWWES010000081.1, on the reverse strand, counting down.
AGCAGAAGACAGGATGAGAGCTAACTTCCCAGCATACAGTACAGCCTTTTTGTGTCATAACACAAAATCCAGTTTTTGTGCCTTTCCAGAGCTGCTCTGCTGGAGGCAGGGACCATTGGGTGCTGTCAAGTAAGAGCCAAGAAGCTGATGCCATGAAATAAATGGTTTTATTAAAACCCCAACAGGACACTTTTCATTGATACACAAACTCTAGATGAGCACTGTTTTGGGGTCTATCACGTCACATTTGTGCAGAAGGACCTACATACATCTGCAGGGCAGCCAAAAGGGCAATTTTCACTCCTTAAGCCAAGGCAAGCACAAGGCATAAACAGCATCAATGGCAAAAATGAAAAATTAACACATCTCAAAGGATGATTAGACTCTTCTCAAAAGGCAAGGTTTAGCAAGACCCTTTTTTAACTTCATCCCAAACTCAACCAGGAGCCATTTTATTTGGCTGGCTCATCTGTTCCCCCATTTCTGCACATTAGCCAGTTTTGCCCCTTTTTCCTCTTAATTTTAGGCTTGTAAAACATTTTCCTGAATCAGAATTTACCATGAACCAAAGTGTCTTCTTTGGTCTAAACACATGTGAAAATTTAAGCTAACACTTCTTCTAAGCCTGTGTATCACCCCTGAGGGCACAGGCAAACACAGATATAGCTAATAAGCAGCTTGTTTCTAACAAAAATGCTGAAGACCCATAAGTCCCAGTGAACAACCAGTACCCCAGGGACCACTTAGATGCCAAGACATCACTTTAAGGGCTAGACTTTAGAAACCACTATTCATGAACGTGAACAATCATTTGACAAGACACAACTACTCTGCCAGAAAAGGAAAATGAATAATGATTTGAAGCATCCTCTAAAGCAAGGTCCAGTTCTCAGTCCCAAAGTGTTGAAATCAGGAATCTGCACAAGACTGCACACAGACATGCTTTTTCCTTGGAGGTGTAACTTGCAGCTGAGCAGCATGCAGAAGACGCAGCTGGAATTCCGCTGCTGCCAGCCGCTGATTTAGTTCATGTTATGATACCAAGAACTGAAAGTTGATGTTTTGACAGAGAATCCCTCCTTTTTCCAGTTATTTCACAGGATACAGTAAGTTTCTACTTCCTGACACTGTTAATTATCACTGTGTTTTCTCACATAATTGATACTTGATCATTGATGCCTTTGGCAGTGATAAGACACAACCCCCAACATTCTGAATTATTCTGGTCAGGAACAGATTTTACAATGTCTCTCACCTGTGATTCAACCTCAAATTCAGAGAGGACGAACAGGGTCTGTTTTTGGTGGCAGACTCCTCCTAACTACCAAGGAATAAATTAGGAAAGGGGTCCCAAAACAGGTGGAACTTTGTGCTGTTGCTGAGATGATGGGCAGACCTTCCAAGAGGAAGAGAGATCTACAGATGGAGAGGTAACAGCACCACTGGCACCTAAAAAACACCAACAATCCGCTCTGCAGCCTCCAGCGCATCTGTCTCTAGAAAAGCTGAACCAGTCAACAGACAGGGACTCAATTCTTGCATTTACCCATTTTCCAGCTTTTGGAGGAACTGCTTCAGTAAAGAATGATGAGAGTCACTCAAGATCTGGATGCTTTTCTTGTAGCAGCAGTCTCAGAAGTCTTCCCCAGAAATACTTATTGTAGTTTTGAGGGCAAAGCCAGATGGCATTCAGTAGGTTCCTGGAATATTCTTGGAGATCAGCATGACAGTGGAGTCCTACCAGGGCCTGCTGTAGTCACATAAGGCACAACATGACCGTTTTCTACCACTAAGTTGTGGCTACCACATTTACTTATTACAGCAGTGTGAAATCAAGATGTTAAGATAAACCCTTAAACACTACTTCAGTGAAGGGCTTTGAAATTCTATCCTGGATCCACCATAACTTTCCTTCAGCAACTAAAAGGAATGACTCCAGGAGGGAAACCAAGCATCCCTTGCAATGTGATATTATGTGCGATAAAATTTTCACACTCTGTAAGAAATAATGAGAAAGTTTTACCAGAGAATGTTTCCAATATGGATTTGTTTTGCCACCTGGTTCCACCTGGGCACTACGTGCAAGCCCAGAAGTTCAGACAGTATTGAAGGCTAGCTATTCCTGACACATCCTGCATCTTCCAAACAGAAGAGCTTTTTTACTCTGAAGGTCACCTGCATAAGGACGAGATGCGAAGCACTGCACAGATCAGTCCTCATTCTTGGAGTCATACCTGTCTCTTAAAAGCACATCTCCCTACTTTACCAAAAAATGCTTCCCACATGTATTTACACTAGTGTTTGCTCCTCAGATGGCTGTGGGAAAGAAATATAGATTTTAATCTGCCTGGTGCACCACCAGCTGAGCTGCAGTTGGGATTCAGTGGACAGACTCTTTATTGCTGGTATATATAAGCAATGAGAAGAATACAACTTTATCTCCAAAATCTGGATGGAAGAAAAAAACGGCTTCCCTGCTGCTTTTTGGTCCTGGAGGGAGCTAAAACCACTGGCACATTCCCAGGGAAAGCACTACTCAGTGCTGCTCTCTGCAATCATGTAGGAGCTCTGTTCGGAATGCGATGGGAATGACTTGTAGCAATGGCTTCAGAGGAAGCTTGGCAAGTGTCCCCCTATTTCACACTAACCAGACTTCAAAAGTAGCATTACAATTTTGGGTAAAACATTTCCATTCTCTGCTGGCTTTCTATTGCGTGGTTCCAGGAAAATTGTTCAACTTTTGTGCCTCAGTTTTCCCATCTCTTAAACAAAACCTCCCCTGGTAACCTCTCCTGGAGGTATCAATTACACCATGGTGCTTGTAGGGGATGATGCAAAGGAAGGCACTACAGGAACTACAGATCATCAATAAAGCATCCAAGACTCTGCCACCAATACTTTAGCAAACCACCAGCCCACTCAACCCCTAGAGCCAGATGTGCAGTGCTAGCTTGGAAAGCCAAAAAACAGACAGAAGCTGGCAGCTTCTTCATATTCATGAGCTCTTTAATAATGCTCAACAAAACTTAGAGGCATGTTCTCTGCTGTTGCTCTTGCCCTTTTGCACAGTGAGCAAGTCATAAATATTTCAGGGGAAGAGTCCAGAAAATTTGCAAGATTGGTCCTTGCCTTTTACAGCATTAATGAGCAGGCCATTAATAGTTAATGAAGCAGCTGCTGGTGATCTCAGAGGTAAAGGCAAGATGAGAACAGTAGTGTTTGCCCATTCACTACAATGTGATAATGCAAAGGAATGGCTTGATCCTTCTAACAAATTCTCCCCATCACAGCAAGACCCAGGAGCTGATCACAGGGCCTCCAGCAGAACCACATGCAACTCTCCTGCCCCGTTGCTGTCACCCAGCAGGGATGGAGACTGCTGCAGATGGTCTGACCGGACCATCCTGATGCTCTGGGCACATCTGTGGGAGTAAAAAGGCCTCAGTGCTGCATCTTATTTAAACACAAGTGCAATGTTTCAAACACTTACCCAGGTAGGACCATGCAATGCCTACGGGCAGGTGCCTGTGTGCACCCTCTAGTCATACATATGTAACAATGCCAGTAAAAGGAGTGGGGGTTTGGGTCTTTTAAAAGTCTCAATTGCTTGTTCAGAGCTGCACTCTGAAAGCCAAATTGACAATACAATCAGGCATGCAACTTCAGAGAACAGTTTTTGTGATTTCAGCCTCATATGCACAGAGGACTCTGGTGAAAAGGTATTTTTGCTGGACTTTTTCATACCTCTGATCTGACATGGCCTTGTCTGTATGTTTGCAGCTGGGAAAGCACGTCACCTTTTGGCAACTCCACTTGCCAGGAGCTTTACAGAGGAAGGGCGCCACTGGCCAGGCTGCTGGGAGCAACTCCAGCCCTACAGCCTGTGCAGGAGCAAAATGAAAGGGCACGGCAAGAAGAATTGGGTATAAGTTTGGACGCTGCCAAACTCAATTTCCGTCTTTTTATCCCTAATTTTAAGGGATTTGGGAGGTTTGTTTCCATCTGCCTCCACGTTCATGCGTATGTGGGCCTAACAATCCCAGTACAGCAACTTTCTACTGGTCTAATGAAAACAGACAGGGTGTCGAGGAGAGACACCCATCACTGGTGCTATGGAGAGTGGTTAGTTTGACCCCTCTTTCCAGTGCATGCAGGAATTCAATCCCAAAAGTCCAAAGCACTAAAAGCTGTTTGCGTTGCTCCTGCTGGCCCCAGGAATAATCAGTCTCCTGGATTTCAGCTCACATCACATCTGGCTTGTCACAGATTAAGCTTTTTCTGTGGTTTTCTGATAGGTATCTGCACACACACAAAAAAAAAAGATAGGTAGCAGAGAGGCTCTCTGAAGATCCTCATGTGGACAGGGACAGCACAGACCCATCTCCTCCCATAGAAAACTGAGTGGGGTTTGGATGCAATCTGAGTATATCCCTTTTATGTAAGTGTCCTTAGCATAGAGTGCAAAAGTTCATCTGTTCCAGCCGTTCAGAGCTGGCAGTCAAGAGCCTTGCATGCAATGGGAAGAGGAAAAGGACAAGAAAAGCTTAATTTCAAAGTTACAATCTTAATTCCAACCTCCAAACCAGAGATGTTTAGTAGTACAGGAGTCAAAGGCAACCGTAGCACTGGGCCCTCTGTTAAATAATTAACTATGATTTGCCTGATCTATCTGCAGGTTCTCACTGAAGAGACAAAAACCTTCCCTATCAACACCGTACCCTCATCTAAGCAGTAGGTTTCCTACAAGCACCTGCTGGGATAACTGTCCTCTAGTTTTTGACAAAACTGGTCCTTGGCTTTGCTCACCTTCCAATAAGACTCTGCCTGCTACTTTCAATGAAGATCAAAGGTGACCTAAGTAGATCCTTACTGTACTAAGACCTATAAAATAAATTTATTATGTTAAGTTTCAAGTAATTATTTTATTCTGTAATTTGATCAAAAACTATAATTTGCCAAATGTGCTTCTGAAAAAAAATCACTACTCAGACTTAATAGTAAAGTACATAATTACCAATGAATGTACCGTGCTTATTTTAAAACCCACAGCATGTAACACTCCTTCATGCTTTAAGTTAGAAGCATCTTAATGTTGTTATAAACCTTGATTTAAAGACCTAAATACCTTGAACTATTTAAATCACATTAAGGATAAAACTTAACATCCGAAGAACCCTTCCAACTCCAAATGTGTATTGGGATGTTTCCTCACTCTCTCATATCATCTATTTTACATAATTTAAGAACGGATATTTTAAAACCACAGACAAGTAAAAAAACCCCAAAACATTTAATGGCCAAAAAAACCTATCCAACCTCAAATGTTTCTTAATCAACTTCCTACTAGCTGCCTCTTTCATTTAAGAAAGAAGTAAAAAGTTATTTTACCTTGTCCTCTAGCAACAATGTAAAACTTCCAGTGCTAAGTGTGTGTTACATTTTCTGTTTTCAACCCTAAGAGTACTTAGTTTTATTGATATTATAACACAGCAAGGGGACAAGGGCTGTTTATACAGTAGCCAAAAATTAATCAAGCTGCAACCCCAAACAAGCCAGGTGCCACAGCAAAAGGTGAAGAGTGTTTTAAGGTGAGTATCTGGAGTTGTGAAAGATCAATAATAAAGGGTGGCAAATCAGTCTTTCTCTGCTGCTGTGCAAACCAGCATTCATGAACTTGAGCAGAAGGAGGGTCTCTCAGCCAACCTGTGCCAGAAGCTCCTCATGGGAACTCTTGAGAAGATGTTACAGCAGTGTCTTGATGCACAAACCAAACAATGACCTTGCAACACATGGCAGCCTCCACCCTGAGAGTCAGTAAAAGGGTCAGGACAAGAGCGAGAAGGAACAAATATAACCCCTATCTACACAGGGATGAACAAAATGCAGGCAGATTAAAAACCAACATAAAATAACTGAAGCATATTAGATGAAAACATGAACAGTGGTCCTACTGCTTGTGCCAGTGAGAGGCAAATAGGAAAGGATGTCTCAAGACCAAGGCAGCTAACTGAAAAACAGGATCAAATTCAAACCCTGGCTGCAGAAATCAATACAGAAAGAAGACTCAGGCACAAATTCAGCTTTCCTGAGCAAATGCACCGTGTCCAAAATACAGCAAACTACATCTCATAGCGCCACACACAAAACATCTAGAGTTCAAAGTGTGGCACAGGCCATGTGGTAATCCCCATCCCCTCTTGCTGTCTGCTACCTTCTGAAAGTAAAACAGCCTGCAAACAGCCACAAATCCTTTGTCATACAGTATTGCACTGTTTACACCACCACCAATTTTGGGATGCAGCAGCCCTTGTGTTAAAGACACAAATATCTCCCTGTAAATACCTCACACACTCTTCAGAGTGCTTCATATTCAGCAGCACATTTCAAAGCAGATCACCCACTCCATCAAGCATCACAACAGTGCTTTCCCTGCAGATGGAGAGTTCGTTATCTCTCCTTGTCCTGCAAGCACCCTGCCCCAGCAGGCTCCCTGCTGGGATGCAGACAGAGCCCTCCAAAGGGATGTCAGGGTGGGAACAGGCAGGTAGGGGAAAGGGGGAAGGAAGAGGATACCACAAAGAAATTAAAATTGCAAAACATGCACTCAACAATGTATTTCCTCCTAAACTGGGAAGAGGGTACAGACAGGGGTTTGTGGCTTCTTGTTTTTCTTTTAAAAGAACCCTGTATTTATGTCCCCTAGAAATTTTGTGGGAGAGATGCATCAGGCTCAGCAGGAAATTGGGGCCAGCTGGCAAAGGGTGTCTGCTGCCCAGTGACCACAGGCACCTTAGGGCTGTACACCCCGAGGCTGAAAACACTCACCCTTGAGTGCTACGAGGTGAGAACAAGACCATCCACTGCTCCCCAAGAAGCAAGAATAGAGCAAGCAAAAAGGAGTTCAGATTTCAGGAGATTAAATCCACCAACTCAGTTCTCTGATTTGCTGCTGGAGAAGAGATGGGGTCAGATCATCCCCATGTACAAGCTCTTTTCAGCATAAATAATATATTGTGACACTCCTCTCCTGGCTTGGACAGGCACTGAGTGTTCGCACGCTCCTCTGGACCATCGTACAGAGAGTAAACATGTAAAAATAAGGTAAAACATGAAAGTAAGGTACTTACTGATATGGCTAAGATCCAGGATAACGGGAGAAGCAAACAGAATTTAAGGCACTTCAAGCATACTTAGAACTGAAAGCAAAATCCTTCACAGAGAGCCAACACATTTTTTTCCCTGTATCTGATTAATTGTGGATTTTGAAACTTGTGTTTGCCTTGAGCAGTATTTCCCAAACCACCTCATCCTCTTCACATCACTGCCAGGCACACAGACAAGATGCCGGCAGATACGTAGAGGAGGGGCATCCTGTGAAAACTGCTTTAGCAACAGTAAAATTGTGAGGATGCTCCAACTCTAAAGAAAGAGAAGATGCCAACTTAAAAGCAGCTAAGAAAACAGTTCCCTCCAAACACATCATTATTCCTCATCACTCCAATTGTTTTAAAACACCCGAAGAGCCAGTTCCTCTCTTATGCTAGAGAATTCCAGACAGGCAGAGGGAAGTAAAGGCTTCCTAAGGCAGCACTTTCCTGTTGAATTTATTCATCACCTTTTGTACCTGATAACTTCTTACCACCATCAGTTGGGAAAAATCCTGCAGGTCCTCAGTGGCCACAAGCCCCCGCCTCCACTGGGTGTGCCGGGGACTCTGTTGGGTTTGCCAACTCTCCTGTGCAGCAATCCCAGGTACCTTCCCTGATGTGAAAATGCCATGAGGCTTTTCCAGCGTTGTATCACTGCTGGCTTTTCAAAAAAAACTAAACCTAGCCCTCAAAAAGGTGGAGCTGCTACCTTAATATCCAAGCACAGGTTGGAAGGACCTGCACCTTAGGTCAAAGCCCAGGCTGAAAGGGCTTCTGTTTCTCAAAAATAACTGTCTGCCACGTCCTCAGAGATAAGGAACACACCCCAAAAATCTGCAACCGCAAAGTCATGACTCCTCCTGGTACTGAGTATGACATGACAATAATGAAAAGCAGCATCGTAACTGTGACAGGCTGCAAAAGATGACATGGGGATGCCAGATGGTAAATAAATGCATGACAAAGGACTCTGTAACTACCTATGCCTGAGCAAAAGGAGGGTGTTGGTGTAGCGGTCCCATGGGTGGGACCAGTGACAGTCATGTGGACTTCTAGCCAGGCAGCCAAGTGCTTTCCCCAGGAGGGAGCTGAGCGCTAAAACAACTTCCACACTTTCAATCACACAGAAAAAAATAGGTCTGACCCAATGCCAGTCTTCTCAGAAGACCAGGAAGAGGAATTTCTTTGGAAAAATGCAGAAGAAAACAGCTTTGGGGGAAACCATGATTCTCAGGGATAATCCTACCTTCCACAATTTTCAAGGAAACTGTACCGAAGCTCAGAAGACAACAAGCACCAAAGCCTGTAATAGCAGTATGCTCCCAGCATATCATTTAAATAAATCAGTTTCTGGAGAGACAAAAGACAAGGAAAAACTCCCTGTGGTGCCTGACAGTTTGTGCTCAAGACGATGCTGAAAAAAAAAAACAAACCCCACAACAAAACATATTTGCTTTTGAGGTGGGCGGCAGGAAGAGGGGCAGGGAAGGCATATCCTCAAAAACACTTCAGGCCAGAAACACCAGGACTTTCCTTCATTTTGTGCAAAAGTGAATCAGCAGCGCTCCGCCTGCCCGGCAGCAAAGCTCGGAGATGCTGGCGCTGTCTGCTTAGTACCGGATTCCACTGGCATGAGAGGAGGCAAAACCTCCCAGCATCACTTCCCAGGCCTCCATCCTGGCACTCTTTGAAATCCTACAAAACTTAACTACCTCCAACTGCTACGCTCTTGGATTTTCTTCCTGAAAATAAGATTTAGAGAAAAGAACAACTATTTTTCCACTTCTGCTACCTAAGTGAAGTGCAACATAAAGTAACTGAAACTAATACGTATGAAATTAGGTTGAGAAATATAAAAAATAAATGTCCAAAACTTGGAGTGAGAAAAAGAACACGGACATTGGAGGTGAGGGAAGGGCCACAGAGTTCTTGAGAAATATTGGTATTTTACTAAACCCTTCTGATGGTGCCTTCAGCAACAGCTCAGAACCTGCTATTTTGGGGTGCTATTCAAACAAACCCCAAACCACAAATAACAAGATTCTGTTTAAAAAGAAAGGACCCACATTGTTCCCTATACGATTCTGCTCACATGACTTCTTCCTCTGCTCATTACACTGGACAAGAGGTTAAATAACACTGAACTTGAGGTTTTGCTAGTTATGATCACTGACTCAAAAAAAGTGAGAAAATATCTTTCCATTTGTTTGTTTGTTGTTTATTTTGAGCTCTAGCAAGTGAAATACACAGTTTTAACACTTATTAGAAAATTGTGGGAACCAGACAATTAACTACAAAAGAGAAGCCAAAATCAACAGGTAATTTGAGGTTGCAAGTTTAAAAAATTATTTAAGAGGTGAAATAAGGTCAGGACAAGAAGAATGGGGAAAAAACCAGGGAAGTAAATCCCAAAATTTCTGGCCTGTGAGAGGGCATGAAGACCAGTGCAAGAAGTTCTCATCCCATCCCTCCCACTGCTCAAATGAAATTAATCGTCCCCTCCATCCGTGCCAACTGGAATAACACTGTAAATCACAGCAGGATTCCATGGAAATGCTGCAGGTTCAAAAATAACACTAAAGATACAGATATATATCTCAAGAAAGAAGGGAGAGAAGCAGAGGGCTATTTCTGTGCAACCCCAAAGCTAAGGGTTTGCTAAGTGGAGTAACACAAGGCAAATAACTTTGCTTTTCATCTTGCAACATTTTTCCAGAAGATAAGATGAATTTCAGGGTTGTGGAAGACATTCCCAAGTGAACTGAACTACACCACGGTCAGATAACACCAGTCTGAAGGAAAACTCCATGACATTCACAGAACCACTTGCATTTGGACCAGGATGCACCCACTCCTGTAACCCAGAGCCTCCTCTGCCTGTACCTGCAGGGAAGCCCAGGCTTAATTTGGGCTTAACTCCAGCAGTAACTCAGGTTTCCCAGAGAGAAGGCTCGACGTGCAGACATCAGGAGCTGAACAAGCACATGGCAACAGTAATCTCAGCAATGGACAAATCTCATGTCAGTTCTGTACCAGTAACAGTTACCATGCGGTTGTATCAGCATGACGGGTCACTGATGCAGCTGTGCTGGCAAAACCCAGCAGAAAGGCTGTTGCACCAGCAAAGGGGCATTTTTGCCAATGTCACCTATTGTTACAGAGTTTGGGAGGATAAACTCAGAATCAGCACGTTAACCCAAGGAGAAAGTTCTTGATGTGGTTGTAGAATGCTGACCTGACCAAAGGGCTTGTGTGTTTCAAGGCTCCTGGTACCCTGTCTAAGCAGATATTAAATACATGCATGCTCACTTTTTGCCAAAGCCTGTATCGAAGGGACAAGGAGCAATGGTATTAAACTGAAAGTGTAGGTTTAGACTGGACATAAGGAAGAAATTTTTTACGATGAGGGTGGTGAGACAGTGGAACAGGTTGCTCAGCAAAGCTGTGGATGCTTCATCCCTGAAAGAGTTCAAGGTCAGGCTGGACAGTGCTTTGAGCAACCTGGTCTAGTGCAAGATGTCTCTGCTCATACAGGCAGTGTTGGACGAGATGATCTTTAAAGGTACATTTGAACCCTCAGACCCAGGGGCTGGGCAGCCAGCAGGTTTCCTCCAGCTGCAAGACAAAAGGCAGCAGAAGACAGAGAAAATTACATGATTTCAGAGCTTGTGAACCATGCAGATGGAAACTGAGTCCAAGGGTGAGCCTGGGCCATGGCTCTGTTTAACCTGTAGTCTATGTAGGCTGGGGTGAGGGGTGTTGGGATCTGTAAATTCCTCTCAAAATGTCAGTAAAAGTTAATTTGAGAGGCAAGCAAGTGGTGACCAGGCTTTGCTTAGCTAGATCAGATCCCCACTAGACAACAATCTGGAGAAGATATGAACTGCAGATGTAGCTGGGGAGGCTCATTGTCAGAATGACACCGAATCCCTCACCCCTGCCCTGCTTTCACCACCCAGCACGTACCTGCACACCCAGACAATTCACAAAAGGTTGTCAAAACTCGATGACATCTCGCCCCCCTCCACTCCTGATGTGCGATTTCTAACCACGCAGGTGTTACAGATCACCTTCTTCCCCATTTGCTTCCCGACCCTCCTCCCCTCTCTGTCGGCCCTCCAGATGGCAAACTCTCCCCTGTCAAGCACTGACAAGAGCCTTCCCACCGCCAGCCCCACTCAGGGCACTGCCCAGAGCGGTCAGCTCACGCAGTCTCATCCATGAATTCAAGCGGATGTTGCACCATAACCCAACTCCTCAGCTATCAGAACAAATCCCCTCAGGAGGACTTTTTTAAAGTCTCCTCCTGGTTACCAACACATAAACCTCCTCTGCTTGCCTTGTTATTCTCTGTCTGCTCACTAACAAAAACCATCTGAGATGTCTTCAGTGCTAAATACAAAACATCATTTCACACTCCCTCTGTTTCACTGATCTCCTGGTTTCACCAACAGACTCACAGTACTGATCATTCTACATAACCCAGCTTATGGAAAATTCAGTTTTCACTTTAGAAACCAGTTTAGGGTCTCATGGTTCCAGGAAAACCCTGCCAAGTGCATCAGCTTAGATCCAGACTGACATTTCTTGCCACAACCCCAAGTGCATATTTTTTAAAACAAAACAGTCAACCAAACAGCCCTTCTGACTTGCAAAGGCATGGCAGTTTTGGGGAGGGAAGGCTGGCTTGGTGATTTCTCAATTGCTCCTGGAAGGTAAGGCTGGAATTGAACTCTCTTCTATTCATCTTCCGTGGGCCCAATTAATTTTATTTCCATTTTGCTACAGCTTTGCAAATGAAACTCTCAAATACTACCCTGTATAAAAAGTACTTGGAACATTCTGGAAATCAACAACTCTTTTGACTTTTCAAAAAAAACCCAAATACTGCTACCCTGAGACTGAACTGTATCATGATATCCAGTAAACTTCAAATCCTTTTTTGAAGGATTGATAAAATAAACTAACCAAAATATTAGTTCCAGCTGACCTGACACATATAAACACACCTTGATAGAAGAGCAGCATTAATTTTAATGGCTTAAAGTTAAAGCATTTATAGATTATTTTAATGCCTATTTTGTTTATTACTTACTTTCGATACAGATACCATCACGCAGATGTGCAGTAACTTTTAGGGAAAGAACACACTTGCTAAATTATCCTCACGCTTGAAAGAAAGTCAAACTACAACTACACTCCACACAGAATGTAAACGCAGCTTTACTGAAACCTGACAGCCACACTGAAATCTCAGGGAATTCAGCTATGACACTGTCTATTTCTGAAAAAATTCTAATTTATTTTCAGTACATGTTTTCATTCCTTAAGCAAACACACAAAAAAATAATATAGACATGGGTCAAAACATCCCAACCAGAAGAGACTCCAAAGACAGTTTGAGAGGATCATCCAAGTTAGAGCAAAGCAAAAAGGAATAAAACCTGAAGATGTCGCACACGCAAATACAGTGATGTCATGCCTGGCATTAAACTCTTTGTCTTTTACGAGGATGAGCAAAACCTGCTGTGTTCTCATTCCAGACAAGAGCAGTTTGAAACTGGTTTGAAAATGCAAAAAGAAGCCAGTAACTTTGCTATATTTAATGCTGGCCTTCTTTTTTTGACTTTTAATAAAACCACAATAAAACTTCTCCCCTGCAACAAGAGAGAACCAAAACGTGACGCTGCCAACTTGGGCTGTTTCATATAATGGGTTATTGATTTTACAGAGACACTGTCTAGAAATTGTTGATTGTAATTAGGGTAAAAAGGAAAAAAGAAGTCATACTTTGAGAGAAAACAACTGGAAAGAGTGTTCTACTTTGAAACACTGACAGCAAGAAATGTCCTGTGTGATGAAACTCTGACAGAAGAACTTTTAGGGTGGACAGGCAGGAAAAATGTCATTTTATGAAGGTGAGTAATCACAAGGTCTTTGGGCTGATCACTGAGCTATACACACCTATACACACTTTCCACCACTGAGTTCACCACAGATATGAGAGGACAACATGGGAGAGCTGTTGGCCACTTCTTTCTGAAGAAGTGTGAGGGGGTAAGTGCATATGGGTTTGAACTACAATATGGACCAGCAACAACTTTAAAAATGTATGGGCTTCTTAGCATTCATATTCTTCCCAATTGCTGGCCAGCACCTTGCTTTCCCTGACCCCGAGATCTATTTGCAATTCTGTGTTTCAAAGAGCTGCTGAGTCCATACAAAATACTGAAGCCACATCTACATTAGAAAGGCTTCACTGGGACAGAAATATAGTACACTGGCAAAGCACTTTGGTCACAGATACCATTTTAACAATAATATTACTCATTTACCAGTCTAATAAAACCACGCAGCACACAGCAGTCTTACTTCACATGCCATTTCCCAGTACGGCTGCATGCACGAGGCTTCTGCTGGAGTCATCAGAGCTCCAAGTCACATCTGCGCCTGAACGACCACACCAGCCCCAGCCAGGAGTAACAAGCCCTGCATGAAATTTAGTCTGTAGGTTTTTTCAAAAGAGGCAACTCATTGACCAGCTATCTGTAGATTATTTGTAGGTGAACTGGATGATAAAGCAGACAACGGCAATGATTTATCATCATTTGCTGTAAAATAATTATGTTGAGGCATTTGATATTTTACTCCTCAGCCCCAATTTAGAAAGACTTTTTTGTTGTTGATGGGATGATTATCATTGCTTCACTAAAGGATGTGCTAAAATCCCTTCCTGAACCGGGAATTTGACACCTGGGACAAATGAATCAAATTAAAAGTTTTGCCTAGCTGACAGCCTTATGCTGTGACCCCGGTATTGCCATGGGAGATCCCCTGTGCTGCCAGAGGTGCAGCTTCTCAAGGCACTCCACATTCTGCCACCCTCGCCCGCTGCTCCCTGCACGGCTGCGGGACCCAGTAGGAGCTGCTGATGCCCAGCAATCCTGATCACCGTACTACCTTCCCACCCAGCAAGAGTCCTCCTCTTGCCTCCCATTCCTACTTCTTTGGATGCTTTCTCCCCTTCTGCTCTCCACCTCATAGCTCAAAACTTTTGCTGAGCTCCCCTGCACGGCAGGACCCTCGCAGGCTCTCGGGGTTTCAGAGGAGCACCTGCCGTGGGACAGGATGGGGAGCCGCCATCGGAGAGGTGCTTGGGCAGCCCAAGCAAATAAGAGCCATGCCCCGCCCCCCCAGCCCTCTCCATCTGGAGGGATTCCCAGGCTCTAAAAGAACAAAAGTGCTCAGGAAAGAGCTGGCCCAGGGATACCCCAAAGTCAGACAGGTACATCTCTATATTATTTCCAAGTTCTATGCCTAGAAAAGAGGGGGCGGGGGAAATCTGAGTCTTTCCTTCTCGCCTTCATCCCAGAGAGAAAGACGGAAGGGGAAAATAAAAGGAGACGGCTCTGTGATGGCTTTGGAAGCCGGCTAAAACAAACGGGAAAGTCACCCCTCATAAAAAAAAAAAAAAAAAAAAAAAAAAAAAAGTGGATGCAGCGTGCCAAAGCCCGAGTTTCCCCAAACTCCCTTTTATTCCGGGGAAAATAAAATGCCACGGGAAGGCAGAGCCTTTCGCCGAGGGTGGTGGAGGAGGGATGGAGCGGGGCGCCCGGCTGTGCCCCGCCGCGGTCCCGGCTCGGTGCCGCCGCTCCGCAGTCACCGGCAGCGAGCCCCGCGCCACGGCCACGGCGTCACGGGCGGGAGGGGGGGCTGGCAGCGACAGGGGTGGGGGCAGGGGAAAAAAAAATAAATCAGAAATTAAACCAGAGGAAAGCGCTGCCAAGTCCGGCCGCGGGCGCGGAGCCACGCGCGGCGCGGCGCCGGGCCCCTCCTGCGCCCCGGGGCGGCTCTGCCCCCCCGGCCCGGGAGCCCGCGGCTCCTCGGCGGGGACCGCGCTGACAAAATCGCCCTGCTCGCCTCTACGTAACGCCCTGTCGAAAGCGGACGCCATATTTTGTGTTGCTGATGTCGACATAGACAAACGTAGACATGTTTCCCCCCCCACTCCTCCTCCTCCTCCGGCTTTTCCCCCCCTTCACCCAAACTTGCGATCGGGAGGCGGCGGGGAGCGCGAGAAGGGCGAGAGGAGAGAGCCTGCACGGCCAAAAATTAAAAATATAGATTAAAAAAATTAAAGAGCCCACCCCGAACAACCCTCCCGGCTCCCACCCCCGGCGGTCTCCCCCACCCCGTTCTCCCCCTTCCCCCACCTCCCAGCTCCCGCCGAAGTCCCGGGAACCGGACGGTTTCCTGCGGGAGGAAAAGTTGGGTGCGAGCGGCCGGGGCGAGTGCAGGGAGGGGGCGGCGGGGAGCGCCGCGCACCGGGGGAGGGGGGGGGGACCCGCCTGGGAAGTTTCCTACCTGCGCCCAGGGGCGGCGGCACCGACTGTCCCGGGCGGAGCGGACACCGGGGCTCCGCTCCCGCCGCTCCGCTCCGCTCCGTGCGCCGCCCGCGGCCGCGGGACCCCGCGCCCCCCGCCCCTGCCGCGCCGGCCCGCGGGCAACACGAGCGCACGCACCGGCCCGGCCCCGCCGCGGAAAAAAAAAAGAAAGAAAAAAAAAAAGGGGGGGGGGGGGAAAAAAAAAAAGGGAAAAAAAAAAGGGAAAAAAAAAAAAAT
>JAWWES010000081.1:139239049-139292060 GCA_035583135.1 Lophotriccus pileatus | reverse complement strand
GGCAAAAAAAAAAAGCAAAAAAAAAAAGGAAAAAAAAAAAAAGAGCCCTCGATCGGCGGGGATCTACGCCAAACCCCACATGATCTCTGACGTCAGCCTGCGTATTTGCATACGATACCACCGCCGGCGCGGCCGCCGGGGTCCCTCGGCGCGGCCGAAAGTTGCGCGCCGGGGCCGCGTCCCCCCCCATCGCCCGCCCGGCCCCGGCCGCGCCTCCCCCGGCTCAGCCCCACCAGTTCCCCTGGCGACCCCCCGGTCCCGTGCCCCGAGCGCTGCCCGAGGGGGCTCCGCTGCCCCCGTGGTGACACCGCCGGCCCGTTCCCGGTGGCATCGCCGGCCGCTCCGCCGGTCCCCGCCGCACTCCCCATCCCGCTCCGCGGGCGGAACCACGCGGACCCTCCCGATCCTCCGGGTGGAGCCAGGGTTTGCAGCGGGGGCGCTGCCCCCTTCCCGCCCCGGCCCCGGGCGATGTGAGCGGTGGTGGTCCAGGGGGCTGTGGACCCTTGGTAGAGGGACTGGGAGTGAGGACCCTCGGTCCGGTATCGCGTGCGCTGGACCTCCCTGTGTGGGGATGGCAGCGGCTGGACCCTCGTTCTAGGACGTAGGAACGGGACCACTATCTCAGCATCGCATCCTTGCTGTATAGAGAGCGGGGGCTGAACTCCTGCTATAGGGACAGCCATGGGATCATGAGGGACTGGACGAGGCTGTTGCCGTGAGGCTGCCCCTCCGAAACGGGGCAGATTACCTGGGGAGGTGGAAGGCACTTCTTCATCCTCGGCTTGTGATAGAGGTTTTCCAAGCCACCCTCTTTGGGGTGGGCTTCAAGCGGTGGTTGTTTGTTGCTGTGCAGGAGGTGGTGTGTATTTCCGAGGGATGCTCCCGCAATCTCCGCTCCTCTGCTGCATGGCAGGAATCCCCTCCCCAATTTAAAACTGTCGTTGAACTCTTTGCCTTTCTCCCAAAGAGACGTAGACAGATAGAACCGAGGCTATTTTTTGTTTACTTCAATGAATTAATTAAAAGAAATCATTTACCGTTTGTATCTTGCTACTAGATAGCAGATCTTCAAACAAGTCCAGGCTAATAGGATTTAAGAGTAGTATAATCTCACTGTAACTTCAGGGGTGTGCAGTATCTTTGACTAGATCGCATTAGATTAATCTTTTAATTGTGTACTTAAAGCTCCACAGGCTTTAAATCTCTGCTTGCTTCGGCTCTCTCCCTACCCCGTGTCACCATCGGGGTGGCCAGGCTGCAGCCCTTAACCCACCAGAGTAACTTCGCTGGGCAACATTTTATTTCCCTTCCCCGTGTAGGACTGGGGGACTGGCTCGTGTCTGAGTGTCAGAAGAGGAGCTCTAAGTTATTGTAACTGAATAATCGCGGAAGAACTTAAATATGTCAAAGCAGTGTCAAAAGACTTCTTTGCAGGGATACCCTTATCTGAGTAGGCGTGTTTCTGACTGTCTGACAGAGTACAGTCTCTCTCTGTAAGTATTTGATAACAGGATGGATTCCTTCCTCTCTGCCACCAGCTCCGAGATTTCTGCTAACTTTTCCTGTTCTTTTCAGATCGAAGCTGTTAGGCAGGCACAAACATGGGCGTGGGCATCCCCTCTGCACTTGTTCCGGGCATGGCAGATGCCCATGAGAGCTTGCTGATGCTCATCAAATTCCGTTTTCCTCCCTAGAATTGTTTTTTGTTGTTGTTGTTTTTGAGAGGTTTTGTTTTGTGTGTGTGTTTGGTTTTTGTTTGTTTGTTTGTTTTTGTTTTTTATTATTCCTTTTTCTTATAAATACTAGTGATTATATGTTTTTTAACTCTTCAGTAGCTGCCCATCCCTGGAAATGTTTCTGAATTTTGAATGCTCAGGATGGGAGGGAAGAGTTATTTTAGGGCTCAAAGGTGTTTTTCCACAGCATACGCTTTTTTCCTACTGTCTTAAATTCCTTTTCTATGATTTGGAAGAAAGAAAAGCCTAAGTGTTAATAAGATTACTATATTTTTGAGTGTAAAATATTCTTGAAAGGGCAGATCAATGGAAAAGCAGGTGAAAAATCATCTGCTTGCCCTTGTCCTAACTGACACTTACTTTAAGGCCTGTTAAACTTTTTTTGCATTTCCAAATGCAAAAGGGTCTTTGACTGATTAGGTGATATGGTGGCTAATGCTGCCTTTCAAATGCAAAAAAGGGCTGTCAATGGAAGCCGGGTGCGGGGTTTCAGACCTTAAAACCGGGTTGTAACAAAGACAGTTCTAACCTGAGACCAAAGAGATCCGTGCACCAAGTAAGGCCAGCAATGAGACTGAAACGCCTTCCGCAAAATTGTGGATGACGTCACACAAATTAGGAGCTGAAAGGTCCTTAAAAATGAGGCATCATTCATTGTATTTAAAATGAGGAGGATGTGGGTTTAAAATTGGAGCAGTTGGTTTAAAATTGGAGCAGTTGTTATCACCATCCTAAATGAACAAACTTTTTGAGCACCTGTGTATTCAATATTATTGCTAGAGAGGCTGCTCACACTGTATAATCTAAGTCTCAGGATACCTGCTTCTGTGTGGCTTGACATTTTCTCACATCAAAGTGCAAAATATAGTGCACAGAAATTGTTTTTGTGAGTGTTTTTCAACTTGGTCATTGAATACCTCTGAATCTTGAGCAGTGAGACAAGCAGGCTGTGTGGTGTCTCCACCCAGGTGCTGTCTGTTAGGAAAGTTGTAGTTAGTCCGTTAGCTTTGATTTCATCAAATTTAATTGAAGTTAAGTGAAACGATAAAAAGTTTAGTGACTGAGGGGAGAACTGTGTTTAAGATTAGAGTTTATAATTACAAAAGCCTTGAATCCTGGGGAAATCATGCAAAAAAAGTATCAGTGATTAGTGCAATCTGAAAACTCTGAAGTCTCGATATGTAATTCGTTTATAAAAACCTAACATTAACACGATGCAGGGTAACATAACAAAATGGAAATTGCTTTTACAGAATATGCAAAAGGAAATTTGCAATTCTAAATTTCTTTTGCATAAGGCCTCTCTTTTTAATTAATAGCACAATGGAAGCCACACTGATTACAAACCACAGTGAATATACATGAACAATTTCCCAGAAAAGTGAGGGCAGAGCACTTGCTTGCTTTAAATCTAGTGCCCTCTCTGTTCCCTTTGTGCACTGTCTCTGGATTTAAAGTGACAGCTGCTCATAAAGCCCTCAGATGAAGTTTCAAACTTGTCTTGAAATAATACTTTGATCAGAGATAATGAACTGTGTACTGATATGTATATATGTGGTTTTTTGGTTTTTTTTTACGATGAGGAGTGTCTGACATATGTATTGTCACATACATTTCAGTCTTTTTCAGCTTAATGGTTTGTTTCTGACTGTTTAATCCTATGAAATTGCAGGCTGAGTCAGCATTACAGATCTAATTCCCTGTCTTGGAGGTGCAGCTCCGAATTTCTCTCTGAAGAGACTGCATAAATATCCTCAAAGGGAATATACATCCTTTAAGAGCCACAACAGAGGCATGCAAATAAAAGTACTGTTTTCTGTTGAGTGTGTGCCTACATGTTGCTCATTTTTATGCTGGCCTAACCCTGTGAGATCAAGTGGAGTTTTGCCTACAAGACATAGCAGCAAATGGGGAGGCTGTGAGCTTTGGGATGGATGTGTTTGCTTCTCCCAGGGCAGGTGAACCAGCCTAACTAGGGCCAAGCTACTGCCTTAGAGCTGGTTTTTGGAAGAACCAAGCTCAGCTTCTATTATTGATTTTACACCTTGCTTCTAATTCCTCTTCGCCTTCCAGTTCTTCTAAACCTACATGGGTATAATGATTCATGGGCTCTCACTTGGTGTTTTCAATGCCAACTCAGTAGTAGAATCACACTTTCTATGCAATCAGAGGTAGAAATTAAGGTAAAAACGAATTAGAAAGAAGTCAGAAGACAAACTCTGCTGCCTTTTTTCCCTTTCTTGTGGAGACCTTGATCACTGTGCTGAGAGCAGGAAGTGGTGCTTGACTGGTGCGGTTCACATCAGTGGCTGAGAAACAAAGCCACTGAGTGGCAATGTGTTTGCCACTCATTCCCCAACCTGTTGGGTTTTTTTTCACCCCATCAAAACAGCTCCCCAAAACAAGCTTTCTCCTTTGCTAAAATGCTTTGTCTCTCCTACCAGTGTTTTCAATTGCTGGGGTGTGCAAATACAAGCTGAAGTAGTAAGCACCGATCAGATATGCTGTCTGCAAAATGAGATGTTAATATAAATGCACAGAAAAGGAAAACAATATCAAAGTCTGATCCAATTATAAGGGCTGATCTTATGATTTGTAGTGCCCTTAAGCCAAGGGAAGCTGTCAGAAGGCAAGATACCTCCCCTCCAGGACGCAGGGCTGATGGGGAAGATTAGTTGCTAAGCCTGGATGGAGAGAATCCCCCGAACACAACCTCCCTAAGCATTTGCACTCATCGCCTGAGCTTAAGATGGGTCCTGGCAAGAGGCACGCAGGCATCTGTCTTTTTCTGTTTCAAAAACTCCAGGAGAGCTGATCACTTATCACGGGAACCATCTGGCTTATTCTTAGAGAGATCAACAGTTAGTCACTGAACGAACAAGGAACAAGCTGCATTGAAGTCTGCTCTCCCCATTAAATACGAGGACTCAGCCCAAGGTCTCTGAAACACCACGTGCATTGCCTGCTGCAGGCAGAAGGGAGAGACATTTAATTCTGTCTTGAGGTTGCTGAGCTGCTGTGATGTGGAAGAGAGCTGCTGTGGTGAGCCAGGGGATGCTGGTGTCTCTGCAATGAAATGTTGGAGGTCATGGGAATGGAGATCCGAGGCTTTGCTTCCTCAAGGTCACCTCTGCCAGGGATGGAGAAGCCTGAGGAGCGAGCAGGGCTGCACCATGGCTGTCTGGAAAGCTTGACAGTGTCTGCTCTACCTCCACTGTTTACTGTTTGTCTCAGTTCCCAAGTACCAGGACAATAGGTGGGAATGGGTTATCACTCGGTGAGAGAGATGCTGAGGATGGAGGACAAGGACAGTGTAGGCTATTGTGAGGTCAGTGCTGCTGGGCTGTGAGAATTAGGGGTCCAAAGTGTTTCACTCTTATCTTTGAGGGATAACACCCCACCTTGCCCCTGAAAGGATGCAAGCACATCTGTGTGACTCTGTGCTCCTCCTGCTGTATTAAGAAGGGCCGTAGAACTGAGCCCACGCCTTGATGAACACTTGTGAAGTCAGACCACTACGCCTCCCCTCCTGTCAGGCAGTTTGTGTTTTAATAAAGCCTGCGGCAGCCTCTGCCTGCCCTCTGCCACTCCGTCAGGTCCCAGCGAAGGGCGGCTGGCCCGGTGCCGGCGTGCTTTGAAATGCACCGATGCGCAGGGGGGCTTTGCTGCCCTGGGCCTCCTGGAGCCAGGCAGGCTCCGGACATTTTTGCACCTATCAGCGACCCAAAGTGCTGATGAATTCAGTGAACTTGGAGCAGCAGCCTGGCCTTCCCTGTGGACGGCCTGCAGATCCCACATGAATCCTGTAACCTTTGCTGAGAGTGGTAGTTTGGGGATTTTTCTTTTCTTTTCATTTTTTTTTTCTATTGCTCTTGCTAATTACTAAAACAATTTTTAAAATTTAAATGAGGGCTTCCTCCCTCACAGCCCATCTGCTGTGAAATCACAGCGCACATCCTTTGTGACAGTTCAAGCATTGCCATGGCAACGTGCTGTGATGTGATCAGCCCTGAGTTATGACCTCACTGCGGGACTGGGCAGCCAGGTTGCTTTGGCAGAAGGAATAAAACACAACTTCTGTATTAACAAAAGTGTGATCTATGCTACAAGCCAATGGGATTTGGCCTGGCCTAAAAGCCAGGCTAAAACCCTCTCTGGAGCTTTTTACAGGACTTCAGTGCTAGGGGTAGCAGGGGGCGTCCACTTGAGAAATCATGTATTTTTTTTTCCCCAGAGAAAGTTACTTTCTTTGAGAAGTCTTTTCTACCAGTTTATGGCACTATTTCAATAAAAATCCTTGGAATTTTTAAGACTTTTTTTGGTTTTTTTGTTTTTTTTTTTTTTTTTCTTCTTCCTATGTATCCATAGATGGAAAGTGCTGGAGACCAAACTCTCTTTTACCTGTTTGGAGGCAGGTGCTGCATGGCCGGTGGCAATGCATACTTCACCTATGCTCCCCTGTGGCTTTGCCCCGACCCCATCCACAAGATAACAGGGCTGGAGTGAGTGGTTTGACTTTCCAAGGCATTCTTCTCTCACCTCCCTGCTGAGCCTGGCGTGAAGGGTGACAACGCTGCAAGCCTTTGTGGACAACTGGAGTGGATTAGCGACCAAAGACTGCCCAGCAGGTGTCATATCCACTGTTATCCATTTCCAATTAACCAAGGACCTGGTTCAGAGCTCCTGGTTCAAAAGAGGGGGGAGTTTGTTTTTTTTTGTGATTCCTGCTGATTTTGGATCAGAATTTAACTGTCAAACGGAGCCTGCTCTTTCAGGAAGCTATTTGCACATGTAACTAATTCACTGAGACAGCTTGTATATTTATCTGTACTGTAGTATGTGTTTCAGAATGTGTCTTTATCTGTCCCTTAGAGTAGAATATAGCATCTTTAGACTGGTGGTGCAAACAGAATTGATGGGGATATTTGGCAATTCTAGAGAGACTGGTGTACAATTTGCTACCTCTCTGGAGATGTGGAAATTTAACTAGCATCCTAGTTTGGCTATTTTATTTGTTGCTGAATAGACATGGTGCTGTTTAAGAGGATTTAAACAATGCATGACTATTACATAGTATGGTTATTTATTATATTAATGAAGCTGAGAGGTGTTTTGGGAAGGGGAGGAGGGAATCTGGGAAAAATTATGCACTTCCAAGTGACACACTGTGCAGAGAAATATTAGACTTTCATAGTATTAGACTTTCAGGTATTAAGATTTTGTGGCCAGTTCTATAGGATGGTACAATCTAGGGGACCACAGTGGGTCTGCTGTGCCAAGGTTTGTATGGTGACAAAAGAGCACACAACCCTTAGTTTCTATAGGTTCCCTTGTCCCTTATGGCAGAGCTGATGCAAAAGGCTTACAGTCCTCACACATCTACTCCTCCCTTGTCCCTTTCTGAACATACAGGATCGGTATAGCACCAGCATATTATACTTAATTTTGCACTGATGACTCTCTGCTCTACCTGTTGAGTCACAGAGATGGCAAATGATTGCTGTGGCTTTGTCTCTAAGCCATTTTGGAGATACAACCTTGAAGACCTTCATAATTTTTAGGCTCACAACCAAGAAGGGGTCAGAGGAGGAGGGAATCAAGTATAGTGATTTTCTCCCTCCAAAACTGTCTTTACACATCCTCCCTGGCTTAGCCTCTTTATGCCGCTTTACAGCCTCCAGCAAGTTTTTACAGCTGAGCTACTTTCCAGCCCCAGAAAATGCAGCCCCTGAACTATTGAAGTGCAAATGGCTTGACCGTAATCTAGGAAGATTCAAGAGAAACAGGTCAAATGTTACACTAAACAGTTATGGCAACATATTTTACCAGCAGGAGGACAGAAGCATGTTTACCCTGGGCAGATTTAATGTGAGAAGATAAAAATCTCTTTTCTGAAGGTGAATGTTATCAGTTTGCTGGTCTTTGGCTGTGCAAGATCAAAAATACCAATTTTTCTGTATCTCTGTCTATACTAGGGTCTCAAGGTACTTAGAATATTAACTTCATAAGCTTTACAGCACACTCATATTATCAGCCCCTGAGGTTATCCGAATTTACTGGTGGGAACACAGGGCTTACTGGGGAAACTGGAGACAAGGTCTGCAGCAGCTTTGGCTGTGACCAAGCAATCATAAAAATCCATGCCAGCGTGGGGGCTCTTGCGACTTTTGCCAACCCCATGCAAGGGACCCATGCACAGCCAGACCCCTGGAGTCTAAACCCATTGGCTTAGCTGGGCTGCACATCGTTCACCCCATTGCTGACACCAGCAGGAAGGCTCAGTTGGGCTTACTCTGTATTGCGGTAAATATTTATTAAGACCTGCCTGAATCTCAGCAGTGGCAGTAGGAATTTTCCTGCTTTCACAGAAAAGTGCATCTATACCACCATCAGAAATATAAAAGCAGTATCACAGTGCTCACAGAAACAAATTGGAGTCTTTATCCTACTGGGGCTCAGCCAAGGGTTCGTATCATCCTCTTAGTAAGAGACGTGCCCGTAGATCCTCAGCACATAGATTTTCCCTGCACGCCAGGGTACCTCTGGGATTTTGTTTTGCTGCAAGGCCATGCTAGTAATAGCTCTCTAAGTTTTGGAAAGCTGGATTTGCAAAGCTAGCTGCTGGATAACATGGTAAATTACAGGTTAGATGACATGTATTTGCTACAGCTAAAGGGAAATGCTTTTTTCCTCTGATCTTGAAAATCCCAGAAAGGCAGCTTTCTCATTGCAAAATATTTTGTCACAGTAGCCAACTTAAATGTCACCCTAGTCCAGTGACAAATTTATGGTGATATTTTTAACAGAGATGGTTAAACTCAACTTGTATGCTCTCTGTAAAATACTGATTTTCCTGCACTTTGAGAGTGTCTGGGGAAAAAAAAGATACTGTATGTAAAACTTGATTTATAAAAAACATGTGCCTGTTGCTTCAACCTCTGGGTGCATTTACATTACAAGACACAAATTAAATTTAATGTCATGCTGCCAGCACCTGTGTTTCATCCAGGACTGAGCAGACAGGATGGGAGTTTGTTTTACAATAGATGGGTGGCAATACAGGGGGAAGATTGGAAAAGGCAGGGAGGAGACGCACTAAGAGGGTAACTGATTAAAGTATGCATTTTGCTGCCTATGAATGGTAAAATTGCCATCTGGTTTCAGAATGACTCCTTTCAATATTAAAAAATATGAAGATAAGAGTCCCCTCTCCCCCAGCACATTGAATTTATTTGCAATGGTTTATGGAAGTCAATAACAGAATGAAAAATAAGTGTAGATTTTCTATGTCTTAACACATTAATGAAATACATTTAAAAATAATTAGTATGCTAAGGCTGGTGTGATGGATACCAAATTTGATGCATAGTGATACAAATGAAGATTAATATTAGTCATATCTCTATGATTTAATGAAGGATATAATGCCACCTGCTGTGTGGTGGAAACAAATTACTGCTTCTTTGGTTGTTTTTGACTAGTTCTGGAAAGAAAATGAATTTGGACTAAACTAATTTCCCTTCAATGTCTTAGGCTTGTAATTAAAGCTTCACGTGTTGCAATTAAGCATAAATACTGTGTAAAATGACACATAGGAGAGGCTTCTGATGTTAACCCACCACTTCCCGGAGGGTACAGCACCCAGTGTTTTCTAGTTGAGTTCAGTAGTAGTTTCCTTTTCTTCTCTGCGGACCTGGGAGATATCCTCATACATTTCCCTGCTTTCTAACAGGTACAAAAGAGCATCCCTTGGAGGCAATAATGGCCTTTTATTCATAGAGCAATGCCACGAGCAGATGTATATTCATACACTTAGTGTGGGTAGGGGACTTGACTGGCTCCAATCCAGGGCCAGGCTGTGTTGGTCATCTCTTTGGTGTTGCTGCACCAGTGTCTCTCGAGCCAGGGACGGCATATGAATCCAAAGGGAGAGCAGTGATGCCTTGGAAGAGGTGTCTCTGCTAGGTGCAGACCACAGAGACCATCAACAGAAGCCATTAAAACACAAACAGTGGATTGGACCTGTTGCCATTGCGGACCTTTCTGAGGACTCGATGGGGTTTTTGGCTAGTGGGTTGCACTGCAGCTCAGGATGTCCAATCTGGCCAGAGCTCCTGTGCTGGATCATGCTGCGCCTCCTTGCCATATCTAAAGGCTGAATGGCCTGACTGCTGGATGGCATATTGTATATGGCAGACTGGCAAACAGCAGTAACAAAATAATTTTGTCCCCCAACAAAGTTAATTGAATGAGATTTAATGTTGCTAAGAGATTTGGACTGCATCCCTCGAACTTCAGGAGATTAGGCTGCCAAGCAGGAGGCACTGCATAGGGGCTGGCGCTGCGCCAATAAACAAAGCTTTATCAGGATGATATGTTAATATTTGTGTGTACTGTAAAATTAAAAATAAAAGGGGGGGGAAGTGTGGTGGACTGCCTCATCTGCTCCTCTGGCATAGAAATTCCCATTGAAGCTGATGGTAAAACTAATGCTCCTGCAAAAACTGTAAGTGATTTAAAAACAACTTGGTTAGAGTGGAAAACAGATGCCTAACACAGCAAGTTCACCTTCTTCTGTGGTCCCAGCAGATCTTACATTGAGAAATATTTGTCTTATGAGAAAGCCCAGAGATCCCAGCTGAAATTCAGAGTTGATTTCAGTGAGTGGCTTCTTTGGGATGCAACAATGCTAACTCAGCAGATTGTGGATGGCTACAGGGTCTCACTGCCTGGGCACCAAGCTGGCCATGCATGGGTTCACCATCATTTGAAAACTGTGTGACCATGTGAATGTGAGACTGCACTTG
The DNA here is from genome assembly GCA_035583135.1 of Lophotriccus pileatus. Classification (NCBI taxonomy): domain Eukaryota; kingdom Metazoa; phylum Chordata; class Aves; order Passeriformes; family Tyrannidae; genus Lophotriccus; species Lophotriccus pileatus. The sequence continues at coordinate 139,281,517 of JAWWES010000081.1, read as the reverse complement.
AGGTAGAAAACCATGATTAAAAATTCAGCCTACAGAAAAAAAAAGTGCAAATGAGATGATAAGAAATACAGGCAGTGGTGAGACTCTTGGATTCCTTCATCTGACACCATATGGACAGGGAAAACTCTGAGAGCACAGCAGTGCCGGCTCAGAAGGTACTCCAGAATCTCATCTGAATTTTGGACAATTAAAACATTGAAGCTGGTGCCAAAGTGGGTTTTTCTGAATTAATTGCTGGAGAGAAGTTAACTGGAGAAGATGATGGAGCAGATGCTGAAGGTAAGAAACAATAGGATGGATAGGAGGGAATTCCCTGTTGGCTTACTAGTGACATGTACTGTGGATAGAAGAAATGAGTGTGGATGTGTGTGAGAGGTTTGAGGAGGGCCCCTGGCAGTGCTCTTGCCTGATTCTGACTTACCCAGTGGTAGTAGGTTTTCACCTTGGAGATTTGGGGAAAGTGAATCTGAGCATGCTGGGTACTGGAAACACATGCAGATGTGTGTAAGGAGTGTCACCACTCCAACTACAGCTGCCCTGAGTCCTACCAGAAACTCTAGTGAAGTTTTCATCTGAGGACCACTGCAAATGCAGTCCATCACATGACCATATCACCAAAGTGTGTCATGGACTTTTCTCACCATATGAAATCTGCAGATCTGCGTAGGTTGTGGGAGAAAGGGGGAAACCTTGAGGTGGACAGACCTTAGCACTTTCAGCTATGGTTACAACACAGGAGCTAAAGCTTTCCTTTATTGCCAGTAGACAGGTAGTGCCTGGGCCATATAGATGGCCCTTTTTCCTCTCTTCCAACTTACTTCCTACTCTGATAAGTTTTTTTCCTGAAATCCTGGTCCCCATGAACCAAAATGGCAAGTACCTTATTGCCTCCAGTGGGACAGGAGCTAATTCTGAGATTAGGTCTATGCACTCTGAGCACTAGTCCTATGCACTGGTTATACTCTGAACCTACACAAAAAGAGTTACAAAAGGAGAACACCAAGGTCATTTTCTGTGTAAAGAATGGGAGTATAGTCTGTGGGCTGACACAACTTTAGATCACTAAGGGGATGAATAAAGCTTGGTGGTCTTGTGTAGCTTAGCCCAGATAGAGGTTCAAGTCCAGCCTGATTAAATGTTGTCCACTGTCTCCATAATGTGGTTCAGTTGTGTCTGCCTGCGTTTTAGTAGGTGAGTTTTGCACCTACAAGATGTTCCCTCTCAGCCAAAGCCCCCCCCCAGCACTGGGGTGAGGCACAAGTGTGTCACTTGTGCTGTTTCTATATCTGGGATACAAGCCTGCCCATTCCCTAAAGACCCAGACTATGGGAGAAGGGAATGAGGAATCCAATATTGGCTTTGCTGCTGATAACTGGATGAAGATAAATATTTGTGTATGGCCCATTGTCTGGCTCTGGGAATTAGGTGATTATTCACTCCAAGTGCTTTATCACAGTTCCACATCAGAAGAGAACTGTACAGAAAGCTTATCTCAGGATTGTCTTGACTTTTGCAGATCAGAATAATTATGTGGATCCAATTAGTTGTAAGTTTTATGTTTCTTTAATGAGGCTTTTCTGTCTCAATAGTCAGTTGTTTGCACAGATAAACTCCTCCCACTTCACATTATTTTTTATTGCTCTGGGCTCCATGTGTCTAATTTTTTCTGTATCTTGGAAATGGTCTCTCTGGTTATATTTTGGGGGATTCAGCTTGAGTTAGTACCTGCCTTCTTGACTGCTGAGGAGACACACAAGTTTGCACAGAGCACTCTGTGCCAACATACAACAACAGGAACTAGGAAGCCTAAAGCTAAACTCAAATTCATCCTGGTGGAAACTTTATTATAGTGAATGAACCACATCACCGAAGAAAAGCTGGATTTATCTGCAAACACCACTCCTCCCAAATCCATAGGAGTTCAAATGAGCTAATCCTCGCAACTTTAAGTGATGTAAGGTGACTTTCACTCCCAAAGCCTTTTCTCCTGTCGATTTTCTCCATTCGTGTGTCTTTCCGTGCTCGACTGGCAGCATCAGCAAAAAGGGAGGAAAATAATAACAGCAGTCACTGCCAGAGCAAAAAAGGAAGTGTACAATTTTTTTTTTTATATTATCCAGAGGGGGAAAGACTATGAGCAGAGAAACTTGTGTGCTGAGTTTAGTCTTAACATTCCTTCTAATAAGCCTGAAGTCATATTTAAAAAATGAAACTAAATTGATGAAAACAAGCCTTGTATTAAAAGCATTGTCTCTGGTTTAAAAAAAAATACCAGTGAAAAGTTTTTTGTTCATATTTTTCTTTCTCCCTCTGGGTTGCAAGGATTGATTTGTCTCTTTGAGTATAATGCTGGTACTGAGACCATCACAAGGGCTGGGCCATGGAAACCAAAGCTCTTCATTTCTTTCCCATGTACTCAGCTGGGAAAGGGCTCAGTGGCCCTGTGGGGAGCTTGTTCTGTCACTGACAGCCTTCTTCTGCTGGGGCTTCAGGAGGTGAGGGAATGAGGGGAGAATGAAGAAGCTAAACCTACTTCTCTCTGGTTTTAATGTCACGAAGAAAGTATCAGAAGTTCTTAGTTTCACATTTTGATCTCATTTCCCATTCAGCAGCTTGGTACAGATGTGGATTTTCCAAGCCATCTGATCTGTTTGGATAATAAAAACCCATTAGGTCTTTTGGGGAAAAGCTGATATACCGTTGCCAACATTTTTGTAGATGTTTTCCAAGCACAGTTTTCCAACTGAATCCCTGAGGGTGGGCAGGCTGGGAGCTGCTGGAGGGCTGTGTGCTCATTTTCATCCATTTTTAATGTGCTTAAAAAAGATAACAATGTCCTTTCCTGATGACAACTTCTCTAAAATGATACAGTTTTGGGGGTTTTCATACTGAAGATTGTCTAACAAAATCTTGATTTATATCTTTTAATCTATGTTTTGTTTTTCTGCCAAAACATTGAAAAAGTTGCAATTTCTTCCCCATCCATGTAATGATGAGACATCCTCACATGCTCTGAACCAGGAAAAGTATATTAAAATCCTATACTGTATTTTTTTGAAAGCTGTCACTTCCCTTTGAACTCTGGGAGTGGTGGCAAGTGTGTAGCACTTCTAGAAATGACACGATGGATGCTAATCCACAAGCTCCTAAAATAACTTTGGTCTCCTGTGTTTTATGGACTTCTCCCAGTGAACCAAGCGGGTTGCATTCACCACCTTGATGAGCAGTCCTCGAGCATGTTACATTCACCTTGTGGAACTTGCAGTGGTGAGAGGCTCTGATCTCTTCGCTGGCATGCTCTTAGATCTGAATCTTGGGAAACCCAGCTGGTACCCAGGGAAACACCCAGCACATGCTCTAGGGTGCACTGTGGGGCACCTTGCAGGCCTGTTGTGGGATGGTCATTTGTCCAAAGAGATGTACCCCAATCCTCTGTGCTGCATGATTCCTTCTCAACCCCTTGTGCTGTTCTGAGCACTTCCACTACTTCTCTGAGAAATATCCTTTCCTTCCGAAATTGATCCTTGTCCTTTCAAGTTTCTTCTCTTCCTTTGTTTTCTGTAGTTCAAAATAAAATGAAGAAATGTAAATTCCTCCCTCATCTTTACTTTCTTAAGATACCTTCTCCTCCTGAAAGTGCAAATGCAGTCTTTATAACTTCTCTTCATGAGCTGGAGAACTTTGCATGTGATCTGGAAATCAGCATGATAAAGTGAAGACACATAAAGACACAGCAATACAGATTTTTCAAAACTAAGACTGAAGACATCATTTTTTTTATAAAGTTGTGTGGAGTGAGACCCATCAGAGAGCTCTCATTGACCTCAGATGGCAAATACAAACCTCAACCTCATCTCAGTAGAGCAAATGGCATAAAAGAAAATATCTGTTCCACCAAAATCTGCTTTGTTTTGATGTTATGTGCCAGCTGAAGAGTCTCCTGTGCCTACTGAAGAAGGAAAATTTATTTTTAGAATTCTGATGTCATCAGAAAATTTTTCTCTTAGAACTGAAAAAGAATAAAGAAACTTGAAACAGTAGGCAAGAAAACTTACAGGTGATGCAGCCATAATTTAGAGAGACTTTAATCAACACAATAACACTGAGGATCGTGATGCTCTGGCCCCTTTTTCTTCCCTCAGCTGTTCAGTTAATGGATAGGTTAATTGGTAGCTGTCAAGCTTGTGCTGAATGTACTGAAGGTTTCTGTGATACTGTTCTGTCCACTTGAAGGCAAGCAGTGTAGTCTGGGTTTCAGAAAAATGTCAATTAGAAAGCAATTTCGATGCATTCACAGCTTACTCAAAGTGTTATAATTTCGCTAGATGCTTGCTCTTTCAAAACTCATCTATTTATTTCTGTTATCTGCTTCATTGTAAACTCCAAGAGAACAGACTGTCTCCTTTACTGTATGCATGCAAAGTGCCTACTGCAGTCTGGCTTTTTCTTGTGGGGACTCCAAGGTGCTCCTACGATTAATGTGAGGATGGCAAGTTTGCATAACTCCCTTGTAGCTGCTCCAAGTGAGGAACGTGTGTGAGGAGGTCTCCTAGGATATTTCCTATAATAAAGTATTATTTTTCACATTAACAAGTCCATAATAGCTGAATTTTGACTTGTTCTTTTCAGAGCATATTTGCCAGAGTGTGTGCTCACCAAGCTCTTCTGCTGCTGAGAGGGAAATTCTGGCCCTTGTGAGCTGTGCAGTCTGAGGGAGCCGTGGCCAACCCAGTTGTCTTTTGCTTGTTTGATTTTGAGGAGCAGATTTTTTTCTTTTGTTTACACCTCTAAAAGCTTTCAAATCACACTATAGCTTGAGCACATCTCTCCAGAAAGCATTTAAAATAAATGAAGATGTATGTCACAGATAGGTATTTTCAGTTGGTCAAGGAAAAACTGCCTTTTAAAGGACAATGCTCTTTTTATGAGTACATCACACTGCTGGGGTTGTAGGGGTGGAACTGGTGAAGCTTAGTGGCTGTTTAGCTTTCTTTGCAGCCTAACAGTTAAAATAGTGCTGGGACAGGACCTCAGAGAAATGGTCTCCAAAAATAATAACCCTACACCACATTTTTTTGGTAAGTCACTCATCCTCTCTTGCTACCTGAATATCTTGGCTGTAAAGTGAGGACTTGCTGTAAAATGAGACAAGAGGGGAAGGGATGTGTGCCATCCTGGAGTGCCACTGCTGCTCTTGAAACTGCTGTGCCACGCTGCCCTGGGTCAGGAGTTACATAGGTGCTACCTGTCTGGAGGAGGGAGAGATTGTGAACACCTGTCAGACAGTTACTAAGGCAGAGCCTGTTAGCTGGTGGACAGGGCTATGTGGGTTATCTGGAGAGGTCTCTGCTAGTTCTCTGCTTGGTTTGCAACTTGTCCTACCTGCACAGTGAAGCAGCTGATTCCAGCAGGTTTTGATGTTCATTAATGATACATTATCAGTGCAGTCTCACAGTGTAGTATGTTGGGTGACTTTTGCAATGACCATTCTCTCAGAACTTCTTTCTAAAGTATTCAACAAGGGCAGAAGAGCACCGTGGAAATGTGGTGACATTTGAGAGCTGTGGTTGCCAATGTGATTTGATTTGGCACCTGTTTAATATTCCTAAACTGTGCCTGGATTTCTCTCTAAGACCACGGTAAGGGATCCAGCTAATCTGCAGAACCACATCACTTTTAGCCATTTCCCATTGACAGGCTGAGAAAAACTGAGATGGGAAAGCCCATGGCAGTGCAAGCAGTGGGTGGGGTTGAGTGAAGCCCACTTGAATGTCCAGTAATACAGAAAGTTTGAAAAACTTTGGCCTAGGCGGTTACTAAAATACGGCCTAAATCACCAGATGTGAGCAAAACAAAGCAATATGTAATGAAGGCTTCTGTGGTGCTTGACTTACCCATCTCAAAGCTGTGGATGATCATGCAAACTGTATGTGGTGCAGAGAGAGTAAATCTAAGTTACTGGAGAGAGGGATTTGCTGTTACTGGGGCATGAGGTCAGGGCCCTTCACTCGGATTAGCCCAGAGATTTTTTTTCTTGGTATAGAATAAAGATTATACTATAAAAGCCAACAGATGCTTAACTGTGATGTTATGAATGGCATCACTGTAATTAAATGCCTCAGCTTGTTGTCTTAAACAAGTCGTTTCTTTGCGAATTCATCACAGAAAAAAAAAAAGAAAAAAAATTTGCTGTGTTTTGGAGAGGGCAAAGGGGGAGACTTTACTTTCCTTCCTCCTAATCTCGATTCCGCACCTAAAAATACCCCATTCCCTTGGCAGGATGTGCTGCCTTATATGTGGGGATGATTTGGGCAGCTTCCTCTGGCCTCAAAGCCCCATGTTCCCTCAGGAGCCTTATGGGAGGGGGTATGAATATCTTAGTCTCCCTTTGCAGATGGATGCATCAAGTAAGAAATCTTCCAGTTCAGTGCCATGACTCAAATGCTGCATCACTGTGTAGCTTTGAGCCTTGTGTTCAGGTGACCTGCTGTCCTATGAACTCAGGCCTCCCATGTGGGAATTCACAGCAGGAGTGGGAGTCCAAGGCTGGGATTTGCAGACATCTGCTCAGGTGGAGGGAAATGCCCAGGTGTCAAGTTGTGCTTTTGTGCAAAGCCAGTTCCTAGTTGCGAGTAGAGATGGGCTCCATCCTTTCTCCTGGCATGTGCAGGGTGTTCCTTGGATGAATGAAGACCCAGGTCCTTGTTCTTCATGGCTAGTTTCTTTTTCTGCCCCAACCCCATCCCCAAGGTAGGTATCGATCACTGGTCTCCTTGGTTTCCCCTCTGGAGCTGAATGTCCCCTCGCCCTCCATCTGCTTGCACACAGCCTTTTGCTTCTTGCCAAAACATGCCCTGAAAATGCAAAAACTAGGGGAAACTTCTGGTCTGAAAGTACCCTATGGAGCTACATCCCCATTTTAGGGCTATTTAGGGGTTGAGTGTTGCAGTTGAGGCAAATTCCTGAGTGTCAGGAATACCTGAATGTTAGACATTGCTGTTAGAAGAAGTAGGTTAGAAGCTCTCATTTCTTACAAATCTACACCCAAAATGACTTTCTGAGATGAGGAAAAATGCAGTCAGGCTTAGGGTTTCTTGCAGGTGAAGAACAGCTTCTTGGTTTCCATCTCCCCAGCTGTTTTTTCACCCATTTTTTCCCCCTGTCACTATTCAATCAGGGCTGAATCCTTCTAGCTGCCCCATGGAGGGCTGTCCCAAGTCCAACACTCATGCCAGTTAAAACCAAGGAGCCTCATGCTAAGCATCTCAGCTTGAGACCCTCAAAGTTATTTAGACTCTCATTGCCTGAGATGAAGGATGGCTTATCAGTGATGCTGTGCATTGGAGGGAAGGACTTTGGCACACAAGACAGTTAAAACTTTGGATGAGGGGCATTTAAACACTTGAGCATGATCTTTGGGGGTCACATGGGAACCTGCAATATGGGGGCAAGGCCCCTAATCCAGTCTCTCCATGTCCTTCTGAACAGCAACCTGCTCTCCAGTGTATCCCTATCCCTGGTTTGGTGATTGCATCCTTGCAGAGAACGCTCGCTGTCCCGTCCTGCAATCCACTGGGGAAGACAAGAAGGAATACTGGTCCCAGCACTGGTCTGAGGGTTGTTGCCAGTTCCTGCCTGACCGCTGGACTTTGTACTGTTGGTCACACCTCTCTCAGCATGGTGGCACAGCCAATTTTCCGCCGTCCTTATTGTACTCTTATCCAGCCCACGTTCCACCAGTCTGATGATAAAGACATGATAGAAGACTGCATCAAAATTTAAGGGATGCAACATCCCCTGCCCTCTCCTTTTCCAGAGTGCCAGTTGCCTCATCACAGGAAACACATTTTTACTAGCTCAGGAATAGTTTGGCTTAGGTTTAAGTTCAGTCAACTTTGCACTGGACTCCCTCCACCTTCAGGATGTGGTGTTAGCGGGGATCAAATTCTTTCTGTGTTCCTGCCTCTCCTGGAGTTGACATTCCTCCAACATATGCTCATGCTGCTGTAAAAGCAATTGAACCTGGTACTGAGCAACTGACTCCCAAATATTCCCTCCAATTATCCAAACCACTTGTATTCTGGGAAAAATACAGAGTATGACATTCAAGATGGAATAATTATGTAGTGGTGTCTTGCAGTGTTTATGTGAAAGGTTATTACACCAGAGCTCCAAATGTTAACAAAATCACCTCAAGAGTTTGCATGCAGGGTTTGCACGTCTGTCTCCCACTCTCATAATGCTCACTCATATTTATGTGCAGGCTTATGTGGGTTTTTATTGCTGGCATCCTTCTCATTAATAGACCACTGGAGTTTTATGGTAGATCTTTTTGGCACAAAATCAGCTGAGAGTTTGCAATTACGTTTCCGGATAGAAGATGCTGTTTACATCATGTTGCTGTGTAAATCTTGGACAAAGAGATCGATGTGGGAGCATCAGGCATGGCGCTGGGTCAGAGACCAGTTGTTTGCAGGACTTTTACAGCCAATAGGACAGAGTTTGCTGCCAGAGTTACAGTGTCTTCTCTCAACTGGATGCAACATCATGACCAAAGCTGCAGGAGAGATGAGAACTTCAAACATAGTTTGCCCTGAGGCACTGCAGGCTGAGAAATGCAGGAACTCATATCCCATATTTAGCTGAAAAAAGGCAGGAGCACTACAGGCAGTGATGTGGGTTCTCCCTGCTCTTGGTGAGGTGGGACCTGCCTTAGTGCAGAGCTTTTCCTGTGTACTTGTGAGACCTCATATGGGCACACTTCGTGCAGTGTTAGGCAACATGCCACGTGAATCACTTTGCAGAGGCTGGAAAAATGTAACAGCATATGGAGCTGAGTTTGAGGAAAGAATTGAAAACAAACCTCATAACTTGAGCGTTTTTCTCCCATTACAGCTGTTCACATGTGCCATTGACGCTTGATATGGGCCTCCCTGCTCACTGGGGAGATACCTGGAAGTTGTCAGTGGAGCACTTGCTCTCCAGAACTCTTTCACCACCTCTGTTTGCAGCTGCTTTGGACGAGGAGTGGATTCTGAACTGACCTGAGTAAAACACAGTATTTACTTCCCTTCACAAGCTTCATGAACTCCTTGGACAACACTGACACAGCCTCTGAGCTAGATTTCATCTAAATCCAGCAGCTATTAAATAACTTGCACTGAACGTGTTCAGCATGACTTGAAGACCCTTATAAGCAGGCTGGGACACACTGTAAACCAGTTTCTGGTGGACACAGCATAGGTGCACACACGTCTGGTTCAAACACCGTAATGCAGCCCAAGCTGGCAACACAGCTCCAACCAGGAGATTAATCTCTTTCCCCAAGAAGCACAAAACCTTGCAAACAGAGTGGAAACCAAGTGGGTGGCAGTCCTTGCTCTAATTAGGATTCTGTGAGGATAAAGGTCAGGGGGAGTGTGTTATACCTGCTGCTACAGACTTCACATATAACACTGGCTAGCTGGTCTCTTTGGACCTCAGCTCTCCAGCCATAAGAAGGGAGAGGAATAATGTTCTCTGCCTTAGCTGTTAGCACTTTGACTTTTGCAATGGGCATGTTACTGTACCAAAGGACATCCAAGACTTACTCTGAGGATAGAAGCTGCAAGAACAGTAAACCATCTTAGAAAAAAAAACCAACTTGAGTACAGAGAGGCAAACACAAGAGTTAGAATAGAATAAACTCACCTAAGTGGGAACTCAGCAAGAACTGATGGACTAAACCCACAGCACATTAAAGATATATCTGTTTAAGGCTGTCAAGCAGTTGCTGTTGGGGCATTTCCTTTGGTCAGTCTGCCACCCAAGCTGTGAACGTGCACATCTGCCTCACTTGTCTCCAGCTTGGAGCCCTGGCAATCACAGAAGCAATCCTTGTGCTGTAGGAAGACTGTGACCAAACACATAATTTCCTGCTGGTTTTTGCATCCTCTCTCATTGCACTGGGCACTGCATCTCCATTAATGAATGGGGCTGGTGGGGGGTTAATTGCCCCCTCTCAGAGACTGGTTTGAGGTGTGGGAGTCCTTGGGAGTAACTCACTAATTTCACTATTCCTGACCCAGTGCTCTTGGGATATCTTTTCTCTGTCTCCTCCATGTGAAGTTAGTTATACAGGGCCAGCCCAGCACCTTCTCAGGATGTGGGCCCCAAAATGCAGCACTGGGACACATGGTGACATAATTTATTGTTTCTCTGTCAGATGGGACTAGGGGAGACAGTTTCTGGGACTGCCACAGGGCCCGGGGCTGGAGAAACGGGACAGGAGGGGTTCCTCAGCTTCTCTGGGTGGGCAGTACAAGGGGGAGAGGTGCCTCCCAGGCTCTGCTGTTGCCTGGAGCTCTCTTTTGGAGTAGTCACCTTGCTTATCCAGGGACAGGATTAGCTCCTGTTGGGGACAAGGCTCACTGGCTAATTTTGAGCTTCAGAGAGGTTTTTTTTTTTTGAGAGGCAGGGATTTTTGCTCCCTGGAAGTGACACAGCAGCCCCAGACTTACTGGGCTAGGCCAGAGTTCCTCACTGACCCTCACACCGGGGCTGGGTTTCAGTTTCAGCATAAAGATCTGAGAGGATAGACAGTCCCTGTCTTTTGCAGATAGGTGGAAGGATCAATTCCCTAAAAAGAGGTTGTCTATCTGGAGCTGGCCCTTATATAGTCAACAGAATGCTACTGAAGAGGTATATGATGAAACCCCTGGACAGACCTCCAGAGTGATCAGATGAAGAACAGTGCAAAACCACATTTTTTCTCTCCTCTTCCTATGAAAGGAGTTGAAGGTGATGAAGAGATGTCAACACCTGTGTAGGAACTTTGTGCCATCTGGTGAACTGAATCCCACCATTGTGCCTGAGTGCTTGGTGAGGTCTGAGCAATCTCTACCCCTGCTCTCACTCTGAAGAACAGTTCTTCATGATAGAGGCCCTGCTGCAAAGAATTAGGTGTTAATTTTTTGGCTACTGCTATATCCGTGAGTATTCTTACTCACTATGGGCCCCGAGCCAGCAAACCTTGAGTGTTTGTTTAATGCCTAAATGGGAGTGAGATAGTTATGTACTTAAAGTTATTTAGTAAATGCTCTGATGGAGCGAGGGGTGCACAAGAATTAGCTGTGAAGTTAGTTGCAGTAAATAGAAGCCAAGGTGGAATCTGGCCAGGGATTCTCTCACTCATTTCCTTATCCCAAAGCACTTCACTAAGCTTAATGGGCAAAATACAGCCAAGATTATTCTTTCCATAGTCTAAGTTTTCAACTAAAAAGGTCTGTACTCCAAGCACTTTTTTCCTTTAACGCAGATAGGCTTCACCTTCTGCCATCTGGGACACATAGAGACCTGGTAAGTCTGATCATGGTTGTGATGTATTTTCCTTTGTTTCTCAATATAAATTTCTGGTTTTTTTCCCCCCAGTCTCTTTCTGTGTCTGATATTTGAGTTGGTGCAGGAAGATGTTTCATCTTCGCCTTTTGGAATAGGGCAGCATTGTCCCTTCTGGTGTCCAGCTTATTTTCAAACAGTTGGAATGAATCCCACCACTTTTTGCTGGGATGCAGTCATCCATGCAGCAGCAGCTGAACTGCCATGAATTACAGCCAGATATGCTACAGATTCCCAAGGCTGAAGCCAGTTTATTCTAGTACCCTGTGTTGCAAATGGTACTATTTCATTCTCAACAGCCTATGAAGCAGTTGCTGGAGCATCATGTTTGGACTGTGGTTTGCCACCAGAGAGGTGGTCCTGCTTCTTCCCTACCTCTCCAGTGCAGCTGCCTGCATGTATCACAGCTGCAGGATAGAAGGAGCCTACGGACACAGCAAAGCCTTGACCCACCAGAGCTACAGGATTTGTTTTTCTGATGCATGAACAAAATCTCAAATACAACAAGGGGATCCTGTCTGATAAGCGGGGGCTCTGACTTAGTTCTTGTGAAAGAGAACTTGGCTTTCACAGAGCTGTCTCTGCTCCTCGCAGGGCTATGCTGGCCTCAGGTGTCAAGGCTCTGCTGGTGTAAAATGAACATTTATTGCACCAGAGGCCTTCAATCTGCAAGTGCAAATGTGACATAAATGGGTCTAATGTGCACAGAGCTTGTAATGGCTGACAGCTTAAGAGCTGCACTATGAAAATATGGTCCTCTGTGTCCCATTTTCTTTACTTGGCTTTCATTTACTTTCTCATACATGTGGGGGAGATTAAGAACAGAGCACTTACTGCTCTCCAGTATTTGTGCATGGCTGATGCTTCCTCTTTCTACACTAGAAAGAAAGGAGGTGCTATCACAGATCTCCATTGTGGATTAACTAGTAGACTACATGAAGAGCAAGGAGACTCCTGGGTTTCTGAAATGCTGCAAGTTGTATCAGATGATTTTTATCATCATCTGAAGTCTCAAATCTGTGCACCTACAAAATAACCAGGGCAGACTCTGAACAGTTTTGAATGGTGCTCTGCACATGCTCTGTGCCCCTCTCTGTACTGACTTTTGAGAATCAATGAAGAGATAACTGATTCAGAAGGGCCAGATACCAAAGTGTAAGGTTTTCTGAACAATGGAAGCTGTCTTTGCTCTCTGCTCTGCATCTTGCAGCAGGCACATGAGAATGTTGTGCTTTAATATGCATCTGAAGACGTCTCACATGAGAGAGGGAAAAGAGTGAAGTGTATTTCTATGAGCACTTTACAGGAGTGAATGAGGCAAGAACAGTGTTTAACTGTCCTTGTCCTCTTGCCACATAGTTAAAATTAATTTTTCTTTTCAAAGACATAATTTCAAACTCCCACTAGGTACACTTTTCCGGGAAGGTCAGTTTGCTGAAAAGACTGAAGCTATGTGATGCCTTCCCACTCACACCACAGCAGCTATTTCTCTGATTGCCAGTCCTTCCCCTGCCTTTTCTTTCTGAGAAACACAAACACAAACATTACAAGCTCATATTACTTGCAACTCTTGAGACAAATGACTTAAGAAGAGTGGTATTGCTTTCATCTCTATGTGGTAGTTTAGAGAGGCTGTTGATACGCTGTGCAGCCATTGAAGCAAGAGATCCCAGGTAAGTTGTCAACACGAAGTTCTAGAAGTGTGTAGTCCAAGATCCTTCTCAAAGCAGGAGAATTTTAGTCCAGGTCTGATGTGGTTTTGCCTGTCTGAGTATGGAAAACCTCCAAGTACACAACCTTTCTGGGCAGTATTCTCCCATGCTGCCTACACAGTCCAACCTGATCCAAGCCTGTCACCCTTGTAACTCCCACCAGGTAGCTGCTGACCTCTGTCAGATCATCCCTTAGACTCCTTTCGATCAAACTGAAGGCTCATCTCTCTTGGCATCTCCTCCCAGGTCTTGTTCCCTTGAGCTCCAAGCACCTTCAATTGGGTGGGGCCAAGACCCAGACCCAGCAATCAAATACTCAACAGAAGAGGATAATTACTTCCCTTGACTGGGGCCTTTGGTGTTCCAAATACAACTAATAATACACCTTGCCCATTTCTGCTGTGAGAATACATTGCTGGCTCATAGTCAGACAGTGTCCACCACCCTTGGATCCTTTTCAGCAGCATCCCATCACTGCCCAGCTGATGATGGAATTGGTCGCTACATGGAAATTGACACTCAGCTACACTGTGGTAACCAGTTGTGCACATACCGTGGGACTCCAAGGGAGACCCCCATGGCAGGCGGGCTGGACTAGATAATTAAGTACTCTGGAAAGCACCAAATAAATCCCCCTTTTTCTATAGGAACCTCGCTAAAGGCAATAAGTTTCTATGTGTTAAGAAACCTTTTGCTACTCCCATTAACCAGTCAAATTTGTGGACTATAGTCTGATATGAAAACTAGAAGCAAAAGTACTGTCTGATTCCTAGTTTTTAGGGAATTGTGTTTAGCTTAGTTTGGCATGATGTCTGCATCTTCCTGGTTTAGAAATTTTTTAAAAAATCCATCTAGATAACTTTTGCTGCTGTTCTGCTCAGTAAAATTAATGTTATTCATTACATTTAAACAATGGTTAACTTCTCATTCCCCTCAGCAATTAGGTCTTATCCCTTAGGAGTACATAAACACACACATTTGCAGTAAACAAGGGCTCATGCCAAACTTACATAGGCAAGTAAGAGAAGCATAATGTGAACTGCTTTTGTGATATCCTTAATAACCAAAAGTCTTCCTCTAAAAACACCTTCCACTTTCAAAAACATCAAAAGTGGGTCTGCAATAAGCCTTAGGTAGTTATGTTGAATTCACTTCCTGGAATGTACAATTTATTAAAGTGTCTTAGTTTTTTCTTTTTTTTTTCCTACAGATTTCAGTTCAAGATTGAGATGCCCATTTTAATGAGCTAGTGATGAGATGTCATTAGTTGTTCCACTGCCAGCCTTCCATTCAATAATTAGCTACCCCACTCATAACATTTTTCTTGATCCTATCAAGCCTGTATTCATTTTGATTGGATAGAATATTCATTGGTAGAGCCTGTGAGGAGGCACATAATTCTATTTATGTTCATCCCTTAAACTATTTCTGCAGTTTAAGAGATCTAATAATTCCAACTCTCTTTCACCCATGATTGTAACTTAATTTAGTAAACTCTCATGTTATATTTTGTGAAAAATTGAAGACTTTCCCTCCTGAAATGATCTGCTCTATTCTTTACTGTTAAGAAAGTGTTCTGCAGATTGAAAGGTATTCACAACTTTTTCATGATTAAGAATATTAAAGTTTTAAGCAGTCTTGGAAAAATTACTATTTTTTTTTTTTTTTAATACAGTGAGAATAAAATCTCCGAGGAAACCCCTGTAATATGAGGAACTGTGTTCTGTGGAGTGTTTCTCATCTGATCAGATGAAGATGTGTCTGTATCTGAGCTCGTCATCTAGAGCCTCTTTATTCCCACTAAATAGCAATAGACATGTCCATGATGCAGTTCATGTCATCACAAAGAATCTGTTTAAAGTAGTTGGTGTGAACTGCTATTTTCTCTCCAGTGACAGTAAAGTGATGTCATTTGTCCCCCTGTATGCACCGAGTGTCATTTGAGATGCTGTCGTGCACTCGCCATTGCCTGCATGGGGCTGTCAGATATGGTATAGAATCTAAAGGACACCTGTAACCATTTGGAATTGTAGCTGGGACAGGCATCTTAGGTGGCCCTAGGTGCCTGTGTTAGATGACTGAATCAGGACAGCCTACATTAACATGGTCCAGGGTGCTCTGGGATATCAGCTTAGGAGATCATGCTTGACCTCTGACACTGCTCGAAGAGGAACTGGACATCTCATGGGTGCAGTGTGATGTCATTCACCCCTGTGTATACCTACTGAATGCCCTGGAGCATATAGAACATTACACAGCTATATTTGTTCAACAAAATCAAGTCCTGGAGCTGACAGCAACGTGAATGCACTACTAATGCACTTGTGGACAGCTAAATTTCTCCCTATGAATCTGGAGCTGAATTCCACCCCGAAAGTTAGGTACCTCTAATTCCCAATCTTTGTCAGAGCTAGTTATTATTTACGGTCAAGTACAAAGGACATCCTCGCATTGATCTTGCTTCAGAAAGTGTCTGATTGCTGGTAGAACTCAGTGCAATGTAGCATTGCTGATATATGCATTCCACTGGAGAGGATGCCTGCAGTCATTCTTGGGTGGTGGTTCACTGAAAAACTCTGAATTACTGTGGTAGAGACTATTTGTCTGTTCTAAATTAAATGTGTTACAGTAAGAACAGGAATCCTCCCTTGGGACCTGCTGGAGGCTTCTACACAAAAAGGTATGCATGATTAGTTAGCTTTGTACCTGGGAAATGGTCTCAGTGAAGACAGAGGGACTGTTTGTTGCCCTGGTTGAGCAGGAGCTTTGGGCTGACAATGCCCAGAGGTCCCTTCCAACCTCAGCTGTCCTGTGCTTCTGGGATCCAACCATTATACAGAACTAGACTCTGCCAGACTGCAGCGGGGTCAGCACAGCTGAGGTTTAAAATTGGGTACATGCATGAATCTTTACTGAATCAGGATTTGTAAAAGCGAAGTGGAACATAAGGCTTCCTTGAACTGGTGTAGAAGGAGCAAGGCTGTGTCTGGCTTCCACCTGGGTTCTCAGATCCTGTTGATCTTACTGAGATTTCCATATCTACAGAGTAGTTAGTAATGCAAATGTGTCTTTGAATCTGGATCTGAGATCAGAAAGGATGACAGCTGGAACCTACCTATCTCTTGCTAATGCTGTTTTTTATCCATCACTACTAAATTAGTTTCTACATTAAAGCTGTTTTTACATTTTTTTCTCTCTCAGATTTTAGTGGTTTATTACTAAATCTCGCTCTTTTGGGATAATCCAGTCATTAAAATTAGGTTTAAGACTGAGATTTAGCACAGAGCTTAGTGCAATCCATATCAATCCATTGTGTGATATTTTAAAAGGTTTCTTCTGAAGTACATGGGACTTGCTGTGCTAAAAAAGCCAGGATAGTGAGGGTAGAAACCTAGAAGATAAGGGGGCTAATGTATATGTGTCAAACACCAACAGCTGGATGACTGTGGAGCCAATTAAGGAGTGTAGGTAATAACAACCAAGAATTGCTGGTAATAACACACTGTGAGGGAGAACAGGATACAGCTGGAGAAGGGGGCCATGTAGAGGTAGGACAGCACTTTTCTCTGACAAGTCCCTGTTGTGTCTCCTGGACATAAGCACAACACAGTAGAGTACAAGTGCAGGAATGAGGTTGAGAAGAAGGTACTGACTGTAGGGGGGGGATAAAGACCACCAAAGACCCTGAAGCCCTCTGACCTGTTTCCAGAAAGGTGTGGAAGAACAGACTGCGCATGGTAACTATTTTGCATAGAAAGTGAAAAACTTATCCCCAGGGTGGGGAAAACTTATCTGTACAAAGGTATCCCCAAAAGGCCCCATGTGCTTGCTCTGCATGTGTGCCCCAAGACCCTGGACATCCCAGATGGATCATTTCTGGAGCCAGAACTGGTGATCTCTTTTTCTCTCTTTCTTCTTTTCTTTCTCTCTCCCCCTCATTAGTCCACCTCTCTCTTTCTCTCTCTTTCTTTTCCCTTTCACTGTATTCTATTATCCAAACCCCACTGTCATGTGCTTACATAAGAGGTCAGGGTATCAATTTCCATGCCAAGTGTGTAATTTACTAATAAAACTCTGTGAGGTTTTGTGGATCTTCTGGCTTTAGTCATTCCTTTCAACCACAAGCATCTACGAACCTTGGGTGCTCCCTTCCCCTTAAGAGTGGGACGTCACAGTGAGCTAAAAGATCACTGCTCTGAGCCAGGATAGCAGCCCTAGGACAATTTTTGACCAGACCATTGAACTCCCTTGTATATCACAATTACAGCTTAATATGAAAATATGATTTCTATGTGGCTCTGTAGTCTGTTTGTCACTTTAGCTGGCACATATCAAACAGAAAAGATCAAGATCATCTGCATTTGGTTCATAGCAGTTTACATGGGTTAAAACACTGGTCTGGAGCCTTCAAAGTAAGGTGGGGATTAGTGGGGAGACACCATGGGGACTCCAGTCAAACAGACATCACAGAGAGAAGTAACAAAACAAGTTAGTAAATCAACTCTGACTCTCCAGACAAACATCCAAATTAATAGATACCAGTATTAATATGGCAATAAACAATGACTTCTTAAATAAACGGGAGTGGAAAACAAAACTAATGTAATTGGAATATTTACACAGTTTCATCTGATAAATTTTTCATGTGGACTTTTATGACATTAGCAACAAAGCCTCTGGACAAAATCCATGTTTAACCGGGTCAAGACACGCTTCAATTGATGTAGGATGCTGCAAACCTGCAGTAGCACTTGGCTTGGATGAAACACCCCTGTGAGAACAGTGAAACAGCCTGCCTGGGGAGCTTCCTTCATTGGGGAATTTTTGCAAATAGGTCAGAAAAAGATGAGCTGTGAGGCTTCTTGTGCAGGACTGCTTCTGCTTCAGTGTTGTGTCTCCTGGGTTCCCAAAGCCTCACTGGGAGAACGACTCTCTGCAGTCTGCAAAAGAGCTTTTGAATTGCAGTATTTCTTTGAATTGGGGTATTTGGTGGTGGAGCCCCCAGACTGATAACCTAGTGAAGGCTAACACAATTGGTTTCTAAGTCCTATCACAGTCTCATTATTTAATGAATAATAATGGAATTAAACATTAAATTCTCTTTCATTTTACTGCCACTGGACTTGAAGATTTAGAGTAGCATGTTTTTTTCTTATTTTTTTCCCCAAGAGTTGCTTACTTAAATACGTCAGTATACTCCTTCAGTTTTTCCTTCTTACACCACTTTCTCCTTCATGTTATACTTCTGTAATCATAATCCCACACTGATTATATTGTTTTTGATTATTCAAATTAGGACATGAGCATGCAACATCCAGGGGAGCTGTGAGCAAGAGTACAAATGTGAGCAGAGCTATTGATTTAGCAGAGCTGTTTAACATTAAGCACCTTGGAATTTGGCAGAAATGTCATGCTGAGCCTGAAAATGCTTTGTCCTCATGGTCTGAGTGTTGCCTACAGATTCTTCTTCCTCAGGGGACACACTGGCTTCAGGGGACCTGCCTGGACATGGAGACCTGCAAGCAATTGCTGGATGGCCCTTGTGAGGAGGAGAAACTGAGGAAGGAGTGTAGTCCTCTCTTCTCACACAGGGGTGCTTACTTTCAAGTAACATACAAAATCAATTTTTTTCTGAACTTTTAAGACTTGGATGTCTATGGCACGGGAGTGCAACTAGATGATCATTAAGGCCCCTTCTGATCCATTCTGTGATTCATTATGATTCATTCTATGACTACAGTTCGATAACAAGAGGCAGTGGCTTTTTCCGCAAGCTGTGTACCCTTTCCCTGGCACTTCTGCTTTCTATTTTACCTTGCCATGCTGGGGATGTTTTTCAAGTTGCATCCTTTGCATTTCTGTTTCCTTTGATCTCCCTGTTTATTGCTTAAATATGCATGTTCACAGAAGAATAGCAAGCAAACCCCTTTTGCCTTTTGTATGCACTTCTCTGTTGGGTGATGGCATGGGCCATTTCAGGCTGGAAGTGGTTATTATTTCAGCTATCTCTTCATATATAAGAGTCTAGCTTTTTTTCTTACAACTCCCGGAAAATCAGGAAATTGTTACCACAGACTTTTAATCTGAAACATAATATCAAAGTTAACAGAATTGATATTGGCTGTTCTATCGAAATATAAAACGTTATAAAAATTACTAAATTTGTTTCTTTTGTAAATTCTTTACTGGATTACAGCTACTGTGGAAGTTAATGTACCTAGTCCAATGTATAAATTCTAGACCTTATTTAAGTAGTATAATAAAATATAATAATACTGAGAGTACCTTGGGATTTACAACAAAACCCCTCCAACACAGTCAGTTTAAGAGGTGGTCACCATTCTAATATTTACTGTAGGTGTTTATAACTCCATCTGAATTTCCGTGTGGAGAACGGTGGTTATTCCTGCTTTGCTGATACCACAAAATGTAGATTTTTTTCAGGGTTTTATAGCGGTTCCACTTCATTTTTTAGATAATTCCTAAATTGTGATGGATGTAAGACTGAATATTTTATTTCATTATTCCTTGGGACTCTCAGTTTACCCTGGTTGACATTGCTGGAATTTCCAAAGTTCAAATTACAGAGTAGAGAGAAATATGCATAGTGCTGAAGGGATGATGGATTTTGCTCTGACTCATTTAAAACAATTTTCTTTGCCCTAAAATCTTAGTTTAAAAATGGTGATCCAGCTAATTCTCTTCAGGAATTGAAATCTATGAGTTGTCCTGATTTACACCTGTGAAAAAGTTTCCTTGAGCCCTGGCAACGTGCAAGAGGAAAGTCCCACCATCCACGATCAGTTCAAAAGCAGACTGCAATAGCAAGGGAATTTGTCATCATGTGGCTCCAGAGACCTTATGGAAGTCTCCCCAAGTACATGAATTTTAATCTATTAAAATTCTGGGACAGGGAAATTATTCTTGCAATTATCCAGAGAGAAAATCACTGTCCCTCCAGTCTAATCAGAGGAATCAGTGACTGCAGAGGAAGAATCCAACAGTCACTGACAGCAATAAGCTTTTGACTATGTCAGAACTGGTTCTTCCTCTGTTAATATTGATTGTTTGACAGTCATTGTCACCTTTCACCAGGACTTCCTGCCTCGCTTTTTCATCTTTGACCCCAGCCTCAGTTCAAGAATGGGTTTCATCTTCTAGTTTCTCTGTTTAGGAAACACAGTGAGTAACAAGGCATTCTGTCAATAAAACATGTTATATAGCAGGCACTCATTCTGGTTTGCCTCCAGTACATTGTGTGGTTATGTTTTCACCATTGCCTTGTTGGTTACCTGTATTTTAATGTGGATCTAAATTGAATTCTTTAACTGGTTTAGCTTCTTAACTGTGTGCTGTTCAGATCTTGTCCAGTAATGTTATGCCACCCAAAATGGACGAGGATACGTCCTACTGACATGTGTGCTCTGCAGTTGCCAGCAGACAGCTAGAACTGGCTGTCCAGCCTTTGCATTTTTTCAATACATAAATTCACAGGTTTAGATTTGTGTCTACTGTTGCAATGCAAATGGGTCACTTCAGGCTGGAAAGAGTTTATACTGACATGTTAGTCAATGGAGAAATTCTTGTTAACTTTACTTTCGTAAGGTCAGTGTAAAAGCAGAGGGTTCCTTTCGTGGATACGTATTTGATATTTTTGTTCCTAGTGAAACCTTCCACCTTTTCCTTATCAGGATAGAGTGACTGATTTTCTTGCTCTTGACTTATCACGTGGTGACTTTTGTCTTGTGCTGCCTCCTGTTTCCTTGAACTACAGAAAAGGAGTGAGTTGGAGGCTGCTGCTTCAGATTCCTTCTTTCTGGACATAATTTTCCTCAGTACAGTGAGAAACTGGAAGAGACCTGTGTTTGATATGGCAGATTTCTGCTGCTTGGCAGCTCGTCTGCTGCTGGAAAAGATTAGTGAAGGCAAAGCATCC
Source organism: Lophotriccus pileatus (assembly GCA_035583135.1). Taxonomy (NCBI): domain Eukaryota; kingdom Metazoa; phylum Chordata; class Aves; order Passeriformes; family Tyrannidae; genus Lophotriccus; species Lophotriccus pileatus. The sequence goes on along the minus strand of JAWWES010000081.1, from coordinate 139,260,493 downwards.
TTGAATTGTGTACAACAGTTATCTGTAGGCTGTGCCTGTGGAAACAGAACAGCTCAGCTGGGCATGGCAACATGTGGCTTGTCATTGAATGGTCCATATTCTGGAGTCTCAGGAAGATAAAGTTCCGTCCCTAGGGGACTCCAGGAGGTTGTGTCTGCACTGGGCATGGAGGTGGGGCAGTGGGTCCTTTCTTAGTGCTAGTCTGGATGGTCTGGACCCCTGTGTCAGTGACAGGCTGCAATGTGAGGCTGCTGGGGTCTTGAGGTCCTGTCACTATGGCATTCACACTCTGGCTCCATTTCACCCACCAGCGAGCTGAATGATGTCAGATGATTTGTGTGAGTTAAAAAATGGGTATCAGCTTACTGCATGGGCCAGTGATTAAGTTTTTACATGTCCCTGCAGGAAAATAACTATTAAGTAGATGAAAAAGGACTTTATCATGGAATGTTGTTGCATCCATCCACACTGCTCCTTTTTTGCTTTGCTGAAAACTGCTTTCTCCAATGCTGGTTCTGCTTCTCCATTTATAATTTTATGCTTGGCTCAATATATATTGGTCTTCCACAATGAACACTATCTGTATGTTACTCATTTTTCTTTCAAAATGCAGTTGGAGGCCTGAGGGGCAGTCACAGTGTGCATGAGAAGCTCTGGAGAAGGAGCAGTCTATGCCTAAGGAGATGGTTGCCACAGAGGGCCCTGGAAGCCCATGCAGGGATGGAAGTTGTTCCATGTCATTGGAACTACCAAGGGACAATTACTGTGCTCCTGTTTCAATGAAAAGCTGGCACACTTTAGTATTTCTATGTACATCATGTCACAAAAAGTCCTGTTTGGTCTGTTCATTTAATTGCTGGAGTGGAGAGCACAGAAATAAGCTTTCCTTTGGATTAGGAGGATCCACATCAGGACAGAAGCCCCTCTCTCCCAGGAAAAGAACCCACCAATGGCCTTTCCTCACTGAGCCACACACCTTGTTAACATGAATCTGCAAAAAGCTCATTTTATTCAGGCTGCTGTTTGGTTTTGTTAGACCCAGACTTGGCCCCACAACAACTGCTATCTGCAGTAAAATATTACTGATTTTCCTCTTCTTGTACTGATACATGCAACTAGAATTTATTATTGTGACTATTACCTTGCTGACTTGTCCATTCCTAGAGTCACACATGACAAGGATTTTGAAGGACAGCAACAGCCCAGCTGGAAAGACATGAGAGCTGCATTCGCAGCAGTAGAGCTGACATAGCAGCAGTGACACAGCCAAAATTAAATCACCACTCCAGGAATACTTGGCAGCAAAAGCCCAGACTGGAAGTACCCAACAGGCCTAGTGACATCACAGGTACATTTTTCTGATCCTAAAAAACTCCAGAACAATGCAGGAATCTCATGTCATAAAATGTGATGTTCTTCAAAGTGTTATCCCATGACTCCTTTGTTTTGGGTGTGGTAACATCCCTCTCAATGTACTACACACTCATTAATCTTCTCCCACTGGAGAATGTCCATCTTTTTAATTATTCAGGGATGGAAAAAAATTCCGGTTATGTCTTTTGGTAGGACAACTACAAGGGAAGATTGAGGCCGAAGAGTTTTGGCACTGTGTGATCTGAAGTCTCTCAGTGTCAGTGAGTTCATTGACTTATTTGTGCAACAAATTCAACCCTTTATCCTTTTTGGTTTTTGAAGTGATATCACTAATAATGATACTCCCAGGATTACATTAAAAGTGACTTTCAGAAGTGTGTCCTTCTGAGACAGATCAAAGTTTCATCACATAAAAGCTCACTGATACTATCTATAAAAGCTGCTCCTGCTGCTCTTGGATGTGATCAATGTTTTCCTGCCTAACTCTGTGAAAGCTGAGTGTTTCTTTCTGACATTTTGGTTGATCTGGAAATCTTTTAATGGAGCAAGGCACCAGGAAAGACCTGCCATTTGGATCCATGTGCTCCAGTGTGGGGACTTAGCCTGATCTCAGTGACCACAGCACTATTTCCTCTGTATAACACAAGTGAAGCTCTGAACAATTTTGATATGGTTTTGATTATTTGAAAATCCTTTCCTAACATTTATAAGCACATTTGATGACAAATAGTATATGGGTGGAGACTAGGTCTTTTGTTTCAAGGAAACTCTGATTTTCCTTTCTCAACTGGAAAGGAAAAACTACCCTTTCCAAATGAAGTTCCCAGAAAGCAGGTGAATGAGACAAAATGTTTAGTCTAAATTTAAATCTTTTTGTAACTGAATTTTGTTTCAAAAGCCCATTTCAGGAGAAGGAAAATAAAAACTGGTATTCCAAAAAGAGCAAATAAGATACATGAACTTCACAAAGTGTTGTACAATTTCTTTCTAGGGCAAATGCTATTCTAATAAACTGATTTTTGAAAATGCCTAAATTATCACAAACTCGGATTTTTTTTTGACTCCTAAAATACTTTAATGAGATCTTAGTAACCACCTACTTCTGTAAGTGTAGCCTTGGGCTGAATATCCAGGCATATTTTCTGGAATGAGCTGCCAAATGCACCTGCAGAGCCTAACCTTGAAGTCAAAGGTAGAAAACAGTAGCAGAGTTACAACAGACTGGAATACTTTGGAAAACCCCACTGTTTTAGGGGAAGTTCAGATCCTGTGAAGGCTGAATCTTCCTTTTCAATGTTTGTTTTTGGGATTGTCATCCTCTGGTTCCGTCTTCTAACTTCCTGAACCAACTTATATGGCTGCAGGGGGGTAGGGATTTTATAGCAACTTCATTTTATACTGAAGAATGGAGATAGAACATTTAAGTAAGAGGATGAATAATTCAGTTGCTAATCGAGTATACTGTGTCTATTATTGTAGTGTTGCATGTGATATATGATGTTCCCTCTATATAATGTCTTACAGGGATTTTAGTACCAGGTACCTCAAACTGCATGTCAGAAGCCAATATGATCCTGGAAGACAGGAAAATGAGGATTTAAGTCAGCTAAATGAACATGGTCAGGACTCTGTCAGATATAGTGTTTTGGGTAGGTTGAAGTTGAGAGATGGAAGCGTGTAATGTGACTGCTTTTTGTGAAATAGAGCAAATTTCTCCTGCTTCAAGCACAAACATAGCTTTAAGAGAATGTAAAATTCAAGAGTATAGGTTCTGAAATCCCATGAGTTTCAAATTTTAGGGCCAGACTTTTCCTAATTTTCTTAAGGTTTGTGCACACATGTGTATGTAAACTGAGTAGAATGACAGCAGCAGCAAGCCCAGATTTTAGCTTTGGTGACCAATTTAAAAAATGATTATTTATTTTATAGCACCTGAAAATAAATGAAGTTCTTGAAAGGAAATTGTATGGAAAAGGAGATTACAGTGCAATGAAGGATTTGACAGTTCAGTGAGGAGAGATTGTGGGAAAGAAAATGGGTTATGGAAATTGGAATATGTGGTTACTGAAGCTAGTGTGGGTGGCTAGAAATAATTTTGCATGTGAAGTGTATGTACATCCTTTTTTTGAAAAGCATGTGAAAAGAGCGAATTTTTATTTTAAGGATAAATGCTTCTCTTAGAAATGTTATTTGAGATCTGTAGATGATCAAGAACTCAGAATTATTTACTGAGGAATGGATTTTTTGAAAAAAACAAGTAAAATGTTCTCCTTATGGTTGGTCATCTTTGTATGACTGGAGCTTTTGTGTCTTACAGTGACATTTTCCTCTTTCTTTATTGGACAAAAATGTGAGCAGCTCAAGCCAGTTGGAATATTCCTTTGGAAACACTGCTTGAAAAGAAGTAATTTCATTGTCAAAATAAGAACTGATGAGGAAAATTCCTGGTTTTATTGAAACAAACAAACAAACAAACAACCAAACCAATGTAAAGGCCAAATAATTATTTCTGTTTGGTTCAAGATAACTACAGGCTCAAATGTTTTTGTCTGTGAATTCAGTTGAGGGCCAAAGATTTCCCTTGTTTCAGTGGATGAGACCCAAACCTTTTTGTGCAAAAACAAAATAATCTTTCTCTGGGCTATTTTTGAGAGTACAAACATTTGAGTTTCCTAGTAATGCAAATTCTTATGCATTCCCTGCAGAGATGGGTAGATATGGTCATGCAAACAGATAACTTAGAAACAACTGTGAGTTCAGAGTTTGCCTGACACAAATAATTAATAGCTAATCAAACAAATTCCTTTACTGAAAGATTTGCTTTAGATGCCATAAAGACCATAAAACATGGTGCAAAAACTCTCATCTGTGTCTTCTTTACTTTGGCAATGCTGAGACAGCTTTTGAATTTCTGTGGGCTGTAGGGAAGGAGAGCTTTATGTACAGAGCTCTCAGATATCTCAGGTCTGCCTAGGCCTGACAATATTAATTGTGTGGAAGGAAATTGAGATTTGCCCATTTAGAGATCATCCATCATTTTCAGAATTAAGCATCTGAGTAGTTCTCACGTGAAAGTTAAGGAAGATAAGGAGAGTCAGCATAATAGTGTGTGACTGCAAGATAATGAAAGGTGCTGGGCCTCATTACTTAATTACAAGAGGTCTGTCTGCCTCTCTGGTAAAGAGGGGTCTTCATCATCCAAAGTGCTGAGACAGATGGCCCTGAAGACCGCTGGGAGTGCAGTGCCATTCCCCCTCCATCATCCATGAGGAACTCAGATGCCTTGCAGTTAGGTGGACCAGAGACATGGGACTGGTGAGCTTACTAATGCCAAGAGCAGGGTTGTGTGGGCATGGGGTTGGGTTTGCAGGTTTGAGTTGGTCTGGGAAGGGGTGAACTGGGTGTGCTCCATGAAGAGATGGAGCTTATGGACCCTGGGAGTGCTGCTGTGAGTCTCTGTGTGCATTCCACTGCACCAAGAGGATGAGGCAGGACCAGACACAGGCACACCAGCACTGTATGAAGCAGGAAGACAGGGTTTGAGGGGCTGAGGTGCAGGGACAGCCAGGCTTCCTCAGCTTGCAGAGGTGCACCTAACTTACCAGGTGCCAGTTAAATCTCTGCTCAGACCGAGGGCCGGGTCCAAGGTCGAGATTACCCAAACACACCTGAGGCAGTACCTGTGACTTAGCTGCCCTAGCAGAATAAAAATATTCCTTCTGTGACCATTATACCTCAGCACACATATAGCTGCAAGGTTGCAGCTTCTGTTGCAGATTTTTGCACCTCACTCGACTAATTATATGTCTTTGTAATGACTGATTAAGCAGATGAGCCATTTAATGCATCTGGCCAGAGACAGTTGCTGAGGTGCAGCTCTTAGCCTTGTCCCCAGTGCAGCTCTGCCATGTGTGAAGGTGCAGAGGCCACCTTTCCTCTTAGGAGACTTTCAGCACTTTGGGACCATCGTTTTCCTGTGCTCCTCTGGGCGAGCAGAGCAGCCGATCTGCTCCAGGAGTGGAGAGCAAAGTGCCTTTCCAGGGTCTGCTGTTTGGGGCTCTGCATCACCCCTTACAATCAAGCTAATGCCCTGATAAAAGTTGGTAGCACACAGTGTCCTTGCTATCACTTAATAAATGTTGTTTTGAGGATAGGTGCAGGGAATCTGCATGCTGACTCCAGAATACCGTGTGCTGTGTGTTGCACTTTGAAAAAGGGCAATGCTAAGGTAAGACCAAATCAAAAGCTTCCTCATCACTCTTATCCATAGTGAAGGGCTTTTTATTCATTCTTGATGCATGTTTTGCTGACAATAATAGGTGTGATCAGACTCCATTTGTCTGAGTTTGAAAAGTGCATATTGGTGCTGGAGTAATGGGATATAAATCTTACAGTGTGATGGCCTCTATATTACAGAGCTGGGGCAGGCTCTGCAAAGAAGCTAGCTTTTTAATCTCTATCATAACTAGCTGGCTATTGGGGGAAAAGATTTTTACTTCCAGAAAAAAACATGTTACACTTCAGTATATCCAAACATGAAGAATCTTGAACAGTGCTGAAAACTCCTGCTAACTGTAAAAAACTGTGGAGCACTATTGCTCCACTTTTTTGCCACAACTGAGGTATTTAGACAAATGAAATAATAATGAACAGCAGTTATTAAAAATAATAAGAATCACAGCTGCTGTCATTCAAGAGCTGTGTGATTCTTGAGAGTTACAGCCCCCCAACTCCTTCTGATGTGGAGATTCACAGCTCACATCAGGGTGAATCCTCCTAGCCTATTGCATAGGAGTGTGATAAATACAGATTTCTACAACCAGCTGCTGGAAGGACCAGAAATGTGCAGCCACATATGGGCCAGGGAAAGCCTTTCTGCCGGAGCCTGGGAACTGCTTTTCTTCCTGACTGATGTTATAATCACCAGGATATCCAATTTGTATGCACGGGAATAAATTAAGTATTTAAATGTTTCAGGTATAGACAAGTGAAATTACTTTTGAAGACAATTTAGCACTAACAGAGGCAGGTAAGAAGTCTTGAGTTCTTGAATTTTTACACTGCACTTAATCCTTCATAGGACAAACCCAGCCTTTTTAAATCCAAACAAGAACATATTTTATAAGCAGGTGGCCATGAACCTTACTTCTGCATTGGAAACAAGCTGTGCCTATTCGCTGTGAGCTACAGTTTTATTACTGACTTGGGACTGATATTACTGGCATTTGACATGACCACACAGCAATACTGGGTGCCAGGTCCTATTTTGATTTGCTTTTGATGACAGGTATTCCAGCTTCACTCTGACTAGCTCAGCCCAGTTTGGGGCAGTTTCCAGTCCTGCAGTCCTGTCAAGGTATTATAATACAACTGCAACAAACAGCTTCTCACTGGCACTTAGCAGTGGAGCACATGCCAGAGATTCATGTGAATCATGAGGAAATGGTTCCCACTACTGAGTACATTAAGTTAAAGGAGAAAGCAATTTCCATAGTAACCACATATGGTAGGTCAGATGGTGACTTTCCAGATTTACCACCAGTGGTTTTGATCCTGAATTATTTATACAGTGAATTTAGCTTCTCTGGTCTTCTTGGCATGTTGCCTGTGAATCTCCATGTTAACATGTGGGAGAAAAGGCAAGTGTTATATGCAGTGCCAGAAAGGCTTAGACTTGATGTTTTTATTCATACATGAAAAATTGCTATTCTCAGGGCAAGTATCAATGCAAATAATAGTGGAAACACTTGGGCTCACTAACGTAAGTTTTACTATGGTCTCTGCAGTATACATTCATTTGAATGTTATAGGTGGAGCTGGTAGCAGTTGTATCTCTGTACTGCCAAATAGTTTTCCACTCTAAGGCCTGCTTTCCTTACTTGAAACTCCTTGAAACTTAAAATACTTCGGCTGAAATTCATCAGTTTTCCTGTTTCCTTGGACTGTGATTTTTTTTGAAGGAAATTTCAGCCAGTTGCAGTCTAAATTTTGGGGTGAAGTTTATGTCACAGTTTTTGTAAAATTGTTTTGCTGAGAAACTTGATTACTTTTTGTCTTGGGAGCAAGAAACCAAAATGATCTTAACATCATGATTTGTCTTTGTTTGTTTTCAGGAATTATAGCCAAACTTGGTAAATGTATAATTTCTTTCTTAATTTAATTATCTGCTGCTTTACCAACCCTCTGAGCTTGTTATGACTGGAGTGCAACCTTTCAGTTTTCACTAATAGCAGACCTGGAGAAATGAGGGACATGACATGTTTATAACCTTGTGGATGCCCCTTGTAGAACCTGGTGTAAAATAGTCCTGAAACTCCTATTGTAGGTAATTACTTACAAAACTCACTGTCAGAGTAATAGAGAGCTCTGCTTCAAAGAGAAGAGCTTCCTGCTAATGTGATTGAAATCCAATGTCCCAACCTAGCTAAGGCACCTCTACATCTCCCCACTCTGGCATTTTGGTTTTTGCTGGCTGGAAGTTGGTGTTTTGGTCAGTAGGGTTAGCTGAGGGCACTGTTAAACATGAATTTCTTTTATACTTTGTCATATCAGATACCACCCCTGGGCCATAAGGGCCAGCTCCAGCATGCCAGTTGTCTCCTTTGCCCAGGAGGTTTATGCCAGGGGTACTCTCAGCCAGACTGGCTGCTCTCATGTACATAGGGAAGAGTGGATAAGTCATCCCCTGAAAGGAGCAGAGGCTGCTGAGCCTTTCTGGATCACTCGCCATCATGGGAAAAATCAGTGCCACCATGGAGATCCCAACAGAGACAGGCAGTGGCAGAGGCTGAGGGATGGACCAGTTTCTGCCAGACAGCAAAGACTGCAAAGTTGTCCCGACCAGTGTGAACCCGATGTGTGTTAGTTGTGGGCAGGAGGTAAGCAAGACAACAGCCATTGTGAGTAGGTGTGCTGGGACCCAGCTGCAAGAAATCAGAGACAGACATCATGCAATTGTGCCTCTCTCTATAAGTGAGGCTCATAATAGTGTTTAAAACCAGTAACCCGTGGTTACCAGCAAGGTCCATATGCTGCCTTCCACCCCTTGCTGTGGAGCTGAAGGGGTCAGAGCCCCCACGGCAAGTTTTTAGTAAGCAGAATTAGCTTAAAACATAACTAGATGATCTTTAAGGTCTCTTTCAACCAAAACTATTCTGTAATATCTGAGCAGTCGTGTGCCTTGATTTGAAGCACATAAGAATTGTTCTGCAGAGCTACCGAGCTGTTGGTGAGAATGTGTCACGGAATTCTTCTGTGTTTTAGCTTCTTTCTTCAGTGATAGAGAGACAGAAAGGGATTCAGAACGGGTTGAGATTGAATGGCCATACTCCTAGTGCAGGTGCCAAGGGTTAGGTGGGACAAATGCAGGCTGACAGTTGTCCTTCACACCAGTTCTGTTCCACAATTTAATATGTTGGATTATTGTATTTGACAATTTTTTCATGTAGTCACCACTCCTTTTCAAAATCATCTTCACCAAAGCCAGGCCCCAGATGACTTCTTCAGTGGATGAGAGATCCAATCCAGAATAATATGGACTGGGAGAAACCTCTAGACTTCATGTAGCCCAACTTCCTCTTCCAAGCAGAGGGTCTTGAAATCAGAGTGTGCTGCTCAGGGGCTTTATTCAATCAAGTCTTGAATTTCTCTAGTGCTGGAGATTCCTTACCCTCTCTGGATACTTCCTCCACTGCTGAATTGTGCTCACAGTGAAATATTTTTTCCTTGTGTCTTTTTTGAATTTCCCTTGTTCTGGCTTGTGTCTGTTGCCTTGTGTCTCTTCACCCTCCACCTCTGAGAAGAGATGGACTTCACCTTCTGTCCCATTAGATAGTACAGACAGCAGTAAGGTCTTCCCTGAGCTGCTTCTTCTGGGTGAACAAGATTATCTCACTCAGTTTCTCTTCCTGTGAGGAGGAGGCAGTGTGCTGTAGTCCTCAGCTACCTTGGTGGCCTTCTGTGGGACTTCATCTGGTCTGTCAACATCCATATTGTGTTTGGAAGCTCAAGTCTGGCCACAGTTTTCTAGCTGTGACTACACCAGTGCTGTGAGAAGGGAAGGATCTCTCCCGTAACCTGCAGGCTTCAGTCTGGCAGCAGCTCAGAATGAAGTTGGGAAGGATGCACTGCTGACTCGATTTCACTTGGTGTTCACCAGGATCCCATGTCTTTTTCTGCAAAGCTGCTGCCAAGCCATCTGTCTCCCAGCCTGTACAGCTGTGTGAGGCTGCTCCAGCCCAGCACACCTGAATCATGGAGGAGAAGTGGAATAAACGTCCTGGTATGTAGGTAACCAAGAGGCTGGGAGGAGGAGTAATGCCACTCAGAGTGGGAGGGGGCTGATATTTGGCTTCTACCACCACAACAGCTTAATCTGTACAAAACTCACGGTATGACTCGGTGTTAAATGGTGAAACAGTGGTGCAGAAACACTGTCTGTGCTGTTCTGTAATGCAGCAGATCCCACCCAAGTTTTGCAGCCGTCCTCGGGCTTCCTCCTTTTTCCGCTAGAGGGACCCAAATGCAAATAAAAGCTCTATTTTACCAGCTGGGGAAAAGTGTGTGTGGGGTCAAGTACATAAGCATTGAACGAAAGGCAGTATTTTCTCCTTGTTGGTATTCGTATTAAGGATTTGATTCACCATTCCTTGTGCTCGAGCTGGAAATGCTCAGAAAATTCAAGATAAGACCTGGGATCCCTATTTCAGAACCATTTTTTGTTTTTGTTTTTTTCAAGGCTTTAATATCTCAAATATTAATAGCTAAAATAACTGCAAGACAAAGAAAAGCCTTGACACTACCCAGAGTTTGTCCTTTTCTGGGCAGTGCATATTCTATTTTCTGGGGCTGTTTTATTGGTGACCTCTCTGCTGTGGCTCCCTGATGCTTCTCTTTTCTGACAGAGGACGGCAGAACATGTTTTCTGCTTCAGCTCACTGAAGGCAAGCAGGGGAAAAAAAATCACTGCTTTTTACTTAGTGTTTGCAACCTATTAGAAACAAAAATTCTGAGGGATGGCAATATGGATTTTCTATCCCAGACCTGTGGAAAGAAAGGCAAAGGAAAAAAAAATGCTGAAGGGAAAAAGACAGTAGTTGTTCTTTTTTGGTCTCATAGTGGAAAAAGTATAGGATTAACTTTTGCTCCCCCTGCCCAAACTTATTCACAACAATATTGACTAAAAAAGGCTGCTTTAACTTCAAAATCCTGCTGATTAGCTTCAGGTCAGCTGAATAAATGTCTTGCTTGGGGAGCCAAAACTAACTACAACTACATACTAGGGAAGGATGAGACAAAGCCTATATTAAAAAGCTGAGTTTCCCTTTTTTATATATTTTTTTCTCACTTGGAAGAAGAAATAGCTAAACACATCAGTGTGGCTTAACCTTATGCACCCACTGGCTCTACCAAAACCTGGCCTTGAATGTCTTCTAACTACAGAAGTGTTTAATAGAGGAACAAGGTTTTATCACTGCCTGTGTTGCAAAAACTAGTTTGGCTGCAGAAAGTTGTGACCATTTGTCCTGGTCCAGCAGGACTGCTCAGTGTTTTCCCTTAGGACATGATCCTGCTTGGAAACAGACTTAGTTTCATTGGAGGAGGCTAGGAACAAAACACTCTGCCTTAATGAACAGGCACCTGAGCAAGCAGGATGGGAGAGGAGCAGGCTTTTAAGCACTGGCTGTTTGCATTGGTGTTTTGTTATGTCCCTCTTGATGTCTTTTTCTGAATTGCCAGGCTCATATCTGTCCCTTTCTCACTCCTCTGTCACTGGAAGGTTTCTTCCTGCCCTTCTCCATTAAAAGCCTCTCTGCCCAGCCACTCACCCATTTTCTGCTCACCTCTTATCAAGGTTAAAAGGGGAAGATGTCAAAGTTTTCCACAAATAGATCCTCTGGGCAATGTTCTTCCTGTTTGCCATGTTATTAAAACCAACCCTCCTTTCTGTCAATCTTGGCAGGTCAGAGAATTGATCTTGGGAAATACAACTGAAGAGGAGGAGGGTGTTCTGACCAATGGTACAGAGTCTGTAAAGGGAGAGAGGGAGGGAGGCTTAAGCACATCTACCTTAAGGTCAGGCAGGGGTCCACCATCTCCATTTTCACTGCCATGTCCTCACCCATGGACAAGCTCAGATTGAAAATGCTGGAGCTCTCTGAGGGAAGGACAATGGGCAGTGCCTTCACACAATTTCTCCTCTTCCCTGCTGACACTGTAGTGGGTTGGCCCTGGCTGGATACCAGGTATCCACTGAAGCCACTCTCTCACTCCCCTCTGCAACTGGACAGAGGAGAGAAAAATCCCCAAAACATCAGATGATTCATGAGTTGAGATAAGAGCTGGGAGAAGTCACTGATTCCCTTCACGGGCAAAACAGACTCAAAGTGGGGATAGTACTTAAATTTATTATTAACAGGATCAGAGCAAAAAGAGTGAGAAGTAAAATAATCTTAAAAAAACACCTTCCCCCTACCCTTCCTTCCTTCCATCTTCTCCCTCCCCCCTCCCCCAGCGGTGCAGGGGAACAGGGAATAGAGGTTATGGTCAGTTGTTGTTTCTGCAGCTGCTCAGGGAGAGGCATCCTTTCCCTGCTCCACTGGGGTCCCTTCCATGGAAGACAGTCCTTGATAGACCTCTCCAGTGTGAGTCCATCCCTCAGGCAACAGTTCTTCCCAAGCTGCTGTCCCGTGGGTCACTCCTCTGTGGGGTGCAGTCCTTCACGGATGAGCTGTACCAGTGGGGGTCCCCCACAGGGCCACGAGTCCTACCCAGGAAAAACCTGCTCCAGTGTGTGTTTCCCTCTCCACAGGCCACAGATCTCCAGCAGGACCCCGCTCCATCCTGGGCTCCCATGTGATTACAGACTCCTTCATGCATCCAGCTCTCCAGCATGGGCTCCTCCCTGGGCTGCAGGGGGGTCTCTCACCCCGATGGTCCCCCATGGGCTGCAGGGGCAGGGCTGCCCCACCACGGGCTGCCCCACGGGCTGCAGAGCCTCAGCTCTGGCGCCTGGAGCACCTCCTGCCCCTCCTCCTGCTCTGACCTTGGTGTCTGCATTGTTGTTCCCATGTTTCCAGTCCGATCTTCCCTGGCTGGAATTCTTCCTGTGCAATAGCTTTCTGTTCTTAAATATATTATCACAGAGGCATTAATATTCCTCCTGACTGGCTTGGCCGTGGCCAGCAGCAGGAAGTCAATCCTGGAGCCGGCTGGCATTGGCTCCATGGGACAGGGGAAGTTTCCAGCAGCTTCTGACCAAAGCCACACCTGTAGCCCTCCACATTACCAAAACCCAGCCACAGAAACCCACTACACACTCAGACTGCATCCCTGCATCAGGGAAGGACTGGTAGGGTGCCTGATTTAGTAAACTTTAGATTTAGGGGCAGATTCAACTAACAAAGTAGGTATCTGGGGCTTGTGCAGTTTTTCTAAATTCCTGGAGCAAAGAAATATAAAATATTTTGATGCTGGTAAGATTGCTTTTGCAAAGAGAAAAATGCTGTGAAAATGTGATTAACAGTTGATGTGATTAATCTGGCAAAAATGCCAGCTGGTGATCTGTACCCAAACCCACTGCTTCTTCTTTTGTTTTTCTGCAGGGCTTTGCATTTCTCTCCTGTCTTACCACTACCAGTTGCACACACTTCTCCCGTAATCTGCTGCTGACAGTTTTCTGTTAGGCATAATTTCCTGACCATCTTGTGTATAACTTAGATGTGCTGTACATTTGGAGATTTATATGGAGTCATATGAACTGTACTCTCGAGGCACTTGAAAGAAAAACATCGAAACAAACAATTTTGGCAGAAAAAGTACAGTTGGAGAGCTGTAAGGTCAATCCCCAAGAAGTAGTTAAAGCTAGTCAGTGTGAGATAGTTAAGATGAAACAGGCCCTTAGCTTTGTCATTGCTTGGAACTGAGCCATCAGTGACTGTGAGTGCTATGATGTGGACTTGGGTGGATGTTTGATAAGAAACCCCCCTGATTTGCATCATACTCCTACTTGAAATTCACCAGTATCTGGAAGCCAGGTCGGCTTGGAGAATCCTGAGCATCCAGGGCTTTGCAAAAAAACTGGCAGAGCTGAAATACCTCTGAGCAACAGGAGTGAACTCTCCTTTTGAGGTATGCCTGCCTTAAAACTTCTTCCTGTCTCTGTTTTTTTTTTTTTTTTTTTTTTTTTTAAATTTCTCAAAGTATGGTGGTTGCAGAAGAATTTGAACTCAGCAGTCAACAGACACACAGACAGATCCCTCACCAATAAAAACAAGCAAGTCATTAGTGGTTTTTGGATCAGGGTCATAATCTAATGACCCTTCCAGGTCTGTTGAGCCACTCGGTATTGGAGTCAGTCTGGTACCATTTGGTACCGGCACAGTCCTAGCTAGTTGTTAGGACTGGTCTTTCCTGATCTTATAGCAAAACACTTCCTCTGCAGTTGGACTGTCTCAGCTCCTGTCCTCAGCTGGTAAGCCCCTGCTACCGGCTTTGCCAGGCTGGGCAGGACAGAGAGCAGAGGAACTGATGGTGCTGGTGACTCTGTCTGTACAGTCTCTCTAGATGTTGTGCAAGGAACATCAGTCTCCAAAAGGGAAGAGGGGAAAAAATCCCCTCCATTCTAAAAGAAGGAAAAATGTTAAAAAGCAAGTTCTTCTCAAGAGCCGTGGCCATGCTGAAGCCATTTCACATTGATAAACATGTGTCCATGTACCTCTATGTGCATCTGTGCCCTCACTGTGTCAGCATAAACCCAAGTTGGATTGTGGAAAGAGTCTGCACTAATTAATGGATCAGCCAGCACAGATCCTTGCTAAAACAACTGACACATGTGCAAGAAAGATAATATGAAGAACTCACTTGGTGTGTCCCTTGGGTCAGTTCTTGTACACGAAAGCATAGTTAGAGGCTGACTGAGGTGCTGGGTGTACAGGGTAAAGCTGAGGCTGTGCCTTCCTGTGCAATGTAACGTAATTCAAAAGGCAGAGCTCTCTCTGACTTTGCCAGGGCCTGCCCTCCACCCTGAACGTAATACCTGAGACGCTATACCTCTAATCTTCTGTAGCATCTCAGAAGCAGAGCTGAAAATATGTATCACTAATCCATTCAAAGGCTTCTGCTGAAAGCAGAGTGTATAGAGATGTTTAAAAACTCAGAAGGCTTGACGTGAGTTATTCCTACTTAGGTCAATGTTATGAGTTAAACCTTTAAAATAATTTGCATGGTGAAATAGTCATGCTGCTTTTTCATTTGTGGGCTGCAGTGAGAAGTTTTCAAAGACTTTTAGGGTAAGTTACCTTTGTCTCAAAACTCTAGATCTTTTACAGGTTTAGTACAGCAACTTCCACATACCTGTGGTTGGTCTGACATTGTGATAATTTTTGTGGTGGTCAGGAGTTTGGTTGTTTTTAAAAAAAAAGTATTTAGACTACATGAGACACCTTTTTATGGCAGGGAAGATTCAAAACAATCAGACCATGGAAAAAGCAGCAACTCAAGACACTTTCATCACAAAGACTTCAACTTCAAAATAGCCAGTTAGCAACACAAGCTTCACTGTCAAGTGGTTTTCTTTGTAAAAATGTATTTCACAGTGGATGATCTCTCATGGAGGACAGCAAGATCACTTCTTGGGGGAGGTAGACAAACTCAAAAGAAGCAGGCAAACAGGGATCACTGTGTTTAGATTTTCTAATGTTCATCAAAACTAAACGTTTCATATTTATAAGTTTGTCGATTGCCAAGTAGTTATGTTGGGTTTTATTTAATGTGGTTACTAGTATTCTCTCTTTTTCAAGGGTCAGCAAATGAAAAAGGAATCTTTAATTTCTCCTTAGTTGAAACCAGTTTAGAACTCTCTCTTGATCTTACTGTAAATAGGGTGGGGCCAATATTAATTCCATGTGATAAATAAATAAAAGAAGACTGCTCTGGAAATGTTTTTTGAGCTGGCATTGTTTTGCAGCTCTGACGGAAAATAGTCAGTTGTGACTGATGGGCTGAGGTCAAGACCATTATATATGCTGTTCATAAAGTTTCTTATTGCCAACTAAAACCATGATGGTACTCCTGGTTTTGAGATCCTTTTTACCTACTGTTATTCGTAGACAAGGGAAAATTATTGCAGCTTCTCATAACTGAATGACAGGAGAGATATCAGAAAATTTCATTTTGTTTCTGCTTTTGATTACAGAATAAAATTATTTGCATATGTAATAAGGTTACTGATGCCATGAGAAAATGATTTGTGACTCATGAGAAAACTTCTTAGCCAAAAATATACAAAGATAATTGGGAAATGATTTTTTCTCTCTATGTGGCAAGACATGTCAGCCATATATATCTCACCACATAATTGGCAGGAAAATAAAGCAATTTTATAGTCTTGTATTGTGCTACAATATGTTGGTTATTGTAAACCTTTGCAATCACTCAATTACGAGGTACCAAAGAGAAATGAGATTCAACAATGATAGTTCAGGACTTCACTCAGCTTATAAGTACTTCTAAAACTCTGAAAGTATCCCAGTTTTCACACCCACACATCTATTATTTTTCCCCTCAAAATGGTCAGTCTAAAATCAGTAGGCTCAACCCAAATATGTTAGGTTTAACTCTGCGTGCTTAGATCAGTAAAGTTTGTACATGCACTGCCTATTTGTCCAGAAATTTCCATAGATTAAACCACAGTCATGAAATCACTTTAACAGAACTAATCTTCCGACCCAGACATTGTCAGAGGCATTTTCCATATTTGTAGGGTAAGAACAGTCTAATCTCCCGTTTGAGAGAGCTGACCTCTTAAATCTGGAGGAAGTAGCAACTCAGTGCTAATGTTGCCAGTCTTTGGATGATACAGGAGGGATTCGCCTTCCTCCAACCTAGGAAGTATGTTTGGGTTGATAAAGTTTTTCCTGGCATTGCAACGCTTTGCTACTGGGATGAGAGCATGTACTTTCATCAGGACGATATTCTCATGATTAGTCCAATGTAAATGTGACTAACAAGTAAATAAGATCTGTGAGATGCATGTGCCACAGTGAAAGCTCAGAACTTAATGAGATTTTAATAATTTAAATTCATAATAAAACTAGTCAGTTTGAGAATGGTGGCCAACTGCAGTGACATAGCAGGCTTGAAGTCCTCAAGATCACCTGTTACAAAATCCAAACCACGTTTTCTCTTATTAGGATAGATACACGCAGTTATTTAAACTCACAGTAATAAAGCTATAGTTCTCAGGACTGGTTGACAAAGGACCCATAAATAAGGAGAACTAATCCATCTTGGGATAAGGATAGTTAGCAGAAAAAGATTATACCTTATTGCATATTTCTTTCACAAAATCCTTGCTCCATGCAGTGTGTAGGTTGAAAAATAATAACTGAGACGGTGTGGGACTGAATGCTACTGTCTGTAGGGTCCAAGCCTCATTAGCTGCAAAATTTGGGAAGTGTGGAGGGAGCAAATAAAGGGATTTCAGTGAAAGTGTGCCCCAATGTTTAATGTAGTTGAAGGCCACCCTGAAGAGTTGGATTCTTGCCTGAGAGCTTCACACATATGACACTGAACTGAGCTTTCCACAGCAGAGGGAAGTGGCTCTGCTGCTGGTGCCAGAGATGGCTGGTTGTTCGCCAGGAAATGGGATCCTGGGGATCAGACCTTCCTGCTGCTTGAGAAAACTGCACACAGTGCTTCCCTGATCCCAGGAGGATGGAATGCAGGAGAGAAGAAGGGAGCACTGGTGCCACTTTCTGGTGTCATCCAAGGTGTCAGGGCAGCAAGCCTGCTTGGATCAGTGCCACGGATCCAGAGAGCATCCACACTTCTGGCTCTGTATCTGGAAAGGACTAAAACATCTGGAGCACTGTTTAGGTCAGGCTAATGTTACCTGATGCCAAAATCTGGGCAAATTTTTGCTAGGCACCTTAGCCTACGGACATGTGCCAGTGAAGATGAGTTGAGTTGACTTGCTGAAAAACCCAGGAACAGCAGCTCAATCCCCACCAACGTGTGGCAGAATTGGAAATTGAAGCCAGATTCCCAGATTCTCCTTTGCCTATCCTTGGAAAGTGAAATGCTTCATTTCAAGAAAATGGTTCGTGGTCTGTGCCCATGCAGCACATTGCAATGGACCCAGAAATGCTGGTACTTCAACCCCTCTATTAATTACTGATAGATGAGCCATTTCTTACCTGAGAAAGCAGGACATGAACATTTGAAGACCCATTGTTAGATACATCAAAAAAGTCCTTTTTGCTCTGATTTCTGCTTCATCTTTTGAGTAAGTGAAAAGTGAATTTCTCAAGTTGAATATTAATTAGGCCAAATAAATGCAAACCAGAAGGGAAATAAAAAAAGAACTGTAGTAAGCCACCAATGTGTGGCTGAATATTACATTTCGAGAACATTACTCTCTCAAAAGAGTTAATGAAAGACACCAAGACACTGTTCATTACTAAAGCAGTCAGCAAGCCCCCACTCTGATTAGGAAAATCCATGGGAGTGGTGGGGAGGAGAAAAAAGAAAGAGCAGCCTAAACTTCTGATGTCAGAGCTTTTATGCCTTTGTATCAGCTCCAGGAGTTTTCTGTCTGCACTGGTAAAATTCTTTGGATATCTCCTGGTGTTTCTTCCAGCTTAGCTCAGCATCATGGGTGTTGCACCTACTGGTTTTACCATGTCCTATTTCTGCCTTATCTTCATGTTATCACTTTTCTGACCTCCATCCATCTCTGTGAGAGACCAGGCCTCCTTAAACAGAATGGTCACACATTGTTTTCTTTTGCTTAACACCTTTTCCCGTGACCCTGCTTGTCCAGCTGTGCTCAGATGTCACTGCATTCTGGCTTCCAGGGGACATTCCTTCTCCAGAAGCCAATGATTCAGTGTACTTTAAATGAGGCACCCACTTTATGGTGAGCAGAATCACTCGACTGAGTATGTTGTTAGGAGCTCTCTTCAGTAGCTCATACACAACTCCTGAGAGACCCCTGATACTTCAGGTCATGGTCTTCATCTGCCTCTTTAATACTGGTCCTATATCACATCTGCCAGCAGTTTGCAGAAGTCTCTTGTGTTCCATGGCAACTCCTTTATGACAAGATCCCTATGTGTAGGTAGTTGAATTGAGGTCTAGATAGTGGCTGATCCTACATCAATACTAGAGGATGCCAGTCTCCAGCTCTGTCATCTTTCTGTGGGAGGGAGACAGTATTCCAGATCCATACAGACTTCAATCTTGAAGAGTTCCAAATGTTGAGCCAGCCCTGAATGTGACTAGCTTACAGAATAAGCCCCTTCTTTTTTCCCTCTCTCTCTCTTTTGTGTTTGTTTTTTTTGTGTATATGTATGAACACAGTCCAGTGGGGTGTAATGAATCTAACACTTTGCTGCAAGGAAAATGGGCATTGTCAGGTGCAGTTTGGATTCCTTCTCCAGCTGAAAAGCTCTGATCTTCCATGTTTCTGGGTGGGATTAAGGTGAAGGGCAAGGCTTGATTTCATAACAGGTGAGATACCTTCGAATACTCAAGATATTTGGATGGATCTGCAAAATACGGTCCAAGAAGAATTCAGGCTGTTCTGGGTGGTGCCTGAAGGTCATGTGGGATGTCCTAGGGCATTTCTAATGGCACCAAACTGAGCCCTAGATCATTACTGACTGAAACTCAGATACCTACTGTACATGTAGCCACATGGGGACATTTGTCTTTAGATATTTGTTTTGAGCTCAATCTCCTCATTTTTGCTAGCTGAAGTGGATTAGCAGGGCACAGACTAAGTCAACTTGGTATGATGCTGCACATAAAACATCCAAGGGAACAGCCCAGCTGTGGAGGGGAGGCTGTGGGAGTCCCACGCTTGGCACAAGAAACTTGAAGACTTGTCAGGTCTGCAATTTATTGTCATCTGGTACAAGGCTCTATTTCAATATGGGGTGTTGCAATTACTTAGGGAAACTGTAATGCAAGTGCAGGCCAAGCAGAAAAGTCAAGTGATGTTCAGATTAAATTGATAAGCCATTGAGTTGTCTCTTCCTGCATCCTGAATGAATGGAGCTTAACAAATAATTTTATAATGGGAAACATATCCATGCATTGCATAGAGTTCTGAAAATTGTCAGGCTGGAGGCCAAGAAAAATAAATTTTAGGATTTTCTTAGCTTCATAATTGTGTTATTGCATTGTATGATAGAAATTGGGCTGTGGCACTGATTCTGCTCTCTGGCAATAAAAAGAAGAGGAAGTATTTCTTCTTTAATTGACAGATAAAATTTCATTCAGGGGATATTAGCAGAATTAGCTTTTTGCCTACTGAACTCTTTTCTGCATTCTTGATAATATGATTTAATTTTGAAACTAAGGAACTCTTTTATTTGTGAAACACTAATCTGTATCAAGCAGAGAAGAAAATATCACTTGTGGGAGACAGGGAAGAACTGCAAACCTTTTAAACTGAAGGTGCGAATCTGCTGCTTAAATACTCTGCAATGAATATTTGGAGTCACTGTCAATGTCCCTATAAAGGCTACTGGCATCATATGCTCTCCTCACCAGGGGTTCACATCTTTACAAGTTATTTTCAGGATCACAGGTCTGGGATGCTGTGAATAGGGAGCTTCCCTGAAATCAGTGTCTCGAGGTCACTACTGGGTTGGTGCATGAGTATTATCAGTGAGAAACACTTTTCCTTGTGTGCTCAATATAGTAGATCCATTAATTGTTAATGTAATTACTGCCTTGATCTGAACACAACAATCTGTGTTAGCAGTTTTCTTTGTTCAGTGAGGGGAAAAAAGCCAAATGGGTGCTATTTATGAGAGTAAGGTGGGGATCTCTGACAGATGTCACGTGGATCTTTGTTCTTTAAGAATGTGGATAATTTTGGCACAGATTTTTGTGAACATTTTCCACCATTTCAGTGGTGACAGGAGGGTCAAAACACGTTGAAGAAGCATGGATAGGTCTTACCTCCCAGGCACAAGAGTTGTGGGAAAAGCTGACTTTTCCTCCACTCTGTTCCCTTAAATGGTGGCCCAACCTTCTGAGTGTTGGCCAGAGAAGTCCTTCCACCATGAACAGTGGATGGAGGTTCTCTCTCATAGTCAATGTGGTGGTGTTGATGTGTTTTGTGGGGAACATGGTTTTGCTTCTGAAAGATATTGGTGACATGCTGAGGTTATTGTATTATATAGTGAGTGCTGCGAATTGCTCTGAAGACAGAAAACCCAATTGTCTCTTCCACCCTTGTAGAGAAATTAACCTGAAATGTTAAGATCACTGAAGCCTTTCTGCTACTCCTGCCACCAGGCTGATTCCCTTTGCTATTTATGAAAGCCCATGTTGATTGTTTCTATTTCTCTTTCCACCTCATTTTGATAAATTGTCCATAAAAGTAAAAAAACCGCATCCAAATCTGTTACAGTGATTTCATCCAGCACACTGTCTAGGGGCAGTAGAGAAAGGTACAGATGCATTGTAGAACATCAGTTCTTGTTTACAAAGTGCCCAATAGCAGCTGAATAGCTTGCCAAAAAATATGAGCTATAATCTGTGGAATTAAAAAATCCTAGGAAAAAACCATCATCTTTGTTGTTGTTAATCATCCAAATACTGTGGAGGTGAAACAGAACTTGAGGTTTGTTTACCATTTGGTGTCCCTGTTCTTTTCCTTTAACAGAGGTTGGAATAATTTAACAAGGACTGGAAAGTAGCATTGACAAGACAAACATCTGGACCCCCTCTGCAGATGAGCAAAGAGCAGTCCTTGCTTCTGTTGGGTCATTAGTAGATTAGCTCTGAGTGTGTCTAGGGAATGCAACTGCTTTGGAAGTGGTGTAGGGCTGTGTTCTTCATCCCCCTTGGACAATGAAGATATCCTGATGCGTATTGCAAGGGACATCAGATCAGATCCCAACTCAAGAAGCAGGCCGTGCTTCACTGTATTTTGTTTTGTCATATAGCCCCAGCCTAGTTTAGTTAAGTGATGTGCTATCAGGGGTGAGAGTTATAACACCCCCTAAATTAAGGACCCTGGAGGTCCATCCTGCATAAAATTCACTTATCCAG
>JAWWES010000081.1:139193009-139233442 GCA_035583135.1 Lophotriccus pileatus | reverse complement strand
ATGCAATGAGACAATATAATAACCATGGCAATACAGAAACCAATGATAGACGAGTTTACAAACTCCAAACCCCGACAACACTCAATAGAGAGGTCAGTGAGGATGATGTTGACTTTTGAAACTCAGTCCCCTGAAAGGACAGTCACACAAGTCACAATTTATTCCTCTGCCTGTACCACACTGCTCATCACAGTGTTTAAGACGACAAATGGGTTTTTCAAAGGCTGCTGAAGAGTCAGAAAAATGCAGTGGTCAGGGCTGAGCTTTTCCCATCTGTGCCCTGGTGGTGTGATGTTGAACAATACGGTGTCCTGCTGCCATCCTCAGAGCTGCCCAGAGGCACAACCAGGCAGTAAATTTCACTCTTCAGTGTGTGAGAGAGAACACTTCAGTTGGCATTGGATTTCATGGTAATGAAGGAGTGTTCTGACTGCAGAGAAAAGGTCTGGGTGCTCCTGAGACCGCCATGTGACAAATACACATTTGAAACATCTTTGCATTTATTTACCTGCTATATTATAGTAGAATGGCCACTCAGTGATCTAAGAATACATTTTTTCAAGTCCAGACATGGTCTACAAATACCGCTCTCTGGCTGAAAAGATTTGGGCAACCCCAACTTTCCTCTACCTACCAACAATAACTGCTTCCACTTTCTCTAGGAAATATCCCTGTTTGCAGCAAGATGTCTAGAACTAAAAATCTTTTCCTAAAGCTCCATGTCCCTTAGAGCTTTTGATTCTCTGTTGCCAATGAAGTGTTCTGGTCACACCAAAATCAGGCCATATAAGCATGGCATCTAATTCCTCATCTCCTGTTCGATTTCTCTGTAGTGTTGGAGATTCCTGTGCTGAATTGAAGTTACATTACTTTGGTATCTAGGCTCAAACCACTAGGCTATGGAGGGATTTGCAAGCAAACTGCTGTGCTCGAATACCTGCATATTCCAGGACAAAATGGGTTCTGATATGAATGAAGCCAAGACAGACCCTACCTGAACACAAACTATTTGGAAACTGACTGTCAAGGAGATGTCCTAGAAAACTATCAAAGAAGTTCAAAGTTTGCCATTGGGTTGTTAGCAGAAAGCGCAATATAAGTACAGTCCCCCAAGTAGTTAAAGTACTTTTTAGAGCTCCCACCTCTAGTATAGCTTAGAAAAAGCAATAAAACCAGACTCCTGGAAATGAGGATGTGACCTGTATTAAGCTTGCCTTGACAGTCTGGTGCAATAGGAATTCAGTTTCTGAGAATATGTTTCAAACAGACCCTACTCCTAAAATTGTGTTTCCTGACAGAAAAAGCTGGCAGAATTGAGCCAGATTTACAACAAAGTTGTCTGTTGATATAGTTTCAGTTCCTGAGGGCAAAACTCTATTTGTAAATGGACGTCTGCAAAAAAAACTTCCTAACCCTCTATTGTTGTTATTAAAGCCTGATTGCCCTGTATATGGTTAAAAAGGTTTCAAAAAGGTGCAGTAATCATCAAGATTAGCAGACAAGAAAGAAATAGTTGTATGTTTGCTTGTGCATGAAAATACTCTTTTCCGAAAACCTTGCAACTAATCTTTTTAGCCATGGCAGGAATAGGCAAAACTGTAGCCTTGAATCAATACCTGTGGGAGATGATGACTAACAGACTCAACAGAGTTTTTTGTTTGGAGGGGAATGCCTAAACTTTTGGAGTTGGTACCAGCTGTTCCTTTGAACAATGCTGTGCTTATGATTCAGACCAGGGTGGTTGTGTTGTACGCAAGTAAAACTGATTATTTCCCTTCGTATGCTTACTAAAAAAATATTTAAAAAAATGGAAAGAAACTTTAGGTGGGTCTGAAAGATAGAGGAGCCTCTAAAGTACTTGTGAATCAGTTTTCTGGTGTAACTGCATCCACATGTGAAGTTATTGAAAACACATGTGACTTGGATAAAAGATTACATTTAAAGAAGGGACTAGAACTGGGCTACAGACAACAGGGTACTGTGTTTCATCAAACACTGAGCTACACATTTTCAAATGTTTCATGTTAAGAGAAAATGTTTAGATGATTTTAAACAGTGCACTACTCCATTTCCATTCACTTGCTTATCACAGACCCCTTATGAGTGTTTCTGTTACAGAATAATCCACCAAGGCCATTCATCTGGTTGCTTGCTTGGGGGAAGAAAATTGAGTTACAATATGTTTACTCTAAGGAATAGTATTATGCATTTGTAAGGTTTTGAGCTGGATGAACCATCTGGGGAGAAGAAACAGCAAACACAAAACTTGCCTGAGCTTCATTATCATCATTAGCTTGTCCTGCATTTTCAGTATATGAACTGATAATAACTAGTATGTGGTGCAAATCATATTAGCCAAATCTCTAAGAGAAGCTGATATGAATTCAGACAATTTAGTAGTTAAAAAAGGCTAGATTCTTTAAAGTAATTAACAGGCAATACAGAACATGATGTAGTTTTGGGAAAAAAAGGTATTTCAGATATCCAAGATTCAGGTCATGGAAACTGCACTGTAAATTGTATCTTAGGATTTAAACTGCATTGTATTTTTACAACCCAAACAAAAGTAGTTTTGGGGCTGGATTCAGCTTTTCCTGTGTATACAAGGTGCTTTGAGCATATTATTTAAAGCTAGATTCCTCATGGACTGAATCCTCTGAATTCAAAGTCTCTATCCTGCCATTTTAAGTTTCCTAATGAAGCTTAAATTCGAAGTCTATCCAAGACCTTTGGTTTATTATCGGTCCAGTTCTGGTTCTGTAAGTAATAGCTACAGGAACATAGCTTGAAATACATCTTTGCCTTTGACTTCTGAATCCCAGTCATGATGTGTCTTTTGCAGTGGTGTTACGTAGCCTGCAACAATGGAATATTAGGAATGCTGTTTTGTTACTCTGTCCTACTGATAGTGATGTGTATGGACATATTGATCCAGAAATTCAAGATTATTTTAGATTCATGAAGAACAGTAAATATGCATCAAGATCAATAGAAAATATCATAATTTTCATTGCTGTGTTTGGCATTTTTTTCTGTCTCCTGGAACTAATACCCACAATCTGAAAAAGCTCCAGTGGTCATAAGGATACAGCAGCATCTCAGTGTTCCAGGTAGCCTGTTCTCCATTTAATGGATATGAACCTTAGCCTTCATAAGCGAAGGATCTTTGCCACCTTTAGATATTGCTAAACGCAACTATTAGTGGCAACCTTCTGCTCGAAGAGAGGAACTGCTTGCAATAAGGTGCTGTCCTTAAGCCACAGATGAGGTCCCTAAATTCAGAAATGCCATTTGGGACGGGAAAGACTAGAATATGACTGGAACTTTTTTCTTGGATTTAATGCTTTATAAGGAGGCAAAAATCAACGG
Organism: Lophotriccus pileatus; assembly: GCA_035583135.1. Taxonomy (NCBI): domain Eukaryota; kingdom Metazoa; phylum Chordata; class Aves; order Passeriformes; family Tyrannidae; genus Lophotriccus; species Lophotriccus pileatus. The sequence continues at coordinate 139,230,073 of JAWWES010000081.1, read as the reverse complement.
AACTATTTTTTTTTTCCAAAGGAAGAAGCAAAGTAGCAAAGACCAGTTCTGTCTTTATAGATTTAGAAGAAAACAAAACCAGTTGTGAAAGAGTCATGCAAGCATCTCAACTGAGCTCTAGACTGCCAGGGAACCAAGCAGATCTCATTTAACTCCCCTTGTGTTTTTATACAGTTGGTCATCTACCAAGTGAAGAAGGCTGAGGTATAATGAATGCCCATGGGGATTCTTTAAGCAGGTGGTTGGGTGGTCAAAGTGAGTTTATAGGGTGGAGGACATGGCCTGTTATGCAATGGACTGGAAAAAAGACAACTCTCATATTCAGCTTCTGCTCTAGACTCCATAGTCAAACTACTGTTAATGTCACCCGACACAATAATATTAAGACAGGCTGCTCCCTGTAATTATCTGATAGAAGTGGGTCAAGTGACACAGTTGTGGGGGCTTCATTCAGGTATTGCTTCACTAAATTACTGCCTCATGTGTTTGAGGGTGTGTTCCTTTGAAGAGGACCTGCCCACATCTGCACATGAATGCCATGAATGGCAGGAACATGGGGGCTGTGTTCCCTGAGAATTTGTGTTTTGAGAGTAAGTGCACTCATAGATTCTCTGCTGTTTAGTAAGACTGGAGCACATGATGACACCGTTTCCATAGTGGGAGATTGTTTCAATAGACACGGCTCTCTAGGCACATGAATATTGTAGGAATGGAACAGTTTTGAGATTATTTTTTCCTTCTGTAGAATTTGGTCTTTAGACTCAAAAGTTATCAAGGTGAATAGATGATAACATCATAGCACAAATAAGTCTAAAATAACCATTGCCTAAATTAGATGAAATACAATGAACCTGTTGCGATACACTAGTGGCTGGTTTGTGAATGTTTGATTTCCAGTGAGAACTGTGACAAAAACACAGATAACAGAGAGATTTTCAGCAAGAAGAAAGTAAACTTCAAGTTATGAATTTTAGCTTTCCTCTGATCTGGAGGAAAGAAACCGTTGACTTATGTAGCACTTGAAAAATTACTCCCTTCTGTTTATTATATCAGTGTTATTTTCAAAAAATGTGGTTTGTGATTATTTGTCTTGGATAGCAGAGTAATGCCTGACTCTTGAAAGCCTCCAAAGTGTCTATCATTAGCAAACATAACATTCATTAGAAGTCATTCTTCAAATTCGGAGTTAATAATGCTGTTTTCCATTGCCAAATGAAGATCCTGCCTTCAGAGCCGCAGTTTCTGCAATAGTCTTCTTCTTTGCTCCAGTAGGCTTGACGGAGTTAATTTTCATACCTAAATAATGTACATTTAATAACAGTATTCCTAAAAGGCATAGAAACAATTAAAACTATATAAGACATTATCATTCCACCTTTCTTCCTAAAAGAAGGTGTTATCACAATGTTTACTAGTCCTGACTTTGTCTGCCAAGTCTCAGGTCTTGCCATATCTTTTGCTGCCTAACTAACTTTCCCACTGTCTATGGTGCTGTGCCACTGGTACTTTTGACTTTGAGTGTGCAGTTGCCACTGTTGAGTGTTTGGCATGACTCAAATCATGAGATAGAGCTGTGCAGTGCCCTGCATGGCCTTGCCTACAGAGTATTGCTGCATATGCGGGAACATGTTTGACAAGGACAGAATGAAATAAAAAAAGAAAAATCAATCTTTTGTGTGGGCCCAGAGGAATCCTAAGGCTTCTTTCCAGAAGCTGACAAGCCTGTTGTGCCTGCCTAGAGCTCATGCTATGGAGGAGGGCTTCTTCTTCATTGACTTCAGGGCTAGGCAGCTCTTGACAAGTAGGACCAGGATGAAGAGACATGCTTTAGCATTGTCTACTTTCTCCCCTCCACTACATGCCGTTATTATTATTTTTAAGTTTCAACCAGTCATTCTAGTGTCTGTTACTAGGGGATGTTAAACATCCTGCAAATAATGTGGTCTACAAACAGAGGCTGAGTAGAATTTTTCAGCTTTTGAGTTTAAGAAAAATCATTGCCTTTTATTCTGGCTATTTTGTCTGTGTCTATGCTAGTACCTAAAGTATACAAGATTGGGACATTGGGCGAACACTGTCCTACAATAGCCTATATTGTGGTTTTTTTGGCATGCTTTTTGGCATGGTGTTGGCCCATGCAATCTAATATTCTCCCAGACAGGGCCTGGCATGGTTCAGGAACAGGTTAGGCACTATTTGTAATAGGAAATTTGGATTAATTTATCACTTCTTTCTTTCTTCTTTTTTTTTTTTTTTTTGAAAAAACAGTGTAGCCATATGGATGCAAACTGTGTTATGCTACTGCATGCAATGCCAGAAAACAGCCCTTGTGCACTGTTTTAATTTGGAGAGACGTAGTTTTTGATGCTGAAGAAGCAAACAGTTGCAATCTGGGAAGCATGGGCCAGTCTCTTTTTTGACTTCCTTAATCACAGTGTTCTGTGGTACTAACTGAAACTAGGCGGAATACCACATTTTTCATCAGACAAACCCAAAACAAATTCTGTTGCCAAGAGATTCCCACATGCGATGAGCAGTCTGGTGTAATCAAACTTGTACCTAAAGCAGAGCTCCATCAATAATAGCATGTTATCTGTGTATTCCTAACAGATCAACATAATCAATGTTGTAATGCCCACTTAACTTTTGGTGGTTAAGATTAAATGAGCACTGTATCGTTATACTCTCCTACACCGTTCTCCTGAAGAAGCAGAAGGAATACGAGAGTTATGCCGATTTGTATCAATCCAGTATTTGACTGGCAAGTGTAAAACACCACAGCTTAATAGAGACGTTAGCTAGATCTACAATTTCCAGTACATATGCATATGGGGTAAGATTAATATCACGTAAATTGGGCCACCTAAATGGCAGATGCTGATTCCAACTTTCCAGTCTGGTAAGCAGCTCTAGAGGCTAATTCATGCCATGCTTAGAAAGGCAGGAAGAAGGTATTGTGCTCTGCTGAATCCAGATGCCAGTTTTTGGTTGCTGTTACCACCCAGGAATCATTTATTTATCATTTATTTGCTGTTTTCTCAGTGCTTTATACTTTTTTCCTGTCGCAAGCTCAGATATTTCTTTCCCTTCCTTGATTCTACTTGTTGTGCATGGCTTTCTCTTACTCTTTCACTCTTGTTTCAGTAAAGCTGAGTGAAGGCCACACCAAAATGATTAACAATGTACCTTGGGTTGCATAGCTTTTTATTTCTTTCAATCTTCATGAGGTTTCCATCAGCCTATTTCTCCAGCTTTTAAAGATCCCTCCAGATGACATGACCCTCTGTGTGTCAGGCATTCCTCCTAGTTTGGTATCATGTGCAAACTTGCCCCATCATCCAGATCATTCATGAAGATTTTAAACAGAACTGGGCCCAGTATTGTCCCCTGGAGTGTACCTCTAGCTACTGGCCTCCAACTAGGCTTTGTGCTGCTGGTCACCACCTTCTGGGCCTGGTCATTCAGCAGGTTTTCAATCCACCTCACTGTCTGCTTATCCAGCCCATACCTCAACAGCCTCTCTATGAGGATCTTGTGGGAGATGGTGTCAGAGGCCATACTGAAGTCCACGCAAACAATATTCACTGCTCTGCCCTTGTCTTCCAAGCCAGTCATTTCATTGTAGAAGTTTATCAAGTTGAGCAAGAAACATTTGCCCTTGATGAAGTCAAGCTGACAACTCCTGAGGATTTTATTGTCCTTAATGTGTTTGGAGATGGTTTTTCCACCACCCACCCAGATATGGAGCTAAGACTGACTGATCTGTAGCTCCTTGGGTTCTCCCTCTTGAAGATACGAGTGACATATGCTTTCTTTCAGTCTTTGGTCACTGCCAGTCACTATGATCAGTCAAAGGTTATTAAAAGCAGCCTCACAAAGACATCTTTCACCTCCCTCAGCATTCATGGGTGCATGCTATCAGTGCCTGTGACACTGTGTATGTCCAGTTTTCTTAAGTATGACCTGACCTGATCCTCTTCCCCCAAAGGTATATTCTCCTTGGTCCAGACTTTGCTCTGGTTTTTAGGACCTGAGATTCTTGCTAATAAAGGCTAAGGCAAAGGTGGCATTCAGTATTTCTGCCTTTTCTACGTCTTATATAACAAAGTCCAGCATTTTGTTGAGCAGTGACCCCACATTTTCTTTAGTCTTCTTTTTTCACCTGTGAACCTCTTGTTGTCCTTAACTTCTTTTGTCATATTAGATTTCATTTGGGCTTTACCTTTCTTAACTTTATCCCTGGATGTTTGGACAAATTTCAGTATTCCGTTGAGGTTACTTTTCCTTTCTTCCATCCTCTGTAGGCTTACTTTTTGTGTTTGAGTTTGTCATTCACAGAGGCCTCCTGTCATTTTTGTCTGATTTCCTGCTCATTGGGATGGAACTCTATTGAGCTTGGAGGAGGAGATTCCTGAATGTCAAGCAGCTTTCTAGGGCCCTTCTTCCCTCCAAAGGCCTTATCCCACAGGACTGTTTCAAGCAGATCTTTGGAGAGGCCAAATTCTGCTCTCCTGGAGTTCAGAGCTGTGAGAAATCTTGGAATTAAAACAGAAACATCTAAACCATTGATAGAAACAAAATCCATCAAAGAGAGAAAATGAGCTCTGTAAGGCAGAGTAAAGGAAGAAACCCGAAATACAGTCCCATTTTTCCATAGCTATGAAGCAAGATAGTGAATGAGAACAGGCCATAGGACAACTGGGTAAACAGCTATAACAATTGCTAAAACAAGCTCTTCAGGAAATTCCTCAGAGGGTCCCAGTCCTACTTTGCATTCCTATTGCTGATTGCTTGCATTTGTTGTTCATTTCAGAAAACTTGTTGAATAGAAATTAAGAAAAAAAAAAGCCAACGAACCAAACAAACCCTGCTGTTTATTCCAGCTAATATATAGAAAGTCATCAGAAGATTTAGGAACATTATGAATGCCAACTTAGACATTAAATTTGTAGTTTGGTGGGCTTTAGCATTTTGGAAGATGACATTTAAATGTCATATTACTTTAATTTAAGACTAGGAGCATATATTTACAAGAAGACCGTAAGTACAACATTCATTTTAGCTCTGTTTAAATTTCTTGCTCTCCATTTTTTGAAGGAAACAAAACAAAGCACTGACTATAAATTTCCATTGAATATGTTTGTTCTGTTACTTTTTGTATTGCTAATGCTCAGTCCAAATGCTACTTCTCTCTACAACTGTTTTCGAAAAGGTAAAAAAAAAAAAAAAAGCAAATATTTAATTCCTCAAAAGGCAATTGTTTTAATTTCATCTTTCTTACCACAGTAGAATGTTTGAAGTGAAAGACTGGTGACACCCTTAGGCTTGTAGTCTCTTTCTGAAGCCCTGGGAGACATGGCCTTATTTTGCTTTTCTTCCTCAGGTGAGTAAACTCTTGCCATGAGATCTTGGCAAAACTCATCAGTGGTCAGCAAAGGGTTAAGATGTGAGAAATGGTATGGCTGGGGTCCCAGCACACTGAAATCCACCCACCTAATGGCAGGCTTTTGCTTTAATGTTAGCTTTACCTTAAAGTCCTTATCTAAAGGGTGAGAAAAAAACTCTTGAGCTTGTAAAGCAAAATAAAATTGGTTGGAAAGGAAATCCAAGCCGCTTCAGTAGGCCTGATTCAGTTGCTCCGATTCATCAAGTGAAAACAAGCCATTTGCCATCTGGTAATTACCTTGGGGACTGAGGTGTAAATCCCTGTTCCTTAATCTTCCCCTCTTTAAGAAAACATTTTCTCCTAGGTGGTCCAGATGGCGAGGGGCCTTCAGACAATGCATAGAGGTGACCAGTGATGGGTTGCTCCAGCGCGGCAGGAGGTCCTTGGGGTGAGAACGCAGAGGGAGGGAAGAAGGGAGGGAGGGAAGGAGGGAGAGCTCTCCTTTGCAAATGGATTGTCAGATGGCTGACAAGTGCTGCGTGATCCTGCGTGAGAAAGCTCTCTGTGGGATCCCACAGCAGCCCTACATGAACCACCCCTGCCCCTAGGTTGGTGGAGACAGTCATCAAGGATGGGACTAGGCACGGGCAGAACTAACCAACATGGTTGTTCTTTCTCTCTGTCTCTCTCTTTATATTTATTTATGCATCCAAACTACGGTTGGAATGCCTCTTTCCAGTCGTACTGATTAAATGACAACCGTGTCAATCCTTACCCTCTCGGTTCAAAGAGAATTGCCCTGTTTTCTTTCAAAATCTAAGATGAAGAGAAGTCGACCAGGCATCCAAGCTGGCTGTCACAAGAAAGAAGAAACAACATTATTTTAGAGGCTGTTTAGTAACGATATTTGCAGCCCTTCCCTTCAAGGGGGGAACTCCTCCTTCTCCCCTTGTGACTTTTAAAGAAGCCAGAAGCTAAATTAGGCCACTGGGAGAAATGGAGGCTGCTGTTTCTCAAACTTTGACCTGGTTGCTCACTTAGTCCTTGGCAGATGTCAAAGAACTCAGTATAGGTTTCAAGCCTCCTTTTAATTGCAGCTTGCCATGCTAGGAGTACGGGGCTGTATCAAGGGGATGCTGCCTGCTCCACCATTGCTCTGACTAGTGGTGTGCTTCATTAGCTCTGAAAAAGAAGAGAGGAAGCAGGTGGAGCAGGGACCATATTTTTTTCCTATGCTCATATTCCTTGTGCGCTCATGGCTTTAATTCCCAAATCCCCTGCTTTCCGACCTGGAGACAGTCACTATGCATGCATCAAAGATGCTGCACTGGCATAAACTAACAACTGAACTAACAGCGAGGCAGATAAAAGTATTTTGGAAAGCTGCAACTGTCAGATAGGAAATCAAAGGTCCTTGACTTCACCAGGGTGTGGATCAGACACTGCAGATGACCCAGCCCTCAGATAATTCTCCCTCTTCTAAAGAGCCTACAACTGAAAAGGAGTCATCAAATAACCTGCACCCACAGATGCAAAATCACAGATGGAAGCAATGAGGCACCTCAGGCCAGGGATCTCCTAAGGAGAAGCATGGAAAAAAGAGGGGAAAAAAAGAGAGGGAAGGCAGGGCTGAGGAGTAAGTTTCCCCTCCCATTTACTCCAGATGGGTATAATGCACATGATGCAGAAGAGCAGGTTTTCTTACAGGCATTAGAGTAGTGCAAAAGACAGTTAAAAATGTTGTCTGAGAGTTTAGACACAGACATATTTGTGCAGCTTTGATGTCCCAAACATAAAAAGACAGAGTGCTAATACCTGTGCCTCAAACTCACTGCTCTTTCTCCACCACAATTTCAGGTGCCTAGAAAGACGAGCAAGGAAAGGAAAATGCCATTTCATCCTCTTGTAGGGATGAAAAGGAATATTCTACCCTGAGTATCTTGTGCCCTTTTAACAATGCTGCAATGAGAATATGCAACAGTTGGCCAAATGGTATATTTTTTTGGAGCATTTGAATGAACTGGAGTTGAAGTATCCTTTTCATGCTCAAATGACAATTTGCTTGCGTGTTCCCCACAAAAATGTCATATCAGAGCCATTCACAACACCCGGCACGAAAGTGCCCCACAGGAACCTTTACTTAGGGTGAACAAGTCCATTGATTTTACCAGAGCAATCCACATAATTCTTGGAAAATTATAGATTGACTTGGTTGGAAAAAAAAAAGTTGGCTAGTCTAGCCATTGAAACTGGATTAGCATTGTTGCTATTTGGTAGTGTTTTTGAAAATAAATTAACAGTATGCAAAGTTTGTAAAGCAATTCCACTCTGCATGGGTTGGCGTTGAATTTAGAATGATCTAAAATCAAAAACTATTTTATGAGGCACTAGGAGGAAAATTTAAAGCTGTTCTTCCAATGTGAAATTTTACAATTTCCTGACTTTGCAATATTTCCCTTTAGTACTTTAAAAAACCACAGAAATTCAGTTTCCTAAACCTAATTATGTTTTCTAAATATTTTTTTCTTTTACAGAAGATTTCTTCACTATGTGTATAATGCTAAAGATTGAGTTATCCCAGCTAACATTACTTAGGACCACTGTTATACTTCTGGATTGTCATTGATATCTGGATGAACTAAATCCCTGAGTAATAATCTTGTTATTGTCTGAGATGTGTGAATGACTGAATTTTGTTTGGTGACTATGAAAATCAGGTTTTTTTCCCCTGTTCTCATTGTTGTGTCCATATCTTTTTAGGTTTTGTTTGTTTGTTTGTTTGTTTGTTTTAAATATATAGCAAATCAGGGAGATGTAAAAACAATCCTGTTTTTTCCCTTCTTCAAAAATCTGTGAAAAATTTTAGGCTATTTCTAGAATTAAAACAATATTCAACAATAAAGTGTTCAAAAAGGCTAATTAGGAAATGCTGAAAGAAACTGTTAAAATTATTGAGAAATTTTTCCAATTGTTTTTGCCAAAAAAAATTATATCTTGAATTTAGCTGCAAACCCCTGTGGTGCAATACTTGGCCAGTGCATTAAATGTCTTTAAAATTTGCTGTAAATTCACTGTTGACATAACTGCCTATTACAATAGCACATTGCAAAGTGCATTTTCCCTAGGGAGTGTCAGTCACTGATTTGGTCTCATCAGCATAAACTCTCATTCTTCTCTCATTCACAGTATCCTTGGTTTTGAACTCTTCCTGTGCCATTTCTGGCGTAACACTGGACACATGGTGGGTTTACAGGAGGTGAATTTTAAGCCACGGTGCCAGGAGCTGTTCCACCTTTACAAAACTTCAGTTTCCCCAATGGAAAGATGTTATTTCCCTACTCAAGACTGTAAACCTCTGATATACTACATCATTATTATTCTACTCAATTCAACCTAATTTCCATGTGTTGTTTGAAGGTACAACCTCTTCTCCCTTTTGCAGTTTCTTGCAGAATTCATACATGTACATTTTAGGTCAGATATATTCTTCCTAAACTTAACATCCAGAATGTGAAAATTATTAGCAAAGTTGATGTAATTTCATGAAGACTTTTGAACTTCAAGTACAGAAAAACCTTCCATTTATATTCTACAAACCCTCCAGCTCACTTTCTAGCAGCCAGTTATGAACTCAGTGTTCATGGGTCTAGGCTTTTTCTTCCCATTCAGTTTAGTCACTTCACAAAGCCTGTACCTTTGGAAGTATAAGAAGGCACATGTGCATTTAGGAACACTAAAGACCCATTACAGACAGTTAGCAATGTCGTGCTTATCACTTGCTTTACGAACAATTCAAATTTTACTACAAAATTTTTAGAAATCATTTATCCCTTTTAAAAGGATAACACAACCCGAGCTGAAAGGAGGCAACATGATATTAACCTGAAGGCCTGTTAAACTGCACTGTGGTTATAAAATTTTGTGGAATTCCTTTGTATTTACAGTAACTGCCAAAACAGATTTAATCCTTTAAGGCTTCAAGGTGTACATTTCTTGGCTTGTGTGCTGGGATATTTTCATACTGGAAAATGATGTATATTTTCCATATACACTCTGGGCTTCTTAAAAAAAATGGGTAAAATCTACCTACTTTAAGGGTAATGTAAAGACTGAGAGGTCAGGAAAGAGAATGGGAATTCATTGGTGTGATAGACTCATGTCTCAGACATTGGGATATGGACTGAAAGAAATGTGGGTACTGAGAGGTAACAACTTAGTGCATCTGAGGCTTCACCTGAGCTCAGAAGACTTTCTGCTTTCCCTAAAACCATGTAGCTAAGCAGATTAACAAAATCAATGTGGGAATGATTGCATGGCTATAAGGATGTTTGTACCCAGGAAACTTGTTATGGGACTTTTTGTGTTTGTGATAGCAAATGCCAAGGGACCTTGTAGAGCTCAGATGAAGTGAAACAAGCCTCAGACAGAAATTGAAATATGGAAGGAAAATTTTATTAAGGTAAAAGGAAGCTGTGGATTTTTAACGTTGCTACTATTTGTGGAATTTAAGAAATATAGGACTATGTATTAAAAATCTTCTACTTTGCAAGGAAACACAGAGAGGATTTGCAATGTTGAAGGATAAGAGTTTTTCACTTAAATGAAAATGAACACAAATGTATAATTATTTCTATTGATTCCATTCTGAAGATGATCCTGGATCCTGTTGGAGTCAGTGATAGTTTCGCCATTGACTCTACCCAGCACAGATGCAGGAGAGACACCACATTTGCATTATAAGTCCAGGTTGTTGTAATTAGAAATGAATTTAAATATTGGTGTTTAACTCTGCATCGTAAGTTTCCAAGAGTCTCGTATTGTCTGAAGCTGCAATTCTGGTTTGGGCCCGCCTCCAGAGCAGGCAGAGGCTGATTAGCTGCAGAATCTGTCTGAGATCTTGGTCAGTGATATTTTTATATTTTTTGTGGTTCAAACAATGTATGCTGTAGTATGAAAGCAATACTTTTCTCTCATTAATCATATTTCAGGAAATGGGAAGCACATGATCACCAAACAACCCAAAGTATGAAAATGAAGACAGGAATCATGGTAAGTTAGCCAATGCAAAAACCTTTATTAGACCAAGAAATACAATCAGGAAGAAAAAGTTCCCTGACAAAAAATTTCACAGACTTTTTGTTCTTATTTATGCTATTTTTTTTTCTTGGAGGATTTTATAAGTTATTAGTCTAATAAACATAATAAAATATTAGCTATTACTCCCCTAGTAAAAATAGCTAAGAAAAAGAACATTTTGTTTCTGAAATTTTTGGAAGAAAAGCATATGCATACATAAATAAACTTTTAATATTGTTGTTGATATAATAAATTGTTCTACTGAAGATTAACATTCTGTGTTTTTTTAGGGATTTCACAAGTGAAGTAGAATATACTGTTAAAAGACTTAAAAGCTAAGTAGCTGAAACTTTGCCTCTACTTACGAGCCATAACTTGATTTTAAAGTTTTGGTATTTTGCTGGCAATGAACGTATTTAAAATAACATGGAACATGTATCTCCCACCACCACTGATGACAGAACCAGATGCTGCAGCAGAGAAACTAAGTCCCTGGCTGTTCTTTTATGTGATTCTTTCCATGGTTTATCCTGTCCACTTCTCACGGCCAGCAGTTTGAGGTTTCTCCCATCCAGGAGAGGATGTTTTTTAGCAGTCACGGATAGGAAAGTCATGGGCAGGAAATGGACAGTCATGGCAGCCATGGACAGGAAGTTTGAAGGGTTTCTTTTGAGGATCCAGTTAGTGCTTTTAGGCTGCACACTGCTCTTTGGGAGAAATCACATATTGTATTTGTGCTCCAGATGAATGGTGCTTTCTTCGGGCTTATTTTAAACCTAGTGCTTACTGGCTTCCTTAGGCACCCTGAAGCAATCGCATTCTGAGAAGTAAGAAGTGCTTTCTTCCTTTTGGATATTGTAGACCCTTATTTGTAGCCTAGTCTCCTGTCAGACAAGCTTTAGCTTAGGGTCGAGCCCCTCTGACACGCTCAGGAAGAGCTCGATGTACCTGCCAGGGGATGGGGCTGTGATACTCGAGTTATGCAGCCCGTCTGGAAAGAAACCACTGGATGTTTGTGGCTTTCCTTTGGGGAACTAGGGCTTCCTTTGGGGAGCCTGGGAGCTCATTGCCATTTTTCTAGGTAAAGTATGTAGATATGGAAGAGCCAAGTTTAGGGAAGTAGTCCTAAATTAACACATTGAGTATGAGCATACTGACACGTTTTGTTTTGTAACGACAGAAAAGATGCATTTTTTAATGGCAGATGTTGCCCTTTTTTGATTCATATTTTGTTACCACATGCTCTTGTCTTTGGTTGTGAACAGTAAAAAGCCCCACTAAACCTACTAAGAAAATAAAGGAAGGAGTCACTTTTTGTAAGGTTCCCAAAGGTCAAGACAAAATGCTTTCCAGTGATTTAGTGCGTGAAAAGTCTGGGTAGGAACTGAATAGATACACTGCACTCCCCGAGAAATGGTGGAGAACAAAGAAAGCCTTAGATGGAAGGAGGAACTGTAAGCATGTGTGTGTGCCCTCGTGTATTTGTAAAGCAAACCTCTGAGCTCCAGGGTGATTTATTTATTAGCAAACACTGCTCATTTGGAGATCCTCCTGAGATGCCCATCTCATCTTCATGGGGGTCTCCACCCTGCTTGTAAAATGAAGAATGATGCATAAGGCTGTAAAATGAGGAAATAAATTTCTTTGCAAAACAGAGCCCAGCCAGGGTCCCTCACCACAAGACATGCTCCTGGCACAATCACAAGGACCGCAGTCACCAGGAATACGGACAAATCATTAGGAGATAGAAGGAACCTCGAAGTGTGCTGGGACGTAGTGGTACATGACATTTGCTTACTAAGCAGCTGAAGTTTTCCCAGGGAAAAGGAAGTCTTAAATTCTGTGTGCTCTGTTACTGATGGATCAGTGATCAAGGTGAATTTAAGCCTTCAGGGTTGCATGTATTAACACACATGTAGAGATGTGCTCAAGATAAGAAGTTGTATGCCACTCTTTGATATATTGTAGCAGCGAGGTACTGCTGTTGTGACTTCTGTGAGAAAAACTTATGAATTTTAGAATTTGATTTTACTGATCCAAGCATCTGGGTAAGAGTGATCAATTATCAGATTTAATCAACACATTTCTCTTTTAAAAGTATAGGTGGCATGTAAATTGTCAAACTCACTTTTACAATGATTGCATGCTGGGTAGTTATGCCTTGTAAAATGAAGGCTATCCACATCCCTTAGAATAAGCAAGAACCTAAGACACTTTATAAAGGTGTGCCATGAAATCTTGTCAAATATAAAAATTGGCACCCAAACTTTTGACTAGCAAGGGAAACTGCATTCAAGTATAATTTGGATATCTATGCCAAAAAATTGCTGCAAGATATCCCTTGGATTTTATGAGTCTGAAATCCCATTATTCCATGAGCTAGGCTAATGCAGTGATGTGTTTATATAAATACATGCAGTTATTCTTTCACAAGGATGCTTACTACATTTTTTTCAGTGATTTCTTTTAAAAAATTTTCAGCAACTGTGAATATCTGGTTTGAAGTTGTCTCCATGTAACAGCTGTATTTTGCAGTACTACAGACTGGCTCCAGGGAAACCACTGTGGTCTCTGTGTTTCTGGTGTTTTAAAGCTCTGTTGATATGATAGACCATAATGATTTGGAATGAGGATTATGGTCTATCACTAAATAGCATGGTATTATGCATGTACCACAACACAATTACTCTGATTTTTTAAGACGTATTCTTGGAAGCCTCATTCATTTGTGCAATAACAACTCACCCCAGCATCATTTATGTGTAAAATGAGTAGGATTATGCTTTGGGAATGCAAACAGGAATAGCATCGGTACAGGTTGGAGATGCAGAACATCAGAAAGCAGAGGCTGCACGATTCTTAATGGGAAATGGTAGCCCATGCTTTTTATATTCTGAGTGTGTCTTCGTGCTCTTAACAGCACACTTCTGTAGCTCCGCAGAAATTCATGTTATATATAAATAAGGGCTTCCAGAGCAGGGTGCAAACCAGAATGAGTTGCCAGAGCTCCTTTTCCTCTCAATTTCCCTTAGCTCTGTGGATAAAGGTCAGTAAAGCAAATTTAATCTTTTCTTACTGCTTTTCTTTGCCTTTCCTACTTGCACTGAGCATAACAAAGAACTTACTTAAATTCAGGTGACTTTTTTCCGAATTTTCCTTTTGAGAAATTAGAAAACAAAACACATGTAGCAGATGGTGTTGATGGCTTAGTAGGATTTAATCACATTGGAGGGAAGGTTAATATTCTTAGAATAAGCAGGAGTCCTAGGGCATTACTTTTTATTTGTAATGTCCATATACGTCACTGATATACTTTTGAGAGTGATCCCATGTCTCACTGACATTAGTAGAAAGAGTTTTCTGATTTCAGCTTTTAAGGAGGCTTTTCTCCATAAGATAGAAGGTGTCTGTTGATGTACCACAAGGGTGTTTTACAGAGAGGGTATAAAGCTATAGTAGAGAGGTCAGGAAAAAGGAAGCTTCAAACACGTTTTGCTCTGTTCAAAGAAAGAGTGAACAGGAGGTCTGACATTAGTGAAAAAAAAAGGAGAATTCAAACAAAAAAATAATTGTAATTGTGAATGAAATAAAGTGGAGCCACAATCAGAAGACAAGTCAGACAACAATGCCTTGAAATTCCAGATTAGACATTTGAGTGCACACAATTCTTCTTGGTGGTTGCAGTCACTACCAAGCACCAGAAAGCAACCTTGTTAACTTTCTTAACCCCACCAGCTCTTACTTCCTTCTAAGGTCAGAAAGAAGCAGTGTTTGCAGCGTCTTGGTGTTGAGTTTCCATATACAGAAAGAATAAATAATTATTTTCAAGCTTCATAACTTATCTCATAGGAAGAAACCCAACAAGAAAAGGTATAATGTGCAAATGAGAGCTCAGCATTTAAGTGTGTCTTGTCTGCAACCTTTTGCCCAGCAGTGGGTAAAAATATGACTGTTGCTGCCCTCAGCAGAGTTCTGTATAGAATAGAGGTCAACCTCACATCTCGGCTCTTAACAGGCTCTTAGACATGCAAACAGTCTTGACAACTAGAAAGTTAAACTCACCACACTCAGTTACAGTTCAGCCAGAGAGAACAGTATTCCACGTGATTTATGTGACACTGTGTGTGGTAAGTGAGTGTGTTAATGTATTTTTTCACTCCATATTTATTGCCTGGCTAGACTTCTCTTGTTCTGACCATGTGCTCTTCTCTGACAGATCAGGAAAGTCATAATAAGCAACTGCTCCTTTTCTACAAACACTTTTGTGTTTGGAGCCTCACAAGGTCAATCTTCCCTCTGTTTCTCTTCCCATGGAACAATGCCATGAAAGAGGAGAGACTGAGACTGTCAGAAATTGTGACCTATTTTAAAGATGCTGGAACATAGTGTGCAGTGTTCATCCTCTTTGACCGAAAACTCACTTTTGTTTTCCACAGACAGTATTTCTACAGCTGAAAATGGATGTAAAGCAAAAGCTATTGCTGTATTAGACTAAGTTGTTTCTCTGTGGAGAAGCAGCTAATGGAAACAGAGAAGTGCAAAAATCCATCAGGCCAGCTGAGCCTTCAGCTACACAGCTACAGTCAGTGGGGTCAACACAAAAGGACAAGGCTGTGCACAGTTGCAATCTTTGCTAAACTGATCATACTCTGAATGATATTTCATATGGCAAAGGCTGGGCCCTGAATTCTATATTGTGAATTTAAGCTTGATCTCCTATGATAGAATTTGGCACTAAATCTTCTACTGAAATTATCCTGAAATATTTGGCTGTAGCTAAATTGTTTAACCTGAAATAGGAACTGCTATGCAGGAGCAGCTTACTGCCATAATGGCAGCACAAACTAAAAATAAAGGTGCTGTATGCTAACTCAGTGCAATCAACCAGATTGATTACACACTATTGATAAATATGTGTCTATTCTTCTATATCATGGGAAATCTGCTCCTATGTAGGTCTTCTTTCCAAAGTCCCGCTGCCCCGTCTTATTTACCATTTGATGCTGCCAGTGTAACATGCTTTTGTGAGATGGAGGCAGTGCTTTATTGTCTGCAATCAGAACATTTAAAATATATTACATTTAGGAGCATTAGAAGTCATTATCAAGACCTGTGGGTCTCAGTTGTGGTTTTCTTTGGATGGACATGCATCATCAAGAAAGTGTCTTCTGTCCTGGTTTCTAATCAATATGAAACTATGTAGACCTTGGTGTGTATTTGTAAGTGAAGTGTTCAACTCCTGTTAAAGGAGACGGGAAACAGGAGTCAATTGCTTCTTCACAGGTTTCTAAGCATACCTGAGATGTCCAGGTTACTCTTGCTGTATGGCTTTTACTCTGGATAGACATATATCTGTTCATCAGCCCTGCTTAGGTGTCTCAGGTGCTCTGGAACAATTCTAATGGTAGCACACACTTCTAATTGGGCAAATGAACCACCAACTGACTCAACTCTGTCATTAAACTTCTGGGCATCATTCAGCTATGTAGCCAGTTGCTGCCTCTTACAGCAGTAAGGAAGATTGTTCTCTAAATTGACTAAAGGCATCACTCAGCTGTTTTAGGCATTCAGTATTGTTTGAGATGCTCTCAGGCATCCTGAATTTGTCTGGCCTCCATGTGTTGCTCCAAGCAAGGCATGGGTCTCCTGCAAACTTTGCTTTGAGTCTCCAGGTCCACATTGGCCCAGATATGGGTACTTCTGGTGGCAGAAAACACCAGTGTTTAGGCAACTGAACTAAAAATTTTATCTCCAGTGACTATAATGCAATTACTGGCTCATAAGTACTTATCCGTATTCTGATATCTCACTCTTGCACTGCAATTTTCCCTCATTCTCACAAGATATGCAGTTTTTCAAACTGAGACACATGATCATCTGCAGATTCGTCCTGACAGGTCTGCAAAAGATGACTTAGCAAAACAGGTATACGTGTGCCAGAAAATTCAGCAGGTATGTGAAATTCTGACAGGGTTTGCATCGACACTGGAGATTCAGCAGGGCTCCACGTGTTGAAGTGTTTACAAAACTTGTATTGAAATTTTAGACACCACAGTGTGTGGGTGTACCTGCTGCTGCCTTTCCTTACTAGATGATAGACAAACTTTTGCAGACAGAGGTTTTGGCAGAATGCAATTATTTTGCTAGGCTTAATTACTTATGAAGAGTTACAAATGATAATGTAAGAAACACCATACTGTTTAGACCAGCGGTCGTTCTAGTCTAGTATTTCATCTCCACTAGCAGCAGAGAAGATGGTTTACTGGGGAAGCATGTAAGCCTAGTCCTTTCAATATCCTGGATAGTTCCTCTAGTATCACTTCAGTGACAAGTTTTCTATAAATATGTCTATTCCCTTTGTGAACTTGTATTTACTTATTTCAGTCTATACCAAAGTGGCTGAAAGCCATTTATCAACACACTATAATCAGTAGTCAGCTGACACCTTAACAATCATGTGTGTTGATATTATTTATACTAGTATTTAAAATTTATATTTCAGGTGTGTATTCTAACATCTAGAAGGTTATGGACTTAAGGTGTTAGGCACTGTAAAAAGCTGGACTGTCTGTAATCTATGTGCTGTGCATGGGTTTGCTGTTTTTCATGTTCCAGGAAAAAACCCCAACCATTTAAATGGAATTTTATCTTCACGATTTGGCCTAGTTTTTTTCCCACTGATAAAAGGAAAAAACATGAATGTTTTTATTTTAAAAATATTTGAGTGGAACCTTTGTTAACGTTGTGAAACAGCGGTAACTCTGAGTCACAAAGTACTTAGTTGAGATATTATACAGTCACAATTTGTATCAAGTCCCTCCTGCTGTTTTAATTTCTGTCTGCACCCATTTTTCATGTTGACTTGACGGAGTCAGGATGTAGTCTTAGAAATGGAGCATTTATCTTGCAACGATAAAGTTTATGCCTTTAATGTTACCTTTCAAATATAAGAGAAGTCTGACAAATTGTCTGGGTAGTTTCAGGGTTTATTTGCTGCAGTGCTTGCTGGTTATTAGCATTCCCCATTTATTTCATGCAGCCACTGAATTTCTGTTCATTAAAGCAATCTAGTTGTATACTTTTCAACAGGACCAGACACCTGCTAAGAGTTGTGCATGTGCTCAGATGCTCTTCTGAATCAGTGTTTGCCTGCAGAGTTGTCAGGGACATGCTACAGGAACTTCTGAAAATGACTTATGATATGATCATATCTAAGTCAGGTCCCTATTTGTACTGAACTATTTCAATACATATGACCTACACTATGCAAGGCAATTTGTCCTCCCTCTGGCTGTCTGCATCCTTGGTATTCGTTCATAAAGGCATATTCAAAGGAAAGTCCTCTTTACCCTTGTGTTTTGAAAGTTACTCCTACCTGCTATGTCTTTTGTGTTTTCCTTTCTTATTCTATGAAGTCAAGGCTGGCAGAATTTCACAATATCCAGCTGATACCCATGGTAAGTTTTGGGAACAAACTGATATGTTCTTCTTTTTTCTCATTTCAGCTGAATAAAATCATCCCTTGTGCAAATTCTCAGTGAATGACAATTTGACATTTTCCAGATGATGCAGGGATAAGAACTGGGGATCTGTTCCTTCTTTTTAAGACAAAAAAACCTCAAGTAAGCCAGATGGGAATTTTGCCAACAGGAGCTGGTCACACACAGAGATGTCCAAGTGAAGTGGGCAGTGGGAAGAGAAATGCAACAATGCTGCCAGAAAGGTGACGAAAGGGGCCCGAAGAAGAAGAGCCCATCCCCCTAGTCAAAACTTAGAGTTAGTGAGCATGGATTCGCAAAGTCTGCATGGAGCAGAGTATCTGAAGGGCTTGCTCAGGTATCTTGCTGGACTGATATCTTTGTCAATGTCTCCAAAGGAAGAGCTGATGTTCAACAAAATGCTACGCCATTGAAACGTGACTCTTCCAGTGAATTTTCCCCCTGCCTTCATATGTGCATGTGGATCCTGACACAACGTTCACAGAGTGATAGACAATTCAAAGATGAAGCTGATGTATCAGTCTTAACTTGAACAGGGCCTTTTCTCTCCTTTTTTTGCAGAGGGTAAAGGATGTGGCCTTATCTTGGGCACACCATGACTCCTGTCAATTGGTGTCACAGTTGGAATGTTATTTAAATCCAATTTCTTTTATCTGAAAGTATTTATGTGAGCAGATAAAGCATTATGCCTCTATCCTAAAGTGCCCTGCTCCACTTCAGTGCTGCAGATAACATTGACTTGTGCTGGAGCTGCCACTCTGTGGACAGGAAATCAATTCTCTCCCTCATTCTCTGCTTGATCTTTTGTGGTGGATAATGGGGACGTGTGTGTGATTCTAGTGACAGACCTCAGGATGCAGTCCATTAAGAGGTTAAAGGGAATCTCATCTTCAAACTGTAGGACTCTTTTTTTTTTTTTTTTTTCCCCCCTGCTGTAATTGTATTTATTTGAGGTGGGGAGGAAAGTGCGACAGTTCAAATCTGTATTTGCGGCTTTTGTCTGACTTGAAGCCTCAGTTTAGAAGCCACCAGGTCTCTTCTCACTCTTCTCACCACTCATAAAGAGCTTACTCAAGCAGGGCTGTTAATGTAGCTGAGAGAAAGTACTATTCAGCATGAGCGAAACTGTCAAGAGCTGTCTTGAAGTGGAATATATGAGATTTATGGATTTGAAATGCAAAAAAACATTAACTGAAATGCAGTCAAGTGCTTTCTAGGACTGCTGATAGAACCCTTTTTAGGAGGAAGCAGAAGAACTGGGAATGAAGGAGTGAAGTTGACCCTGGAAGAAGGGAAGCGAGGGGAAAAGTGTTTTTAGCTTTGCTTTTGCTTCTCACTATCCTACTCTATTTTTTTAACTGGTAATGTATTAAACTATTTTCCTTCAAATTTAATCTGGTCTTTTATATGACAGTAATTGGTAAATGATCTCCCTGTCCTTATCTGAAACGAGTGGCCCTGCTGGGCTCTCTCTTTCCTTACCACCAGTGGCCTCAGGCATTACTCCTCCATTTCCACCTGGCTCTGGATACTGCTTCCTCTCCTTCTTACCCTCCCAGGTCCAACTGCCCTATACATGTCACACAGAAAATAAACAGACTGGGACATGAGGACAGAAAGGTGAGAATTGATGGACAGACCTTACTAAAGTGTAGATACTGTGTATTTTTTTGTCTTTTGTTCCTAGGATACTTTCTGAGGTTACTCTGTTTGCAAAAACGTGTAGATGCTGTCTATATGACAGTAATTGGTAGATTTCACTTAAAAAATAATGATATTTTGTTGTACCAGTAACTGGGAAAGTGTTTTCTAACAGCTTTGGGTATTTTACTCAGCCTTGAATGTCTCACCCTTGAATATTTCTTCCAAATAGTTAATAAGCACAGCTCTTATTAATAATACTGTGTAAAGAATAAAAAGCATCCCCACTCAAGGGATGTTCTTATTTCATGGCCAACACTGGAATAACTAGAGCTGAACTAAAGAAGTCTGTTTGATTGGAGTGGCAGTAAATCTGAAATAACCCAGACCACAAAGACATCCACTGCTCAAAGGTGCTGCAGTGCAATTGAGTAACACCTCTTGGTGCTGAAACCTTCTGCAGGAAGGACAGGCTAAAGGGATGCTATTTGACTCACCTTGAAATATTGGCATTTTGGAGGGAGCCACACAAGCTAATTGCTTAGACACCCTTTTCAGTCAGTGGGAGAAATAGGTGCTTCTAGGGTGTGATTTGCCGAAGGTACTTGACGCTTTTCTGCTGGGTTGAGACTTATGGAGTTGCAGATGTCTGCATGTGGGGTGCCTATGGTGTGGCCAGAAAAATCCCTACCCTGAGGACAGAAGCCAACAGCGTGGGATGGATATGGCAAAGAATTTCTGTCAAAAGTGGGGAGAGGCAAGAGGAAATGATCATGGAAAATGGCACCAAGGTTCCTTTCCATGTGAGGAAAATGTAATTTTTGAACTTGCCATTTCTAGGCAGGATTTGCATTTCAAAATAAACATATATAAAAAAGGGTTAGTAAAAGGAGCAAAATAGCCTTAGGGGAAAACAGTGCTCTATTTTGGACTGAGCAAAACTTTCAATTTTGATCCAAAGCTCACTTTTCTAATTTCAGTTCTCCTAATAATGCTAAAATAGTATTTGGGCTGAACCACACTGAGGTGCTTGTGTAGGCTTAATAACCCCACTAAATGGAAACAAAAAAGATCCCAATCTATTACTTACCTTTAGATATTAATTTTCCTACTACTGTGGGAAATAGTTGTGGTTACAATGGTAACATCTTTTCTTCTTTTGCTTCTCCTGTTATGGAGATTGCCATGCTGGGGACCAGAGGTCACCTACAAAACCCATCTGCATGCAATGTTCTTTATTCCTCCCTTTTGCCCTGCTTGGTGTGTAGATGTTGTACTTGTCACTCAGGAGCCTGGGCAAGGACATGACTCTGAAGGATAAGGGTGAAGCCCTGGAAGGATTTTTAAGAGAGCTGAGATCAGCTGGTGACAGCAACTTTTCCTTGGGTTTTCCGACTCTGCCTATGTCATGGAAATGGAGGTGTAGTGTAACAGCAGTCTTTGGCATATTTTGAATCCTGCTGACTTTCAACACAAAAAGCAATATTTTGGTGGCATAAATAAAATTTAAAAAAAATCCATTTGTCAGAAATTGGTTTTGCCATTGTCCTGTGAGACTAAGCAGAAGAATTCTTTCTCTACAATTTTTAGAGTAAACACAAACCGTGAAAAGATGGGGTTTATCTTTGGAATGGAAATATTTTTATACAATTTTTTAAAGTTGAGTTTTCTAGAAAAAAATATTTTCATAAATTCCCCTTCGTGAGTTAAAAAAAGTATTTTGGGTTATTTCCAAACCCAGAAATACAATGATTTAGGAATTCTGCTTTGTTGTCCTGTCAGATTTTGCAGCTGAAATGTGTAGTTATTCCTTTCTTTGTGAGCCGAGCGTCTCTGCTGGGCTCTCTCTTTCCTCACCACTGCCTGCAAGGTTCATGGCATTGCCTCCCTGAATTGGAAGAGGGGAGGAAGAGGGTCATTGTGAGTGATGGAGGCTGTTGGGCATGTAGGAAAATGTAGTATGAAAAGAAATTCATATGAAGATGATCAAGCTGCATCAAGGCTGTTCTTGTAAATTAAATGTTTCATTCTTAACCAAAGTATTTAATTTTTTAATCACTACTTCAGAAGTATGCATTTTTCCCTTTTTTTCCTTAGCTCCATTTCTAGGTTATCATTCCTGACAGGAGTTTCTGTTACATTTTTAATAATGGGGAAAGCAGCATTATTCGTATCATACCTCAACAGTGGTTCTTTCTACAACAATGAAGCGGTGAAATGCCTTAATTTTTCTGTGAAGAAATGGAAAATAACAACCGTTCTTAAAACCCCACAGGCCTTTTAACATTTATACTGAATTCTGGTAAGTCAGTCAGGGCAGCTTTATCTGCATCAGTCATTGATACCACTCAGAAACAACAAATACTTTGTAGGAAACAGGCCAGGTTTGTGATGCCCAGCCAGGATTCAGCTCAACACAAAAAAGTCCACAGAGAATTTTAGTGCCCGATCTTAATTTCTTAGAAACATCAGATGTTTTCCATTGACATGGAATAAATTTTATGATTCAGATAATTAATTTTTTAATTCCAAGTCTCTTCATGAGCAAGTTAAAAATGTGAATTATCTGTTCTTACTTTATGTCCCATGCTGCAGAATTTTGTTAATTTAGGAAGTCTTTGGGAGAGAGGGATAGTTTCCTTCAAGTTAATATTGTCTCTTTGCTTCAGGTTGAGGGATCAAGGATCAGCTCCCTAATTGTCAGTCCCAGTTGTTCTAAAATTTATAAAGGCCCTCAGCAAACACTATCATTCCTTCACTGGAAAACTAGTGGTATTTGTGGATAATGCAAAGAGATTTGCCAAGAACCTCTATGTTTTATACTTTTCTCATTAAGAAAATTAAGGTGTGCTGTTTCTACATGACTGAAGTCAAGAGATCATTCAATACCTTATCTACATGTAAATTCCTTATTTTCTGTTTCTCACTAGTCTGATGATTCTTATAGATCCTTTTGACTGTATTATTCCCTATCTAAAGCTGTCTTTTCAACATTTTATTACAGTTTGACAGACCAAACAGCTGTTTAAGTATAAGTATATATTTTTCTTGGTCTTTGTTCAGTGTTGCTTTAGCTCTTGTGAAACACTGATTTCCAGCTGGGAGCCAAAGCAGTTTGAAAAGTCTGCAGCAGACAGCTGAGGATACAGTTTAATTAGCTTACTTTGATCTTTTCTATGGTGGCTGATGATTTACTAGAGCTTGCAGCATGGTGAGGCAATTATATTCATGGTCATTACGACAGCATCCTTTGAGCCAGAGTTATCGTAGAAGTAAGATTAATTATAACAGGATTTTGTGGGGCCCAGAAGCCAAGATAAAGTAATGTTATATTCAGAAGACTGCAGTAAAGGAAGACTTCATAATCAAAATATTGGGTGAAAGTTTGGCCTGGCTGAGGTTAATAGCAAATCTCTTTGTAACTCTAGAGAGGAGTTCAGTTGCAGGCTGTGCCAGACAGAGTAACTTGGGCAATTTTATGGAAGATCTTAACAATGTGCTCATGCTTGGTCTGATGTCACTGTTACCCAGGATAATGTAGCAGCACTGTTCTTCATTGCCTTCAGAATTATATTCTTTCTTATAGAAACACAGAAGAAAATTTTGCAGAATATAGTTTGATACATCAATAACTGGAGCATTTTTCTTTCTTGGACCCATGTTTTTTACTTATAACACTTCTAGTTTATTGTCACTGCTGACCCAGGTATTAGAGTAGGACCTTCCCTTTCAACTGTTGTCCTACCCCACCTGCCAGGCACCACCTCTCCATGGTCTAGAGCAGCCTTACTGTCTCACAGGCATTTCGGGTCCATGAATCACAACATCATTCAGTGTACAGATGGCAGCAAATTCAGGGGAAAACAACATCAAAGTGCAAGACATCATGCAAATTTCAGATGTGGAAGTGAAAAAGTGTAGACTTACCCTCTAAAGCCCAGTCTTGGGGAAACTACTGAAATTAATGAGCAAGATAAGACCATAAAGAGAACCACTAGAGTGATTTTTCTCTGGATTTTTATGTATTTTTATATGTGTACATGTATATATGTATATGTATATAAATAATATATACATAAATATATTATGTATAAATAAATAATATATATATAAAACTAATATTGTTTTTGAAAGTAATCAAATACTAAAGCTGCTACGGGGAAGGAAAAATGAACAAGGCATGCTGGAAGTAAGAGCTGGCCAGCGGGCTGCTCTGCAGCTTACAGGAAGGTAAGAATTCACCTTTACTACCCAAGGGAAACCTGAGCATATGATTTAGTGCAACTCCTGGCTTTGGTGCATTTTTTGTCAACTCCTGGCTTTGGTTAATTTTTTGTTTCATCCAGCCTTTCTACAGGTTTCTCCATCAAAGCAAGTTGCTGGTGACTGCCAGACGTCGCTTTGGTGGCAGTGGCCTGGCCTGCTGTGCTGGTGTGGTCTCTGCCTCAGCACTGACAAACCTCAGTGTCCTGCAGCTTTTGCTGCGGTTGGACCTGGCTATTTCTGTCCCTGTCTCCACAAGCTCTGCCAACAGCTCTCAGCAGAAGCATTGGGCATGGGAGGGAGTTGCTCTCCTCCCTCCCCACCTGCTGCTTATCAGCTGTCAGCTGCCCAAGGTGAACCATTGCCTCTGACTTCTGAAAGGAGCTGGCCTCACTAAACACGCTGTTTTCCCAGGAGCTGCTGCATTTTGTGATTTCTCATCAGCATGCTACTCTGTCCTCTCTCAGTCACTGATAAGGGGTGGCTTAAGGAGGTTTAAGGCCAAAGATGCCAAAGATGAAAGGGCCATAAGGAGTGAAATGCAGGAGTCCCACTGCCTCACTGCTCAGGCAATGGTGTAGCAAGTTTTGCTCTCCCACCGTCTGTGCTGGAACAGCTATATTGCAAATTTTCTGGCTTCCCCCATGCATACTACTTCATTCAGAAAAAGTGAAAATCTCAAAGCCTCTGCCTTTGACTGCTTTCAATTAAATGCCTGAGAGGAATCCTTTGTCTTCAACATTTCAGACCACATGAGCAGTCATGGGTTAAAACCTCCCCAGGCAGACAGGAGCTGCTAGAGCCGCCTCAGTCAGTGACCCTTGGATAATGAGGTCACCGGGAGATTTCAGAGCCATATGTTTGTCTCTGCCCAGGTGCTTCGAGGATGTGTAGACATGTGTCAAGGATATGTCAAAGCTCATGGACACTTCTACAAAACTCAAGCCTTCCCAAAGCTACTCACTTACTGGACACCATGTCTGAGCTGGGCTCAGCCTGGCAGCCCAGACCAGGCTTCTGAGATGATTTTATATAAAACTTGTGTCTTTCCTGACTGTGTTAAATGTGAATATTACTGTACTCCTGTTTTGGCTCTTGTCATCTAAAGGATATAATTTTTAAAATTACAATTATTATTATTTTCTTGTGGCTTTTGGTAACTTCTAATGTCTGTGGCCAAGAGTTATCTATTTTCCTATCAGGTGTTGATCCAGATGAGTTGCTGTCTCAGTACAGTTATACTGCATTGCTTTGTGTGTTTGCCCTCTTGTTCTCTTTGAGTGTTACTTTTGTCAGATTGTAAAACAACAAGAACCTTCTGTGCACAAAGACTGGCATTCCTATTTTGAGGGTATTAAATACAATTTAAATTAATCCTGTGATGGGGGCTCAGTGTACTCTGCAAATGCTGCAAGTGTCAGACTCACCTAAATGTGTCTGTCACTTAGGGCTGTGTCTTTTACTCAGAACCTGACATCTACTGCTTACAACACAGCTCTGGAAATCAGGCCCATAGTGCTTCAGGTCTTAGAGAAGACTCAAGCACTTAACTGTTCCTCATAGGATTGGATGGGGCAGGGTGGGGGGGAGGGGGGTTGGGGGGAGGAATTCGCGCCTTACCCTAAACTTAATGGCTCCTATCAGGTAGCTTCAGGCAGCTCTCTACACTGCTAAGTGTTCGGGCTTTTGAGGGTGCCCTCTGACGTGCCTGGATATCCCCCAGCCATAGAGGGGCTGCCTAAATGCTCAGCGCTGGGTTTGGGTGTCACTCTGGTGTTATCCTCTGACAGTGTGGAGTTGCCCAGCATGGAGGGTGGTGGCACAAGACAACTTGCTCAACCTGGACCCAGAACCCCTTGCAGAAGTGGTGCATAACTGAATTTGAAGCCCTCCCTCTTTACAAACAGAAAAGATGAGGGAGGTTTTGCAGGATGAAACTGCAGTTTTGCAATGATGTCAGAGAGAGAATTTTGCTAGACTTGCCTGGAGGTGGGATATGGACTATCATCATCTCTGTAAACACCCTCTGCTCCTGCCCTGCTCCAGTGACAGCTCTCATTTTTCATGTTCCTTGGAGACAGGGTGGCCCTCAGTGTCCTCCACATACCACTTGAAAGCCAGAGATTTCCCTCCTTCTGCTCTGTCACTTTTGCAACTGGTAACTTTTGCAAGAGCCTTACAGATCCCTACCTTCTGAGCCTACTGGCAAATGTTAGTTGGAGAGTGAAACTTATGCAGGTCCCACTGAGGAAACATGGTCTTGCAACATAATGATAATAATTATTCTTTGAATTAGACTTTGCACTCTGCAGCTTTGCTCATTGCTTTGCCTCTCTGTTGTCTGACTGCCTGAAAAAACAAAGCCAGAGATTGTTTGCAAAGCAGTACTACACCTTATTTTAATTACCAAAACTCTTTTTTTTTAAATTATTTTTTTTTCCCAGATAAAACCTCTGAAGAGCCTCCTGGTTTTGACTGTATTTTATAGATCTATTGGATTGTAGAAGAACAAATAAAAATCATTCACAAGAAGGTATGGTGAGAATGGGTAACTGTTACATGCCTGCAAGCTGACAAATTCTGGCTACTGTGTGCACATGAAAGGTGTAGGAAAAGAGAGCCCAGAATTTTGTCCAAGAGTAGGAACTGAAACAGGGCCAGGTGGCTTTATTTGTTGCTTGGGTAACTCTGCAAAGGGAAGAAAACTGTTCCTTCTGGCCCCGGCTTGATGATTTGAATTAGTTTGAGTTTTTCACATGCCAAACCCTGTTGGAGAGAACACAGTTGTAAACACAGCAGGGATGGGGAGAGAGGTACTTCATAAGATGTTTTCAGTCAGGTATATCTGGTTTTATGGTGTGAATGTACCATCCATTAGGACAGTGCTGCCAGTAGTTTATTTTATGGGGTTCAGTGCTGAAGCAGAACTATCTGTAACCAGTACTTTGTAGCACCTGATAGTCATAGGCTCTACATCTCTCTTCACAGAGGATTGCTGTTATGGCTGAAGCATAAGCAACCTTTTGGGTACAGCACCCCGAAACCTCCCCACAGCAGGTATATCTTACAGAAAATTTGTTAAATCACCTAAATCTTTGTAGATCCAGCATGCAGTCACCTTTATGCCAGATACTTGCATCTTCTTCTTCCACATACGATTTGAGAGTCTGCTACAGGCTATCTGTTTATCCCAGAGGATTTTTTTAGATCCTACGTTATTTTTATTGTTTTTTTTTTTTTTTTTTTAAAGTCTTCAGTGTAAGTTATTGTAGTTTCCAAAGAGGAAAAGGCTGTGTAATTACACTGTCTGCCTATGTAATTCCTGAAGCCATGAGTTGATTTGATCCAGATAAAGTCTGGAGAGATCAGTCACAGTCTTTTCAGCTTGGCAGCACTTGGGCAGCAAAGTGTCAGGTATGAAGTGGGGGGTGTCAGAACACTGGCAGCAGATGCTGCTTCTGCCTGAAGAGTTGTTGCACAAGAAAAGGTGCAGAAATATGAGAAAGATATGATGATGGAAAGATAAAATAGGGAGAACAACTAATTCATCTCTCTTTACTTTCACTTTTCCTCATGTTATATGCTACCTTCTCTTCTATAATAAGATAAATATTTTCCTGCATCTAGTACAGAGATTCTGATTTTTCCAATAAGATATTATAAAACAAACATCATCTAATGACTTGTGCAGCCTGGACCATTTCAAACAATAAACACTTGTCGGTTTAGTGGAGGTGCCGGGGCTGTAACAATCAGTGAATGAATTCCAGCAATGTTTTGGATGGGTTCCTACTTCCAGTTGGCATTCACTCTCTTGTCTAATTCTCTGCTTGAACTCTGTTGTATAGGAGTAAGACATCAAGCTGTTAATGATTTTTAAAGCTGGTTCCCTTTGGCACCAGTTGCACTTCAGCTGACTCCTGCAAACAAAAAAAAACGTTTTTCAAAGTTCTATGGAAGTTTGGAGGGAGTCTCCCATTCCTCACTGCCTGCACTTTCAAAATAAAAACACTGCTGTATTTTCCTCCACCTGAACATGCATAGACTTTGCCTCTTCTGGATATGACAGTGGTTTCCTTCACATGATCCCATGTGCGAGTTGCCTTTGAAACTGTTTTTCCCTGTTATTGGATAGTATCCCAGTTCTGAAAAATCAGAAAGATTTGAATTGTCACATTGATTTATTTCTTTGTTGAGATACAAATGAAATGAAACAGGCACAAGCCAAGAGTTTCCATAATCAGGAGATTTGTATTAGGCTCTGACATTTTTATTTAGACTAATAAATAAATAGGTATGAAAAAATGCTGAATGGCTCCCTGCAGCTGTGTTTAGGGTTGATGGTTTTGAGTGCTCAGTTCCTAAGAAAAAGAGACAGTTTTGCCTACTGCATAGATCTGAAAGAAGATGTGTATGTGCTAAGTGTCTATATTTAAAATCCTGGCCAGAACATTGTTTTATTTCACACAGTCTAATAGGTAGGTATATTCCATCTGAGAGGTTCCATGCCAGTGTCATCAGTCTGACATCAGGCTCATGCTAAAATCATGGCATGGAACTGAATAATTCCAGCAGGGTTCCAACAAGGAAACAGGCAGATTGCAGTCACTTTCAGAGCTCCAGGTTTCTGCTCAGTTTTCCATATCTTCTTCTTTCAACTGCCTGAGTGCTGTACATTTTTCTGTAACTATCATCATAGCAACTTTTTATCAGGATAAAACCCCCACAGTCTGTCTACAGTCCAAAATAGAAACCTGTTTTACCCCACTCAGCAGACAATCCTAACCTACCCAAAACTTTATGAGCTGCCACAATTGCTCCATAGACAGAGCTAATGGAGGGTTTGGTGTAAACAGAAAGTGTTATGCCATGGTGCAAATGGGATGCATGTGGTAAAGATTTTAAAATCCTATAAAATTTTTTTAATAAGATTTCTCTAGAAAGTATTTGATAGAAGAAAGCTAGAACATTGATTCAGAAAGGCTGAGACTGTAAGATGCCAAAATAATCTACTATGCTGTGAGATTTCCATGGAAGACTTCCAAAATCTACGGTCCAACCAGCAACATGTGATTGTCTCCTGCCTGAAGGCAGAAACTACTGATTCTGGGTCCAGCTTTTCTTCCTGATTTCCGATAACTCATGCAGTGATTCTGGCCAAACGGTCAAGGGCTGAGGAGCTGTTTTAACAAGGATCACAAGCATGATGCCGAGCCAATACAGGGATTCTCAAGAAGTGGGATGTCAGATGGAAATGTGCATATCCTGAAGGAGAAGTTACTGCAGATGTGTGGTGGCTCTGGAAGATGTAGACTGTCTAGAGAGACTGTGGATTTTCCATCTTCTGGAGATATTCAGAACTGGACTGGAAGGTCTCTGAATCCAAATTTGAAGAGTAACCCTGCTTTTGAGCCAGGTCTTGAACTAAATGATCCCCAGATGTCTCTTCGAACACAATTTATTATATTAATGTTCTCTTATTTTGTTTGTGGGTGTGTGTAATTTCCTGGGTTGTCTAAGTTGCAGGCACGTCACTTTGGTCATTAGTAAAGTGCCATCACAAAGCCACCTATAGAAAGTGTCAAAAAATATTTCTCCATACTGGATTTTGGATAAAAAGATGTTAAAATGGGGAGGGGAAGATTGCAAAAGGTTTTTGTAAGTAATCAGTTTGACAGTTAGGAGGAGGAGAAAAGGTAACTGAAGGGGACCTTTGAGAGTTATGTCACCAGGGTAATTCTCTCAACTTTTCCCTATCACATCTCTGCTGTAGTCACCTTTGTACACAGCACACATGATGTAATCCAACCATGGCCTTGGGAGAATGCATGAGCTCAGTGCTTTGCTAATCATATTTTCTCTGGCATTGGTAAGAGTGTGGCATTCCTACAGCTCATGTCTCCACTGCACCTCGAAGCAGCAAAAGGAAAGATCTCAGTGCTTCAGGTCACCAGGGCTCTTTATTGCACAAACAAATAACAGCTTAGTGAGCTTTTCCTGGGCAGAAAAGAACAACTGGCTCTATTTGTTTGGAAATGCTGACAGCTAAGTTTGTTGGAAAGTCAGAGTGACTGTTGAGAATGTCTTTTTCTGTTTACTATTTTCCTTGAGATTCATAGGTTATAAGGTTGGAAGGGACAATAGTGCTAATCTAGACCAATGTCCAATGTAACACACATTGCAGGACTTCCCTGAATTCATTCGCATTTGAAACTTTCTTTTGGGAAAGACAAATAATGATGGTAATGTTCCCAGAAAAAAAAAAAAAGTGAAATCTGTATTTAGTTTTTCAATAGCAACTTGCCTTTCTGGTGAAAAGTCTGTGTCTTTATTTTCTAACTTGTCTAGTAAACTTTAAGCTATCAGAACTTTGTTAAACATCTGAGGAGGTTTCCCCTATCTGCTGTTGTTCCCCATGGAGGTTGTTACTAACCTAATGAAATGATCATTTTGATGAATTGAACAGTTGAAGATCTACCCTGCATGATCCCAGGACCCTTTCAAAGTTGCACTTTGTAGGGGTAGATGTCAGCCTATGTTACATTTTCTGTCTTTGGGTATATTATATGGTGCAAGTCTCCTCCATTACTCAGAGGATATTCACCCTGCACCAAAGGATTGTCCTACTGATCCCTTTTTTTATTTTTTTTTAAATTTTTTTCAAACTTGCATGCTCAGAGCATGTTTTTAAAGAGGTTTTCCTTGATTTTTTAAGATGCTTGTAACCAGCAGAGCTTACAGAAATGGGAACATGCTGTGGCTGCTCCTATGCCTGCTGGATTTGGCAGTGAGAGCAGTTGTGGCCTGTATAGGAGGATGAGTGGGCTAACAGGAGCAAACCCTGGCACTAATGTCATAGCTGCTTTTGAAGGTGAAAGTAAGTCCTGCTGAACGCTTAAATATCCAGGCCTTGGTGTAGCTCTACTCAGACATCATGACCATCCCGAAAAATGTCCATTGTTCTGAGGCATCTGGAAGTGCAAAGTCTTTGGGAATCGCTGTTGGAGCTCATGGTGCTCATATAAATTTGGCTGGGAATAGAGAGCTGTGTGAGCTTTCTTTCTTATTCAGGTCTGAGTTAGGACAGGAGAATTGTCTGAAGGTTATCTTTTTAAAATGCTTCATCCAGTTTTCCAGATTTATTCTTTGAGCCGTTATCCCAGTAATAAGAATAATACATTTACAACTATTTTAATTTTTTTCCCAGAGGAATCAGAGTAGCTGTACTTTATTCTTCCTATGCAATTTCTTTAGCTTTGACTTTAGGTCTTGCTTAAATTTTCTTCTAGGCTTGGAGAAGATGAAGGCCACTTATCCGTGTTCTACAGAAGAACACAAAGAATGAGGGAAAATCAGGCAGGCTGAGGAGTTGTTACTTCTTGGCCAGAGAAACATCTTCTTTGGGATGCAAAGGGCAGGGCTTGTGTGTTGATGTTGTTGGGGTTCACTCCTGCCTGAGCATATCTGTGTAAGAGGTAGGAAGGGGGCTGAGCAGCAGAGAGCTTGGAGGCACAGGCAGCTTCTGAAGAAATGGGCACACTTCAAAATGGTGCTTATAATTTGTGGATTACCTGGAGGGGCATGGAAATAATGAAGTTTAGACAAGAAAAGAAATCTTTCCTACAGGGGAAGATATGGGACCCAATGAAAAAATAAAGTGTAGTTTCTTGGGAAATCTCTCAGACTTCTTTATACTGCTGTCTCCCACTCCCTGTTCATTTTTAATTTGGGTTTTTCAGTAAACATAAGACATGATTAAAAAACCACAGCCAGATGGTGAAATCAGCATTGTGAAGAGGTGTCAAGTGAAGAGAAATGAAGGAAGGAGGGGAGATTCTATGTTAATTTATCCAGGGAATATGACTGAGATTA
Source organism: Lophotriccus pileatus (assembly GCA_035583135.1). Lineage (NCBI taxonomy): Eukaryota > Metazoa > Chordata > Aves > Passeriformes > Tyrannidae > Lophotriccus > Lophotriccus pileatus. The sequence goes on along the minus strand of JAWWES010000081.1, from coordinate 139,198,336 downwards.
TTGCTGTCTCTTTAAAAATATGATGTAATTCTCAAAAGTTCTCCTAATTTTTTTTTTTTTTGAATTTCTCATTTGCTCAGCTGCAGCTATAGGGGAATTGAAAGATGAAGCCATTGTTCTGATCAGAAGCGCTCTGGTAACTTTGTAATCAGGCTGCTTTGTTGAGAGTTTTGTAAAAATACAGTGGCAGGTCATGCGTTGGAGAAGGGTTTCTTGTTTTGAGAAGAGTAGTTGGCATATTCTAGAAATTGCATTTCTCTGTGAGTTTTGGCTTGTGTTCCATAGTGACAATATTTTTTGGTTGCCTCAGTAAAAAACCCGCGTTTTATATTTGCTTTGTTACCGAATTAAAATACTGTCTTATTATTTTCTTAGATGATGTCATGGAATGGAAAAAATATGAGAAAGGTTGTCATATGGTCATTTCAAATCAAAACCGTGTTTCCTGATAGGATCCTATTCATGTACATGTGAATGTTGTGCATGTGTTGAATATTATAGAAACGTTATTTGTTCTTAAGTTTCATAGGCACAGGAAAGGCTATAGGGAGAGGAAGAGAAGCAACTGCAGAGACAATACAAAAGATATATAGACAGTATAGAAAAAAAAGAAGTGTTAAGGGAAGGATGTACCAGAGCAAGTACTAAGTTGGAACAAAAAACAAATGAAGAAGAAACTCTGCCCTTGGAAGAAGCTTGAATTTAGGGTTCCTAAATATTAATTATGATTAAGAGGGAACTTTAATTACCCTTACCCCAAAACAGTAACTGGTAATTTTTCAGTAGGAATCTAATAGGTAAAATGGATATTGCTGTTAAATCTGATCTTCTGGATATTGGATGATCAGTAGCTGAGACCCTTTTATTGGATATGCTTCATTTGGCTCTTATGATCACAAAGCAGATCTCCAGGTTCAGTTAAAGTGTTTTTTCTAATCTAGTCCTCCTCTTCCTTAGCACAAAGAGAGTGTGTTGTCACAGAGGAGAGAAAAAACAGTCTTGTAAAGGAAGAAGGAAAGTCCACAAGGAAAAGGAAAGCTATGGGGATGGGAAAGTCTCACTGCAAAAAAATCAATGACTTTGTTCAGAGATTCGGAGGTGTGTTATGTGCCTGCAGTTAACCTATGTCATATGGATGGAAGTTCATATGGAGTTCATCCTGTGGAGACAAGAAAAATCCCCAACCAACCAACCAGCCAACCTGCTGAAGAGAACAAATAACACAGCAAGGCTGCACTGGAGAGGAGCAAAAGTGGCATAGTCATCCATGGCTGAGGAGCTTTAAGCAATGATAGCTCTTCACCAAAATTTTGTCAAGTCCCAGAGAAGGAAAGAAAATGCATAGCAATGTAATGAGACCTTTAGATATCTCAGTTATGGGGCTATTCTGATAGTGAGACTGATTTTTCCAAAGATGGGAGTCTATCTGATTATCAGAAACATTACCTCCCTTTACCAATGAGAGTGGAATGATTATAAAAATCTATTTAGATTAGGAAACACTTGTGTAATTTAAGCATGTCTTCCTGCGAAGAATACAGAAGCAGAAGGCAGGTCTTCAGATGGACAAGGTTATGCAATTGATTAATAAATTGACTACAAATAGATGACATTAATATTGAAAACACAATATATTGAGTATTGATGAAATTTTTGCTAACAAGTTATTTACAGTAGAATAGTATTCTTTACTGGGAATTAAAGAGAAGAAAAAATAGAAATATTTTCAACCAAAATAGAAATAAAGATAAGGGTAGAATAGTATACAATTAGTTCTGATCACAATCATTTGGTCAAATAACTTCTTGGGATGGGGATGCATGTGTTGGATCTTAGGGTGGGAGAAGCGCATCGGGGATAGAAGTGGGTATGGGTAGATACTGCAACAGTGTTAAGGAGACACAGATTACTAGGGATTGTGTTGAGCTTAACTCTAAGTTATCTGGAGTAGGCTGAAGGACAAGTGGTACTGATGACAGCAGCACCCAGGTGTTCCAGTGTGTGAGCGGCCACAAATTTCTCTGTTGAAGTGACAGAATTCTGTGTTCCAGACATGAGGAAAATCTTACAGAGAAACTCTCCAGGTTCAGTAAGATAACTTACTGCCATAAGAAGGAGATTAGAGGAAAGAGAGATTTTAAAGAGTGGAAAAAGGGTCATCAGCAGTCATAGAGGTCAAAATGGGGTGGAATGAAGTGCAAATTGTCAACTGCCTGACTGAGACACCAGCAGCATTAAAACAATTGACGAACAGTTCTTGAGTCATACAGGAAGAGAAATGAGTCTGCTATTCAGTGAGAATTTTATAAGGGTTAAGGACAACAAAATGTGACACGAAAATTAAATGATTACTTGGATTCATTTTTCAATAACAACTTTGGCTCTGATGGTGAAGTAAAGTCATAACAGCCAATGGGAAAGAAAATAAGTTTTACTACTAATAAGCTACAGCTCTCATAATACTGGGGATGGGAGAAAATGAAGCATGGGTTTGGCAAAGGTGTACAGCAGCTGTGTAAATGGATAGGCTCGTATCTAAAAATGAAGAAATATGGTATGTACCAGACTCCAGGCTTCTTACTGAGAGGTATGTCCAGTATTGCAGGGCATGCTGTTAACTTGGAGAAGAGCTGGGTGCCCTGGCAGACTAGAGTTACAGAAGAGGTGACACTCAACTGCTCAACTGGACAAAATTCAAACCTCTGTCCTTGCAAACTAATTGAAACTTTTGCTAATAAGCTGGGAATTTGTTATGTGTGTGGGTTCATATATCAAACACGGGATGCTAATGTACAGCTAACCTTCTAAATAAAAAAAAAGAAAAACAAAAACAAAAAGGAGATTTATTCTAAAAGGCATCAAAAGGCATTGGAGGAAATACTTCAACAAACTTACTATATACACAGAATTGCAACAGAAGACTCTGGAGAGACCTGTAGGTGGGATGTTGTGCTCACTTCTGGCCATGGACAATCAGAGCTGAGCTGTAGAGGAGGACTGCTAAAGGCAGTTGAGAAAAGGAGCAATTAATGAAAAAAAGGTAAAAGAAACAGTCTTACTTAGTCTAAAACATTGAAATCTTAGGAGAGGACAATACATAAGAGAGAGAGAAAATACCCCTAAACAGCTCTGTTAAAGGCATGGAAATTTGAGCTAATTGAATATGATGAACACCTTTTTCCTAGAAAATAGAAATGTATTCCTAACCCCAAGAGGTGCTGAACTTTGAGAAATCATTAAAAACTTGAATGACTTTTAAGATGGAGCTGGCAGTTTCTGAAATGGTTTATACAGTGCTGCTACCCACATCAGCAAAGGATTGGATAAAGATCTGTTTGTCAGTTGAAAACACAAACATAAGAAAATATGGGAACATCTTTTACACATTTGTTATTTTTTTATATTTCTGAAAGCTGCCAAATCAGTCAGAATAAAAATGAATATAATTAATTCCTGTTTTTTTTTCCCTTAAGTTTTAGGCATTTCTGAAGCCAATGTCAACAGTTATGGCTAATTTAGTTGAAAAGTGTGTATTTCATAACTGAAACTGTGTGATGCAAGGAAAAAATGATGGATTACGTTTCCTTTACCCAAAAATAAAAAACAAAATAATCTGCAATGCTGTTGGCCATCATTACCAGTGATAAATCTCTCCTCATGCCTAATTATGCATTGACATTAAATGTCATCTTGTATACACCCTGCCAGTATAAGATTACTCTTCAACTGGCTTCTGCCTCTGACAGAGTGTCCTCACCATAAGCACACATGGGTGCTAGACACCCATTGTTTATTAGCTTCTCCTCTTTGTAGAAAAAAGCCTGATGGGATAAATTTGGGTACTGAATCTGAACCTCATCTGATGTAAAAAATACACATCTACTCACCATTTTAGAGGAAAACCAAAATTAATGAAGGAAGTATCAGTGTGTCTACAGAAGCAGAATTCTTCAGGCAACTGAAATGTTGCACTTCAGATTTGCTATCTACTTAAACCATAACATATTACATCTTCTAAACACTTTGTCTAGCCTTAACAAGTGGGACATTCCCTATTTGTATTTTCCCTTTCTGACTGTGCTTAGTGCATGCACATTTTGTGTTCATAATGTATAGATCCCTTTAAAACCAGAAAAAAAAAGAATTTTCCTCTCTTTGTCTCCTGTGATGGGATTTGCTCATAGCTTTTTTTTTCTCCACAAGGTTTAAAATGGATTCCTCCATTTTGAATTGATAAAACACAGCTGGTTATCCTGTCAAACTGCAAATATCAATGCATGCTGGCTAATGGGTGAACTTTAAACTGAAAAAGGAAGAAATTCAGAGAAATGTGCTTTTCAAAATGTAAAGTATAGCTGGACATTCTCTTTGTGTTCTTGGTTCAGAACTTCAGCTTTTACATGTTTGTTCATTCCTATCTCCAGGATCATAAACAGATTCTGTCTGCATGCAGGAGATAGAAATACATATGCTTACTATTTTCATTAATACCTTGTCTCCTTTTGGGACTCTGCTCTTGTGTCTGCTGTTCCTTTCACCTGTCATATGCTTTCTGCTATGCATTTTCCCCACATCCAAAGGACTTGTGTAACCTTCCCTACGGCTGCTCTGAATCTCTCCCATTCTGTCTTCTGTCAACCATCCTGGCTCTGATCTTTCTTCAAGGCAAAATTTCTTTTCCCTCAATCAAAATCACACTTTACCTGGCTTTTCTTTTCTAATTCTGTATTTTTTGATCATATGCTGTTGGCCAGTTTTGTTTCTAGGACATTGGTCTTCCTAGTGTTTGTCTTCTGCTCCCACTTCAAGCTTATCTCACACACAGTCAGGAATCAGAAGCTGTTCTTTCTGTCCTCGGTATAATTTCTTCATTCTTTTTTCTTCTACTTTTTTTTTTAACATAACTCTGCTCTGAGAAGTTCCCTGCATTCTTCTGTGGCAACTTCAGAAGTTTAAGAGGTATCTATCTCTTCTAAAGTGAGAAGAATCCACCCTAATTGTGAAAAACCTACACTATTAAGAGAAATTTTTTTCACATCATTATGTTCCTTCCTCTCTTGTACAGGATTGCTATAACTCAGGTCATAAGGATTCTGTTCTTTAAAAGTATATTAATCAATCTTTCCCAGAAACCCTTGAAAAAGCCTCTATGATCCACAGCAGCTCTTGGTACAACTCAGGAGATGTAATTGTTTGGGCAGTCCAAATTGTAAAATAAGCTCAGCAAACGCAGATGGCCATCACATCCCTCACCAGGCTGTATTCCAAGCATAAGTTCCTGACTTTGCCTTTCTTGTATATAAAAGCAGAACATGCATTTGAAAAAG
>JAWWES010000081.1:139107740-139183675 GCA_035583135.1 Lophotriccus pileatus | reverse complement strand
TATAATTTTTATTGTATACTAATAAATATTTCTTTATTATATTTGATTATTTTGAGTATCTCAAATAATCTATAACAAAACCTCCCAAATGTCTGCTTTCCCGTGGCAGTGAACATGTTTGATGTGGTGTGCCTCAGGGGAGGGCAACAATATGGGGAGATGTGAGAACTGTGGGATCTCTGCCCACCATGAAAAGCTGTTGATTGCCCTTTACCTTCCTTCCATGGAAGGCACAGTCAGATCTATAATTTTTCACACTGCTCTTGGGTTTAGCACATTTTCCCCCTTCCCCAATAAAGGAATGCCACAGTCAGGTTTTGATGGAAAGCCAACACACACCTTGTAAAAAGCCCAGTTCTACTCTGTTCATGAAACACCATAAAACTACCTTTGGTGACAGCTGGGACAGGAATGACCTCAGACTAAATACCCTACCAAAAAAACTCCCAGCTCACTGCAGGTGGGTTTTGTCTTTGGGTGTGACCATCACCAAAAGTGCTGAATACCTTGACAAGAAAAATTTACAGAGAAACTGAAGTTAGTGGACAAATCTGGCCGTGGATCCACAGGTCCTAATGAGTAGAAACTGCCACAGGGACTTGTGGGGCAAAGTAGACTCATTACTGTTACTGAGTCTTTCTTTCTTGAAGTGCTAGAGCTTTAAGTTCTCAGGGCCTTCTCACAAAGTTCTACATCTGCACAACTTGGTATTCTGCAGACATTTAGTGTTTTACTGGTGCTCAGCCATACTTTTACTTGGGACCTATTCTTATTCACCTAATTTTTTTGTCAATTATTCTAGATAGTCTCAGGAAGAGGTTAGTGCTTAATTCTGGCCTGTGGAGAAATTGTGAGGTTATTTGTTCAGAAATAAGCATCCTCTTGAAGGGTATTAATTTCCTTTGAAAAGGATAGAGAAGTGAAGGAAAGTCACCATGCTGTGTGCATAATTAATTCTGGACATGGTGTATTACCACTGTCCCACCCCATCCTGTGCCATGTTTGGCTGTAAGTTTCTCACAGTAATTCTTCACTGTGTGTCCACTCTGTGCCTTGTCTAAAACAATCCCTTTCTTAATCAGTCCTGCTTATATGTAAAGAAATAGTAACTAGACAAGATGTTGTTTACAAGATGATTGTGTCCTGTAGCCAAATACACAAAAGTGCACTCTAAAAACACACAGTTGATTTTTGTCATGGTAGAAGTGCATTGTAAGATGGTATACAGCAGAGTAAACAGCCCCTTCATTATTACACCCACTCCTACATGTGCCCAGGAGGCTGTTGTGCTGGAGTACACTGGGTGCTTGTGGCAGCCCCAGGCTTTGATCCAACCTGTAGAGTCTCACTGTCAGCCCAGCTTTTTCTGGGCAGGTTGGCTAAGCTGTTGCAGAGTGATTTATGATCACGGAGAGACCTGCAGTGTCACAAGATGATATCAAATCCTGATGGATACTCACGCATTAGATCCCCAAAATAAACGTCTCTTACCTATCACCCTTACACAAACACGTGTTTACACTGATATTTATGATTGCACTCTTGAAGTGCTGCCAGACCACTGAGCCTGTTTTGGGTTAATGAACATATAGTTCCAAAGCTTGACTGTAATGGGAGTAAACCAAATATTATCTTCTCGTTTTGTTTGTCTGGTGGACAGTGGCTGGGAGAATTAAGATGATGTCTCCAACAATTGCATTTTTGTATTGAGAAATGCTTTTTCTTTTACTCCCTCACTTTATTTTTTTTACAGTTACCCCAGTGTTTTTAGGGCTTTTCTAAAGAATTAACTGAGTTGTGGGTTTGTTGTTTTTTTTATTGTTTCCTCCATATTTTAGAGTTTTAGGTACTTACTGTACTTACAAGTGCCTCAGCCTGGTGCATGTTTTCAGTTGACTATGCATGGTGCTGTGCTAACCCATTGACATGCTTTTTGAACATACAGGCTCAGGCTTCTGCTGTGCTTCCTTTAAAAACCTTTGGCATTTTCATTCCAAGTCTGTTCACCATCTGAGGCCAGTGTTTGTAGGGTGGAGGAGACAGAGCATGGTGGAAGGCGGCATGGCTGTACATGGGGATAGAGTTGTGAAATAATGAGCACACGGATTATGCAAACGCAGACAAAGACCCTTTAATAGTCCTGTCATACTTCATTTGGACACATTGAACTGGAGCTCTGAATGAACATATGAGGGGCTTGCAGGTAGCTTTGCCTTGAGTCCTCTGCAAGGGGCACTCTGTAATTGCCCACCCCTTAGAGCAGGATTTTGCATGGTGTGATCAAAGCAGTCTCCTACTCATGCCTTCCCCAACACTTTGACTGAAAATAACAAACCTATTCAACCTGTGAGGAGTGAATGTGTGAGAGATTTTCACCTGCTTATGCAGTCTTGGAAAAAAGCACTTGATTGTATGCATTATGGTTCAAAGCTGGCTTAAAGTTTTGCCCTTTGTTTGGGTGGTGGAGGCGCCTCATCCTGCCTTTTGATGGCTCTCGTATCCAGCTCTTCCCATTATTCCACTAAGACATATGAGCTTGGTTGCCCTGCTTTTATCTGTGCTAAATATAAATGGAAAAACAAACTGAACACAGCAAGGTAAATAAAGAACAGGAAGTGTAAGACAGACCTCTTGAGACTTTCAGTATTCCCACATGTTTTACATTACAAACCAGCAGGCGAGCACTGGCCTGCCACACAGGTGGAAATGTGTGTGTGGAGGCCATTGAACACGGAATATTTACCCGGTATCAAATGACAGGAAGGGGTGAGTGAAATAGTATTGTGCTGAACTGCTGTGAAAATCTGTGAAGTTTCCAGTACTCCCCGAATTTCTCTAGGGTGGGCTGGTGTTTGCATAGTTTCTTCCAGTGCAAAAACATAGAGGCTCATCTACTCAATTTACTAAGAAAAAGATGTTCTTTACATTGCTGGTAAATAGAGGTACTTGTGAGCTTTTATTTCTAAGTAAGGAACTTGGGGTAACACTGTGCAGCCAATTATTAAAATTAATACTATATTATGATGAATAACTCCCTTCTTCAACTGCAATGACAGGCAATATCTGATACCAGACCAACTGGATGCAACTGGACAAGGTAAACAGGGAACTCTTCATTTTCATCACAGGACTATCCAAAGCAAGACAGTAGCTGGCTATTAAATTTTTAAAGGCTCTCTACTAAAGCCAGACACAGCCCATGGGAAATTGTCTACTTGAGTTAGGAGCAGTGGAAGGCTGTCAAAGGCTGAATAAAGGTGCAGGTGTTGAAAAGATGCAAAGGAAAAGGTAGTGGGGGTTATTTAATGGTATCACTGTAAGTTTTAGTAATTTCCTAGAGTATGACCTGCTGTCAGTGAGATAGGAAGGTTTTCAGCATTTGGCAGGTTTGGGCCATTAGTGAGGATTTCTGTGTTTTCACACAGGCAAGATATGATGATGTTGGTATATTTTTACAAGATGAGGTCTGGACAGGGGACAGTGTGCCAGAGTAGAGGCAATAGTATTCCTGTGTTCCTAAAAGGAGAGCTAAGATATACAATATTTCACAGGCTTCATCAAATGTCCCTGGCTGTTTTTATCAGTTTCAGTGAATTAATGGAGAATATTTAGTTTCCTCAAGTTAATGTCCCCAAATTAAAAGCTCAGGCTTTGTCAAACCCAGAATCTTACATGAGACTTGCAAGTTTACTCAGGCTTACTGCCTGCTATGAAGGGCTGTAAGTAAAGTCTGCAAGTTAAGAGCAAGCCCGTGGTTATTAATTTTCTGACAGTGGGAGATGGTTACCCCACCTCTGTGGGTGCCTGTCCCCATCATACTTATAAACCCTGCAGTAAGATCTTTCTGGAGCCTTCTTTTCTCCAGGCCGAACAGCCACAATTTCCTCAGCCTTTCCTGCTAGGAGAGGTGCTCTATCACTTCAGTCATCTTCAACAGTGACCTGCCTTTGTGGGTTCTCCCAGCAGCCAAAGGTGAGCAGAGGCAGGTCCACTTTGCACATCACCACTTCAACATTGAGCCTGCCAGGAAGATGTGCGGGTCTCCTATACAACAGCAGACAAATGCCACCCCCAGCTTAAGTTGTGGGAGAGCTGAGAACTGAGCTGAGTCCTTTCAGGAACAAAGCCAGAGCCTCCAATATCTGCCCTCTGTTGTGTTAGCCATCCTTTCTGTACATCAGTCACATATAAAGTGCCAGTAAAGGTTCCTATGAACCTTATCAAGTTCTGCCACAGATCTGAACTCCCAGAATATGGCAGGAAGCAAAATCTATGGCTTGGAGTGCAGTCTGCACACACAGTTTGGGAGAAGAGGAAGGACACATCACTACAGAAATAACCAATTGTTATACCAGCAGTGGATAAGAAAATTATCATGTTAGATATCTTGGTGTTGGCATAAAATTGCTTCAGATAGGGCAACTGAAATTGTATGTGCCACTTTTTATCTGGCTTATTCTCCAGATCAGCAGTGGGAAGATGAAGGAAGTGTTCTGGGAAATGTTGTAGAGATTTGCTCTTTTGTTTATCATTGCTCATCTTTCTCTGTGGTGTATTTTTTCCCTGTTCTTTCAGCAACTGTGTGTGGTACAGACCATTCAAACTACATTAACTATAGATTGCTGGGATCAAAGCTGGACGAAGTATTAGCAAGATGACTACTTACTGTGGGTAGCTACCAATGCTTCTGATAATTTGTTGCTGAGGAGTTCACACAGAGCACTAATTTCCACATTATCTGGATTATCGGCACAGAGCATCTATTGCCCTGCTCTTATGGTGACTGTAAAAGAGATGGAATTATGCCACTTTTCTATGAAATACAGGGAAAGGCCTGAATACTTTGAATGGTTGTTCTCTCCTTTTTCATAGCTTCGAGGTTTGGGTCATGTTTGTCTTTCTATTATGGGAAAATTTCTACACTTTACTGCAAAGTTGCTTGCTTTGACATCTGTGTCGAGGGTGGGAACCTGAGCAGAGAGGGCAAGCTCATTCTTTGTACTCTGGAGTGTCTGAGGACTGCTCTCCATTTTGTTCTGCATGCAAGCAGTCAGGGGTACTTGGGCTCGAGAGTGACTTTGAGTCCAGACAGGACTGGCACAGAGACAGTGGGGGTGTTGCTGGGAGTGGCGGTTCCCCTGCTGCATTCACAGTCCTGCTGGGTATGTGCAAGGACACGGTACCAGAAGGTGGCACTCCAGGTTCTCTAACATATGTCCAGGGCTGTGTTAATCCCTCAGCACACCCCAAAGGTACCAGCTGCTCATTGTGTTGGTGCAGACACACCTGGGTGGGCTAAGTGCTGAGAGCTGCTTATCTGCAGAGGCAGGGAGCACTGCCCTGGCTTGTTCCCTGCACTAGGAACAAAAGTACATCCCAACCCTGGGAGTGCATCTGTGTGCCTCTCCTAAGCTGGAGTTTCAGCTCTCTATGGGATCATCCTTTCTGCCTGCTCTCATGCTCCCCAGAAGAGCTTTGGCTGGTGCCTTTAGCACTGTCTAAGCAATGCCCAGGAAGGGGTGGAGGCAGCACCCTTGCTGGCCACTCTCCTTACACAGGCCTTAAGGATGAGGCTCACTTGCTTTTGGAAGAGAGAGTTTCCCATTGTAGAAGCAAGTTGTGCTGTGATGCTTGTCCTCTGAGCCAATGAACTGGCCTTGCTCTTTTTAAATTCGGTGTTACAGAAGGAACTGATAAAACTGCTGATCTTGCTTGTGTGCTGGGGAGAATGGCTCTGGCAGGTTGGTCTTGCTCTAATAGGCAGAAGAGCACAGAGATTTTGAAAGTAATTACAAAGCAGGCTGCAGACTCAAAAGAATTAGTGGGCTATTAAAGATTTGAACTTAATAACAAGCTTGACTACTTCCCTACCAAAACACTGTTCCCATCCTCATGCCTAATTAGTGCTGCCACCTTTACACTCAAGGGCAATGGCCCCTGTCTTTCCCCCCCATGCCCTTCCTGGCAGTGCATTCTCAGCTAACACAGACATCTCAGTGTTTGATCATCCTGCAACCTGCCAGCACGTGGAATGACTGACCAGTTGGTGTAAACTGCCCCTCTGCTGTATGTCTGGCAAGTCAGTGCAAGGGTCTCCTCCATAGGTTGGAGAGCTTTGCTACTTGAGGTTACAAGGGGTCCCTGAGTTTCTTAATCTGTATGGTTCTTTGCTGGGTCATTGGATTGACTGTGTAAGAGAAAAGAATATTTTTACAGCTGGAATTCAGCAGTTCCCATGTATGCATGCTTCTTGGGAACCAGAAGGAGTTGTAGCTATTCAGCACTTTGTTGTCACTGAATTTTTCAATTGCTCTGTTGCTTACAAGATGCACATAGAGCTCATATAAATATTTTCATAATTTACTGGTAGGGGTATGATGCAGATACTTCATTGTCAAAAAGTCTTTAACAATAGCCCTGATAATATCTTAAATTCTAATTTAACCCACACCCTCCCACTTGCCAAAGATGAGTGACTGAGCCTGGCTAACCGGGATCTGATTAAATGAGGTATCTCTGATGAATCTCTACATGTTTCCCTGGAAAGCAATTGTCACTTTGTTATATTACAGTAGCCGGTGCCTTATGAAGTAAAGGGAAATATTTGTCTGGTAGGACATCATAAATTTCATGACAGACTTTAAATTTTCTTGGATGAAATGTTTGAAGTGGAGCAGACTGATCCCCTAAAAACGCACTGGCCTTTCCTGAGCTTGGGAGAAGCTACTTTGTCTCCTCCATTCAAAAGTGTATGAAATCCCCTCTGCAGAGGAAGTTTGGTGGTAGACGGAAGCAATATAGGTGTTGGCTGGGTTTCAAACCCAAGGAAAACCAATACCATCTGAAAGCCAGTATTATAAATAATTAGTCAGGATCATTTTTGATAAGTTGATTGTGCCCCATAAAAGAGTAATTGTGGAACCCACCATAGCCCCAGCAGCTTGGACACAATCCAATTTTTACAGTGGAGCAAGATTAAGTTAAATCACTTTTCCAAATAACCATCATTTGTTTGATTTGCTTTCATGAGGGGTTTTGGTTATGTCAGTAGTTGTCAGATGCAGACTGACGCTTGTGACGTCTCGTGCCTTTCAACTTGAGAAAGTCGTATAAACTCTGCTGCCCTCCAGTTAGACGGAGCAACGGTCTTTGGAAAATGAATGAAATCCTTTAGCCCTCAGCCCTGAAATGTGATGCTTGGGTCAACCTTCAGTGTTGCAGGAAGTCTGTATGGTGATGTTTTATGCTGTAAACCTACCTTCTTTATATTAAAGGCATACTGAGAGTAGTGCTTAAATAAAGAATGACTGAGAGCCCTTATGTGCAGCTGCTTTCTGAATTGCTGAAGGAAACTTTTCTAAAAGGCACGTGGGTTTATATACCTAAGTCTCCTAGTGGTACTCAGAAACACAAAAGTTGATTTTTGTTGCTAAAAGGTGACTGAGGCTTGGTTTTTGAGAACTACAAGTTGAATCTACTCATCAGATCTTGTTCTTGACATACATTTGAGTGGATGTGCACTTTCTCTGCACAAATTGCCATGGTCCAAAGATTGTTTTTATTAAGGATGAATACTGTGACGTGCCACGAGGCACATGCTGCCAGAAAGATTGTGACTACAATAAAAATAAAAAAGAAAGCAAAATAAAATCTCATCTGAAATGAAAAATTGATATCTCAATAACAACAACAACAAAATACAGCCCCCACATCATAATAAATAGAACCCAGAATAAAACAAACACAGCCTTCCAAATAAGAAACCTTTTGCTTCAGGAGAATATTGTTTTGTTGTAAATTAATATAAGGTGGTAGATTTTATTAAGAATAATTTTCAGTGAAGGAACATTTTCTAGTGGAAAATAATTTTTGTTTATTTTTCAGCAGCTGACAGTTGATCCAGGCCTCCGATCCCACCTGAGTCTTCTTGGCATTACTGAAATCCAACTAATCCCTCATGATGCTAACAACGTACAGGGCATACGCTCTAAAAGTTCTGATTAATCAAAGAGTCCAAAGTTTATTCAGCTTAAGAAAAACCAATAAATTTTTCCTGGTAACCCCCAACCCCCCTCAGAATTGTCTTTTTATAAAGAAAAGTAAAAGAGAAAGGAAGACCAAAGAAGTGTTCCTGCAGAGAAGCTCTGGAGATTTCAAAATCAGCAAATTTTTGTCTTGAGGCTCCTGAAATGTGGGAGTTCCAAGTAAACTCCAAATTCTGTTGGGGGACTGTACATGGATGACTGCAACACATTCGTTTTGCCTTTATTATTCTTGCACTGTAACCTGACTTTGGTTCAGGAAGAGGAAATCCATGGCCTTAATTGAAGCCAATCAGTGAAAGGTCATGGGGTAATACTTAACAGACAGAGATGGAGGAAAGGAAAAACAGGGGAAAGGTAAGGTCTCCACTTGCTTCAAAGACTCAGTTGGATCCCGGAGACAGAGCGCACCTGGAAGACAATGAGCTTGGACCCCAAATATACACATCAACTGTGAGTCATAAAATTAAATGGAGTTTGTTTATATTATTTGCTTCCTGTTTCTCCAGTGACCTGTGCAGCAGTAACCCCTGTGTAAGGAGGTATGCATGCCTACTGCAAACGTTCAGGTGTTTATTACCATGGTGTGACTGCACTGAGAGGAGCCTCAGTGTTTCCATTAAGGACCAGATGTGGGGTTCTGTAGTTTCAGGTAGCCCAAAGGCTGGATTTAAATGAAATACTGACAGACACTATTCTAGAGTGTGATTAGTTGCTTCTGGAGTTGTTTTGTTGTTTTTGCTTTCACTGAGATCCAGTAATATCTCAACAATACTCAGCAGAGTATAGTTAGCTCGCTAGTTTATTCCAGGGCTTCAGTACCCCTCAAGTCAGAAAGCATTTTGCGATACCTAAGCAATATTTCCTTGTGTTTTGGGAGTCCACTGTTCCTTCCCTTAGCTACAGTGTGCACAGAAGAGAAATTGTTTTATTGTTTACTTTTTAGAGCTTGCCTAAGTCTAAGCTGATCATGGTCATGAGTTTTTCTTGTCTAAGATGAACATCATCATGATCCTTTCTGGTTTAAGAGGGACATGGTCATGGTCTCTAAGGTAGTCATGATCTAAGGTTGCTCTCGGAGTTGTCCAGCATTAATTTTTTCAAGTTCCAGGTTTATTTGAAAGCATTCAAGTCAGTTAGGTGCTTCCTTATGTTAGCAAGTAGTACATGCTTAGATTAGCACAAATTCACAGGCTGAAGTAGTTAAACCAGATTCTTTATAAACTACTGGGCTGTTTACTGTGTGTTAGGCACTTCTAAAACTCACAGCATCTTTTTATGATCTGAAGTGGACTTCCAGGTCACCTGATGATCTGTGTGTGCCTAATGGAGGTGTTGCATCTGCCCAGGCCACGAAAATAATGAAAGTTGCTGACCAGCCTTTGTGCAGAGCCACACTTTTCTTCAGGACTTCCCTTACCAAGGCCTGCACAGAGCAATGCAGGCATGTTTTATGACAGACAAAAGATGAAAGACATTTTTTTTTGGAACATGTTTTTCTGTTACAGATATCTGTGATTCAGATCCTTAGACCTGACCAGGCTGTTGTATTCATGGTCTGAAACAAAAACTAAATCTACATCGTGGCTTAACTATGAACACCCAGTTATAAACAGTGCTGGGGGAAGAATTTCTGCCTTTGTGCAGACAGACACATTTACAGAGAAAGTCCAGAACAATGGTGTGTCTTCAGAAATAGGTATTGCTTGAGAATTCTTTATACCTGTGCAGAGAAGCATCTGTTTTAAAATAGCAAACATTTAGAGATTTTGTGAGGTTTAGAAAGCTATTTTTAAATGGTTGTGAGGGAAAAACAAAAGGAAATGTGCCATAGCAGGAATAACTAACTTCATTCTAGGTCCAAGGCCACATCATCAATACAGCAAAGTTCTTGTCTTTTCCCCACAACTGGAAAAGAATTTCATATTCAGCAGTTCACTCATGTGATGCAGTTTCTGTGGCATCCTTAGCTAAACTGCACAGCAGGATTAAGAGTACAATGTGTGGGTAGAATTAGGAGATCATCCAAAATTAAAAAAAAAAAAGATTGAGGACATTTTTTTTGGTTTAGACAGCTATTGAAAATGATCTTTCTTTTCCATAATATTTGGAATTTATGATAACGAGACTGCTGAGACTCCCCTTGATCTTTGAAAATTTGAGTATTTTGGCAAAGTTACAGTTATTTCCAGGCCCAGAAAGGTACATCTATAATTATTATTGCTCCTATTACTACTCTACTTGATACCATTGCTGAGCCCTATTTTCTCTGTACTAACAATAAGTTTCATTGAATTAGAGGATTTATTCTGTATGTGAGGCCTCACTGGATTGACTGTGCATGGGATCTTGTTCTATATTTGGCATCTGTATCAGATATTTTAAGCACAAATATATATTTGAGAATATGTCTCTAGACTTTAGTTCCTGAATTGTGAAATTAAGGTAATACCTATTCTCCCTCTTTCAGAAGATACTGAAAAAACTTGGTACAAGTTTGCATTTACCCTTGCTACATATAATGGTAAACTGAAATCTTGCTTATTTAGGACAAAAGGCAGTGCTTTGATCTGCTCTTGTTCCTGCTGTTGCCCTACCTTTGCACTAGCAGAGACTTAGCAAAGAAGTCTTGAAGCACACTTGTGTAAGTAAAAAAGTTTGATCCATACTGTCTTCCTTTTTAATGACTTTTTGTGACTTCCAATGAAATTCTCAATTACCATGTGAAACCCATGTAAAAGGTTGGGCAAGAGGTCTATACGAGATAGTTTTTGCATCTTTGGTTTCAGATGGCTTGGATTTTTTGTAGATATTCCTCCAAGTTTCCCACTAATATTTAAACTTCTAGCCTATCCTGCCTTGTGTGCAATTGATATTAATGTAGGTATCTTTGGAAAACAACTTCAGATTTTCAATATTTAAATAACTGACTACCCTTCTATTTCTTTGTGTGACTACGTTACATGCTGCTATTTCTAAGTTCAGAGTAGAACCTAGAAATTATCCCTATGGCCCTTTGTTGCAAGTTTTCTCCTAATCTTAATGTTGCTGCCACAGATGGTGAAAAATTAAGGTGGTCAGTAAATTTAATTTCAAAGCCAGGTATCACTGGAACAAAACTGAGTGGAAAATCCTACACAACCAGGGACACTCATCTGCAAAATACCTGTGTTCTAACAGGAGCAGACCTGCAATGCTGCACCCATATTACAGTGTGCAGTGTATCTATGCCTCAGACATCCCTTTAAGTTGTGCAGTGGATGGATGGGTTCACAGGGCTTTAGTGAAGAAATGTGTAGAAGTGGAAAAACTCAAAATAACTGAAACATGAAGTAATGACAACAGTAGCCTCCAGGGATCTGCTAAGTGGGGAGAGTGCTTACCACAGAAAATTTGTATGGACATTTGCTTTTCTGGCATTGGCTGGGCCTTATGGTTGTCATTCTGAATATTTATTAGAACAATACCACATGTTGATTGCTTGCAGTCTTTGAATTAATTCCCACCCAATGTAGTGAGATGGACCACTAAGTCTTCTCAAGAGTTATGTATCACAATTTCACTTACTGCTGGCATGATTATAGGACACTACATTTTAATGATAAACTGCCTAGCTGTGAGACCCTCATATACCCACAAAGTGATTCCCAGGAGGAAAAGCAAAATAAGCTGGTTGTTTAGAGTCTGCTAATGCAATGCAGAGCACAAGCTGGAAATCACAGAGTAATTTTTTAGCAAACCTGCTCAAACCAAAGCAAGTAGGGATCTGTGTGAGCTGCAAATGGGGAATGGGAGGAAGCATCAATGCATGTTTGTAGCCCAGAAAGCAAGCTGCATCCTGGGCTACATCAGAAGACTTGTGGCCATCAATCATGGTCAAAGGAGGTGATTTTCCCCCTCTATTTTGCTCATGTGATACCCCACCTGGAATTCTGTGCCCAGCTCTGGCACTCCCAACACAATAAAGACATGGATCCGTTGGTATGAGTCCAGAGGAGGGCTACTAAGTTGATTGCAGGGCTGGAACACTTCTCCTGTGAAGGTAGGCTGAGAGAGTTGAGGTTGTTCAATATGAAGAAGAGAAGGCTTTGGAGAGAACTTATGGTACCTTCCATTACCTAAAAGGGACTACAAGAGAGCTGGAGAGGGACTTTTCACAAAAACATGTGAAAGGACAAGGGGGAATGGAAGAGAGAAGGCTTAAATTAGATATTAGGAAGAAATTCTTTACTGTGTGGGTGGTGAGGCACAGAATATGCTGAGTTGGAGGGGACCCATATGGATCATCAAGTCCAACTCCTGGCCTTATGCAGCACACCCCAAGAGTCACACCATGTGCCTGAGAGCACTGTCTAAATGCCTCTTGAAATTTGTCAGGCTTGGTGCTGTGACCACTTCCCTGGGGAGCCTGTCCTAGTGCTCAACCACCCTCTGGGTGAAAATCTTTTCCCTGATATCCAACTTAAACCTCCCCCAGCTCAACTTAATGCCATTTTCTTGGGTCCTGTCACTTGTTGTGAGAGTGAAGAGATTGGTACCTGCCCCTCTGCCTCCCCTCATGAGGATTTTGAAGACTGCAATGTGGTCTCCCCTCAGTTTCCTCTTCTCCAGGGTGAACAGACCAAGTGACCTCATGTGCTCTTCATAAGGCTTCTCCTCTAGACCATTCACCATCCTTGTGACCTTCCTTTGGACATTCTTTAATAGCTTAGTGTCTTTTTTTTATATTGCAGTGCCCAAAACTGCCACAATATTCAAGGTGAGGCCACCCCAGTGCAGAGCAGAGTGGGACAATCCCCTCCCTCAACTGGCTGATGATGCTTTACCTGATGCCTCCCAGGACAGGGTTGGTCCTCCTGGCTGCCAGGGCACTGCTGGCTCATATTCAACTTGCCACTGACCAGGACCAATTTGCACATGAGATGTGGAAGACTGAATTATTCTTCCTTGCTCTGAAGGCAGCAGAAATTTTGATTTCCATCAGCAGATATCCTCTTGATGGGCCCAAAGTCCAAAACAGTTGCACATCCTGTAGCTGTGGTTCCTACATGATGTCTGCCATAAACAGTCAGTTTTGGAGACTCCAGAATGGCAGGTTCCTAATAGAGCTGTTGTGAGTGCTTCTTGTCTTCTATGAACAGATATCTAGTACCTGATAGTGGTCTGAGGACAGTTCTTTGTCCTGAATTCATCATCTTGGATGACTACAGTGGCCTACCTGGCCCTCATTTGTCTGCTTTTGATCATCTAATTTGAAATGTCTGTTTTAATGCCCCAGCTAGCACCCTTAATCAACCTATAAGTCAAGCAAGATTGACAATAGTTTTCAGTGATTCCTACGTCACGCCTTTCCTTCTGAAGGTGCCTCTTTCCTGTAAGTACAGAGAGGACCATAGAATCAAAGAATGTCTTGGGTTGGAAGGCACTTCAAAGATCATCTAGTTCCAAACCCCCTGGCCATGGGCAGGGACACCTTTCACTAGACCAGGCTGATCAGAGTGCCATCCAACCTGGCTTTGAAGACTTCCAAGGATGGGGTATCCACAACTTCTCTGGGTGACCTGTTACAGTGTCCCACCACACTAGGGGTGAAGGCATTTCTTCAGAATATCTGATCTAAACCTACTCTCAGTTTGAAGCTATTCCACCGTCTCCTGTCACTACATGCCCTGTTTCTTGTAGGGTCCCTTCAGTTACTGGAAGGCTGCAATTTGGTTGCCTCAAATCCTTGTCTTTTCCGGGCTTACATAAGCACTACAGGAAATATGGCCTCCATGGTACATGAATGAGCATGGAATGGCCTCAAAGGCTGCTGCTGTGTTACTGTGTTGTGTTGGCTCCTTTGTAATCTGCGTGATATAATCTGTGTGTGACATAGAAGTTTCTACCCATGGTATTGATGGTCATTACTCACCTTTCATATTCTCACAAAGCTTGTCATATGTGTTTGAAGCTTATAATCTGCTTTCTATTTTAAAATTATTTTTTTCCAAGAAAATAAATTTCCCCATATTCTTTCATTTTCTGTAAAGTTCGTTAGAGACACTGTTGGGGACTATACTCATTGGGTGGAGTCATACCCTTTCTGTGTCAAGCCAGAGTAACCAGGTATTGGATTTTAGCACTGGTAGACAACTCAGTCCCACACAGCTGTTGCTCAGTCTTCCCTTGGTGGATTAGAGGAGAGAACTGAAAGGGTAAAAGTGAGAAAATTCATGAGTTAAGATAAAGAAGTTAATAGGTAAAGCAAAACCTGTGCATACAGGTAAACAACCCCAAGCAAAACAAGGAATTCATTCACAACTTCCCACCAGCAGAAAGATGTTTAGCCATTTCCAGGAAAGCAGGGCTTCATCATGTGCAATGGTTACTTGGGAAGACAAACACCACGCCTTTAAACATTGCTTCTTTCCCCTCTCTTCCCCCAGGTTTATATGCTGAGCATGGCTCCATATGGTGTGGAATATCCCTTTGGTCAGCTGGGGTCAGATGTCCCCTCCCAACTTCTTGTGCATCCCCAGCCTCCCTCCTGTCAGGGAAGTGTGAGAAGCAGAAAAGGCCTTGGTGCTCTGTAGGCACTGCTCATCAATAACAAAAACATTAGTGTGTCATCAGCAATGTTTTCAGCACAAATCTAAACCATAGCACCATATGAGCTACTTTGAAGAAAACTTACTATTCCAGCCTCAACCAGTTCACCAGCAAAGGGGAGTGTGCTGCTTGGGTGCCAAAGTTGGCTTGTGATGTGCTAATAGTTGTGAGGCTTTAGTGACCCAGCATGGTACCTAAGCTAATGAGCTAATGATGTGTGGACATTGTAGGATGGGAAATGAAGGTTTTCCTGGAGCTCACCACTCTAAGTGGCACCAAAAGGGCAGCATCTTGGGGCAGCAGCAGAGTATCATCTCTGTGCTGTATGTCGATATCCAGGGCAGCCAAGTTCTTGAAACTCGCCTCCAAAATCAGAGGTGACAGCAGTCATTGGAGAAGATATGTGTTTCTCTGGAAGGGACCATCTAGGAGATGGATTATATATCCTTGCCTCACCAAAATTTGATGTAAAGCACTCCTTCAGACTACTTACTCCACTGAGAAGAATCATTGTATGTGGTATATTGACAAGTTTCTTTTCTACTCTGGTCCTTAATATTTAGGGAAATTTTTCTAACTGGTCTCAGGGGGATATTTAACAGCCTTACACATATTATTGCATATTTTTTTTCTGAGATTCAGTCTAAATTTTTGTTGGCTTAGGTTTTACCCCACTGCACCTTGCTATATCAGTTGAATGGCCTTGAGCAACATTTTTTCTTCCTCAAGGCTTCAGCCTTGGAAATGTTTCACATCATTATTAGTAAGAAAACTATGCAGATGTAATTTACGGGGCACATACCCAGCAGAGCTCACTGCACAAAGGCACACCAGTTCAGAGTGGAGCCATGGGCCTTTGTTTCCGGATGATGACTTCATCGGCTTTGGATCAGACCCATGGGGAGCCACAGTTAAAATAATCACTTAAATAACCAGAGTTAATGTATAATTCTTTCAAATCCCAACAGTTTTTAGAAGCTAGCTTACTACTGTCTTGGCTGTTTTATTCATTGCTAGTTGTTTTTTCTCCATTTGGAGATGATCTGATTTTCTGAAGATCTCATTTTAAAAAGGCTCAGTGCAATCAATCAACGCTGTTGGGCTGGTTTTCTGGAGTGCTCATTACACTTCAGTCTATGCTGAGCTCCTTTCTGTAGTGCTGTCTAAATGCATTCCAGATTTAACTTTCTGTCTCTTTTGCAAGCTCTGTTACACTTCACACACCAATCCAGATGAGGTAAGTTCATGTAGTGCCATTGTGGTAGTGCTGCCATGGAGGCCAACACCAGATGAGTATTGGGATTCCAGCTTTTCCATACTGGACAGATCCTCTGCATGGTCTGTGTGGAGAGGAAGTCTCTTCTCCTCTTGGTCCTCCACTGGTGTTGAAAACTAATAATACTGTAATAATTCGAACCTGGGAGCACACAGACACTCCACCCTGCCATGTGCAAGGCAACCGACAGAAAGAGAACAAAACTGACACTGTGTCAAATAACATAAAATATAAGGTAATGGTCAACTTCAGACAAACAGAAGCAGTAGTAAATGGAAATGCAGAGGTAGAACTTGTCAGCCTGACTTGCAACAACCCTGGCACATCACCCGACCTGTCTGTTGTCAAGATACTTAATGGGAAGTCACCATTCTTCTCTTAGAAAAACCCAGACATTCTTCTTGACTTACATCTGTAGTCCTTATGGATGAAGAGAAAACTCAAACTCCTGACCCAAGATAGGTAGCATGGCTATGTATTCATCACTGTTTGAACAGGCAAGTCAAGAGTTTCATGACACAGAGTTTCCTCAAAGGGAAGGAGCTGTGGCTAGCACAACATCTGGCAATGCTGACGTAATTTACTGTTTAATTCACATCATCTGTTGCCAGTCAGAGACACTCAGAGATGCAACATTGTACAATGCAATTATTCTAAACTCTGGTCACAAAATTTCACACTGAAGGTTTGGGAAAAGTAATTTTTTCTGCTGTGCACATGTGACACATCATCCTTCTGGCTCAGACTGAATATCAGTGTTATATTATTTGGCTGAACATCATATCATAATTCCTAAAAACATCTGAACTGTGGCTTTTTCACTCTGTGAGATAAATGCAAAAAGATGAAAGTATTTCCACTGACTTTAGCCGACTTGTGTTAAACACTCATGAGATACAGAATCCTTTCTGTCAGTTGTTATTTTCCTGCTTCCATTGACCTGCTGATTTGCATACATATGGTACCATGAATTTGTTCTTCCATCATATTTAGGGAGTGGGGAGGAACCACTGCCTTGGGAAGGAACTGATACAGCACATTGTGTTGAGTTTTTGAAGGATTTTGTGTTCCCTTCATTATGAAAACCTGGGTTTTAAGATTGTAAGGTGTTAAGAAGGACTTGAAAGCTGTGATCTCATAAGTGGTGCGAGGGTACTGAGAGGAGGCTCAATGAGACAAACTACATGAAGGAAACATGACGTCCATGTGAAGGAATGGTCTGTGAATAGAGATAGGGAGGTGCTGAATCCTAATCCACAGCTCAACCTAGTGCCCAACACTGAACACTGATTATTTTAATGTAAATTATTTAATATGTAATGAAGGTTATCTCACAAATACTCAGTATTTTTGAGGACATGGTATTACACTTTCTCTCTTCAGAAGGGAAAGCCTTGAATTCTTGTCAGAGCTTCATTCTTCTTGGTGCTCAGTTTGGAGTCATGAATCTTTTTTTTTTTTTTCCCAGGAAAGAATAGATAAAGGGTGTTTAGACTGAGGGTTTCTAGCTTATTTTTTCTTGCAAATCTCCAGTGCTTAGTAAAATAAAAAGCTGTGGGGGTTGTGTAGTTTCAACCACAGAAAGAGCAGCTTTTGCACTGGAGTCTGCTTTTCAAATCCTGTTACAGCAGACCTTTCAAATAACTGATGGCCTTGTAATTGTCATTTTCTAAAGAGAGCAGATACAGTACATCTGAAGAGAGGAAGAGAAATATTACCTAGACTGGAGATCAAAGTACACTTCCACTGGGACCAAATCCAGTTAATGCTATATTTACTTTAATAACCTCCAAGGAAGGATACCTATCCATTTCAGTCTCACAATCATTTATGAAAGCTACCAAGGAGGAAATTACAGACTCGAAAAGTCAGCTGCGGGAATTCATCTCGTGCCTATTCAAATAATGGCTTGCTGATTATTGGAGCTTTCATTTCAGAAACAGAAAAGAAAATCTGCTCTTTGAAAGCCACATGGAGGCATATGAGATACAGAGGAGCACTCATGGGTTCAGCACTGATTTAGCAGGCTCTTTAAATGGGCAAAATCTATTTCCTCCTCCTTGACAGCGTCTCAGTGCAAGTCTGACTGCAGCATCTGACTGTCCCAGCTGTGGCTGTGCTAGTGAGACACTGTGTGCTGCACATGTGTTGTGTGACATACATGCACACATGGGGAGTGTACAGGCTGTCAAGGTCAGAAAAGATGCCAGTGCAGCAGCTGAATCTGCCTGGTGCTTCTGTAACAAGCTATTAATACAAAATACACTTCCAGAATTTAGTTAGTGTGTTTTTATGGTGTGCTCCCTGAGGATTAAGTGATGTAGTTGTTCAGATCCATTTTTGATGCAGGCTACAAGTAAAACATAGATAGGAATGCAGTTCTTACCCTTTGGCTACACCTATGCTCCTAAAGACAATGAGTTGTGTGTGTTCTCTGACCTGGGCACATCCTCACAGCATGACTTGTAAGTGTATGGCTAAACTCCTCCATTAAATGAGACGGGTCAAAGATGCATACTGGGATGAATCCTCCACTGTGGTCAGCACTGTTATTTGGAGTTGATGGTAAGGGTGGCCATGAGATAGCACCCAAACCCGTATCCTGTCTTGTTTAAGTTTACTAGTGCAGCTGCCGGATAAGGCCAGGATAGGTTTCACCCACTAGCATTGAAAAAATTTGACTGTGCAGACTCCATCCTCCCCTCTCCTTGCTTATTCTTGGCTTTTCCTGACCTTCTGTACTGTTGCCGCTGTTGACAATTAGGACTCTCTGGTAATGACTTCTGTCCAGCTCTGTACTACAAGGAGAGCATGCTGCCAGCACGACAACATAGAGCGAACACTTTCCATCAGAAGATACAGTGAAGAGGCTTCATGGGCCATAGGAGGCCAGTGGGATGTAGTGAGTGTTGCACCACCTGCTGTTGCCCAGGTGGTGTGGAGGATCCTGGACCTGGCAGAAACTGAGATCCTGTTTGGGGTACCAACTTCTCCTCACTTCTGATGGTGACAGTAGTAAATATCCTTTGGACTTCTCGCATAAACACCAGATATTTCACTGAAATTGCATCTGTCTGTCACAGATTCCTCCTGTCCTTGGAACTGTCAAGGTACAGAAGAAGGGAGAATTCTGAGACAGGGCAGATTTTAAAGTGATTTCTCAGGAAGTGCACAAAGTCCATGCTGAAGGTTGAACTCTGGTCTTAAGTTGTTCATCAGAGGCAAAGGAATCTTATTAAGGAGTCAATGACCAGAACAATTGAAATCAAACATTTGGTTAAATGAGGACTTTTGATATTTTCTCTTTTCCTTTCCTAGTCATAAAAAGGTAAGTATATAAAAATACTTTCATCAGTAATCTTCTCCAATAAGTGGCGTTAGTTAAAATCATTCAGCTGTGTGGAGAAGAGAAATAGGGTATAAGGTATTATATATACATATATGGAGACAATGAGTGAAGTTACACAAAAAGCATATGTGGGAATAGGCAAAAATTAGGGTTCTTAGGTGTTTTGACTTTATTGTGTGGTCACAGCTGGAACGTGTGCACAAGAACTCTCACTCTTTTATCAACAGCTGGTACTTCACTGCATTCTCACACACTAACAAAACGCTGGCATGCAGGAGATTTGATGAGGAAGACCTGCTGTTCCTGCCACTGCAATTAATCATGCTCTTTATGGCTGGAGATTAGAGAGAATCCAGTAATACTTAAGGATATATGGGTTATGGAAAGCGAAATATTTGCTATTTTTACTCCTCCCTGACAAGAAGAAATTGTCAAATATCCCATTTAAAAGACTTTGAGTGGATTAATTTTCTTATTCCAAGCTAAGGGCTCTCAGGTCTCATTCTGAGGTCAGGAAATGATAATAGGACATGCTTCACTTCAAGTGTTATTGCCTATTGTTTTGGGTGCTATTAACAGAAAACAAAAATCAGGCCTTTCTCAGAAATTCATGCTAAGACTGGACTTTTGAATTTAAAAAGCAGCAAACAGCAATATCCTAGTGGATAGTGTAAAAGGCTTTAGGATGGAGCCTGGGAGCTCTATATTTTATTCTTGACTCTTGGGAAATTACTGCAACTTCTGACTTATTTTTCTTTTCTCACTCCTTATTCTGTCTTGTTTATGGGAGCGTGTTTGCTGTCTGGAGGTTTGCTGGGGTTTGCTATTATACTGCTTGCAGCAGCTCTTTCAGTAGCTATACCTGTAGCCACTCACCTGGGGTGTATCTGGGAGTGAAGGCTTTCCCAAGTGCTGGTTAGCTGCTGTCTGACAGTTTTTTGTTTCATGAGTCTGGTAACTGTAAGTCTATTTGGAACAGGATTTTTATTCTGTGGCACTGACTTCAAATTTTGGCACTTCAATGTGTATCCAGTCATGAGTAAAAATTTACCCTGGTTATTTCAGTTGGGAAAAGGTTTTTGCTTTCTTTCAGTGTCTGGAATACACAGTAAGAGTGATCAGGGTGGAGCCAAGGGTACATTCCCTCGGAAGCAATGTTTTCGCTTTTCTTCCAGATGAATTCCCAGTTTTCAAACACCACTGAGCTTTTAGCCAATTGTGTGGAAATTCCAGGCATGACACCGAAGTCTGTCTCTTACTTTATTGATAGAGCTTAGTATGAAACCTGTGCTAAAATGCTTTAGGTCTAGTCTATGGGAAATGGAGACTCCCCTTGCATTTGTCTTTTGGCATCTCTGGCATCAGATAAAGAAGAACACAACCACATTGAGCTTGCAGTTTCCCCTGATGACTGGACTACGGGAGTCAATGAACATGATGAAGATGAGAAGAATAGACTTTCCTAGGAACCAGCTAAGAGAACAAGGAACAAGACAAGTAAAAATATTGCTTAGTTCATTGAAACCAGGGATATTTGACCATTATTTTTGCAAAACTAAGTTCTAGACTACCATCTTATCTGTGTCCCTGCTTTCTGCGCTTTTGTTAATCCCCTCCACTAGTCAGCTCCCTCCAGCTTCTGTGTGGAGAACTTGAGGAATTGTTTAGTTTGAACGCTGATTCCAGGTCTTCTAATTCCCTCCTGGCTTGCCCATGACACCCCATGCTCTCCCTCCACTTCTCCTTCCAGCCACTGGCTTCTCATCTTACATTCCTTCCAACTTCCAGGGAATTTCTTCCCTGTCCCCATCCTTCTCAGGCTCTAGCCAGTCCATTGCCATGCTCCGACAGCCTTTTCTGTGTGCATGGCAGCAGAGCATGATAATGCCTAAACAATGGCCTGCTTTGGAAGGGAGAGCCTTTTTCCAATTTTGCTGTTCCTCTGATGCTATAACAGACAATTTGGACAAAAGTGGCAGAGTTAAAGTGATGGTACTGAACTGCTGGTGCCTGCTCAGAAACAGGGAAGGGGAATTTGTAGGGCAGAAAACCTCTGGTTCATGGTGATCTGGATGTGGGTGAACAGAAAAATGGACAGCAAAATTAGGTTGTATTTAAATGCAATCCCAGGAATGAAGTTGGTGTGCATAGTATTTGAAGTATTTTCCCTTACTCCTATGGCTAATGAGGAACAGTGGTTTGTTTATTTAAGCAGCTCTTAAGAAATTTACTTAGGAAAAAGTATAGACTAGGAGTTCATCTGCTGGCAGAGATTCTTCTGATACTACCACTAATCACAGTGCTGCTTGTGGTGAGTAGAAACTTCTTGTTTCCCACGGGCTATTATCTGTCTCTGTGGTGTGTGGTGGGCTGGTTTATGTGTGTGGGATGACGGCAGTGCTGGCTGCTCATTAACTTCCCTCATGTTCTTTGATCATAAAGGATGATGCAATGTGATGAACTCCTCTAAGGCTGATTCAGCAGCACTTAACATTGATTCAGCACCAGTTCTTCACTTTCTCAACATGTTCACAGACAGTGCAGTTTTGTGTCACTGGGACATAAGTATCACAGTTATATCATGATCAATGAGTTAATACACTGGGACAGGTTTATCCACCTAACTTTGTATTTTAATGTGCTTGCAGATCTGTCACAATCACGATTTCAAGAAAAAATGCTTGAATCTTACATCATTACAGTGTAACTGAGTGGCTTGCACTGGCACTATGCAACACTGCTCGAAAGCCACTTTCAAGTCTTACCTACAATCTAAACCTGGCATTAAGAAATCAGAAAAGGTTCAGAAAATGTTGCATAAGCCTCTGAGATTGGAAAAAACTTATTAATAGTGCACTTTGAAGCAGTATCTTCTATTGCACGGGGTTAAATGAACCTTTGGTCTGCTTCCATAGGAAATATCTTAAATTCTTAATTAAGAAGGTTGATGAAGAAGATTGGGAAGTTTGGGATAATCAGTAGAAGGGTGACTGAGAGGGAGCTCACATGGCCCAGCCTTGGCAAATGTCCTGAATAGCAGTGCATGTTAAGCCTTGGAGTGTACACAGTGGGTGTATAGGCCAAGTACAAAAATCTTTGAGGGTTGTTGCCCAAGTATGTTAAAACTAAAGAAGAGAAATGACAGCTAGATTAAATAGTAGCTGGGCAATTACAAAGACTTTCAATTTTTTTTTGAACAAAGAAGGCAACAGCTTGAATATAAATACAGAAGAATAAACATTTGTGATGTGGGGAAAGAACCTGAAGAGGAAACTGCAGTAGCAGCAGTGGTACACAGCAGATTGACACCATTGGGGTCACCCTGTTGGTGTTGACTTGCTGCCCGAGCCAGACCCAGCACTTCGCTTTGTTCTTTATTTGGTAGGGAGGCAGAAGATTGGCTCCCTAACATCTTCAACAGCAGCAGCTGTAAGGTTGTGCATCTAGCTTACAACAAAACATTCTGTAGGCAAAACCCCCAAATGAGTTCCCTTGGGAATGCGGGGTGGGAAAGATCCCTTTTCCAGCAGTAAGTCTAACTTAGATCAGTTTTAGGGTGGAATGAGCAGTCCTCTGAGAGTGTAAAAATCTCCCTGCTGGGAGAGATGACTATTGCCACGATAATGGCAATGGTAATGCCAAGCCTCAAGTTCCCCTGTTACCTCTCTCCCCACTACAGTCTGCTTGCTCTCCATCTGAGGGTTTACCCTGTGCAGACAGGTAGCCACAGACTCACCAGCTCTGCTTACTGAAAGATTTTCACAAACAGCCTCTCTGGGTAGTGACTTTAAAAATGTTACACAAAAAGGCATGATTGCAGATGGAACCTCACAGTTTAAAACCATTTTTCCTTTCTCTACTTTATCTGTACTACAGCACAGGAGAGAGGTTAATTTAGCTGAAAGTATAGTAGAAATTTTCACCTTTACCAGTTCCAACTATACTATATTACACTTTTAAATGAACTGCAGAAAATTGTTCAGTATCTGTTTCTGATACTTCTGATTCTGTTTGTTATCTATTTCTGATACTTATCTAGGTAAGATATGATGGTACTTAGTAATAGAATGTAATTACGTACATGATTTTAGGAGATAGAAAAATGTGCATGTTATAGCATGTTTTTGTATGTATGCAGGGAAGGAAAATGGAAGATTAAACTCCAGAGACCTTTAATCACTGAGTATATGGAGACCATATGGAACTGATTGTTGGCATATTACACAGTAAAACACACACACACAAAATCAATCCTACAAGTAATGTTTTTCAGACTAATTATTTAGCTATAAAATGATTTTGTCAAGAAACCATGTTTGAAGCAGAACAGGTTATACCAGGAATTTCTTTAAAATCTTGCTCTTACCATAGATTTGTAGCTATGGGATCTTGTTTAGAAATGGATTTTTTTTTTTCCACCTGAAGAACTACTACTACGTTAGTGCAGTGGGTTCTCCAGCAAATAAGTGGGTTAAAATTTCACATTAATGCATTCATAACTCATTTCCCAACTCCAGTGTAGCTGCTCTAGAGTCTTTGATTTTTGAGCATTAGTATGAACCATCTTGAACCTCAGTATGTGTCCTAAACACAGATGCCCATGTGTATTGTTTGTTTATATTTGTTCTTTTAAAAATATACTTGATACATTTAATCCAATAAACAAAAGTAAACTTCAGCTTCTCTAGAATAATTCCTCTGACAAGAAGTGCAGGAGCACTCACACATCTCCATTGTACAGCAGGGAAAGACAATGACTTAAGCTGTTTAGTCCCCTCTTACCATTGCATCACAGTGACACATGGGAACACTGTTTAATGAAGTTCTTACATATAATTTCTATGATGAAGAGAATGAGATGTTCAACAGAAGCACAATGAAAGACAGCTGGAAGGGGGAGAAGGGAGGCAAGCGTAGTTTATATCCTAATCTTGTCCACGTACTTACTCCATTCTTGGATATACCGAATATATCAGAATTACCACTGCCACATACCCAGCACATGTTCACTCAGTGTAGTGACTTTTGTAATATGCAGGTGGTCTAACAAAGAACAAGTCCAGTTAAAGGGGCAGAAATGGTCAGAAAGGTAAAGGCCTTCCATTGGCTAAACTTCTACTTGTGACAGAAATGTGCAGAAAGAAATAGCAACCCAAGAGAGCCAGATATTCCTTATACCTTGTTCTCCGTGTTCTGGCAAAGCCTCAAGGGTGACGGTAATGAATACCGTCAGCTGTAAGCTTTGATTTATACCAGGATAATACAGTTGAGATGAAGAGACATAGGAAAACATTGAATCCCTACCAATATTGTGCTGAGATGTTTCAGAGGAACTACATGTTGTATCTGTGTACCTCTGTTGGATAAACATGTTGGATAAAAGAGAATTAAGATTATGTACCACTTCTTATTTTGACCCTGATATTATTTTATTAACAGTCTTATACTCAGTGGGTTTCATTGGATGTTATTTATTAGGCAGCATTGTTCATATTATAGTTTTAGTAACAACACTGATATGCAATATCTCTGGCAGTGGGTGTTTGTTGTCTTGTTTAGCTTAATCTTAATGGGTAAACATAACAATCAGGATTTTATCGTTATGTGTCCCAATGGGATGCCAAGAAAGAGAATTAAATATTTGCACATATCCAGCAAGCATATTTGACTCAGTGATGGATGTGACTCCAAGTATTCATATGACAACATAACCTTTAATTCAGTTCTAAGTCAAGAGGGATTCTATGTTATGCAACTAAGATGGACCCAAAATAATGTCTCTAATAATGATTGCTACTGACGTTTCGGTACCTAGTACTTGTTGACACTGAGTCAAGGAGAAGCTAATAAATCTCAGTTCTGTTGTCAGAGCTTTCAAAAGATGATGGTGCTGCCACCTAAAATTTTGGGGTATGTACCTCTATAATTTTCTCAGGCTTAAAAGGAATAGGTGCTAAGATGCTGGAAATTTAAGCTGTTATTGAAACATATAGCAGGCAGCCCTTCTCATGCATATCTTGTTTTCTCTAAAGCCAGCTCATAAATGGTGCTCACACAGGGCCTTAGACAAATCTACAGGGAGAAGTGAACTGCTGTTCTGTGAAAACTTGGCTAGGTGACAAAGATAATATGCTCACTGCCTTAGAAGTCCTTGTCAGACTGAGCTTTTGCCACCACAATCTGCAGGCGCTTTTCTCCACACATGTTATTTGATAGTGCAATCACCGCAATGCCTCCTGTAACATATATCAATCTTCTGTCAAAGGGAGCCCAAGACAATGAACAAAAAGAGCTCCTATGAGGACTGGAGCTGACTGGCTAGTGTTAGGACATATCAACTTTTACTTATGTTTGACTTGGAAATAATTTGCCAGTAACCCTGGTTATATGCAACCTTCTTCAATGTCTGTATTGTACAAGTATTTTTGCTTGCAGATATTCACACTACAAGCTGGATAAGAAAGATATTTTGACTGCTCTTCCTGGTACAGTATACAATCTGGCAGATTGTTCTGATTCACAAGGGGTTTGTCAAGTAGTTATTTTTGGGCAGCTAAGAGGAACTGAAGGAACTTTAGGGATTCATTAAAAATATTGTTTGTTTCAATACCTGAAATTTGCAAATTATGGACAAGATTTGCTTTAATTTGAATTCATAGCTCAATATGGTTATAGTTCTCCAGCCAGGAAGTCCCTTGCTGCACAAAGGAGTGATGGGGGGGGTACAAATCTCTTCAGTAATTTTGAGAGACTATACGATGAGAGACTGTGTAACCTATACACGGTCTCTTTACTCTCAGTGTTCCACACTTTGGGTGGAAGCAGGTGAGCCTTTCAGCTCAAAGTGTATGAATGGAAAGGAACAGCTGATATTCAACATTTAATAACAAACCCAAATCCCTTCAAAGGGTAAATTTGTGCCTCTCATAAGTACCTCTGAGTTTCTAGCACTTTATGGCTGTTGAGTCTTTAAAATAATGCTTAAATCACTTTAAATAACATGGCCACCTTCACAGGGTTCTCCTGCTCCCAAGAGGCACTGCTGACCCAGCCTGTTTTCTGCTTAGATGTAAGGGTCTCTCCTGAACTAATCATATTTTCTGTTGATAATGGGAAAACCTTTCTATTTTCCCTTCAATCATCAGAAAATTTAAACTTTTTGCATCCCTAAAAGAGGAAGAGCCCACACCAGAACCCTTCTTTATCTCAAAAAAGATTATTGTTTTATTATGGAAAAACTGAAATGTTCAGATGTTTTCAGAGAAAAATGTTCATATAATTCAGGTTTCTGTTAAAAAACTAAAAACCTAGCCGCCACTGTGGACCAGCTGTAATCCTCAAATCTCTCTCCTATCTTTGCACTGGAACAAGGCTTTCCAGTGTATATTTACTAGTTAGTGTACCCAAAGAGATTAGTAGATTTACAAAGCTAGCAGTATGCACCTTAAATTGGTTCTTAACAGACTTATCATTAGATTCTTTGAGAGCTTGATCCACACATTTACCCATCCTGATGTACAGTATGGCAGCAAAATACAGCAGCAAAAAACTGCACCTTAGAAATAGTTATAGCCCAGGACTTATTTAATTGTAGCTTTCTGGGACTCTGCCAGGGCAGCTCTGTTCTGTGCAGTCTGTCCAAAGACACTGCTCAGATCCAAGAAGATCAAAGAGCTGAGGAGCTGCAGTTGGGTCCATCATGGAGACCATGTCAGTCTGTATGGGGAGGCAGGGTTTCTTTTCCACTGACTCATTACCACAAGAAAAGAAAGAATCTATTCCACTATTTTGTTCCACAGACATCTACTCAGCTGTAGCTACTCAGATTTTAAGGGTATGTATAAATATATATATGTATATATATAACTTCAGCACGGCTCATATGTGTATATATACTGAAAACTGTCCTTCCAATCCCATTATAATATTATCATAATGTGATAAGAATGGCTGCTTTGGCTTTGTCTCTAAACCTAATTTGTGCCTTCAAGAAGAAAATTTCGTGGTGGAATTGTGGTTGTGAAAATACAAATGAAGCCACTTACTTCTTTATCCTGTGACACCAAAGAGCTTTGTTCCTACAAGTGTCAGTATGTCTTAAAACCAGTGCATTCCTTACATACTGCTATTTGGCAAATCTGTATTTAGAACACAGTGAGGTCAAGAGTTGTTTCTTCAGATGTGTAATTAATGTTAGGCTGTGCAGTGCCAGCATATATACCTAAGGAGAGCAAGTCTTGTGAGGAGTAGCTGAGGGAGCTGAGTTTGCTTATCCTGGAGAAAAGAAGGCTCAGGGGAGAGCTTATTGCTTTCTACCGCTACCCAAAAGGAAGTTATAGCAAGGTTTAGATTGGATATTAGGAAATATTTCATCACTGAAGGGGTGGTCAGGTATTGGAACAAACTGCCCAGAGATGTTGTCCCCATCCCTGGAGGTATTTAAAACACATGTCGACGTGGCACTTAGGGACATAGTTTAGTGGTGCACTTGGCAGTGTTGGGTTAATAGTGGGACTCAAAGACCTTAAGGGCTTTTTCTAAACTAAACAGTTCTATGATTCTAAATAAGAATGTCATTCAAGAATGACATGGCAAGGTAATGTCTGGCTTGTTGTAGTACAGGCTCTTTTTCTGGTACTGAAATCTTCATTTAAAGGTCTTACTTCACATACTTGTTTTGAAAAGCTTGTCCTGTACATTCTATAATGCCCTTTTACATATTGTATGACTGCCTTCAGGGACCTGCCTGTTTCACTGTACATTGTTTTTGTGTCCACAGCATTCATTTAAAAACACAACAACAGATGATGAAGAACTCCTGAGTATTTCAAATGATGTGACCTTCAGCAGTATGAATGAATGAAAGGTCAAATCAACAAGCCTTGAAGAGTCACTAGAATTAATTTGTTCTATAATATATATCCTGCTATATGTGTGTGTATGTGTGTATGTGTGTATGTATGTATGAAAGGGGGTAAGAGGGACTGAAGTGCTTTGTGGTCTTTGGTTGTGTCCCAAAGACTTTGTCAGGTATTCATTTCTTCACAGCTTGAAATGCCAGTGAGAAACCTTTTTGGGGTGGGGTTGTAAAGATTTTTCTAGCTTCTTTTTCTCTTTCATCCAATTAGCAGTGCTTACTTCATGAAGAGTAGAACAATTTCAGGAGATGAGAATAAATGTAGACTGTGGGAGTCATCCTGGGATGCAAGAGCAGAGGTGTCCTTAGGTAATAAAAGGAAGATTTTTCTCATTTAGTGTTTTGCCACTGATCGATACCAGCACTGGTATGTACAGGGTACTGAGGTTGTAGCCCATGTTGAGGCTGTAGTCCATGTTTTTTTAGGGCTAGTCTTGGATGTTCGATGCCCTAAACATACTGTAAAAACACCTACTACACCTACTGTGCTGGATGCACAACTGGGAAAGGAATGACTAGTTTGTAGATGTAGAAATAATTCAGGCTTAACAGGCAAGCCAAGATGCTCAGCGCTGCCAAGAGAGAGATGCTTTCAGTGTTGGAAACCTCAGTGGCTAGAAACTGAAGATGTATGTAGGAAGAGAGGACTGCTGAGTGAGGATTTTGATGTATCTGACAGGACTAAATATCTAACCTTATGTTGGGGCCATTGGAAAGAAACAGATGCTTGTGGTCTAAACACAGGTGCTGCTCTCCAGAAGTGCATTTTCTTCCCATGGGCTACCGAGGGAATGCAGGTGATGAGTCAGGTGTGACACCTGCACAGTCAATAGTTACAGCTGAGGACAGACCCTCTGCTTTCTTTCCTTCTTTGCACTACAAAACTGAAGATTCTGTACCTTACACTGAGGGATGACACCAGATTTTTCCTTTCTACATTGCTTGATGAATTTATTGTTTTCTTCAATTTCTCTCTTTTTTGGCCTTAGAATCTGTTTCTTTACTGGAAGAAAATATCAGTGTTCATGCACTCAGGGTAGCAGTTTCTCTAGAAATACCCACAAAAGAACAGATCAAGCGTTTTCGCCAACCTTTTGGAAAACTGCCAGCACAAAAGACAGCCACAAGCCACCTTGGTATTACTTTTCATAGGTCAGTGCTGCTGTGAATTCTTGAGGTTTTTGGCCTTTTTCACTCTCATTTACAAAGAAGTGTTAACTTGCAGTCTCAGAGGAACAGAGCCAGCTCCCTTAATCCAGAAAAGAAGTGTGCTAACTGCAGTAGTACATGGGAAATTTAACAACAGGTCCTCCTGCTTGCTGAAAACTGGCTGGCACCAAAGTACATTCTAGAGGTCACCTCCAGAAACTGCTAAAGTAAGAAGAGTAGGGCAAACATAGTGGCACAAAAGTAATCCAGGGTTCAACTAAAAAAACCCCAAAGCTCATTAAACCACTTTCGTGCAGCCTGGTTAGTTATAATACTGCTGCTATTGATTCAGGCTATGCAAATGTTTTTGAAGCCAGTGTTGTTACTCCCAACTAACTTTAGTAGAAAGCACTGAGCTCGTGGAGTCAGGGAATTGGATGTCCAACCCAACTTTAAGTTCCTCAGAGCTCCAAGTCACTCATGAATCACATTGCTAATATTTCAGAAACCACACAGGACAAGCTGTTTTCAGTTTCCTTTCACCTTCAATTCAATAACGAAAATTAATACTAAAAGAGTTAGAATCTGTCTATTTCCCTGATCTGTGTGAGGATCCTGGAAAACTACAGTGTCTCAGGGCAAGTTTCAGGGTTTACTCAATTGAAACAGGAGCCCATATCAGGAGCCTTCATGAATATTTGGAGGCAGTTTCTGCAGACATCTTTTTTTTACCTGCTTGCTGGCTCATTCCTTGCTTTGTGAGGCTGAGTACAGCTCCCTAAAGTGGTGCTGATTTATGTCCAGAAGGAATCTGGTTCGACACATCTCACTTGTTCAATGGACCGGGCAGGTGGGCGAATGGCACTTTATAGGGCTGTTGAAAGCTCAGGGAAAAACACATGGTGTGCGAAGGCAGCAGATCTCACCAGCTGAGCTGGCTTTGCCTGGAGCTGTAATTGGGAGGGAGACACACAGGAAACGTTCTGTGCTCCAAGACATGATATGGCTGTGAAGCAGTAATTGACCCAAGGTGTGTTCAGCACTGCCTGCAAGGTGCTGCTCAGGGCAATTCCGAATTAAAAGGCGTGATCAAAGTAGTCACAGCTCAAGTTAAATAAAAAGGAAATAACTGCTAAGAACCTTTCTGACAATACAGCAGTTATGTGCTTGCACAGTGGTTGAATGGAGAAGTAGAGTGTAAGAAAGAATTGTACTATAGTGATTACATAATTTGCCACTTAACGTGACAATATCTCAGTGAAAATGATATAAAGCCAGCTCCATATTTTCAGTGGGAGTTCAGCTGCAACCTTGCTGAGTCCTTAATTTCCTTTGATTTTGGCAAAATAAATTGATGAGGTTCTGCTCCGCTGCAGAGGGCTGGGTTGCAAAATTGAGGGAGTAATTTAGAAGGCCTGTATTGATATGCTTGGCTTCAGCAATATTTATGTGAAATAAAAATTTGCAAAAGAGGTTACAGGAGTTAAATGGCTGCCTTCTAATGAACTTGAGTAGTACCTGGGGCCAGTGGTCCTTAGACTGTTTTCATAACCTCAGTGTCACCATTTCACAGAGGATGAAATCCAGGATTCTTTGCCTTGCTGCTTGCATAGCACTTAAAAATCAGTGTAGAACTAGCTGTTCTTACAAGAGAAACTGAAATAATGATATTACGTGGATAAGTATAATGCAGAAAGAATGACAAGAAAAGCACAGAATGTCATAGTTTAACATTGTGAAGCACTAGCTCAACATGTTAAATAAAGAGGAAAATATTTAAAAGTACTTCAAAAAATAAGAAAAAAGATTCCCCTTACAAAGAAAAGCTATCAAAGAAATAAGTCATCTAGGGACCAGGAAGGAGTTTGGGAAACAGATGTTCTTACATTTAGGACAGATGTTTTATGATAACAGCGCTTTGATAGCAGTTGCAACAAGAAACTACTCTAATTGAAAAATGTTGTGGTATTTCACAAGAGGAAAGAAGACAAAAAAAACCCCCAGCAAGTTTCAAACAGGCATAGGAAGACACATTTTCACACTATTGTATTGTAGTGATTATGTGTCCAAAAGTGCAGAGAACAGTGAAAGTCGTGTTCAGTGGAAAGATAAAGTAAGACATGGTAAACTAGGAGAACAAGTTAGGCTCCCAGAAAAGGCCTCCAAAGAGTTAGGTGAGATGTGAGAGGGTAGGCTGAGACTTAATAAGGGAGTAATGGTGATTATTTGCCATGTTGCCAAGAGATTAAATGAGAGGCACTTGTTACCTGTAAAGTAGCCCTAATGGGTATGAGGATAAGAGTGTTGTTCCAAGTGAGGCAAACAGCATCGCTTCTGTCCCAGACATTTGAAGTCAGTGGAGAAGCTGTAGGCTTTGAATCTGTCTCAGCTGCTTTAAAATTCAGGTAGATGTTAGTGAATGTGATAGAGGAGAGAGAAATATCATCATCTTTGATTAATCTTTACTTGTTCTTCCTACCTGTTTACAAGGCAGATTTAACGTTCATTAAAATCAAAGTGTGTGTGTAGGGGGTGATTTTTATCTCTCCTTTTAGCTCCTAGAAAGCTAATGATACAAAAAAAGAGATATCTTTAACTGGCCCCAGTTTAACTGGGAAAGCATATACAGCCCCTGGAGAAAACTGACATTTTAACAAGTAGATCCTAGCTAACCGACAAAGTCAAACAGGAGATTGGTTTCTTTGCAGACAGTGTGCTTTGGAGAAGAGTTTTTATTACAGGAAAGAAGGACAAATGCGTTGCTAGATTCTGTTACTAGGTCAACATCTCTCATCAGTGAGCCAGAGAGATTTCATTGTTTGGGTGCAAATGAAAATGAAGGCTCTCAAGGTTTTAAAGTAATTTTGTATAAAATTTGGGGGTTTGCTTGCATATGATAGAATACATCTTTCATTTTATTCCAGGCTACCATGTTAACACTGACCGAATAAAGACAGAGTTTGCTTTGTTTTTCTGGAAGCAAAAGCAGCAGCCATGAATACA
Source organism: Lophotriccus pileatus (assembly GCA_035583135.1). NCBI lineage: Eukaryota > Metazoa > Chordata > Aves > Passeriformes > Tyrannidae > Lophotriccus > Lophotriccus pileatus. The sequence goes on along the minus strand of JAWWES010000081.1, from coordinate 139,151,348 downwards.
GCAGTGCAGATGAATTTTAAAGCTCCCTTTGCAGGTGCTTATTTTTTTCAGTGTCCATTCCCGTAACCGGACACCCTGTTCACACAGTCTAGCGGCAATTTAAACCTAAGTGGAAAGCCTCAGATAGTGATTACTTACCTTTCTCGAGGTCAGGAAGGAGAGCTATTTCTTTTGTGCTTGTCTGCCAATTACCAGGCAAAATGCTTGGAATTGTCAATTCCAGGCAGTTCATTTTTCTGAGGAAAATAGAGTCTTTAGCAATACCTTTTGGCAATAGCCAACAGCAACCCCTCCCTAAAATGGGAAATCCCCTGTCACTCTTCTCCCTCAAAGCCTGCCATAGCAAAGTTGACCTAGACTGAACCTCAGTCATAGGGTGTAAGTGGGTAGAAGCTGCTCACTAGTTATTCTGCATAGCTGGTACCAAGGTCTGAAGGATCTCTTACTTCTGGAGCAAAGCAACAACCTTTCCTTATCCTCATACCTGTTAAGGTTATTTTATAGGTAAGAAGTGCCAATCATTTAATCTTTTGGCAATATGGTTGATAATTACTATCGCTATCCTATTAAGTCTCAGTTTATTTTCTCATCTCTCACCTAACCCTTTATATCTTACATTTTTCCTATTCTTCAGGAAAGGAGCAATATGTGGAGATGTATGCTACATTCAAAGCATGTACTGGTCTGGTTTATAGTGGTGACAATCCACAGTATCTTTTGGGTTATGCAGAAATAAGATAAAAACTTATATAAGAAGTTTATATTATTTATATTATATATTATTCATATGATTAAGCCTCTTATATAAGAAAACGTTGTCATGGGCTACTAACTCACACAGGTTCTGGTCTGGGTCCATGTGAACAGGCGGGGTAACATTCCGCACCACTGAAGTTCATGGCAAAATTCCCACAAATTAATTGAGTCGGGATTTCTCCTCAAAAGTCTGGTAAGAGTCCATTAAGTGGAAATACTCCCCAGAAGACAGACTCTACATTTCTATGTGTTTATTTCTCTGATCTTGTTTGTTTGGCTTTCCCAGCAGTAGGATTATTACTACATTAATAAGAGTATTCATGGACTTCCTTGAAGGACAGGAACTCCGATAAGGTTGCCATCAGGGGTTCAGGTGCTGCTAAAGGTGTTGATGACTTGTAAGAAGGCACAGGCTGAGGAAATACCCCAGTTCTCTTGCAAACTACTACCAAGTCATTGTTTGGTATCACTATTTTGCCTGCACTGTTCCACAGCTGGATTTGAAAACTAGCAAAATTTAATGTGTTTTGTTTTATCCTATTATTGTTAAGCACTGCTAACCCCTCCTTAATTAAAAAAAAATCACATTTTTATTTGAAGAATTCTTTTGACTGTGGAAATGTTTCCATCGACTCAAGGCTGATGAAAAACTAAGTCATTTCATGAATAAGAAACAAGCTGAGGGAGGTTTCTGTGTTTAGCTGAGGAAGAAGAGCATTTGTAAAAAAATAAACTAACTTTTCCTCTGCCTATCAGGGAGAATGGGACAGATTTTTCAGTAATAAATCCAAGGTATGTATCCACCAAAGGGACTGCATAACAAAGTGGTGTAATAAACAATTTCTGACAGAGGTCAGAAAGGTTACCAGCAGTTTGTGTGATGAGAATTTGGATAACGAGATTTAATTTTTACAGGATAAACTATATATTGGCTGAGAAGAGGTAATCATGTGCACAGGATTAGAAGAAAATGGAAAATCAATAAGATCAGCAAAGAGGTTACTTTGGAAAAGAAGTAGGGATCCTATGGTGTAGAAAGAAAAGCTGTGGAGGTGCAGCGGACCATGAAATAAAGATTGAGGGTATTCCAAACCAGTAGGTTGTGGAGGGAAGAAGTAAATCTAAGGTTATGTCAATGACTGAATTAAAGTAAATATTATATTAGTACTAATGTACAATGACAGAAAGGTCGTATCATATTATTCTGTTGAAAGACCTTTGGAAGCTAGCAGGTAGAACAGATGTCCTTAATTCAGGATAAATGTAAGAAACAAGTACACTCTTTAGGGAATTAGATAGCTGCAATGATGGGAAACATCATCCAAAACAAAGGTATATGCAAGACTAATAAGTAATCCAAGCTGGCCGGAGGGTTTTCACTCTGAATTGAATTCAAACATACAGCACAAGTTATTGCTTCCATGGATTGATGAAGATGTGAGTAGACAAGCCAAAAATACAAAGATGCTGACAGAAAATTATCTGAAAGCCCAGGACATAAGTAGGCTGAGTACTGAGATTACAACCATGAGAAAAAGCATAGTGCAAGTTTTCCTGGTGGTAGCTGAAAAATGCTTGGATCCGGGAATAAAGAAACATAATATCTTCTTCATGGATAGGTGGCATACCAGAAGTCATGCTGGCCTGCATCATTCATCCTCTCTTATATAAACCACCTGAAGAGTCCCACAAATTGGCAGAGACCAAGATCCCAAGTGGTAACAGCAGGTGAGCTGGAAAAACTGAAGGTAACATGGCAAAAGGGCTCCATTGATTTGTGTACCCGTGATCAAAACGACAGCCGTCAGTTCCCTGGTCTCATGAAGATGAGGAACAGTCTGGGGCAGAAAAATCTTCTGTTGTCACGTCTGGCCTCTTAATACTCCATATACTGGTGTAGCTCAGAGTCAGAGGAGCAGTTTCTGCATCAGTGTTGTCATATTTAGGGAAACTCCTGTCAACCTGAGCTTTCTGTTTTCCTTGTCAAAAACTGAGCTGCAAGAGGCTTGGGGCCCAGACACTGGTACCTCTTGATTTTGTTCTCTGTGGTTTTTACATGCAAGAAGTAAAGCAAAATCAGTCTCCAAAATAGAAAGATTTTGGCTGAAACCACAGACCTTCCAGCACAGCACGATATTCATTAATCCACTTCTCTGTTTAAATGCTGAGCAAACAAGGCTAATTAGACATTTCAATACTGTATTCATCTTAAATAAAAGGACATGGCTGTTTTATCATAGAGGTTTTCTACTTTCAGGATGCCTACACTGTCAAATAGATTAGTTTCCCTGTCTCTCCATACATGTGCTAGCTCTTGTCTCATTTGGAGCGAACTAACCACTTTCTTCTGGCTTAAAGCCCAAATTTGGTTTTGGAGTAGCTCTTTGCAAAAATTTCTCTCCGCAAGATGTACAGACAAGATGGTTCAGATTTGCTCCATTGCCCATGGACATTGTGTAGTCCTTCAGTGCTGTCCCAGCAGGTCCCATACATATTATGGCCTGTTCCAAACATGTTTCCTGGGCTTCATTTCAAAGATACTTCTCAGGCTAGCTCTTATAATTTCAGGCACCTGGAACTGGCTCCCCACAGTGCTGCATCAGCAGAAACATCTCAGGGCCTGATGTGGAGACCCTTGGCTGCCGGTAGACACATTTTTGGTGAAAATTTCCTGCTGGAAGATTCCAATTCTTGACATGGACACCGTATTCCTCCTTGGGTAGGAGGAATTGACTCCTCTGGAATTGCACCAGGGTTGTGACAAAACAGACAAGACCCAGCAACTTGCTGGTCTGTAAAATGAATGGGAAAGTGTCTTCCCCTAAATTAGAAAAGAAATATGAACTAAAGAACACACTGTTTTCCTAGACCCTGAACAACCTTGGCCCTCTGGGTGATTAGGTCAGTGAACTTTTACAAACCAAGCTTATACAAAATCCTGGGCTAGTTTGTGAAACTGGAGATTTGCAAACACTCCAGTGCACTCAGGGGTGTACTTGCCACACAGTTGTTTTTAGTTCCCCTGTTCAGAGGACTATGGTTCTATAATGAAGAGCTGAACAGCTTGTATAACCTTTAGTTTAAGACCTGTTATAGGTTGATGTACTTCAAAAATCTGGAGTCACCAGGTATAGAGGATGGCCACAGAAAGCCACACATCAATTTATGGATTAGTTCTTTGTTCATCTTACTGAAAAACATGCATAATTTCTGTTGAAAGTGTTCAGACATGTACATGAATTTACTAGGAGTCTCGTTTTAATTGTACATACTCAGATGTCCACAATTTCAATTCAGCTCCCAGACAAAAACTTTTTCCCCAAGGCTGTGGGTGCAATTCCAGTTAACATACAGTGGCATTGCTTTCTTGATTATGTGAGGCTGTACTGATATAAATTGGTTAAGAATTTAGCATATTAAGCAGCAGACTTTGTGTCTTTGTTGTGCAACTTCAAAATTACCATAAATAAACTAGGCACCAGTACCATGGGAATGCTGTTAGCTGCATGCTCGAGATTTTGGTGAGTACTTCTTGAAAAATACTGTTAGACAGGGGACTAGAAAGCTGGCAATTAAGATAGTATTACAGAAAAGCCCACAAAGTGAATACAGTGAAAGGGAAACCACAGTAAAACTGGGAGTATGTGGCTGCAACTGAATAAATAGGAAGAGAATCATGTTTAAAATGTTTTGTTTATAATCATAAAGTTTTTGTGTAATTCCATCATGTCAAGAACATACACTCAGTCTATCAAAAACAACAGCTTAAATTCAGTTTGTAGGTTAAACACAAAATGGCAGTGTGAGCCAGCAAGACCTTTTACATGTTGAAGATCTGCAGTAGTAGATCACTCACAAAATCTATAAATCCAAATGTAGTCCATCTGAAAGAGTATCCAGTGTTTCTTCTGTGTCTCTTACTCATGAAATAATTAAAACTTGAAAGAGATGCAGATGATTGGTATCACTACATGTGTTATTTCAGAGAGCAGTATCTTGAGATGATTTAATTTCCTGGCTCTTTCAGTGGTCCTCACTGAAGTCTTCTGCCAGTGTGGCCCTTCAAATTTGGCAAAACCAAAGTTGCAGCTCTGCCACAGTTATTTTGTAAGCAGCAACAACACTCTTTTCCAGCTGGTAAAAATGTGTTGTATATTGCCTAAGGCCGAGAAAATAGTACCCTCTCACACTGTATCCTTTTTCTTTCATCCATGGTAAATCCATTTTTACCTTCCCAAGAGGATTTATTCCCGAGTCTCAGTGCAGGAGGATGTGACATTCCCTCTGCCTTCCTTCAATGTTTGTTTATTGTTACTGAGACAGTCCATTTTTATATTTAATACTGTTTAGTAAAATCTGCTTAAAGAACCTAGTTATTTGTAGATTCTACACACAGAATTTCTCCAAAACTTTCACCTGGAGTAAATTAACCACAGGAGGAAAATGGTTTACAACATAGAAATAGCAACAGACATTTTGTCATTATTGCTAACAAACAGAATTTTGTCTGGACAACCACTGGAATTTGAAATATAGGTCATCCCAGCTTCCTTTCCACACTAAATCCCACGAGAACTCTTGCATTTCAAATATAATATCACCAGTAGTGTACGTCAGCAATGCTGCTTTAAAATATCATCTCTACTCTCTTATTAGATCCAACGAAGGAAATGCCTATAGATTTTCATGAACTGGTGAACTATTAAAACTTCTTCTAAATAGAGGATCATAAGTGCAAACAACTGTAAATAGATGTGAATAGGAATTTCTTTTTTCTGACTACTAAAAATACATCTACCTCCTGCTTACATTAGGTTCTGCCAAAGTAGAATTAATAAAAGTGTTTGAATTTAGGGCTGGCAGTAAAATGCAGCCAGTGGCTCTAAATGACCCTGGCTGAAAGAGCCAGGAGCTGCTTAGGAAAGTACAAGGCATGTTGCTTCTTCCTTTGCCATCACTGACTTTTTTTGAATGAAGTCATCACATTGCATAATATTTCTGTATCTGTTCCTTCTTCCTTCATCTGCAGTGTTTTTCCCAAAGTAATTCTCAGGGACAGTGCACTAACTGATATGTAAAATGGCATCTATATGTACATTTTCTGAATAATGATTTGAATAAGATCAACACCTGTGTAAGCAACTGGAGAATAAGAAAAGGCATAACTGGTGCTTAAGACTCAAAACTAAAATAAAATTCAATTTATTTTTTTTTTTTTAAACAGAGACAGGAATTTTTTCCTATGTGCAGCATAGACTGTCTGCCTATTGAATTCAACTGCCTTTTACATATAAAGGTGAAGCCTAGATGCTAAGTTTGGAGCCATTCTGTGGGAACATCACAATCTCCAGGCAATGGTTACTCAACAGTAATGGTTTCCCTTTGCTTCTAGCAGAATGCTGTTAATGCTCAGGATCAAGAAATGCTTGACAGTATTCCATTAAGAACCAGTGAGGAACATTAGTTTAATTTCCTCTTATAGTAGTGCAAATGAACACACCTTTAAGGGCATCACAGATATGGCTGTATAATTTTTCTGCATTTCATATGTTCACAGTCCCAAATATCTGCCCATTTGCAAAACCCTGAGAACAAATACATCTCCAGCAATGAAGGTACACACATTTAAGTTCATGTACCAGCCAGACTTCCTCTCAGCGCTTTTGGTATTATATACGTAAATCATCTCATATGTATGTGAAAATTAAGACCTTATTTCTCTGTGTTTCTCTCCTGCTTGCTCCATAGTCTGCACCCAGAACACAGTATATTTCCTCAGAGCATTTTATGATGTGAATAGCTTTAGGTTACCTATTTATAAAGGCAACTGGCTCTTTACCACTCCCCAGGTGGGAGGTCGCAGTAGAAGTTGACTCTTCACATTTGGAGAGCCTACTCATCCTGGAACATCACCTAATCTTATGATTTGTGTAGTATTGCATGTGGTTTCAAGTGAAAGATGTGGACAAAGGCAAATCTCAAGTTCTGTGACCAATAACAGGTCTATTACCCTTAATTGAGTAGAACTGACAATTTATACTGACAATCTTGAGCAGTTATGAACAGAACAGAGATGTTCATGGGCTTTCTGGCTGAACCAGAGAAAGTACAGCCCAAAAGCCAGCAAGGATTAAAAATTCCACAAGGAGAGAAAGCTGTGTAGATTTTTTTTTTTTAAACTGGACTGTTTTTATGATGTTTCCTTAAAAGTGGTAAATGGTGAGCTGTGGATCTGAGTACCTAGAAAGAATTACTTTTGGCTCCTGGGAAACAAAGTTGACAGTCAGCCAAGCTGGCAGGCTGAGCAGAATTCAGGGCCAGTCACGGAATGGTCTGGGTTGGAAGTAACCTGAAATATCACCTGGTTCTAACCTGTCTGCCATGGGCAGGGATGCCACCCACTAGATCAGGTTGCTCAAAGCCCCATCAAACCTGGCCTTGAATACTTCCAGGGATGGTGCATCCACAACTTTTCTAGGCATTCTGTTCCAGTGCCCCACCATCCTCAAAGGAAAAGATTTCTTTCTAACATCTAATCTAAACTTGCCCTCTTTCAGTTTAAAGCCATTTCCCATCATCCTGTCAAAAGTCCCTCTCCAGCTCTCCTGTTGCCTTTTAGGTACTGAAAGGTACTGAAAGGCTGCTGAAAGGTTTCTGCAGAGCCGTCTCTTCTCCAGGCTGAGCTACTCCAACCTACTCCAACCTTCTCACTCTGTCTTCATAGGAGAGATGCTCCTGCCATCCCCTCCCTCTCCCTGAGATGTTTGACTTCAGGGCTGTCTTACTGCAGTGGAAGATTTTTACCGTGGGACTGGGCTACAGGCACAGCAGCCTTTCCTGCTTCCCAAGGGGGAGCCAGTTACACATATATGACGAACTGGGGACCCAGCTAGTGTTTCATAATAGCCCTAGATCCATATGAGTAGAAAATTCGCTGGTAGTCTCTGATAACTGGCAAAATGATTGTGGATCAACCTGCTACTTTATAACAAAGAAATTAAGAAAAGGACTGAAAATAACTCCAAACTTGCATGTGGCCTGAGATCTGAAATTATATTCCCTAACTCAGACTTTAGAATAAATAATCCCACTGCTTTTGTTCTTTTATATTGAATGAGTTTTTCCCACTATGCTAACATGATTTAATTTTATTTTACTTGGCAGTAAGTAGATGGTCTTTATTATGTTAATGTTATTAATAATATTTGGCACACAGCTAACTCCTTCCATGAGAGTCTCATGGCCCCTGGTGACTGAAAGGCTAAAATATTTCCTAGTAACGGCTGGCATTAGTTCAGTGCTGCACAGAGATGCTCTGTGGGATCTGGGGACATAACTCTTATCACTGATTCCCATAACTTACGGCTAAACTGCAAATTGGATTAAATTCTCATGCAAAAGAGAAGAAATGGGAATGCCCTTTATGTGCCTGTCTGCACAGTGGTCACTATGGGGTGGTTAATGATTTACTGCTTATTTGGGACTTTAGTAAACTAAATCCTTCATCTGTTATGAGAAGGAAGAAGGAAAAGAAGTGAGAAGCTTATAAACCAGCATACTATTTTCTTACCCAAAAATCAGGCTCTGATCTTGAAACCATGGCACTCCCAATTTGTTCCTTTGGCATGCACTTAATAATGTGTGTGATGTTATATATAATATATAAATGAAATACCAAATATATCTAATGACATATAATAATAAAAAACAATTACTGCTTAAATCCTTCTAACTAGGCCAGGAGGACACATGGTCACATGGACAGGTTACCACGTGCCACCTGATCCACAGTGACTCTGTGCACTTTTGGGCACAGTGACTGTGACATTCTGTAGCTCGATTCTGGAATTGAGCAGACCTGGCTCAAGTCGTATCCTTGGGGTTCCAAAAGCTGCACCCAGGTCCCTGAGGCAAGTTGCTTCATGAACTGAACTGGCAACATAAGTAATTTGCTTCTGGTAGGCTGAGGTAAATGTAATGGGATTTTTTATTATAAGGCTACTTCTTAATGAAACCTGTAATTGTACCTGGACATTTTCAGAAATAAACTTATTCCAAAAAAGAGTTAGAATGATCTTTTTATCTGTGTGATGAACTTCTCATTCACTTCATCAAAATCTTCCTAGGTTTGATGCTATCAAAAACTGTGGTGAAGCTGTAAGCACATGTATGTCCATACTTTGTGCAGCCTCATGGCTATAACCACATCTCTTTCATGACTTGTTTAAAACCAGCCAGTTGTCTCTATTTCTAAAGGTACAAGTGTCTACCCTGGGTAAATAAATAACACTGTAATTACAACTGACACATGCATTTTGAATTGCTGTCGTCACAGCATTTCCTCTCTAGGGTTTTGATGCAGGATTTACTGAGCCAGACAAGCTCTTGATCACACCCTCTGCAAATAGTTTGACACAGACACAGAATGGCTGTGTGTGGATGTGGTTCAGGAATTAAATTTAGCCTCTAGGTTTACCCAGTGATTTGACAATAGCTTAATTTTTCTAGGAATCAAATCTGACTAATTAATGTATAATTTAGAAAGAACACTAAAGAGACTCATACCACAAGGTGACTTCAAGAGAGACATTGTATATACCTAGAGTCTAAATAAAATGGTATGTTTTTTAATGGAAACATAAAAAGACATAGCTATTTTAAACACCTGTTCTAGGAGCTGGGTGAGGTTCCAGCCCTTTTCATATAAGCATCTTTATTTTATGTTGCATCTCCAAAACAGCATCCTTAGCCAGAACATCTTCTGTGTGAGGTCCTCAGACTGCCAGTCCTCTAAATTTAATAAACTACTGCACTGAAGTGGTATTTTAGCATATGTATGACACATCACCTTGCTTGTATCTTTTCAATTGAGAAGTAAAAAGAATATCACAAACCTTTTGAATTCATTACAAGTCAGAATAAAGGTAGAGATATCCTTAGGTGCCTCTGATATGGGTATTACAGCCTGAGTGTCTAGGGCTGTAACCAGTGCAGATTCAGTCAGCTGAGCTGACAGAGTTCAGACTGTGATTCACGTCCACCAAATATTGAAAACTAATTTAGGACAGGATGAATTGCACTAAAACCACCTCCAACTTCACTGGCTGGCTCTGCACTGACAGCAAAGGGAGGGAGGGGTGACTTGTACACAAGTGGGTGCCTGGATATAGTCAGTATGACTTGAGATGACCACTATAGTGGTCAGTATGACCACTGCAGTATGACTACTACACTTGGTTTTCAGGTCATTCTTTCTTGAATTATTGTTGTTAGACACCAGTACAGCTGCTCAAAATTATTCTTTGAGAAGATACAGAAATCAGGCTTCCAAGGTTTGAAAGATGTATATACCTGCTTAATTCTCTTTAGACTCATTGAAGTAAAGGCTCTTCAGTCTTAAAATTTACTGGAAATTTAAAATTATTGCTGTTAAAAATTTCCCCCACTGAAAAAAACACAAACCAACCCAACAAAACCCAACAAAACCCACCCCTAAAAAACCCCCAAATCCCCCCCCAAACAACTACTTCCCAAAACCCCCCTAAACCCAAAACAACACCACCCCTCAGCTCCCCCAACAAAACAGAACAAAAAACCCAACCAAACAAAAAGCAACGCCCCAAAAAACCCAACCCCAAAACCAACAAAAAGAGCCTGGCAGTTCTTTTACTATTCTGTCCTGTCCTTTTAGGGTTTGGTCCATGACATTCAAAGGCACAGGGGCTGCATAAAACATAAGAAGAGTTTGTGGGAAAACATCTCAGAGAGGAAAAAAGATATTTAAAAAATAAGACTGTATCATGATGTTTGAAAATATCTCTTTTCCTTTATGGTTAGCATTTTCCTGTTCATCTCAGAGACCCATCTCTCAAAGAACCCTTTGTATTTGAGTCACTGCAGTATGTGGGGATCAGGACAGTCATCTGGCTTTGTTCCATCAAGACCCTGCCCTGATGAAAGCTACAAGAAACAGTTCTGGCCTTGATTTTTCTATTTAACTATTATTTCAGAGATAGGTATCATTTTTATTGTTCACATAAATACAAAGTGATGTAACTGAACAGACTTGAAGACAATGAAGAAAATGAAAAGTCAAACAAAAAGGTTAAATCAGACTTTTGCTTAGAGGAGAGATGGTTATGAACTTGTTTTTGTTTCTGTGAGATGGTTAGAAAAGGCACCTAGTGCCTCAGTATTTTATGAGGCTTCTCATTAGTTTCCATTGACCCCAGTTAAAAAAACAGTTTTCATAGGGTTTTCATACTCATTTGACACAAATTTTTATTATTAACATGCAATTTTTATGTGAACCTTTTACTTTTTATTTGAAATTAAAAGGGTAGTGTTTTGGCATAGTTAATCTTCCTAACCACTTCATTAAAATGACAGTAAAATTTCTGTGATGGGGGTTTATTATTGTTCAGAGAAAGACTTTATAGGCCACACTGGTGTCACAGTTCAGGCAAATCACACATATACACCTTCAACAGTCGAATACCTGTAAGACAAAACTCAAAGAGCACAGTGGTCTTTATTAATAATGCACATGCCTTACACAGGTTTGATGAGATACTGCAGCACTTCACCATTATTAGAGAGGAGAATAATACCATCATTCACTGGAAACAATGCAAAAATAATGGCTTTGATTTGTTAATTCTTGTCTGTAAAATTGCTGCTATGAGTATAACAAGGTAGCCAGCTGTTGCTAATAAGGCTGCAGTGTTTAATGTAAAGCTAGTGGTGATATGTTAATGTGTGTTGTCATTCTGGCTCATCTTATCTGATGATTTTGACATTGTCTGGAAAAACAGGCAGAGGTAATTTACTTTCCAGTCCTGCCAAGAATTATGTCCATGCAGTATAGTGTCTGAATGTCACCACCATTTCTCCATAGATTATCTTGGGTCTGATACAGTGTGTATTGAAATTTGCTGACTTTTAAAAGTTGTTTTAATGAGATATGAACAAAGTTTCTTGTTTAGGGAAAAAATCAGGCAACATATTTAAATCTTAGACAACTATTTTTGTAACTCGGGTGGTATTAAAAACCCAGAAATTATGTCTATTCTGGTGCCTACGTAGAAGCCAGAAAATTCTTTCACATATCAGCATAGGGCAATTGTTAGTCAAGGATTAGGAAAACTCTCAATTTATATCATAGCCCCACATCAAAGTTTATATGGAATAGGAGGTGAACAACGTGCTTGACCAATGCGTTTTAAATATATGTTTACATTTTAAGTAATTACTGACATTGGTGAAACGTCTTCAATTTCAGCAGAAGGAAAGAAAGAATATACAGTTTTTGGGCTAGTTATAGCAATTGTTTAATTTCTTGTGGTGGTTGGCCACCGATTGTCTTAATACTGTTGCTGGATAATTGTATTGTGTGTGCTGGAGTGTAACCTGTCAGTGGTGGAGGAAAGATTTTACTGGTTCTTGGCAGAGAAATGGCGTCGGCTCCGACGATGTGTCAGGTGAGTTTCTTTGAAGACACATATGGCAAGTGGATTTCTGCACTAGGGATATTCTTTCTCCATTGCAAGATTTACCTAGTCATTATATATGGGGTAAGAGGCTAAAAGCAATTAAGGAAGTGATACATAAAAGACAGAACACAAGGTCTATGCCTTCTCCCACATTCAGATCACACAAAGTGCTCAGGAACTGCCAGGAAAATATATGCTGATGGCTGTACACTGTATTGACTGTGTTACTGAATAAAATATATGACATGGTTTATAAACTTGCTTAGCTGCAGTTTTTGTCACTAGATGGCAGAAAAAGATGAGTTATCTTGTATGATTAAACTAGTATTTTAATATATGAACAGGATGACCTAAATCTGTATATTGTAGCTGACCAGAAAAAATGGAAAACCCACTCACTAAACTCTGCCTTCCTATTGCCATATTTAAAAAACACAATCTAACTTTATGTTAGTAACACATAAATCTGCTTCCCAGATATGATCATTAAAGCTAAAACAAAACAATGTAGACCCTTTAATGTAAAAAGCAGCAGAGAATAGAGGAAGCATATTTAATTACTATGTGTGGGAAAGCCCATTGCTTGTATTTACTTTGCTAGATAATATTGACACTGGTAACTGAAGGATCGCTGATTCCTTCCTTGCACATCCAGACACCCTGCTGAGTTCAATGGGAATATGCAGTGTGGAAGACTGTGGCTCTATCTAAAGCATCCTCAAGTCTAGGGGAAGATTCCCATCTACTTCTTCAGGGCTGGGATTAGCCTTTGCGAGGAGGCATCCTTTGAACAATAAGCATTCAGCACAGAGTAGCCAGCACAGGGTGCTGGGGTTTGCGAAGCACTAAACAAATAAATGACACACATTCCATTTCTCATTTGCCCCAGGGTTACACACACGTGCTGTACTTGGAAAAGATCAGAGCTTTTCCCTGGGAGGCCAGCCACACAGATTGAGAAAGCCGCACTAGATAATCTCTGCTTACCCTTTCCATCAAAAGGGCTCAGCTGTAAAAGCTTCTTCACATGTGCAATAGATGAAACAACATTCTGGGGACAAGCTTCATTTTCTGCCCATCACTGGACTTCTCCTGGATGTTTGATATTCCACATCCTTCTGCAAAGGTCAGTTCCCATTAGACCACAAAATACAGTAAAATTTGCCCTGGCTGGCACACACACAAACCATCCTAGGGCATCGTGGTGTTTGTTATGTGCCTGCTTCATGAGTTCAAAGAGATGTATTTCCATATATCTCTAAGAGACCTGTGTAGGACCAAGGGTTCATGGAAACACTCTTACTCTGTGGACTGGTCTGTCCCATCTGGCTTGCAAGTGCCACCAAGACTATTTTGTTAGTTTAGCTCCTAACAGACTTTCATGGATGTGCAAAGTTCCTGGTGGGACAGCCCAGTTTGGTGGATGGCCAGCTGTGTGGGTCCGGGAGCTGTAGAGAAAAACGAAAGAGACATCCCCTGAAACTTGAGGTGTGACCAAAACTTAGAAAGTTTGCACTGTACTGGCTGTTCAGTGGCTGACCCTAATTAGATTCACAATCAGGCCAAGAATTTAATGCACCTAGCTATTTTTTTTCATTCTGTATTAGAAGAAATGATCCTTGTTAAAGCTTCTAAAAAATAAGGAGGTTCACGATATTAGTCAGCATACATTATGACTATTTTTTCTTTACTATTGTACTTGTGACATTTGAGTTCAGGCCAAAAACAAAAAGCTTGCTTATAATCTTGGATTAACATAAGGGTTAAAATAGTACTTCAGGGAATGTGACGAGACTCCACCTGTGGAGCCCTATAGAAAATTTCTGTTTGTTCTGTTTAAGCAATTCCAATTCAAGACTGCATGACCCTTTTTTTTTTTTTTTAGTACAGTGTTTTGAGGAGGACTTAAAAAAATATTGAATGTAGTTTTCTCAAAGAAAGCGCCAGAAAGAGGTCATGGAGGGAAACCAAAACAACTTTTTAACTAGAATTTAACATTTCTGCTGAATGAAGATTCCAGTAATGGCCACAATGAAGGTAAATGCAATTTTCTAGTTACATACTAAAACTTTACAGCTTTTTGCACCTTACTGCATTTTTGCCATCTGGTTTAACAGTTGCAACAATCAAGCAAATGAAATATAAAAGCAGGCAGTTGCCAGGGCTTAGATGCAGAAGGGCAGCAGAGAAGCTCAGAGCTGGTAGTGACAATGTGGTTGCTGCTGGGAATCACAGTTCCTGGAAACCTGCACTGTCATTAGGTAGGGATGTTGTAGGTATCTTTGAGCTGGTATTACAGCATCACTGGAAAGAGACATCTGTTTCATTGATGATAATTCCTGCGATGCCTAAACCAAACAAATACTAGCACAGAGAAAAATCGAAGTCTTACTACTGCTTGCACCTGTTGTGTCCTAAAATGCCAAAATAGTTCAAAATTGACTCAATTCCATCCCATACGTGTCTCCTCTGTCGAGATGTTTTAGGTGTCTGGTTAGGAATAATATGTTGGCTCAAACAACTTGATACATTGCCCAGAAATTAATGCTGATCTAGTTCTATGAACATGAACAAAGATTTGGTAGAGATGCTTTTGCAACACTTGCCTGTTGTCTCTATTCATGAGTTTTTTTGCTGTTTCAGTGTGGATTTGTTTTGGAAATGACAGTCACATACCTCAGAACTACCTTCTCCTAATTGCAAAAATACCTTTTGGAGCTCACCTTTTCCAAGTAGAATGGGACATACCTTACAAAGCACAGATTTAAGGAAAATCCAAACCAGAGCCTTCTTTCTTGTACTATTTTGCCATTGTCCAAAGCAGAGTGCTCTCACAGTGTGCAACTTGCTGGTAGCTTTGCACTCCTTGAAGCATCCCTATAGCAAAATACAGATTGGAGAGGTGACACTCGTTAGATGATTACCTCAATGAACTTCATGCTTATGAAATTTGCCATCATGGAAAACAAAAAATGGATCACTGATGCTCAATTTACCGAGTCGGTAACTGTGTGGTCTGCTAGGCAGTGATCTCAAATTACTAATCTCTGGATCACTGCTAAGACAATTTTTTTTGATATTTTTTGCTCTGACCTGTCATTTCAGCGAGGCAGAGACATGTAACTGAGATGAAGATATAAAAATCTTTTTTACAGTTGCTAGAGGTCTGTTAAGATGGAGTCATAATGAAAAACAGTAGTGAAAATCTTGTTTTGTTTTTTGATTCCAGTGTTTCTGTGGTCTTCTCTTCCAGGGTATTTGAAGCTGTAGTACAGCTTTATCCTCTGAAACTGCGGGAGAGCACACACAGCTTTACTGCTCTCACTTAACACAGATGTTAACAATTAGTTTATACTTATTGGCATTAATTGCTATAATAGATGCAAGGAGAGGGTACATTATATGCTTTGTGGGACTCTTTTTAAAGATTTTGCAACCCTTTTAGTTATATTGAAGCTACTCTGTCCAAAGGCCTGGAATCTCTGGTGGAAAGAAAGATTTCCTCTGCCAGTTCTCAGAAGCATGTCACAGGGCAATGCACATTTTGTCTCTCCAGCTAGTTAAAGAAAGGATGACTTTACTCAGACTACTACATTTGATAGAAATTATGTGGTTTGACTCTTGCCTGTTAGAAAGGCTTGCAGGTAAAGGAGTATTCTTCTTGTCTTGGGGCTGTCTGTTATGCTTCTGATAGTCAAATGTTGGCAGCTCAAAGTGATATCTTATCTAAATAATTTATTGATTTTTAAAGCCAGAGGAAATTTCACCACTAACTGCTCCAGAGGATGTAGAAATAATGGGAAGATCATGCTACAGTCACAACAGTCATTTAGATAAATTGCTTTTGTTTTAAAACAAACTCCAATTACTGAGAGACAAATAAACTCAGAACTAGACAAAAGAAATAATAAGTTTTGCAGACATTCCATGGCAGGACTGGCTTGTGTCAGCAACGTAGGGTTGAGCCTTTCCTGTGCATGTAGTGGGATTTCCCAAGAAACAGATACACAACCAAAAGCATTGCTATTCATTCAGTAAATGATGTTTTTCTCACTGAATCCTAACAGATCCCCAACTCCTCCTGTTAAGCTGTGAGAAGGACATCTGCTTAGTGGAGAAGCCACAGAGTACTTCTGGGTGTTTAAGCTCTGCAATCCTTTTCTAACATCCCCATCTTCTTTGGCCACGTATTATCACAAGCAGTTGTCCACTGACTCCCTCTTCTCTCCTCCAGACTTTTACTTTCAAGCTCCTATGCCCCCTCTCATCGTGTACAATCTCCTTTCCTGAGAAGTCGGCTTTTGTGATCAACAAAGCCAGGGTATACACTCAGACAGTAAATCCAGATAATTTTATTTTCAAATCCGGATATTCTCTGCATTTCCCTCCCCTCCTCCTGGCTGAGATATTTCCAAATACTCATGTAGCTGATTCTTTTCCCTATTTCAAGGTCTTTTTCAGGTCTGATCATTAAAAAAATGCAGCCAGGAATAGACTGTTGGTGACTATCACACTGCCTGATGTTGCCCATGGTTTCTTCACTCTCTCCAGACTATCCATGTCCAGGATAAAGTAGCCTTTAACTGTTAATTCTTTATATGTGTTTGCAATTATGCAGGTAGATTCCCCATCCTTGAGCAATGTATTGGCAGAAATTCACAAACTGATTTAACTGAATCCAAACCCACAAGAATTAAAATGGTCTATAAAAGTGTGAGGATATAAATGGCCCATGCATCTATTTAAATTGGGATAGAAAAGAAGTTCTTACAGTCTAAGATAGACTCTGGAAGAGCTTTAAGCCCAGGAAATGCGGGAAAAGAAGATGTATATTTTTACAAAGGTGGTTCTGATGCTTGCAAGAAGGTGCCTGACCTCAGCAGTCTCCACCATATATATATGTTCCTACTCCTTGATTTGCACATCTGATAGGTCTAAAAATATATATTATGACATCTACTCATTTTCCTTCTCTTGCTTGCAGACAGTGAATGAGTCTAAAGGCAAACCTGAGCTACTGCCCTCTTGTGAGTTTTATAGTGGGAGCTGCATGTGAAGTAATAAACTTGCTGAGAGGCAGGATATGTTATCCAGAGAACAGACTCCATATGAAGTTAGATATAAAGCTTCTAGGCTGGGTGTGGTTTCCATCTGACCTGCTTCAGTCATGGACAGGGTAGCTCATGTCTGTCTTCACCCATTCCCACATTTACACTGGTAATGCATACACAGCATCCCTTTCTGCTGTGCTGCCAACAGGGCATTTGCTTTTATGAATAATGGTGCATATCAGATCCAATCACACTTTTCCATCCGTTTATGTGTTACAGTACTTGGCCACCAACCAGATCGTGCTCTATTGTCTAACTGTGGCCCTGCATATAAAAGAACTGCTTTAGGAGAGCGACTTGCTACAGGATTGTGCTTTCTGCCTATTGGAAACCATCAAAGCAAAAATGCTCATAAGCTTATTTCTGTTGAAAAGAACAAATTGGTCTTAATGTTTTTCAGCTTTTGATCAACTTATAAAACATTTCTCAAATTAACCCCATATGGTAGGGATTCGGTGTTCAGAACCCTTGCTCTCTGGTGTGTTTTCTGAACATAGCTGACACGGACAGTCAGGAGTCACAGCTGGACAGCACTGAGACTTTCCAGATACTTTTTAGTGTCTTGCTTCCTGAGAAACGAAGAAGCAACATAAATTCACAGCTTAGCAGAGGTTCATTTGAATGACACCTATGTGCTTTGGGTACTTCATGAACTCTTAGCATGATAGAGCAGAAGAAGAGAATATACCACTGAATTATTTCTCATCCTTCAGTGGTTCTGAAAAAGACCATTAACCCTTCTTAATAATTTGTTTAATTAGAACATTTTTCTTTTGCCTGGCAAGTAAATAACATCAAATAGAAACTCATCTTATGACAAACTATAATGATTAATGCCTTCTTTCTGTAGAAGAAAGAGTTTGCTAAACCAATGAAGTAGAGAAAGCCTTCACCGCAGAGGCATTATAATGTGAAATACTTGTCACAGTAAATATTTACTCCCAATCCACTTTGACCAGGAAGGAAAAACTTAATTTTCATTCTTGGTGAAAATGAGTTGAGTCTATGTCTGAAATAAAAGGAAAAAATGTGTCTACTTAGAATAAATGCAGCACAAGAAAATCACTCACTCCCTGATTTAATAGTCTTATCAGGGTCTGCCTTTGCTCTACTGCATCTGTTACTCCTACCTGTGTTGTTCTGGAGACACTGATTTTCCTACAAAATGCCTGCTGAACAATGAATGGCATTTCTTCCATGTGTTTGCCTGTTTGCCAGCTTGCTGGTGGTCAGTTGGAGATTACTTTGGTCGCACATGAATGTCACGTGTCTTGGCTGAAATGGAAATCACAGATGTACAAGGACCAAGTCAGAAAGAGGTCCTCCATTTCAAATAACTCCATGCTTGAGCTCAGGAATGGGTTCTCCCCTGTCAGTACCCCCTCACCTCGAAGTCCTGTGGGTATGTCCTAATTTCCTTTGCAGGAATTGCTGTGCTGCAAACAGGAGACAAAGTTGTGTCATAGCTGTAATAGATTACACATGCTGGCCTCCTTCATGCATACAGAGCCTTTCTTTGATCCTTGTGTAGGGAAATGTGAGAAGCCAAGAGCTGACAAAAGCCCTAGATAGTTAATAACTAGCTGGGTTTGTATTTCCTCTGAAACTGAGGTGTGTGATTAGCCTAGTTTATTTCCAGTTCTATTTTTAACACCATATCAACATCTAATTAGAACTTTTCCTAACTGTGTAATATTTTTCTTCAGAAAAATCTGGAATACTGGTCTTGAATATTACTATTTTCTCTGGACTACTTTGTATTCATTACTAATTTATAAAGGTCTCATTCTCTCTGTGCATGTATCTAGAAAAGAGGATTACTCTACATTATTAAATATAGAACCCATGACAAAATAGCCACAAGCATTTTAAGGAATATCAGAGCATTTAGTACAAGCAATAATGTTGCACAATTTTGGGGAGAGAATATAAAGGACTCAGATGGCCTCTCTGGAATTGCAAAGATTCAAAACAGTCAATGAAGAGGAAAATTAATTCCTCCTTATTAAGCAAAGTCATATGAACATCACATTTTCCAAGAAACAGGACTTGTAACTGAGGAAGTTAAAATGCTCAAACTGTGTTGGATGGAACATGAATTTATTCCACGTTATCCCAGGAAATTAAGAGTGGTTTTTGTTTTTGTAAGGGGAAAATAAAATTTTAGCCATTGTATTTCAAACAAGAACATGGCAGCCTGGTAGTCATTAACATCAGTATTTATGGGTTAAACTTAATCATCCAGTTATGGATCATTACATTTTTTTCCATATGGTGTCTAAGCTAATATAACGCTTGACTGTTAACAATGACATGATACGAAGAGATTTTGTTTAGACAAATAATTGGATATTATCCAGCTCTGAAGGTATATGACCAGTAAGCTAACTGATGAATGAAGCTTGTGAACTCTTCAAATGGTAATGAAAATTTATACTTAGTGCTGGATAAATGTTGTAAGATGCAACCAGCTCTGTTACATAGTTGGTCTTACTTATTATGTAGTGCCAGTGCATTAAAAATTTCTTACAGGTCCTGTCACACTTACCTGTTAGCATGCACTGATCATTATTGAAATGGTGGTGGAGCACAGGAATCTCCAGAATACTCATTGTGAAGAACAGTCTGTGGAAGAGAAAATGTGAACTGTGGTACTGCCATAAAAACCTAATTATGAAGTGAAGAGCACTGTGTGCTCACAATAAGCCTGCAAATGAAACAGATAATGGAAGAAAAGATGAAAGAAAAGGGGACATCGTCTCTCTCAGACAGAGAGAGAGAATGGTGCAGTTCTCAGAGAACTACATCTTATGCAGAAAAATTGATCTCTTTGTTTTGCCTGACCACCTTGTGTTTCCAGTGGAGTCAGAACCTCAGCCCTCAGAGCAAAAAGGACCATTTGTCTGTTCACTGTCAGTTTGCAGTGTTCTTGGGTTCTGCAGATCTCAGCTTACAACATTCACCTTTGCCTTTGTGACCCAGTGCTGCACCTGAGGTGTCCTAAAAGTGAACAGTAGGTGTGTACTTGTCCAGAGTTTTAATACATCCAAGTGAGAAGTCCAGCAGTGCCATAGCTCACACTGCTCATGGAGCAAGGTGAAGATTGGCATACAGTGGCATTTACAGGCAGTGAATGTGTTGCATGTATAACAGTGGAGGTGATGTTAAATTTGTAGTGGCCCCTCTGGAAAGGCTTTTGCCTCGCTGCTCTTTTCAACAGAAATACCTCCACATTGGTGGTATAAAATTTTCTATTCTAGGAAATATTAGAAATTAATTTTCCCTCAGAAAATGAGAAGTCTGAGAAGCTCCAGAGATGCAACAAGCCAAGAGCTCATGGAGACTCCAGAGTCAGTACTGCAATTCCCCTGATTTCAGACTTATTAACTCACTCTCTCTTCACTCATCGTATCTTACTGACTAACCCTGGAGTGGCATGAAAGCAAAAAGCTAATTTCCAAGCTTACTGTGGATCTATGTGACTTCTTTGTTGCTGAATGAGAAACCAACTAAAAGTTAAATCAATATGCAGTCATTGTCCTTAGGTAAGATGCTGCTCAGTCTTTATACCAGGTCGCAACCATTCAAAGACCAGACTTCCTTCCCATCTGAAGTTGCTTGCTGCTGCTGAAGACTGTTTAGATCAAGTTAGAACTCACATGGCACATAATTTTAAGTTTCATCTCTCTCCTGGAAGGCATTTCATATCAGCATTCCCATCAAAATCTTGTATTGTGACTGCTGAGGTGGACCAGTTAGGAGCAGACATAGATCCCACAGTTAATACTCCCAGAGTTTTCCCCAGTTCCTGACTCAATCAACACAGTGAATTGATCTGAAAACAAGAGAATGCAAGTGGACTACTGCAATTCAGCAAATAATGAAGAAGACTACCACAGAGAAAGATTTGGCCCCTCTTCTTTTACTCAGTTTAAACGTTAAGCTTTATTCTGTTTAAACATCAAACTTTCAGAGGCCTGAAGCAGTTCTTGTGAATATGTATGTTTTAAATGTTATTCCTTGGGGGTCTTTTCCCTATGAAAACAAACTGTGGTTTTAGTAAATACTTTTAATAAATTACTCTGAAAGTGTCTGCTTGTGGTAAGGAGTTATGGAAGAAAGAAGTACAATCTGAAAACACAACCAAATAACCAGAAGATTGTTGCCATGCCTGGGGGTGTTTGTAGTGCAGGTACTCCTGTTGGTCCTAACAGAGCAGGCAGCAGTAGAAGGATAACGGACACAGTGTTTCGTCCTCTTATGTGTTCCGTTTGGAAGACAATATCTCTGTGAAATAGTCTTTCTACCTGTCTGTATGTCAGATCCATTGATCAGTAAAGGAAGAGATCAAAGATTTCAGAAAAGTTCTGTAAGTTCTGTAGATACTTTATTGTATGTTCTTTGATCCTGCAATATAAGTATTTCACAGCCAGCTAAATCTGCACCTACTCTTGCTTGCTTATATCAAATATTTTAAATCTACTTTAGATTTTTTTTTCTTTTATTCCCCAGTGCCAGTAAAAACTCCTTATCCCATCTTGTTTTCCCATTGTTTTCATCCATCCTTCTTACCCTTCATTTGAACTGTCAACACACCTCATGTTATTCTTACCCTTAAGATTTCATTTTCATTTTTTAATCAAGACAGAGGACTGAGTATACCAAGATGAGGTAAAATCTTACAGGCAAAAGTTTAATTTTGATATATGTTGGCAGATCTGATTAAAGCCTAGGGCTGCCCCAGGGTTTACTTTGACCCACTAACCTCTGTGAAAATTATCAACTACTTTGTCTTCATTAGAGCTAAACACTGTGGTAGCTAATTCAAGTTAAAAATATATCCTTTTTCCTAGGGAAGATACAACCTTAACATCTTTGACTTGCTGTTGATTTATAACTCATTTGCCATCAAAGACCCTGCTGCCTGCCTTCCTGCCTACAGGGAATCTCCATTATCATTGTGCTCAGTGAGGGTTAGGAAAAAAAAGGATTAAATATAAACTGTGTACATTTCAAGTGACCTGTATTTTCTGTGTTATTAATAGTTTGAAGCAAGAGTTTGGATCTGACCATAGCTGAGGTCTTGGGTTTTGTTTCAGTCACTTTGTGTCTGCAGTTTTCCTGTCTGCATCTCGGTGGTAGATGTACAGAACATGTAGAGAAAAGTTTACATTAAATAGAGATTTTGGCAAGATTGAAGGAATCATGATCAATGCAGTACTGGATGTATGTTTTTAATCACTGGACCAGAGACAATACAAACTCTTTAGCAATATGTCTTCCCTATCGAATGTTTTGGGGTTTTTTATTGTTTAAAAATCCTGTGAAGCCAACATTTGCTACACTGGAAAACAAATCTGTGTTACAGAGATGTGTAACACACCAAAAATCAGTGGAATTTTTAGTATAAGTTTTAAATTCAACAAATTCTGATGAACTGCAATAAAGAAGTCTTTGAGCAGTGTCCAGCATAGAAAGGGTAGGACTTGATATCCAACCTTCTCCAAATACAGTAGCAAAAGATGCTTTATTTGAAAGGTCTGCAATAAGGTGGGAAAGAACTTTGACAGGCTGTCTTGTATGTGGTGATGATTTAGGACTGTGGTTTATGACATCTTGGCAAATAACTCAGTTTTATGTGGCTTGTGAAAGGTCAGACAGTCTTGTCGTTGGGCCTGAGTTTGCTCTGCATGGGGTAGACATCCATCGCTGTTTGTTTGACAGTCTGCTAACACAGAAAAGTGGAAACCAGGTTGTTTACTCCATTCTCCTGCTCTGAAGTAGAAGGGACTGTATGAGCATAGTTCCTGACAGATTTATCAGATTCAGAGAAAGTCTGTTGTGCACAGAACAGTGGCAAGGAGTGTTTTGGGATGTACAGTGTCTTTTTATTTCTTAGTGACTCATAAAGGTAGATAGGAACTGTTTTCAAAACTTTAATTTCATGTAGTAAGAAATTCTGGCACTGAACAGAAAAACAAAAGAGAAACAAATGTAAACTGTAAACTGTAAAGATAGAAAACTTGACATGGTCTGTGCTAGTATTTGCATGAGAAGAGAAGTGTGACTTCACAGAGTCAGGCAATGAGCTGGAGTATTTGCCTTGTCCCATAGAACAGCAACCCAGAACAGTGACTAACATGCTTGGTTGTGTATCTGCAGGCTTGGAGCATGCCCCAGACTTATGAGAGCTTTTATTTAGTCAGCTATCAGTCACTAATTATCATGGCAGGGCACAGCAGAAGGATAAAGAAACATCTCCTTATCTCAGGTGCTCCTGCCCTTGCTGTGATTTCTCTGAACAAATAGATTCCTTCTCTCGGTTGTGACAACCAAGCCTGCAGACTCTTGGCTGCAATCAGGTGCATGGTTCTTACCTGATGCTGGAGCTTGTATGGTCTAATAATAATTAGAGAGCAGTGCTCAAGAGACAGGGCAATTATTTCCAGCTTGTGGAGTGACTTTGTAACATCTATTTTACCTCTCAGTGTATCAGCTGAAGGGGAACTGTTTTCTGTTAGAGCATTTTTTTGCTTGTCTAGTCTAAAATGCAGCTAAAACTCAGTGTCATCACATACAGACTCTCACTTAAAGTAGGTAGGATTTTTGCTCATTGAACCCTTCTTCAATAATACTTTTCAACTTGTGTCTGAAAAGTATGCTTCATTTCTTTCTCATTGTTTAAAGAAGGGTAAAACCTTCCTGTTCCCTAGCACAGGAAAACAAACAAAACTTCCAGCATGATTGATTTGAGTAACTCAGTTAGCTGTCATGGCTATAATTACTACATAAACATAGACCTGGGGTAGAGACCAAGTGTGCTGGAGATCCCTTCATGAGATCCCAGTAAACTGAAGTAACCTTCATAGCCTGCTCAGTGAGTGATAAATGGTGAAGTGCTAATGTATGGGTGCCTTTTTCTGTGAGGTCTAGAGGCCCTGTTACACCACATGAGGAGCTTTAATTCACTGCTTATAAAATCCCAAAAGGCAAAAATGCAAAAATTTTGGGGTAATTTCTTCAACAGATTCTTATTTTTTCCAGTGAGAAAATACCTCTTCACTCTTTGTATCTCAGCTCTCTTCTTGAAGTAGACTTTGTTTCCTCTTCACTGTTTGCCTCTTCACTGATTTTATCAGCCTTTTAACAGGCTGTAAATGGGATAGGGCACATAAAAGCAATTACAGGATGCATGTCAGAGTTTCAAAACTCTTCCAGGACAATATTTTCCAGTGAGGTACAGTTTTTCCTGATGTATTTAGGACATCACTGGCACATGATAAGGGGGATAGGTCGTACTAGGACATGCCCATAGCAGAGGGGCTGCAACACAGACTTGCAAGGAGCACCCAGTGAAGTCTTTTTTGCCTGCAATCATGCTGAGGTCAGACTGGTGAGTGACCCACCACCAATTGCTCTGCAGTGTTTGCAGGACACAGCCATTAGTTGTGTTTGATGCTGAGGTTGTGGGATTTCTCAGGTCAGCAGCTCTGTGATGCATCACAAATAATTCAACAAACACACAGTGAAGGAGATTACCCTGACTGATGTAACAGAGGAATAACTTCCTTGTAACTGAGATGTAACTTATTGTAGCGTATCAGAAAGCACTGAAAGCAAAGCACAGCTGCTCTCAAGCCATAGCTCTTTCCAAGGCTTCAGGAAGCCACAGTTGATTTTGTTTATTTTTAAGTTCAAAGTCTCCAAATGCAGGTTAACTTTGAAAAAGATGTGTAATGTGGTAAAAAACTGCCACGTGTTTTCATCCTCTAACATGCAGCCTATGAAGTGAGCACAGGCCTGGTGTCAGAAATCTTGGTCACTGATACAATAGTTCACTGATGACAAAAGATACTATTTAGATACCTGAAAGTCTACTGGTTCATGCGCTGGTGAGGTTTGTGATTCAAAGAGCTCAAAAGAGCCACAATGTATCCAAATTAAACTCTGGAGTCCAAACCTCATTCACCGTGAAAGAACCCTACTTTTGCTCTGTGCCTGGCCTATATGACTTTTAAATGTCGATATGCTTGAAGGATGCTGGGGATACCCTTAACAGCAGTCATGTGTGAGCACTTCAGCAGGTACTCTGTGGGTTGTTTTAGGATGCTGGTGTCCTGGCTGTGCCTT
The DNA here is from genome assembly GCA_035583135.1 of Lophotriccus pileatus. Lineage (NCBI taxonomy): Eukaryota > Metazoa > Chordata > Aves > Passeriformes > Tyrannidae > Lophotriccus > Lophotriccus pileatus. The sequence continues at coordinate 139,125,859 of JAWWES010000081.1, read as the reverse complement.
GGTGGGTTCTATGGCCAGCTGCTGGAGAGGGAATGGTGCCTGACTCCACCTAGGTTTCCCAGGGGGTTGGGGAGCAACTGGAGCCACAGGAACAAGGAGACTCATCCAGGAGTCACAGTTTGAGCAAAACAAGGTTAGATAAAGACAGTCTACATGGCTTTTTGTGGCTGGTACCTCACCTCTTCCAGTGAGCAATTTGAATTTTAAGATGCTATGGATATACTGAACAGTAGGTTGACTGTCACTGAACCAGTGCCTTCCCAGGATGGTCACTGCATTCCTTATGTGGGTCAAATCAAATCACTCACTTTTTTTTGATAATGCACTAATTTATAGTCCAACATTTTGTCCCAAAGTGAAGATCCCACCTTCTTTCCATTCTGAAGATACTCTGCACTCCAGAATCCCCCCTAAATTTCCACTTCAGGTGCCACATTTGGCAGCTATAAAGTCACTCTACATTTAAGCAGAGAAAGGATTACAAAAGTTGAGAGTTATTAACGCAGGGAATTCACAACCCCTTGCAAATGCTGAGGGAAGGAGGGAATTAGCCCAGCCTTTCCAGCTTTCATAAAGAGCAAACAGCTCAAACATCCAAAAAACTGTCTGTGTCTCTACAGCTGTGTTAGCTGGGCTAATCACATATATTCTGTTTCCTTGCAAACCCTAAGAACACAACAGTTGTTTAGGTGATGGGGGAAAGAGTATTTGTTTTTGCTGCTTATTTAGTTTATTTCCACTGTGATCACCAGTTAAAGTAAACTGAAACAGGAAGGGCAGGAGAGGGTTTTTTCCATATTCCTTTTTTTTTTTTTTTTTTTTTTTTATTCCAGTGTGTGTCAACTTTTTAAACTCATATTTTTTTGGTGTGAAGAACATGAAGATCTGATTCTATTTCCACTGAAATTGGTATGACTAATGACTTCAGATGAGACACTGGCAATGCGACGTGCTCCAGCAGTGCACACTGGAACATGTTGAAAAAGAATCAGTCATTAGGGCCAATGCTTTCAGAAATGTCTAGTAATTGCAGGTGGTGTCATTTTTCGTAATCAACTCATAACATTTAAAAGTGTCCAGACTTCAGGTGTACAGCAGTGAACAGAATCACAGAATCATAGAATCAACTGGATTGGAAACAACCTCTGAGATCATCAAGTCCAATCCTTGATCCAACACCATTGTGGTTACCAGACCATGGCACCAAGTGCCACATCCAATCTCATCTCAAAAACCTCCAGGGACAGAGAATCCACCACCTTCCTGGGCAACCCATTCCAATGTCTGATTACCCTCTCTGTAAAAAATTTCTTCATAATATTCAACCTAAACTTCCCCTGGCAGAGCTTAAAACTGTGTCCTCTTATCCCGCTGCTGGTTGCCTGGGAGAAGAGACCACCCCCCACCTGGCTACAACCTCCTCTCAGGGAGTTGTAGAGAGTGATGAGGCTTCCCCTGAGCCTTCTCTTCTCCAGGCTAAACAACCCCAGCTCCTTCAGCCTCTCCTCATAGGTCTTGGGATCGAGTCCCTTCACAAGACTCATTACACCTCTCTGGACCTGCTCCAGCACCTCAATATCCTTCCTGAACTGAAGGGTCCAGAAGTGGACACAGTACTCAAAGTGTAGCTTCGCATGTGCTGTAGTATCCATTTCTAAAATCTGTATTTGGGGATTGAGGCGGCAAAACTGGAGAAGATTCCTGTGAAGAGTTTAATAGGGAAAGCAAAATCCATGCACACAAGCAAAGCAAAACAAGGAATTCATTTACCACTTCCCATGGGCTGGCAGGTGTTCATCCAGTTCATCCATCTCCAGCAAAGCAGGGCTCTATCATGTATAGTGGTGGCTTGGGAAGACAAACACAGTCATTCCAAATGAAAGGGGGACCCCTTTTCCTTCTTCTTCCTCCAGCTTTATATGCTGAGCATGATGCCATATGGTATGGAATACCCCTTCCCTTGTGTGGGTTAAGGCCAGCTGTCCTGGTTGTATACCCTCCCAATGGCATGTGTATCCCCAGTCTCTTTGCTGGTGGGACAGTGTGAGGAAAGGCTTTGACTCTGTATAAGCACTGCTCAGCAATGACTGAGACATCCTTGTGTTATCAATACTGCTTCCAGCACAAGTCCAAAACACAGCCTCATACCAGCTACTATGAAGAAAACAAACTCTATGCCAGCCCAAAGCAGGACAGTTCAAGAGGACTCTACTTTTGGGAATCAAGTAAAAACCACTGGAAAAACTCAGCAAGGTAAAGTGTCTCCCTGATGTTTAAAAGAACAACCAGAACTGTGTGGTGTTTCTCTATGGGATATGCAGAACTACATTCATATCTATAGGACCTGAAGAAAATAAATTGGGAAAATTACTCAGGAGGTGAGACTATGCACATAGCTGATTACCACAGAGTGTGCTGCAAGTTCATATCCTTTGTATCGCATTGTAACTGCTTAATTAGTTTTTATCTTTTGAAGCCTAGAAACTGAAGATTCACCCGCTGTTGAATTAGAGTTTTAGTTACATCAGTGCAAAACTAAGTACTCCAGTACATAGGCTGTGATTTGTTATTTACATAGGTAAAAGTCTTTGAGTGCTGCATTTCTGAAGTGACATTTCTGAACAGAAAAACCACATAAAAGCACTAGGAGTGGTTTGTGACTTGGAGTGAAAAACACAATTAACAATTTTCCAGGCTGGATTCCCCCAGTGGAATTGCTAGTGTCGCAAACAAGCATTTATCCAAATCCAACTAAAACACCTTGGCAGTTGCAGAGGGTAAACAAAATTTTTATCACTCGTAGAAAAATGGATGTTATTTATGTAGCTATTAGCAAATTTTTTATGGTCTGTCATGGGGCCACAGAAAAAGAACAGAACTAAGCTAATTTTGCACGACTGATCAGAATTAAGAACGTCCTGTGATTTTATAAGCACAGCAGGGGGGCTCCACTAGATTCCTCATCTACACATTTTTTTACTAGCAGGTGTCCTTGACCTTAGCCAGCCTTAATTTGTAAACATCCTTCCTACAGCTGTGTGAGCTTTGAAGTGTCCAACTTCTCATCACTATCCAAGAGTTGATTTCAGAGCTTTCTTCTGTTCGTCTTTGGACTGCTCCAGGAGCCCTGAAGTGCCAGTCAAGATGTAAAAATGGATCTGCCAAGGCAGTGGACTTCTACAAGTATAGTTTAATTTCTTGTCAAGTACAAATTTTAGCAGATCACAAAGTGGTTATTGAAGCAAAACCAGCCTTCTAATTTATACAGTTTTTCTGGTTTTGTCTAGCTTTGTGAGCATAAAACTGATTCTATCTCCAGAAGCCAGCTGCTGTAGAGCTGGTAGGCCCTCTCTTTTCACCAGGATACAAGTCATTTTGGAGCCACTTTGGGGTTTTGAATAGTTGTTGAATTTTGAATGTGGTGGCCCTACAATGTCACTTCCATTTGCCCATCTAAAGGGAGGGCCATGGAAGCTAAAACGTGAGTGATCAGGATTGCTTTTATCACATGTCTCAGATGCTGTTGTCCCACCATGCTGAAGGTGCTTGAACTACATCTCGTCTTCAAGAGACATAAGCTCAGAGGAGATCAATATTGCATAGGACACAATAAATTTGCAGCTTTGCCATGTGCTAATTTTCTCACTAATTTTTTTATGCTGTCTTGGTGACAGATAATAAAATTCTCATCATTTGTTTTGCCAGAATTCTGTTGCATAGCCAGTCAGCTGACTCAGACTCGGATTGTCTAGCTTGGACTAGATAGCTTGGATTGCCTAAGTATGGCAGATTAAACAATATCTATAGTATACAAACTTGTATCAGATTACAGCTGGAAGAAATTTGGCCTGGCTCAGCAAATACACTGATAAAATCATGAGCAGTTATCAAATCACTTTGTGGAAACTGCCACCAGAAAATTAATCTATTACCAGTGCTGTACCATTTAGCCTGACAGAAGCTTCCTCTTTCTCCCTCCCTACCTGCCCAGTCAAAGATCTAGTGGTCTGAACTGTGATCAGGAAATCCCTGTATGTGCTGATCCTGTTCCTGGATCATGTTTTCTGGCCTCTGATCCCAGGACTGGTTGACATTTGTTGGACTGCACAGTTCTGGCTTGAACAGGAATTGCTGTGATGGAAAACCAAGAAATTTATTAAGGGATTTTATACTAGGAGCTCTTGAAAAAGAAATTTTAGAATTAAAATTTGTGGGATCAGTTTCTAAAATGGGTAAATTAGTCTTTATTTTTTCCCCAGTTATGTTATTTCAGATTTTTTGATGCTAATTCAACATACAATAAATCAAACTGATGCACACCCCCTTTTATCTCAAATCAGTTAAGTCTTTAAAATGCCTGTAGATGTATGTTTCTGTGCAGCAAGTCAAGTGTGAATCTAAATGATATAATGCATTTTTCATTATGAAGTTCATAAACTGATCTAAGAGAAACACTCTCTTTTGGGACTGTCTGGTATGTAGATGTGAGGTTGTAGTGGTCTGTTAAACATTTGAGACCAAAAATGTTTAAATGTAATTGTTCTGTTTCATTTGTCTATCCAAATTTTGAATAATTCTTTAATGCATGTCAGATGTAATGTCAGAAAATACAGAGAAGAATATTAACATGAAGAACTGAGAGGTTTTTACAAAATACTGTAAAAGAAAGAGAAACTGTAGGCTGCTACAGTGTAATGAAGGTTCACTCTTCAGTTCAGGAAGTTCTGTGGGAAAATGCGTCTGTAAGTACAAGGACCATATATCTCTAAGCCCCTGATCCAGGAAATACATGTTGGTATTTTAGTAATTCTGACAGAAACCATGACATCATCCTTGCAGGGCAAAGCAATATTTGTAACCTCTTCACACAGGCTGTCCCTGGAGGTTCCATTTTGCTCATTGTTTAATAGATTATACCAAGTTGACCTTTTTTTGTGTGTGTTCCCCCCCCCCACCCGCCCTGGGATCAAATGATGTTTCCTCCTGTGAGATTCTGAGTGAACTGCAATTAACAAATCAGACCTACATTTTTTTTCAAGACTTTCCATGAATCTTCTATATAGTCACTAATAATTAAGCTGATTTTCCACTATCATGTCTTTGATGAAATTGAGTGTTCTTTGTCATGATACTCATCATTCAGCTGGGCTGAATTTGGGTCTCACTTTCCACTGAAAAAGCACTACAGAAGTCTTGCACTGCAGCCCCATCTTTCCCCTGGATCTGCATGACTGGAAATTTGTACTCAGGTGAAGTTGTGCTGGTAACCAGACTTTTCCCAATAAATACAACTCATTGTGTATTTCATCCTGACCAATTTAATTCATACAAATGTTCATCTTATTGAAATTTTTTCTGCAGTCAGTGGAGACTGTGAGACTTGTTCAGAGATTAATTTATCCTATCATAAGGTTGAAATGTCTGAAATAAGCTGGGTGCATCTATGTGGCATGTGTATTTATTTCTTTGCATACACTCTGTACAGTGTGAAGGTCTTCCTGAGAGTGGGCTTTATCTGCACATCTACATTTAAATGACTGAAGTTAAGCCGGGAGTTCTGAGGATTTGAAGGCCAGACTACAGGCTTGCAACCTGTGCCCACCATGACTTGCTCAGTCCATGACTAAATATCAAACACTGTATGTTTGCCATGACAGGTTCTTCACTCAGAGGGTGAACAGGCTCCCCAGGGAAGTGGTCAGAGCACTGAGCCTGGCAGAGTTCAGGAAGCTTTCGGACAGTGCTCTCAGGCAGATGGTGTGACTCTTGGAGATGGTCCTGTGCAGGACCAGGAGTTGGACTCGATGATCCTTGTGGGTCCCTTCAAACTTCCAGCATATTCTGTGATTCTGTGATTCTACCTATTTAAACCATCTTCCATTCTTTCGTCTTGTTTGTGACTGATTGCCCCCAAATGAGTTGAATACAAGCTCCTAGAAATGCTCTGTCCTGTCCCGTAGGATCTCTACTCTGTCCTGGATCTTCCTCACTCTTTCTCCACTGTATGTCAGTCCAGACATGACAAGGCAGTGGAAGCACAGTACGGATCTTCCTTTGATGGTAGTAGGTGAAACCTGCATGTTCAGTCCAGCTTGCGTCATGTCTGACCACAAGCATCATGATGCTTTATTACATGGGCTCTAACACGTGCACAAATACAGCACATGGATACAAAAGTGTACTCAGCTTCTAGTCAAATCCTTAGATGATGCATCATGGCTGATTAGTGTAAGCCTTGAGTTTACATCTTTTTGACAACATGTTCTTACTTACTAAGCTGGAATGAAAGGATAGATCCAGCCTTCACATATGGGGTACATATGCTGTAAAAAGGGCAATTTTGCTGAATCGGCTTTGTTGAGTAAATTGCAAAGGCATGACGCTGATTATCTAAATGGGAACACTAGCTTGAAAATTAATAATGTAACTTTACAGGCTCATTTGCTGCCCAGGTGAATTTCACTGGAGGGGCTTCAAGCAGTGAAAGTGCACGTGCATGTGATATATAAAATGCACCTGTTGAAATAATGTTTCTTTTCCTAGATGTTGTATTACAGGGGCACGGAATAATTTCACTTTTAAAAATCCTACCCCAATTTAAATGACTCCCCCCTGAACCCTGCTCTCCTGTTGATCTTAATAAAAATCTCTTCATTGAGGGAACTGGTTATTAGGGGAACAAATAAACTGCCCATAGTCAGGAGTACATATAAAGCACTTTTCTTCCATAGATCTCAAAGCAAATTGCAGTACAGGGGTGTGTATCTTCTGCACATGGTGAAACCAGAAATTCTCAGACTCAAGAAGAAAGTCATCACAGAAGACTTAATATAAAGTGCTGGGTTTTTTCCTAGCATGTGTTATGTAGTAGGTGTAATGTCTGTGAGCAAATGCAATCATGTAAACAGAGTGTCTTTAATGTGTGGTAAGCATGGCCAGTACTGGGAGAGTAAGAGACATAGGAAAGAGTTAATATTTTTTGCTTAAATTCTGATTACTGTGAGTGCAATAAGACAATCTATTCCTTCCTTCTTCAATTCCTCTTTACAGCTCTCACACAGGACCACAAGGAACAAATAGATTGCTGTCAGTAGCCTATAGAAATGAAAGGGTAGCAGAACAAATTATTATTCCACTTGATCTTCAAAAATAATTTATGTTAAAATTTTATTACCCTATGTTCTTGTCTTTGTTGGAAATTGTAATGCAACAGATACAGTTTGAATGACAGATGCTGGTCCATTGCATTAATATTTCCAATGTTTTCTCCTTAGGGCTGATACTGCACATTTCTGAAAGTTGCAGGATCATCTCTGCGTGCAGAAAAGACCCCATCTCATTGCCTATCCCAGCGTGGTAAAACAGTCAGTGGATCCATCTGTGGGAGGACAGGTGGAGAGAAAGGGGAAGTCTCTGCTTGTTCTTGCACAGTGATTTGCTTCAGTTGCCAAGCTCTGTTAAATAAACTGCCCATGCACCAAGCAAGAATTTCACTTGCACAAGGAGGCTTTTCTTTGAACCTTTCCAGGTGGGAATGTTTTCAAGTACAAGGCGCTTATTTAATTTTCACACTGCCCAAAAGGCCTCAGTCAGCACCTCTCTGCAAACTTCAGAAGACATAATCCCTGGCTTAAACACCTCATGGTCTAAGCATACATTAGTGTCTGGCATGGGCTGAGCCCAGTGGATGTCAGCAAGGTGACAGGTGCCTGTCTTACTAGGTCCAGTCACTTCTTCCATCAGTTCAGTTATGTGTTTACTTTGGGTCTCTAGTGTCTGGCAGTCAAAGGACAGGCGGCTGTAAACACCAAGAATGCAGACATGGAGCAGGAAAGCACTGGCAGTGGGAGGCAGAAAATGAGGAACAAGATGGGGGAGTAGATTAGAATAGAAATGATTCTGTCAGGAAAATAAAGTCCCTGTTCGTTTCTGAGTTTCCACTACTTGTTCTTGGAGCAATGATATCTGGTTATAACTTTTCTGCTCCCTTCTTGACAATCTGAGGTCTCAAGTCTTTTGGGAAAGCTGTGAAGATCTAAGCGGGACTCCAGAAGGACAAAATTGTTATAATCCTCTAATACTATAGGAACCAGAACATCTGTAGAGACCTTATGTCCTTGAGCTAGTGGGGTTAATTTTTAAATTTCCAATCTCTGGGAGATTCAAACAGCTTTATGTTTACCCATTAAACCACATAATGACCCATTACTTTACTACCGCATCAGAAATTATTTCTTCTGCTTGTAATACAATATCTGTCTTGCACATCTTCCATGAGGAATGCAACTGAGAGGTCTGGGCATGAGACAGAACAAAAAGAGAGAAAAGGAACTGAGGTGGTGACATGACTCATACCAAGCTGACCCTGGAGACCACTGCCCAGCCCCAGCTCTCTGCTGAAGAGGCAACGCATCTACAGGTATGGTCTCCAGAGCTGTCTGGAGGACTGGTGTGTGCAGCTATTTAGGGAATACCCACAGATACCTGGATGTAGGAGAGACTGCCAGTCCAGCCCAGCCCAGCTGAGCATTAGCTCATCAACTTTACACTCAGACCAGTGTGATCTGGCCAAGGTGGCCTACACCAGTGCTCCCAGATGACTTTCATGCCTTGAGGGTGGTCTTTGCCTGCTCTGGCACCTCCAGTGCACAGCTACAAAGTAATGAGCAAAGCAAAATTTGGGATGATCTGCTCCAGTCCTTAAGGGGCATCCAGTGTAAGTGAGATTCAGACTGGGAAAGCAGTTCACCTCTTGATGTCCCCCTTTTTCCCTTTTTCTCTCTCCGCAGGTAGGGATTTTATTGGAGGCAGGTCAGTGGTAAAGGAAAATAGTGAGGACAGTGCAGTGGCTCATATAAGGAGCTCCTTCATTATGGTATTGCTGAAAAATGTTATTGAAGTGGCTGACTCCAGGGGGTATGTAAGGATAAGGAACTTAGCTGGAAGTCTGCTTCCTTACCGATTCCCAGAAATTAACAGAATTCATGCAGTAATCAAGTACATTCAGTACCATATGTCAGAGCGTATCGTGACACCCAGAAAAGGGGGCCTTGCTGTGCTTTATGCTGCAGTGTCTGAGGCATTTCAGTTCAACACCTTTCTTTGCTTATTCACATCACATCAGAGAAAGAGCAAAATGCTATGTCAGCCCGGGGCCAAAAGTTACTGGCATTGGTTTCTGTACAGCTCTTTCATGTGGGGAGGGTGTGGTGATCTATTGGTGAAAACACCCTCAAAAACTTTGAAGAAATGAGTTCAGCCTTGGGCACAGATTCCATTTTCTCCCTCCCCTTTCCCCTGTGTATGACTCAAGTGTAAAAGAGTACCTGGACACTGAGGGGTAAGGAGGTGGTTGCCTGAGTGATGCCCGTGAATTTTCCCTGGGCAGTATTGGCTTCTGAAACTGCCTTGTGTTTCCTCATGGGCTGTCTGGGCTCTATTAAACCATTGACTCTCATGTTGTATAGCACAATTTTTAAGAAAGTGCTGTGAAGTCTCCAATAGTCAGAAATGCTGTCAAATCACAGGGATTGAATTCACTGTGGTCAGCAAGAAGAGGCTGAAGGTAATGATGGTCAAAAGACAACATCTGGATGATTATAATACTTTATTTGGCATATAAAGTTTTTAGAGTGAAAACAGATTTTACTTCAAGAGTGATTTTTGTCCTCATCTTGGAAACATCACCTACAGAAATTCTGCTAAATAATTCCCCTCTGCAACATGATCCTTGATCCTCAGGTCAAACTGTCTGTGCTCAGATTGCTCTGGGCATTTGATTCTTTCAGGGCACAGTCCCCTCTGCTTTGCATTTGACTCTGCATCTCCTGTGGGCTCCATGTGGTGTTCTCTAAGAAAAAATCATGATTTTGCTTTTTCCTTTTCTTATTTTCCTACTCTCACAGTGAGCTGCTATCTGCTCTCAAGTACTGTGAAATTTCTGCCACCAGTTCTAAGCATTTGAAAATGCTATTTACAAAACATTACAAATGTTAATTACAAAACGGGGAATGTGAGATTATTCTCTAGTAAATTCACATTTCTTGTACAGTAGAACAAGGTAACTCAGGTAGAAAAGAAAATTACCAAATCTAATCAGCCACCAGCAAAAAACTACAAATTGCTGGAGTGCAGATACCTTTCAGCTGAGGTTAATCAAGCAGCAACTGATCAAAATGGATTTCCCTGATCATATTTCTGACTTCTTTTTCTAGGAGTATAACCTTTTGAAATTAATTGACTTGAAAAGGGGTGGTTTCTGTGGTGTTAAGATGTCAACTTATGACACATGGTTTTCCAAAAAAGGCTTTTTATTTTAAACAGATGTACAAAAAGTAGCAAAAAATAAACTCACAGAAACTGTTCATAGAAGTGGGCAAAATACCACTATGTCTCCTTTGAGTAGATTCAGAACTGTTTGACAGAAATCTTGAACTCAGAAGTCTTATTTCTGCTATCCCTGCCTTTCACACTCCTACCATGGCAGGCCAGATGATGATATTTCTGCTGGGCCATATTTCCCGGCATTTAAAAAACCCTCATTTCTCAGTGATAGGAATACCTACCCTGAACATTTGATGACAGGAAACTTGTCTTCAAGGGTGGTTGTGCTGCTCCATTTGTATCATGGATGAAGACAGAAATTGTTTTGGTGGGTAACCATGATCCATGGGTGTTTATTTGTGCTCAGAGGGGCAGACGTACCAGAGCTAGATTTCACTCAGCAAACTGAAGGCCACATATAAGCCTCTGGTGGTGCAAACTTCACCGGGAACCGAACAAGGTAATTCAGGGTGTTTTCCACAAGGAAGTTTGCCAGTGTTTCTCGTTCAATGCTAGAGCTGCCCTCATTCCTCAGGTCTGCTGTGGGGATGCCCCTGCAGGTGGGGACCTCCAGGGTACACACACCCCCTGCAGTAGACTCAGCCGAGCGCCTGCTTTGCCCATGCCCTCTGCCAGCTGGTGACAGGGCAGGAAGCTGAGCAGCCACATTAACAGGATGCTCAACCTGAAGCAATAAAGCCCTGCTGAGAAATAAGGCATAATAACTCAGAAGCAGCATTAGGATAATGTGGCCATAGGGCTTCTGGGCTGCAGCTGGCCTGCATCCGGCTGGCTCGCAGCGCGCACAGGGCGGCACGCAGCTGCTGCCATTCTTTGCACGCTGCTTGTATAAAAGGAACTCCAGAAAAGCTCAAAATTAGCTAAAGCTCATTGTAAGAGCTCTAATCATGGCTAGTTATGGTCTGGCTTTGAAAGAGCCCTGCTAGTTTTAGCTCAGAATCTCTGGGCACTAAAGACTCCATCTGTTTAGACAGTTTCAACTTTTCCCAGGGGTATAGAGTCTTATTCTCTTTTAACCACAGGATAAAGTTCTGCTGAGGAGTTATGAGCCATATCTGTACGTGGGTTAAGTCCATGGGTATCTGCTTCACAGCGTCAGTTTTTGTGACAGGAACTTTGCTCTGTTCCCTGGTAGATGCTAGCTCCACTGCAGGAACAGGCAAACTGAGGCAGAAGGAGTAGTTGAATGGGGAATCAGTCTGACAAAAGGTGAGTTTTTCTTGGATAACTCTCACTTTGCTCTTATCTTTCAGGCCCTTCACTGAAAATAAAAAGGAATAACACTGTTAAATGGACCGCTTGAACTCATTTGAAAAGTTTACTGTGTTGATATACAGTATCATTAATATTGCTGTTGATGTATGTTAGTACCTCCAGGGTCCTCTCAGAATGTGCTTGCTTATGAAAAGCGAAGCCCCTGTGGCAAGAGACCTTGTGATCTTAGCCCCAGTTTTGCCTGAGAGCCTGTGTGAAGGGAGGTACTGCCTGCCTAGGCAGCTACATGTGCCTGGGAACTGAGCCCACCAGGACTCAGAGATGAACTGGTTGGTGGTTACAGCCCCATCAGGAAGATTTTGCAAGACAGGTGCTGCTTCACTGTCTTGTGAAGAGAAATAGGTAAGAAACGTGGGTAAGTGAGGAACATCTGAATGCCTGACAGAGCTACAGCAACCTGTGTCTCCTCAGTGCTTTTTGTGCAGGGTTTTCTGAGCAGTTTGGAAGCTTTCTAGGTGCTAAATTTATCAATTGCATTCTACAGATAAGTTAATGTAATTTATAAAGTATCACATGGTTTCCTGCATGTTTTGCAAAAGAAACTGGTCAGTTTAAACACTTCTAAAAATTTCTTTAATTCAAGATATCTTCAGTTCTGGTGGTTCTCTACAGAAAACTTGTGTTGAGGGCCCAGAAAGTATGGTAGTATCTAAAAGGATCACCTGTATTTGAAATACTGGCTTAGGAATGTCTTGCTGTGGTTACAGAGCAGGACAGTGGCCAAGGCAGGAATTGGCCTTTGGCATAAGCTGCAAATTGACTTTCCATAAGGGAAATGTTCTGTAAAGAGCAATTGCCATTTTGCTTTCCTAGTTTTGTGGGAAAAGGGACTTGGAGGATTGTAGATCCTGTTTCTTTTGCCCTTCTCCTCCCCAGGTATCGGCCAGCTCCATGTGCCTTTTCCCACTTTTGTGATGTGGTTTCACTGGCCAACTTCTCCCCACTTCTGAGGGGAGAGTCACATCACACCACTATTCCTTTGCACATCCAAGGGACCTTTATCCCTGGGCAGCTGCTGAGACCCAAGCCCAGGCTTTTGTGCATGTGTGTCCAGCCCCATTTCTCCAAACTTTTAATAAGGCAGAGCTGAGAAAGGTGACATACAGGGGACAGTGAGAATGACATGCACAGGACATGATCCTCCAGCTAGCAAGTGCCAGCCAGGTGTGTCACACCTTCCTGGAGATAAGCAAAAGCCCAGCTGGAGTCTTGGTTGGTCGGATTCTTCCCAAACAAACATGTACGACTGAGAGGGATCATGTAGGGCACGTTTGTAGTTGATTCAGTACTGTTGTGTGACAAAACACAATAGCTTTGTATGAGGCTTTAATATAAATCTCTTGCACCAGCAGAGCCTAGTAATTGAATCAATATACAAGCGAGACTGGAGAAGCAGGATGAAAAAGTTTGGTTCCAGGTTAAATGTGAAACAGGTGTTCCCTGACCCTCTCCCCTTCCTGCCCTGCTGCCTCTCCCTTTGTCCCTGCCAACTGCAGGCATGAAATCCTCCTAGTTTAAAGTGAGAAAGAAGCAGGGGAGAAAACGGAAAGCAGAAAGTGATTGCATGACTCTTTGGCAGTGCTAACAATGAGTTGTTGGTATTTGAGACTTGCTCTCCTTGGTCTACTGCTTGTCAACAGAGTGGATCTCGTGAGTAAAGTGGAGGTTGATGGCTGTCTTGGCCACAGTGACCATGAAGTCATTGAGTTTACAGTCTTTGTTCACAGGAGGAAAAGTGGTAGCAAAATCTCAGCTCTGGACATGAGGAGAGCAGACATCAGACTGCTCAGGGAACTAGTAAGTAAGGTTCTCTGGGAAAATGTTTTTGCAGATGCTGGGGTCCGTCAGTGCTGGTTACTTTTCAAACATCACCTCCTAAGGGCCCAGGAGCAGGAAACTCCCAAATGTCAGAGATCAAGCAGGTGAGGTAGAAGGCTGTCTTGGCTGACCAGGAGTCTTCTCTTGGAGATATGGCAAAAAAGGAAGGTGTATGCCCAGTGGAAGCAATGTCAAGTGGCAAGGGAAGAATTCAGAAACCCTAGCATCATGTTTTGGATATCCAAAAAGGGTGTCATGTTGAACTAGGAACTGCTTACTGGGTATGTGGGGATTTTTTTTTGGAAAGTTTACAGTTTCCCCAAAACTTTACAGTTTCCAAAAGCACAGTAGGAGTCATTGTAGGAGTGATGGTTGACTATTTTCCTATTAATTATCTCTGACAGATACAATTTTGGTAAAGTGGTACAATCCATGATGGATATTCCTCAGGTTGCTTTACTGGCTGCCACCCAACCAGGCTCACTTGTTCTTAAATGGGTCCTCGTCTGAGTAGCTCTCAGCAATCTTTATTTTCCTTGGTCCCTTCTGCAGCCTGTGATTAATCTGTGCCACCACTGACATGGAAGTGAAATGACAAAGCCCTAGTGGACAGGGATTAGTGCTGACCCACAACCCCCTCAGCTCCCACTGGTATTTCTTTTTTTCCAGTCAGGGCAAATTCTCAATCTGTGGTAGTGAAAGCACATGAGCACAGATCTCTTTTGGATGAGATTCAAACTGCAGAAGCCCTTCACTCTTTTTAAACTTGCTTTACCATGCTTAGACCTGTGGCTCATGGCCCAGAGTGATACATGAGAAATCAGCCTATCCTCAGTTCACATACAGGAAACTTGCTGTGCTTGTGGAGTTCTGACTCTGTCATTCTGCATACACACAAAAAAACTGTGAACCCATTAAGAATGATCTGAAGTCATGAACCACAGTTTCTAAAAACCAAGGTCACAGGAAGATCCAACTCAAAGGATTTCAGAATTTCAGAGATTTCATTTGGTTTGAAAACCAAAACATGTCTCAAATTTGAGTTTGTAATAATCCCATGAAAATCACACATCTCCTACAGGTACATATTGAAATAGCTTCACAGCTGCAGTATCTGTGAACAAAGTGCTTCCCCATATGATCAGTTGAGGTTGATTTTATATCCCAAATTAAATCCATAAATAACCTTTTTTTCCCTTGGGCAATATTTAAGTAACCATCAAGTGTCTCATTCAAATACACATTTGCCTTTTCTTCCTCTTTTTCTAGGGGAGAGCAGAATTTGACCGCTGATCTTTCTGCGCAGTGGTGGTCTTGAGTTAGAGAAATCTTTCATTTGGAGTGAATTATTCTTGAATTATTTCTAATGCTCTTCTCTGTGTCATAATGCACTTACAGACAGATCACATACTCTGTGAAAATCAGTGACCTTTGTAGGTCATAGCACATGTTGTCAGGGAATAAACACTCTTCAGTAATCTTCATTAATATAATATTAGGACACTGTAACTTTTGGAAAGCCATGAAAATGAAAAGTCCATCATGACAAGATGAGCAGCACCAGACCTTCAATATATACAGTCTGATGGCAAGCTCCAACTCTGTCTGAATAAGTGCAGGGAGATATGTCTGAACAATTTCTCAGTTGCCATGCCTTTGCTTGTGCTAAGAGAAAGCAAAATCACTGTAAAATGATTACTGTAAAATGATCATGTAATCAGAAATCTGTGGTCCTTTCTGTCTCCTGGAAAAAACTTCAGTATTGGCTTTCCATTAATCAAATGGACAATGTTGGAAACAATTAACTATCAAAAGGCATTCTGCAACAGTCTCAGTTGCTATCATAGAGAAGGTCTCAGCAGATATGTAACTTTAGAAGGAGCTGAAAACAAGGAACTAGAATACCATATTCCTTCTGAATCTCCATTAAGTTCAGCATACTCCAATGTAATGAAACTAGAAGTTGTTTTACTTTTCCATTAATTACTTCCCACTTGGTCTTAAAACATTTCCAAAATCCACCTAAAGCTTTCTCATGTATAAATGAGTGCACTGTTGTCTCAGTTTAAATGAAACACAATTGTTTTGTTGGGAATAAATTATGAGGAATACCCAAAACTCCTCCCTCTAAGCAATTATAAATCTGAAATTAAGGGACTCCGACTGAGGAACTGTGTGGGAAAGGGAAAAATAAAATTATAGCAAGGTAGGAATAACAGCCCTTTATTAAAAGGTATATATATGTATTGGCAGAAACAATGAAAGAACACAAGTAAAACACCCAAACAATAATCCTACACCCAGAAACAATCCCCTTCAAGACAAACAAATAAACCCAACAGTGAAAACAGTTCAATTTGCATGCTTTGGGGCAATTATAACCACAGTCAGCAGGAGGGGCTGTTGGGCTACTGGAGAGGTGGAGCCTGCAGTTATTTGAGTCAGTCAGCAGGGGGCGCTGTTGGATCTCCAGCAGTCACCATGTGAAGTCTCCCCAGAATGCTGGAGACGAGCTGGACAATGAATGTCCTCCCCCCGTCACCAAAGAGAGAGAGGAGGGGAAGGGAAGACACAGTTCCTGACAGTGGGGAACTCACTCCTTCCTGCTGGCTGAGATGCAGACGGCGTGACTCCATCCCTCTCCGATGGAAAATCCAAGCAAACAGCTCCAAACTGCAGCACGTCCACAGAAGCAGCAGCCCCGACAGCTCCAGCAGCTTTGACAGCTCCTGCAGCTCCTGTAGCTCCCACAGCTCCCGTAGCACAGCCACCAAGAGCGGCAATCCCAACACCTCCAGCAGCTTCGGCTGCTCTGCCCACTCTGACAGCTCAGATTACCTCCAACTCCCCTCACAGCTTCCAACTCAGGCCCCCCAGGCTTCTTCCCCTTTTCCCTGGAGACAAGGTGAGGCAATTAACATGGGAATGCAGACTTACTAGCTCTTTCTTCTGGCCCACTTAGTTGGCTAGAAACAGGAACCTTGTCCAACACCCCCTCCCCCAACACAGTGGGCAGGGGAAAGGGAAATTCCAGCATAGCTCCAAGAACAAACAAAACCATGACAACTGTCTATTTATCTTATAAGTTATATTGATATATACTTGTATACACGCATACATATAGAATCATTGAATCATAGAATCATTAGGTTGGAAAAGACCTTTGAGATCATTAAATTTAACCATTAACCCAGCATTGCCAAGTTCACCACTGAACCATGTCCTAAGTGCCACACCTGCATATCTTTTGAACATGGTGTTCAATCACTTCCCTGTGCAGCCGGCTCCAATGCTTGACAACCTTTTCTATGAAGAAATTCTTCCTAATGTCTCCTGGCAGAATTTGAGGCCATTTTCTCTTTTCCTGTCATTTGTTACCTGAGAGGAAGGGCTGACCTGGCTACAACCTCTTTTTGTGTAGTTGTAGAGAGCAATATGATCTCCTCTGAGCCTCCTTTTGTCCAGGCTGAACACTCCCAGCTCCCTCAGCCACTCCTCATAAAACTTGTGCTCCAGACCCCTCACTAGCTTTGTTGCCCTTCTCTAGACACACTTCAGCACCTCAATGTCATTCTTGTAGTGAGGGGTCCAAAACTGAACCCAGAATTTAAGGTGTGGCCTCATCAGTGCCAAGTACAAGAAGACCACCACTGCCCTAGTCCTGCTGGCCACACTGTTTCTGATACAAGCCAGGAGGCTGTTGACCATCTTGGCCACCAAGTTCCTCCCCTTAGGTTATAGCATCAAACAAAGCCTCTTTCATTCAGATGTCTAAAATTTAAACCCTAAAATCCTGATCAGTACCTGCTACCATTTTTTCAGACATCCTCAGAGAATATGACATAATTTCTTAGTCATCATCATCATGGCCAGGCTTTGCGAATGAAGATTTGGGAAGGGCTCTACTCACACTTGCTACAAGCACGCTGATGGCTAAAAAGGCCAGTATGAGACAGACAAGTCCGGTTGCAAAAGGCACAGCAGAAAGACTCTCCTGGTGATGTCATCAAGACGCAATTCTTTCTGCGCTGTCTCTTCTTGAGAGTGATCCTGCGCGTGTTCTCAAAAGCAGCAGCAGCGTTATAGATTGTGTGTCTCCAGGCCTCCTGATTGGAGGCCAGAGTGGATGAATGGTGATGATCAATAAGGCCAAGGCTGAGGGATTGTCTCAGGGAGTCCTTGTATCTCCTCTTTGGGGCTCCTCTCTTGCGGCAACCAGTGGCAAGTTCACCACAGAGTACAATCTTGGGGAGTCGGTGGTCCTTCATCCTGGAGACGTGCCCTGCCCAACGCAGCTGTGCTCTCAGCAGCATGGTCTCGATACTCGAGACAGCTGCCTGTTCCAGGACAGATGTATTGGTCACATAATCCGTCCAGTGGATGTTTAGGATTGCATGGAGGCAGCGTTGGTGGAAGCGTTCTAAGAGACGCAGGTGGTGGCGGTAAATGACCCATGGTTCAGATTCATATAAAAGAGTAGACAGAACATTGGCTCTGTAAACGCTGATATTTGTGCTTTTCTTCAGGTGTTTGTTACGCCAAACTCTTCTATGGAGTTTGCCGAAAGCTCTGTATGCCTCTGCTAGCCTGTTTTCTATTTCTACGTCAATCTTACCATCCGAGGAAATGATGCTTCCGAGGTAATTAAATTGCTGGACTGATTTGAGCTCTGATTCACCAAT
>JAWWES010000081.1:139090296-139107640 GCA_035583135.1 Lophotriccus pileatus | reverse complement strand
TGTTTTCATCAAACCAGTCCTTGTTTTTCTTGAGGGAGAACCCTAAGGATTCTTCAGAGGACTGCAGGATGCTATTTCTTAGTAAACAGATACATAAAACATACAATATCTGCTGCAAACACCACTGATGTATGTGACATTTGGAATTTTCTGAGCAACTCTGAGGCAAAAGCCATTAATCAGAAACTCAGCTGCTGTTCCTGAAAGGGATGTTTCATGAGATTCCATGTAACAGCTACATGACTTGGTTTTAGCACAGAGTAACCCCATGGCTTTTTCCTGAGATTATTTTTTAGACAGCCATGCTACCCTAATATTTTCTGAAAGCCTGGGCTCTACAGAACTAAGGAAAATGGCATTTCTCCAAAACATTCATGGTCTCATCAGAGATCAAGGGATGCAGAGGACCCTGTTACCTTTCAGCCCTTGCCTGGCACAAGGCAGGTTGCCAGCAGTTGTGAAAGCAGAAATCTCCACCCCATATCAAGACTAACTTGTTCTTCCCAACAAGCATGTGTCTTGCCCTTATGTGTGGTATGTTTAGACTCCACATTCTTTAACATCCTCTGTCCCATCATTTAGTTTGTGTGCCCTTGGGAACACAGCAAACACTCCAGTATTCCATGTGTGTGTTCCAAGCATTACTCAAAGGTCTCATATTTCCAGACTGATATGGAAAGACACTCTTGAAATTGACCCAGATTGCAAATTGAATGGAAGAAACTTCCCAAGGTGCCATTTCTGGAGGACTCTTATTTCTCACTTACCTCCTGAGAAAAACACATTACTGGATTTGTCCTCTGTCTCAATGTAACCTGTCTGCTTGCCTTAACTTTCAACCTGGCTAACAAAGCAAAGCAAATGATCTTTATATGATTCACACAGTGCTTTCCTAAGCATCTGTTTTAAATCACCTATCTGAGAGTCTGAGACACGGTCCAAAGTAGCAGGGTGGCAGCCAGAATTGCATCTCACTAATTAATTGGCTCAGAGCTCAGAGGCGGATGTGAAATCATTCACATGCTGCATTTTTCAGAGCTTTTATGTCTGTGTGTTTTCCAGGCTTGAGCTAAATGGATCTACAGGAAAAGCAAATGCAGCAAATAACACTCACTCAGCACAACCCCAGGCAGCAGTTCATGGTGGTACCAATCCAGAGAGAGGATCTTGGCTGGGACGCTAAGGTGTCCTGAGCTCGAGGAAAAGCAGACCATTGCCAAGAGATGTGGAAAACAGCATTTTTTTCAACTCCAAAGCAGGCAGAATGGAAGTAGTTGAGAGACCTTTGTAGCTGACATTTCCCACGGAAGGCTGGTGCTCTTGCTTCAGACTTTTAACACTGTTACTAAAGGAAACCTCCTTGGTATCAGTCTCAGAACTAACCTATGAAACATTGCAATTCCTGTCCCAGGACCTCTGGTCTTCTTTCCCTTAATCTGTGGCCACTGCATCACTAGGATTCCTCATGACTGTTAGAGAAAATTTCAGAGCTTTTTCCTCTGAAATTTCTCATTGTTCTAATCTCTAGAATTCAAGCTAGATAGCAACTAAAGTGCCTCCCTCTATTCTGATAACTTCCACCAGATGACCATAGACATTTTCAAAATCTTGTGCTATGTGTGTTGATCTGAGTAAAAATTGTAAATATATTTATTTTCAATGGCATGAAACAGAAACTGGGAAAAATATTTAAATTAATAGTGTTTGTATAATATTCAAACCTCTGCTCCTCTTTCAGGAAATGAGAGCACCTGTATAAACATTTGATCTAGAGAAGTTAAAGGTCACATTACTACTACGTAGTCCATGGCCTCTGAAGGTTAAAATATCCTTTTACAAAAAAAATATCCTGTCCTTGAAGAGGTTGGGCAGGTATTCCCTTGGCTGTCGTTGCAACCTTTGTCCTCAATCCTACAAGCACTTACACACATGCTCATGTATGTTTAAGCATGCAAATATCTCTCCTGTACAACTCAGAGGGGTGTGATGAGGATCCACTTAGTGTTGTGGGGTGGTCTGATGTTACCATGTTGAACTCTTGATGCTTCCTTGCTTTATTGGAATAACGATTTATTGAGATGGCTGTAGACCCCAACCAAGAGAACACAATCCACAGACTCTCTGTAACTCAAAGAAACCCCCCAGTTCACTCCGAGATGGTGCTTCAAAGCATTTGACTCCTTCAGCAACCAATTCTCACAGGAGTTTTTTCCTAATGCACCTTCTCAGAGGTGTCAGGTCTTTAAATGAAACACTAAGTACTGTAGTTATGAAGTCGCCATTTTGTGATTAGGTACTGGATACTAAGTTCTCTAATTTTTATTTGACATTTTTATATTCTTTCTGTCTTCATCATTCTTGAGGTGATGATTTTAGCTTTTATTTGCATAGAAGCAGCTTTGCAACAGTTCCTCTATTATTCTTAGAGTGATATTTTTCAAATGCCATAATGATTTTGGGAGTTGAGTCTCCAAGTGGCTTGGGTGCTAATGCATCTGATTTGAACTTTCAAAACTTACTTGAAGTCAGATGCTTTGAAAATATCTTAAGATTTGATCTTCAGTTTATTATGTAGTGTTTTCCTCTCAAATCACGGTTTTTAACTCTTCTGGTTACATTTCAGGTACCTTACACCACCTCATTTGTACCTTCTTTTATAGTTTTTATTTCCTCTTACACACAGCAATATTAGAACCGCGGTGTCTTACCACATTGCTGAGTTCCTAGAATCAAAACGTTTGTGACACCTACAATGAAGTTCACATCATTGCACTCAGTATGACTTGAGCTTTCTAACCAAGGCAAGAGACCTTAGCAAACAAGCTTGTCTCCTGGCACAGGATGGCTCCATGGCATTAACCAAGCTGTGTGGCTGAATATAGCCCAGAAAAGAGTGCTTCATTTTAGTGGAGAGATAAAACTCACAGATGAGGTCATTAGCCCAACATTTGTAAGACCTCACTGATGCCTCAGAACTTACTGCCCTCATGTCATGTGTCTTTCAGAAGGGGATTTCAGCCACCTGGAATGAGTTGCAGGCAGTGCCAACAGTGGTGCTCTCTGTAGAGTCATATGCCATCAAAAGACTTCTGCTTTGACAAACAGTAATATAACAAAAATAACCTTTTCAGGTAAAATTCCTGAGTATGGTTTCTCACATTTTGTCACATAGGTGACAAAAGTGAACTTTTTAAAGATCATGTTAGCAGATTTTAATTTTGCTGGCTAGGCTCAAGTGCCTCCATAGAGCAGTTGAGGAAGCAGCTGGGCTGTCAAGTGCTGGATGCTGCAGTTGCACTGTTGGAGCACGGAGGTGAGATGACAGTCTTAAATGCTTAATGAAATTCTGCTGGGTGGGGGGAGGACAGCAGATGAAGGGCAGCTGCTCTTAGCTCTGCTGGTGACCTGTCTCTGGTTCTTGCTCTCCCCACTCCCTCTGCCATTGACATCTGCATAATTTCTAAAGGATTGCTATTTGTGCAGTATAAAATGTACTGGTGGTGTGAACTCAGCTTGTCCTGGGGCTCTTTTCATCTGTTACTCGCTTCCAGGAATGATCTTGCTATCTCTTTTGTGGTGTCTCTGCTACCTCACAGTCACTGTCAGAAAAGTAATTGCTGACTGCAAACATCTGCCTGTTCAGTGTCTCACTGAGGCAGTTGACCTTCATAGTTTCACATTCAGTGTATTGCTGCAGTGAGGATCATGCTGGGTTTTTCTTTGATATCTGGAAGGGGTAAAATCAATTTTTTTGCCCTTTGGGTCACAGTTACATTACTTGCATGGTGATTCCCTTCAGCAACTGGAAGAGTATGTCACCAAAGAAGTCAGAAGTTACAGTATTAGATGAGTTTTCCAGTTTGTGAGAATTTGGCAGTGAAGGTTTCCCGTAATGCTACGATTTGCATCTCAAATGATACCAGATTTAACTGCCACATGCATATCATGTGTTTGGAAGGCACAGGCTTTCCTGATCACAATGTGTGTAATAAAGAACTATAATTTCTAGTCATCTTTATACATATTTCTTGCATTTTTTTTGAGTCTCAGACATGAGCTAATAAGATACACCTTCTTAGAAGACAACTATCCTCTCCTGGTTGTGATGGTTCAAAAAAGATACACAGATATCTCAAGCCTCCAAGATCCTGAGTTGTTTAGGTCTGTTAGTGTTTTAACTGTCCTACACGACTTTTTACTTTCTTCTAGCTGAGCAGAATTAAATAACTGAATCAAGCAGATGATTCCATGAAGGTGTGAATAATTTTTTAAAATACATGTAAGAAAGCATTCAGAAAAAAAGGCACATTTTTTACCTTGAGACTTAGTACAGTGGACAAAAAATACATGAACTTCTGAACCTTGGAAAACCTTGGTCAGACTAAAGTTCAGAATTAATAGGCCTGCTGGTGTTTCTCATCTTCTGCAGAATTTAGCTAGTGTGTCTTTTGCTTGTAGTACCAAAAAAACCCCAAATATTGTTGAGCCATTGAACCACTGAGCACCAGCTTTCACAGTAAAGAGACAAAAAAGGATAAAAATAATTACAACATTGTACTTGCAGCTCTCTGTCTGTTAATGTTTATCTCAGTGGTGACAGATCTTCCCTTTTGTAAGGGATTGATAACAATCCTGGGTTTGATAACAATCAGATCAGGCTGTTAAGCATTATGGAAACCTGCTAGGTTTTTTAATTCATATCTCCATGTCATTTGGTGGACAGGACCACAGACAGTCATTTCTATCATGTAGTAATCAAGAGGGAAAACCTGCTCTTCATTAAAGTGATGTGGAATGAATTTTGTGGGCAATAATATATTTTTGTTGGTAGCTTCAGCAGCTTCTCTGCCATATTATAACAGTTGTGCCTTAAACATTTCTCTGAGCCACAAAGCCCTGGAGTCAACCCACAGCAGCATCTACTGCTCCAGAACATCTTTCCAGGTACACTGAGTCCGTCTCACAAATAGCTGGGCACTAATGCACTTTATTTTCCTCTTTGTGTTGTCTGGGTACTATTTTCTCACAGAGGTAAGGCTACAATTTGTTCTGTGTTGTGAAAGCCCAGTCACTGAGCTAGAGCTGGTTAAGAAGGGACAGTGCACTTGGTTTGCTTGGGCTTTCTGCTATTGCCAAAAGGTACAAGTTTTCTGAAATGCCAAGCATAATTTGCTTTGTTGACTTAGCATTTCAGAAGGTCCTTGCTCTAGGAACTCCAAACTCACTACTGTCTGAAAATAAAAACCAGTCTTCGGCTCAGTTGCTTCTGAATCTTACGCATCTGACATCAAACATCAGGCACCTCATATTAACTACCGTGTAAGACCACCATGATCTGGAAACCCAAGTAACGTCAGACACACCAGGAGATCCAGTTGGCCAAATATCACATCTGTGCAGAGGTCAAGCTCCCAGAAAATCAGGCACACATTTCCATAGCTCATAAGGCTCACTTTGAGAGTCTGTGTGATAGCAGATCTGGGCTTGCAGCTCCAGAGGGTACAAATAAAGTGGAAACTGGATTTAAAAGAAAAGCTTGTACATTATCCCATGAAGCATTTGTCATATCCCAGATGGCTGGAGCCATGAATTTTTCTCAGTAGCATGTTGGAACCTATCTAGTAAATGACAATGACAGACTAACAATAATAATAAAACTAATGAAAAGCATGTGCCCTATGAAGAAGTGACAACTGATTAAAGCAGATAATTTTGCAGATGTCTGAGGAAGTTAAAAGTGTAACACAGTTTTAATTTAAGAAAGAAGTAATACTTTTAGTTACAGGATTCTGCATAGATGCATTTGGAGTAATATTTCTTGATGCCCAGAAAAACAGATTGTCCTCTGCTGCATCTCCAGCATGGCTTCATTCAAGGGAGATAAGCCAATTCAGAGCACACTTGCAGTGCTGAACAGGCAGTCAGAAGTTAACAGCAGATAAATCACTGCTGGTAAATACCATTCTGTGCTCTCAGTTGCTGGCTGCAGGTGGTTTTCCAAAACCCCCTTCCATTCACATAAAAAAGAACAGATTTGATCCTTTTAATTCCAATAGAACTGCAATTTACTAGGAATAGAGGGCACACAGCACTTCTCAGCAGGGCCTCCCTTCTTCATCACAGCAGTACCTTTGTCTGCATCATCTTGTCCAGGAAGCATATAAGACATATATAAGGCAAGGCATATATAACCTTGCAGGCAACATTTGCAGGACAACTGTATGGCTCCAGGGTTTGCCAGACATGTACTGAAACATTGCAAAATGTGGCACATTGAAAAATGCTTTCCTCAATATGCAATTGTAGTGATGACAGCTTCCTAGAGACATATTCTACAACATTACCATGTCTTTGTGGTGTGTACTAATCTTTTATGTGCAGCTAAACAAATTGTGATGGAAGAGGTTTAAGTATTCATTGGAGAATGGGTCATTATAAGCACATCCATATTTATGATCAAGATCTATAGGACTGCATTGTTTCTGGCTGCATAGCTATTATTCATCTGTAATTGCAAAAATAAAGCCTATGAGTTTTGCATTTCAGTTACAAACCGTAATGGAGCAACTAATCTGATTTACCTTTGAACAGCTGGGAACTCTGGAGTTGCATTAAATAATTTCTGTTAAATGCTTTTCTATTGGAATAATTTTTTCATGACAGTGACTTTTTCTATAGATCACTGACAGAATATGAATTATGAATAGTTTTTTCAAACACAAATTTATGCTCAGTGTGCTGTCTGAGAGTTTCTCTTTAAAATCTTCTGATTGAATGCATAAATGTGTCCAATATAAATAGAAAACATATGTAATTATTTGTAACCTGATAATATGTATATAATTTAAAATGCTTCAATAGTTAAGCCAAACAGTAGAAATATAAATTTTAATTTAGCTCTTAAATTCATAATCTACTTCTATTTTCTTCAGGAGCATAGTACCTTATAACCATAGACTAAGCTGTTTCTTAATCCTGGAGAGATCTAACAACCCAAGTGTTTAGATTTATAGCAGCTAATTTTGACATTAGTTGTATGTACTCTCAAATAGTTGAGAACAGATAAGTTTGTGTTTTATGAGAATTCTAATTGATTTAGCTTTCTACTTTAAATGTCAGAAATAAGTCTGGAGGGAACTGATAAATGTAATATAAAAACCTTATCTTCATGCTCAACCCTTTCTTTCACATTAAACTATTAGATATAATGAAGTTACATGCCTCTTAGCATCCAGAAAACTACAGAACTTGGATCACATATAATATTTCTGCTACTTATTTCACATGCCCAGTGGTGAAATAGGTGGCAGGCATCCATGTATATATGTGCATGTAGGTTATTAATGTATACATGTGTATTAATAGGCATTAGACTTGAATACTATTTCAAATAATATCCATGTAATACAACTGGTAGTACTTGTTAATGTTAACTAAATGCCAGCTTTATGAAATACTGAGACATAGATCATGTGGTGCCTTTAAAAATGCATGACTGCAACTAACTGCTGTATGTACATGTCTGTGTGTTAAATCTATGGGGGTGACAAAAGCAGCATTATTGAGAAAATTCTTGAAAACTTCAGCATTAGTTGGTGGAGTAATCAGTTTCTAGCTAGAAATTACAATACCTCCTAACAGATTGGAAACATCCCAATATTTAATTTGGAAGTACTGGAAAATAGAGCAGAGAGTTATTCTATGTAGGCTGCCTTGGGGCTGCTAATCTTTTAGAGGGGACATTGAATCTTTGAAAACATCTAAAGCAGACCTCTAATTGAGAGGAAACGGCAACAAGCTCTCCAAAGCCTGTGATCTTGGGCTAAGTTTCATCTCCATGCAATTGAAGAGGCATTTTTTTGGCCACTGGCTTGTGAGACAAGCACTGATACTTGAAATCAGTCAGAAAATGTCAGCAGTATCCTGGAAAACATGGCAGATGACTGGTTTAAGAGATATCAAAGAAAAGGCCACTCTCTATCCTTTTGAAATTGTCAAAGGTACCCTTTCAAGAACACTGTTCTGAAGTAACTGTGCTTTACAACGAATAAAATCCAGAAAAAAAGGGAAACCACATGCAATATCACAGCTATCTCATATTTCCTCTGAGACAAAGAGTCCCAGGAGAGGGACTTCTGCAACAATATAGACTCATACAAAATAAATTTCCGTAGAGAAAGGGAAAATCTACCAGTTCTCCTCTGCCAAGTTTGAGCAATTACTGTTTGGAAGCTCCCACAGGTTGTGCAATAAAGAACCCTGAGAAAGAGACTCTTAAGGCTGGAGCCAGAGGAATTCCTCATATTGAAAAAAAATTGTGTGGAAAGCCCCTCCAGTGATGGGACTGGAAAGACTGATCTTCAGTGGAGAACTGGGGCTGAATTGCACTGAGATGGTAAAACCCTTCCCCTTTATTCAAGTTCAAACAAGTTCCCAGATGGAGTCCATCAAATTGGAAAGTGGATACAGTTCAGAAGAAGGTGAGGAGTTATGGGACTTATAATTTGCTTTCCTGAAACTTTTGAAGACTATTTTTCCCCAAGGAACTCATTTATTGCCTTTTGTTAGTTGATAAAGTTTGAAACAAAAATGCACCAGAGAAGAATAATGGGAGGATGGTAAACTGTGAAAAAAAAAACCAATCTCAAGGTAAACTACATATGGTGGTTTCCTCTTTTTTTTCAGGCTTCCAGAGTGGTGTTGGGATGAGTTTTGGATTTACTCATTCTGCCAGTGTGATCACTTGCTAATCTTTGAAAAGAGATTTGCACATGTTCTTGGAAAAGACACTTCCCAAAACAGTAATGAACAACTGTTTCCTTCACGGTATTGCTATTGCATGTCTGTGCACACAACACACAGTCCCTGAGTAATCTCTAGGGCCCATCTGTTTGGAAGATAATTATCTGCCACTTTGATACTGTCTACTTGTGTACTTTGCTGTGTGTTTGTGCTTATGGAAAATGCACAGCACTGACGAACACAGTGTTCTGTTTATCTGCACGACATAACCAAGTTAAGCAAGAGAAGGGGATTCCCCACTGTGTTCTGGTAATACAGGGGAAAAAAAGCTGACTTAATGTGGAGACTAACCCCCAAATTGACAAGCAGTCTGGAAGCTCCCATGAGGGCTCAGAGCAGTGTCACCTGAAGTGCAGTGTGTATATAAAGTGGCTTATGTGTGTGTAAACAGATCAAGGTGTGTGTAACCATCCATCCACAACTAGGGTTTACCTATTGGATCCCAGGACTGAGATTTGAATGCCTCAGCACAGGCATTTAGTCTAATTTGAAACACTCTGCAATATCTGGATGTCTAGATATGATTGGCAGAAGGACAAGTGTTGTCTGGACACTCAACATTCTCCTGGGCCTGCAGCTAGAGGTCAGGTAGGAAACCTGTGGCCATATGAACCAACATGTTTAGTTGACTGAATTCTTCAGACTGTGACTGTAAAAGAGCCTGAAGTCAAATTATGACGCTACTGGGGTAAACCTCCTAAACTCATTGATATTTCTCTAGCAAGTACAGATTTTTGTCTTCCACCTTCCAATTTATGGCATTGCATTCTCTGTCACTGCACTCTGCATTCCAAAGAACAAACACATCAACTTGCATTTAAGTACTATTTCTGCAAAAATCCCTATAGAGGACAGAGAGGAATAATGAAGGCTTGTCTGCAACTGATTATTTTGCCCAAGTCCAAAGAGAAAAGGAAAGTGAATAATAGTAAGAGAAATTCCTTGGGATAAAGGTTTCACCCATTTGCCAACAAAAAACAAACAAACAAACAAACAAACAAGTAAAGAAATACAGGAGTTCAGATCAGAATGTTTTCAAATAAATATTCGGTGACAAACCTGCAGATTACTGGTAAATTACCATATCCATCAACATTGGGTGGCTTGGAAACTTTTTAATTTCAAAATGATTGCGCCACGGAAGCCTATCAGAATGAGGGATGTGTATTTGTTGCTACTGAGTATGAAGGGCCAATGGTCATCTCAGCCCTGCCACCTTTGCTCCAATAAAGGCAACTATTGAGAATTCCATGTGTCAGGGCTATGTGAAGGTGAGGAACTCCCTCTGTGACTTACCAACTTACCAGTTATTACTTTACAAATTCTAATTAAAGCTTTGTGACCTGAGATTTATTCAGAAATGCTTAGCTAAGGAAACTCAGTGAGGATGGGAGTTGAGCTATGGCTGTGGTGACAGCTATGTAACTCATAATGTTCTTTATTCTGTCAGCAATGTGCAGACACTTCTACTCACATAGCTACTGCCACTGTAATGCAATACAAGTTGCAAAAGCAAATAAAGGTTTTAAAGTGCTTCAGAGTCTGAAGAACTGTCCAGGAGAATTGAACTGTAATCCTGTTTTTCTGAGAAGAGTTTGACACCCTCTATTTATTCAGAATAGTTTCAGGAGCCACAGCGTCTGTCACGCCTGAATCTGCAGCGTTCATGGAGTCCAAATGTCTGCTGACAACTTTCACAAGCTTGTGTTGGTGATGCCAGTGAAGTGGGCAACACTGCTCATTCTCTTCAGATGAATAGCCATTGGTTTGTTGTCAGTGATGCAAACTGTGGCATTGCAGAATGAGGAAGGGATACCAAGTGTAGTCTTATGATACTGTTCATATCTTTAAAAGTCATTACGGCTGTGATGGGAAACCCAAGAAGAGGTACAGCATGTCATCAGAGAGGAGGAGTCACTGTAAGTGCTACATGCCAGACAATTCCACATTTCCTCCCCAGCTGTTCAAGCCACCTGGATGTTTCTATGCAGAATAGCAAGATTTACTGGAAGTCTCTGGTCACATCACCCAAGAAAATTATAACTTTTCATCTCTGAAAAAATCTCAATTCTCATACCTTCTTTTCCTACAGTGTTATAAGAGTGTATCTGAAAGTTATCACTCTGCAGACAGAAGATAAAGGAGGGTTTTACCCACAACTTTAACATCATCTCTTTAAATTCAGGAGTAGTGGACTCAAATAGATTAGTTGTGATCTCCCGTCCCTCCCAATAGGATAACTTGCTTTCAGAATTCCCAAACATTAACTCTAATGGACTTTTAAGAGAAATTTGTTTTTTCTTTACTGAGATATCTTTAAATTTGACCTTTTTTTAAAGCCAACTGTAACAGGACCTGGTGCTAAGAGATGCCAGGAACTGACCACCCACTCCCCAGGTTTCTATGTGAGAACTGGAAAAATAAAAGATTCTTTCTACCAGAGCTGTAGAGTTTAGGATATGGTAAATTGAACACATCAAAGAGTAGTGCTTTTGCTTTCAGCTCTGAATAACAAAAAGATGCTTAAAATTAAGATTCAAAGCCTGTACTTAAGGCCTACAGAGATTATGAGATTGCAGAACTAGGTGCTACCGCATCCTGACAGTGTGTGAAGATCAAAGCCAATTACTTCAGCAACCAAACAGGGATTTAGAAGTCCAGGTTTTGGCATGTACTTCTGAAAAATCTTGGCCTGTGTTAAGTATAATTGAAAGGAATGTGGCTTTGTAACATGGAAGTCCTTGCACATGGGAATATTGTTTTCCATATGCAAACAATGTGTGTACTCAGACTGGTGCTTATGTGTCTAGTAACTTGATCAGTGCAAGGATTTTTTTTTTTTTTGGTCAGAACATCAGTAAATTTTATCCAAGCATTTATTAACCTAAGTACTATGTATTAGACACCAGAGGCAATTTTTTTCACTCTTTTTGGCACTAGTCAGCTCTCAGTCGAAGTTCTATATCCAGTTTCCAAGCCCACACTTCTATGAAGTGGACAAATTGTAGATAATACACAGAAGGAGAGCAAAAATGATAACAGTCTTGAAAAACATGACCTTTGAAGGCAGGTTTAACTGATGGAGTTTGTTTAGTCTAGAGGAACAAAGCCTACAGGTGACATGATAACCGCTCTCTGATATGTATAAAGCTATTATGAAGAGGTGAGTGGCAAATTGTTCTGTGAACATTTGGCAGCTGGACAAGAAACAACTGACCTTTCAGCAAAGAAAATTCACGTGAGATTTTAGGAAAATGTATTTTATAAGCACAATTAAGCAACATGCTACTGAAAGAGACAGTGGAATCTCCTCATGCAGATTTCATGACAAACAGCTGTTGGGAATGGTCTTGGCAAGCAGAAAACTTGGCATCCAAATGAAGGGATTGTCTAAATGGCCTTTGAAGTCCTATTCCGGTTTACTTTCCTGTGCCTGTAAATTTTCTTTCTGCATGTCTTTTGTTTGCACACTGTAAGAAATATGATGGTTTTAAAGCTGCTGATTTGAAGGTGTGTCTATGGATAGCTTCAGTTTTGATGTGTTCAATCTGTGCCTTGTTTCCTCATCTAATATTGAAATTACCAGCAGACAAGGTGACCTGGCAGGAGCTTCTTAGTGTCCTAACAAGTCCTGGAGCATTTCTTGAAGGCTCCTGAGCCACCAGAACCCTTAAAGCTAGATGCCAATGAGTCTTTTAAGGCAGTTTAAAGAAGTTTTTTAATGCCCTCCTCTACTTTCTTGTGTGCTCCCTATAGCCTAGTGTAACAGAATGCAGGGTCTCTGGACTGCAATTCCTACATGAAACCAACAGAGCTACTGTAGGTTTTGCTATACCAAAAAAAAAAGACCAAAAGTTTCATTTCTGCTTGTAGGAGAGTGTGATTTGAGAAAGGTGGGGACACACACACACACTCAAATGCATAATGCTGTGGGGTTTTTTAACCTCCTTTAGGTTTCAATGGCTCTGTGACTTGCTAAAAACAAAGTACTAATGCAAATTGTTGCTTCCTACTCTTTAGCTTGCTGAGGGACGGGAATAATGGAGGAGGATCAGCACTTACGTTACTCTGATACTGTAAATGATTCTCTGAGGCTCTGAAAAGGTCAGTGACAAACAGATGCTGCTGGTTTGGTTTCACTTGAAGTTTCTGCAGAATTTGAAGAGCATAAGTCAGCAAAACTACATATGTTTTTAATGAAAAATATGGTGCTCCTAATGTTTTTAAGAAGAAAAATGACCCATTCAGGAAAATTTTCTGACATTTCTACGTCTTTGAAAATTTTACTGGAAAAAAATCTAATTTTCTCAGTTAATTGTTCTGTGAGTGTTACTTTATCATTCCCTCCTCCTGTTTCCCTTTTCCCTCATGTTGTCATAGGCTTTTCAGACCCTACAGTGCCACAGGAATGGCTGGTGTGAGACCACATGTGCACATAGGTGGTACTTATAAGGATGTCACTTGATCCACTTAGTCCTTTAACTGGTGGGTTGTGGTTTTTTTTTTTAACCTTTGAAAACCTCTCTTACATCTTGTTTCTGTTACTACTTCTGGTGTAGAACTCAGTCATGTTTTTTCTGGTTATGTTCTGTTGGAGGATGACTACCAAAGAAAATGTATCTTTTGCTCCAGTGGATTTTATTTCCCTTTATTTCCCAGCACCTCTGTCTCAGTCCTCCTGGATCTGATCTTGGCTTTGTCATTCTCTGAATGTCCAAGAGCTGTGTTCGTGTTTACCTCCATTAAATCTGCAGTTACCTTGAATGACACATGACAATTGCACTGTGCCATTTCTCTGCAGCTGTATGAGATGGGATTCAGAAACACAAGCTGTGTGTTAGATTCAGACATGAGTCACCTACATCATCCTAACTTTTCATAGACAGTGCAGTAACTGATCACAGCCAGCATGGCTTCATGAGAGGGAAGTCCTGCTTATCAAACTTGATTTCCTTTTATGACAAGGCAACCCACCTAGTTAATCAAGGGAAGCCAGTTGATGTAATATTTTTGGATTTAAGTAAAGCTTTCGATACTGTATCTCACAGTATCCTCCTGGACAAAATGTCCAGCATGCAACTGGATAAACACATCAGGTGTTGGGTGAGCAATTGGCTCACAGGTCAAGGACAGAGGGGAACATCAGGGTGGTGACCTGTCACTAGTGGGGTTCTACAGGGCTCCATCCTAGGCGCTAGGCTCTTCAACATCTTCATAAATGACTTGGATATAGGACTGGAAGGGATACTAAGAAAGTTTGCAGGTGACACAAAATTGGGAGGAGTTGTTGACTCCCTCAAAGGCAGGGAGGCCCTGCAGAGAGACCTCCACAAGTTAGAGGACTGGGCAGTCACCAACCGTATGAAGTTCAACAAAGGGAAGTGTCGGATTCTGCACCTGGGATGGGGCAACCCTGGATGTTTGTATAGACTGGGGAATGAGATGCTGGAAAGCAGTGCCATGGAAAGGGACCTGGGAGTCCTGGTCAATGGCAAGTTGAATATGAGTCAGCAGTGCCCTGGCATCCAGGAGGGCAAACCATGTCCTGGGAGGCATCAGGCAAAGCATCGCCAGCCAGTTGAGGGAGGGGATTGTCCTGCTCTGCTCTGGACTAGGAAGGCCTCACCTTGAATATTGTGGCAGTTTTGGGCACTGCAATATAAGAAAGATATTAAGCTATTGAAGAGTGTCCAAAAGAGGGCAGCAAAGATGGTGAAGGGCTGTGAGGGGAAGCCATGTAAGGAGTGGCTGAGGGCGCTTGATCTGTTCAGCCTGGAGAAGAGGAGACTGAGGGGAGACTCACTGCAGTTACAACTTCCTTGTGAGGGGAGGAAGAGGGGTAGATGCTGATCTCTTCTCTGTGGTGACCAGTGACAGAATTCAAAGGAATGGCCTGAAGTTGTGTCAGGATGGGTTTAGATTGGATTCTATAAAAAGGTTCTTCACCTAGATGGTGGTTGGGCACTGGAATAGGCTCTCCAGGGAAGTGGTCACAGCACCAAGTTTGACAGAGCTCAAGAAGCATTTGGACTATACTTTACTTACAGGCACTGTTGTGTCAATGTGTGCCACTGTTGAGGATGGTCCTGTGCAGGGCCAGGAGCTGGACTCGATGATCCTTGTGGGTCCATTCCAACTCAGCATATTCTGTGGTTCTGTGAGATCTACTCTTGGCCATGGCTCTTTGAAACCTCACTAGCAGGTACTTAGGAGAGTGCATAGCAATACAAACCAGATTTTTTTTTTGTTTATTTTGTAGTTCGTCTTTGCTGTCAGAATTTTTTCTATGGTTTCTTCTTTCCACTAGCTTTGTTAGCTTTGTTTTGTGCTGGAATTCCCACTTGGCACTAACAAGCTTAGTTTTTCTGTGTCGTTCTGTGGCCTCTTGCTATTACAAAATAAGGTTACAAAGCTTGCTCTCAGTTTCCTGGCCACAGCTGATTCCTGCACGCTGCCAGCAGACCACTTTTCTGAATCAGAGCTGTAATCCACTGTATTAATATTGCTTGCTGACACAGAGAGAGAGTATTCAAATTCTCACAATATATTTTCTCACAATATCTGTCTGAGATTTCACAAATCTCTCAAATCTTTGCTTTTACTGAAAAACCTCTTTTTTAATGCACAGCATGTATGTGGTTTGCTTTAGGCTGAGTATTCAGGACTATCAAGTATGCACATTCCTCTATTTTATGATGTCAAATCTTAAATTTGGTGAGATTACTGCTAAGCCACCATGAAATGAACTTTTGTCTTGCACATAAATCCTGGCACCATCTACATGGGGTAAAACATAATGTCTCTGAGTAGGTTTTCTTGTAAGATGGCCAGGTTCAGACTTGGAATTGTTGTAGTTTGTAGAGGCTTGTTCTGGAAAGAGCAAGATTGCCCTAAAGCATTCAGCAGCAGCAGCTCTCAAAGGCACAAATCTCAATTCCTCTCCTGGCTGCACAATCTGCATAAAATGTGTGCGCTTGAAGATGATTGTGATTGACTTTTTAAGTACTTTATAAAGCTTATGCCATCCACCCAAAATTGAGTAGAGGGTATCTCTCCATTCTCAATACCACAATGGATATCCTCATCCCGATATCTCTCTGAGTGTACCTCCTTCCTCTGTTGGTGGATGCTGTAGACTGACTTTACATAGCCACTGACTCTTTCTGAGGCATCACATTTTCATTCAAGCTGTTCTGTAAGGCTGTGGTGTTTTATAACAAATGCTTTCTTTTCGATCAGTTTTACTCTTGCAAGTGTCTGTTCTTTGGTCTATGACTTTCTCCATATTTCTTCACTTTGTTTTAACTGTCTGAAGGCACCTGCATTTTTGATAAATGTGCACCAAGTCCATATATTTAGCTGCTCCTGTTGGTTGCTGGATTTGTTTCACAGTTTCTCATCTCTTTTCCCAATTGGTTGTGTCTTTCAGAATTTCCTCAGTCTTGAGTCTTGGTGCCCTCAGTCCTGGCAGACTCCAACTCATCATTCTTTAGCCTGTGATTCAGTCGCTGGTAGCTGGTATGGGTTTGTCACAGCTGGGTGCCATGATCTCCACTTGCCACAACATCACTTGATACATAACAGGCCAACTGTGAAGTCTAACCGTTTCCCATAGTCTGTGCAATGTTTTCTCATTCTTTCACTCTTCTTCTGGAAGAGGCCTTGACAGTATCTGGATTTTCAGTAGGTATCACTATCTGTCTAGATTGCTGGCCTGGAGTCTGTGCATGACTCTTTACTGTCAACATTATGTCCCTTGACTTACTTTTGGTTTACCTGCCCTTGCAGGTTGTACATATTTTTCCTAGAGCTAGATCTGCTTGCTTGCCCAGTCTCTCCAGCAAAATAGATTCTGTCCTGTCTCTTTAAAGTGAGGGGTTTCTAACTAATTGTTGCAACATTTTACTAGGTATAACCATAATAAAAATTTTTTCCTCTTTTAAGCACAAATAAGTCTCTAATTTCACTCTCTCTGTCTCAGGACTAAAGTTGAACAATGAATTTAATTACTGAAACGCTGCAGCCTTGATGGGCTTTGTTCCCTATGCACACAGATTCCCCGTATCTTCTCCAAACTCTCTCTTCCTAAGACACCTACTGCTTTCCCCCGTTTCCATGCAGGAGACAAACCTGTCCTGAACACTTTCTACCAATGACTTCTCTAGTGGATGTAAATTAACCATTTCCTAAGGAAGGCTATGTGCATATTTTATGGAAAATAAGAACTGTGATAACCTACTGCATCAGGATAATAGGAGTCTTCTGTGGCAAGTAAAGAGTCAAAGTTGCACTGAGCTCTGAATTATTGCTTTGTTTGAGCACGATAATGCCCAGCTTCTCTCTGGCAAGTCGATCTTTCCTTCAGAATTCAGTGTATTCTCCCACCCACTCTCTGGTACCTCAAAGGGTGCCCCTGTGCTATTTATTTCCTAGTTTGTTTTTTTTGTTTATTTGTTTGGTTGGGTGTTTGGTTTTTTTTTTTTTTTTTTTTTTTTTTTTTTTTTTTTTTTTTTTTTTTTTTTTTTTTTTTTTTTTTTTTTTT
>JAWWES010000081.1:139061568-139089934 GCA_035583135.1 Lophotriccus pileatus | reverse complement strand
GTTGGTGTTTTTGTTTTTTTTTTTTTTTTTTTTTTTTTTTTTTTTTTTTTGTTTTTTTTTTTTTTTTGTTTTTTTTTTTAAATTCCCCCTTTCAAATCTCAGTGATGAGAATGAAAACAAAAGCTTTTTTAAAAAAAGAACATTACCCAACAATTTCTCAAGGGGATCACTTGGGCTTGAGTTTGTCTCATTTCATCTGCAGCTGAAGCCCAGAAAACTACTGTGACTTCAGATGTCACTTGAGATTATGCTTAAATTTGAGCAAAATTTAAATGCCTGCTCAGAAAATCACTCCAGTTTTACATGAGGCAGGTGTCTACTGCCTGCACAGAAGAGTCACATTTAAGGAAAATATGCAGGGGTGTCTAAACACCTCTAAAACAATTTCATGCAGCAGGTCCCAGAACACAAGTGAGGAACCCTTATAGTCAGAAGGACTCCAGGTAGTTGAGGGGGTTTCCCAAAAAACATTTTCTGCAGGATTAGAGCCTACATAAACAGCAGAATATTTTTTTCTGCATTTATGCCTCACAACAGCGTGTTTCCAAGAATGGGTTCAGAGAGTGAACAGACCTAAAGAATGAGACAAAGTATGCACTTGATGCTTCTTTGCTGATTAGAGACATGGGAATGCATGTTGATATTTTGGAAAATGCCAAGCTTGCTTCCTAACCTGAATTGCTTCCTGATTCTTATGTGATCAGAAGCGGGTAAGCAGATCTTCTCTGCTGGTACTCCAGGGGTATTTAAATTACTGAAACTGCACAGGATGGTTTAAATTATCTCTTAACAATAGTGCCTATTCAGACTTTTGGTGAATCTACTAAATACATTTGGTCTGGTTATGAGTAGCCTATATTGGTAAATGAATTGATTTTCCTGACATTTTTGAAATGTTAATAACTGAAAATACTTTATAAGAGTGTATTTTACTACAGGGTTCTGAGAATTTTATTCTAATTACGAACTGTCCATTAAATATTTTTACTAAAATTGTTCACCTTATTTTACATTCATGTTAATTAAATAAAATCTCAGAATCATCATCTTCTAAAGCAGCAGTTATATTGTGGTGGAACAAAATCTGACATTATTCTGTACAGAATACAAATTCCTGGCTGGACTTTGTGTACTTCTGCTTTGTGTACTTTGCTCGAAAGGCTGCAGCATGACTGCCTGTTCTGATGTAGTGGTATTAAAACTAAGAAATGGGAAGCCTTCCTTGAATTATGGGTTCATTTACTTATTCAGCATCTCTCTCAGCTGAAGTGTAAGAAATGTGTACCATATGTTAGAGATAAATGAGATACTGTTTTTCAGCATGGGTATTTCACACCGATAACACCAATGTATTATTGAAGTAAACTGACTGGTGTGAAAGGCAGTTGGCTATGTGATCATTTAATACATGAAATCTTAAAAGTCAAGATTAGACAGAGAAATAAAGGGTATTTACACACAGTGGGTAATTCCTTATGCAAATTGCCAGTTTGTTACGAGAGTGATTGCTTTTATGTGAAGTTATTTGAGCATTTTTAACTGAATTGAAAATTAAACAATTTTTAAAATATATTTTCCCTGACCTTTTAATCCTCTTCCCAAAGATGTAGCTGGTTGTGCAGCTGCTGTCGTTTGCCTCAAAGTTGGCTCTATTTCTGCTGTTGTTGGTTATATTTGGACAGCGCAGAGCCTGGAGGATTTCATATTTGTACTTGGGACAGCTAGTTAGTATAGCAATGAAAAAAAAGCAAATAACAATTGTCCTCCTTTTAAATCTCTCATTGGAGAAACTTCTTGTGTCTGTTGTGAGTGCAGGAACGTGAAGTGAGAGCCCACATGGAGGTTGCAGTGGACATAAAATAGAGCCCCAGAAGATTTGGGAGAACCAACCAAATGTCAAAATTATTTTATATCACTTGTAATTTCACTGAGTTAGAAATATATTCTAGACCACTAGAACACCCATTGCTTTCTGCCATGCTTTCAGCCTGGAAATCATTACCTACACAGTGAGGGACTCCCAGAAGATCCTGAAGAGTTTCCAGTTTCTCTTTTACTTTTCCTTCATTTGCTGCTGCTGCTCTGAGAAGACAATCTTTTGAACTGCAGGTTTCATCACTCCTATTGTAACCACAGTGGCAGGTTGTTAGTGTCTGGCACTGCTGGAATCATCAGTCTGAGAAGACCTTGGAGCACTTCGCAGCTGTGGGCAGAAAGCAGCTGGTGCTGCTGCAGAGGCCAGGGCATGAGATGTTCCTGCCCAGGAGCTACTGCCATAAATTCCTACTCTATCAGCAAGGCCTCCTGCTGGAGACATGGCTTATATTAGCAAAATTTGTTCTTTTATGTACTTTGTTACCTTCATAAATACATATGCTATGCTGATAAAATGGTTTAGGTTTGGAAAGAGGGAGAGAGAGATTGTATTTATGGGTGTTTGTTGGTATGAATGTAGTGGCTTGAAATGGTGAATGTCCTTGCACTTCTGAGGGATGGACTTGAGCTGGCAAAAACACAATGTCAGTGTCAGAGAATAGAAGACAATAGTATCCCAGGAACTTTGATTTCAGGACTGGAAATAAATATGCATACATATGTACACACACATATATGTGTGCATACATGCATATATGTTTTATAATAATGATATGCATATAAGTATTTCATACAATATATATATGTGTGTTCTAAACAATATCTAAACCAAAGTCCATCTTTGCTGTGACTTCCTTGAGACCATCAAGAAAAAACAACTTATTATAAAAGCAGAGAAATGGCATATAACAATGTAAGTTATATGTGCACATACAGCTTCACTTCGTGTCTAAATCCTGGAGGTGCAAATAAGCATTCTGGTCATGCTCTACAGTTCATGCAGAAAGACAAGACTATTGTTTGCAGAAGCAAACGTTGAGCCTAGCCCCATTCTTGCCAGAAAGGATATGTAGCAAGGACAGATCTTTTAAAACAGTTAATTTTTTTCTTAGTTGAAGATAGCCAAACGGGTCAATTCCCATTCAGGCACCAAATTAAAAAAAAAAAAATCAGAAGTTGTTTGGGAAATTTATTTGTTTGTGCTACAGTTGGAGTCTGGCTTGGAGCTTTTGGGACTCTGTCCTTTATTTAAGTTGACTTTCTACACAATGTGGTCTTCTGGGATTTCAAATGACTATGAGAAATTTGTGCTTTCTAATGACCCCTTTATAAACTAAAAGAACATTTTGCGTTATATTTTGACATGACTGTCTTGTTACACAGCCAGGGAATTATGGGAATTTCTGCCTTAGAGAGGACAGGGTGAGATTTTAAATACTCCTGCATGGGTGAGCTACTCTTAATTAGTTTCTGTTTGTTGCGTGATCTGGCTGGGAACATTAATAGTTGTGCTGAGCTGCAGTGTAACTCAGTGAGACTGTAAGCTGTCTTATCTTCCCACCACCACCAATTCTTTGACACTGACTGACATCCTGAAACAAGGAGCAGAATGGCCAGACAAGAAAGTTGCTTATTGAAACAATGAGTTTCCTGAAATAAACAGAGCAGTTTTGCATCAGCAGGCCTGTTCCCTCCCTGGAACAATGCTGGGCATTTGCATTGGCTAAATGAGGTTAGTGTTTTGCAAAGTCTTCTGGAAGTCTGTGTGTCACTATGGGCACTAGCAGATAAAGCCAATGTGATAAAGACTGAGGTCATGGAGAAGAAAAGGGAAGGAAAGCGAGATCTGAACCAGATATTTAAACTGCTGTGATAGTTAATTAAAATGATGTAATTGTCCAATATTAATTTCTCTTTCCCTTACCCTGAAATTTACCTCAAAATAACTCTTTGTTATCTAGTGCTTTTACTCATTTTCTCGTACCAATAGAGTAGCTGCACTAACACCCTGAAGCTACTCCAACTGTCCTCAGAGTGGAGACAAACATCCTCAGTCTTTAAAAGGAAAGCCAAAGGCATGGCAGGAAGAAAAAGAACAGTGTGGGGGAACCTTGCTGGGTTCCTTCCAAAGACAGTCCCCAAATAAAAATTGTTTTATGCAGCATGGTGTGGAAGACACCAGATAAAGATTTTTAGTTTTGTCTCATGATTAAACTGAGTTGTTCTTGATGACTTCCAGACTACAACCTTCAGTTACTTTCAGGACAGAACAAAATTCAATTAGTTTTCTTCCATTGTCAAATAGTAATGAAATTTGGACTCCTTTCTCTTCCATTGTCTTTATTGTCAGTGGCTGCTGAATATTGGTACCTCTGCATGTGAAAAAGTATGTAAGTATTTTTTCTTTGCACATTGGTAACATATATCCCAGAGTAATGGTGCTTGAGCAGAGTCCTTTGGTTGTACAAGTTTCCCATTCATGCCCTGCTCCCCCTGACCTGTGCACATGAGCACAGACATGCATATCTTGACATAAACTTCCGTTCTTCTGAACAACCACACAAGCCAAGGCATACTCCCTTCGTACCTTTGAGCAGGAGAAGGAAGAAAAAGCCCTGTGAGATATCCCTCCAAAGCTTAGAAGGGGCTGTTTGGGGGTTTGTTTTCTGAACACTTCTATCTTGCTCATTTCCATGACATGAGCAAAGGCATCACCTGAGGGATTTGGTTGTCTTTTTCACTGGCCAAGCACATTTGAGGTTCGATCCACTGCTGAAATGTCTTTCCACTAAAGAAATTTGGGAAGTTGGTGGCATCAGGTAATGTATAAACTGCTTTTGCCTAAAGCAGTTAAAACATACAGTGTATAAACACAGTTTAAATAGTTTGGTGAATCTCGTGCAAATTTCTTTGGGGTTTTGTTTGTTTGCTTGCTGTTTTGGTGGGGGTTTTTTTTGTTTTTTTTAATGTAAAAGCTGGATGTGATAATCGAGAAAGTGCAACAGTGTCAGGAATTAATTTGCTGTCTTCAAGAGACAATTGGCCTTAATTACAAGATCCAAAGAAATGAAGTTAATGTGGTGCAACAAGGAAATGCCATGCCCCATTAACAAAAGATGTTTTCAGTTAAATCAGTGTTGTGGTGGCACAGTTGTGTGTGCTTATGTGAATAAGCACTACTCAGGAAGAAAAGTTGGGTTAAGAAATCCTGAAATCCTTGCTGGAATAAGTTATGTTGCTCTGATCTAAACTGTTCCTACAGGCAAGACTTGTGCAAGTACCTGTGGCTGAGAGGTGGTATTCAGGTAGTCAGATGGAGTTCAGGTAGTAGTGACATCTTTAAGCCTTCATTCTGTATTTCATCATTACTAAGCAGACCATTTCTGAAAATGGTTCTCTTCAGCTACACGTATAAAACTTCCTGAAGTGATTGCATCATAAAACACAAAGCTATATATAAGCTCTGTTCCAGGCTCCAACCACCCTCTGGGTGAAGAACCTCTTTCTAGTGTCCCATCTAAACCTGCCCTGACACAACTTCAGGCCATTCCTTTGAGTCCTGTTACAGGCCACCACAGAGAAGATGTCAGTGTCTATCCCTTTTCTTCCCCTCAAAAGGAAGTTTTAACTGCAGTGAGGTCTCCACTCAGTTTCCTCTTCTTCAGGCTGAACAGACCAAGTGCCTTCAGCTGCTCCTCATATGGCTTCCCCTCAAGGCCCTTCACCATCTTCATTGCCTTCCTTTGTATGGTCTATAATGGGTT
The DNA here is from genome assembly GCA_035583135.1 of Lophotriccus pileatus. Classification (NCBI taxonomy): domain Eukaryota; kingdom Metazoa; phylum Chordata; class Aves; order Passeriformes; family Tyrannidae; genus Lophotriccus; species Lophotriccus pileatus. The sequence goes on along the minus strand of JAWWES010000081.1, from coordinate 139,084,295 downwards.
AATATCTTCCTTATATTGTGGTGTCCAAAACTGCACACAGTATTCAAGGTGAGGCTGCATCTGGCAGAATAGTGTCCATGTGCCAAAAGACCAACAGTCACAGGTGGCCCAGAGGGTTTATGGATTCTGTGAAGCTGAACACTGAGAATACACAGCATGCTCCATAATTGTGGTGGAATAGTGAGGACAAGAAACCTCACTTTTCACCTGGGCACTGAGAAAATTCCCTTTCAAGGTGTGCATTGAGCGGATTCCTTGAGCAGTTATGACAGTATTGTGCAGGGTAGGTCTTTACATCTCTTAAAGCATGAGCATTATGTTATTTGTTGCAGTCCAAATCACCTGAACCTGTACGTATGGAGGACAGAGATTAATGTGCCGTTTCTATATTTGCCCTGAATCTTACTTTCTTCTCTTGCATAAGCTGAATAGAAAGTAGACATGTGTCCTGTTTTTGACTGGGATAGAGTTAATTTTCTTCTTAGTAGCTCATACAGTGCTGTGGCTTGGATGTAGGATAAGAATAATGACAATAACAAACTGATGTTTCAGTTGTTGTTGAGCAGTGCTTACATTAGCTCAGGGATTTCTCAACTTCTCAGACCATCCATCCCAGCAAGGGGACTGAGGGTGCACAAAAATCTGGGACAGTTGTCCAGGACATCCAGGACAGTTGTCCCCAGCTGACCAAAGGGTGTCATACTGAAAAATAAAATGGGGGAATTTCCTGGGGGTGGTGACCTGCTGCTCGGGGACTGTCTGGGCATCTGTCAGTGGGTGGTGAGCAATTGCATTGTACTTCACTTGTTTCATATGTTCTATTATTATTATTTCCCTTCCTTTTATATCCTATTAAATTGTCTTTGTCTGAACCGATTAAATTGTCTTTGTCTCAACCCATGTGTTTTACCTTTTTTTTTGTGTTCTCTCTCCCATCTCACAGGGAAAGTGAACGAATGTCTGTGGGGTTTAGTTGCCTGCTGAGTTAAACCACAACAGCATCATCCCTCATGTTCCAGTCTGGTCTTTAAGAAAGAAGGATTTATCATACTAAAGTATAAATATACTTCCCTGAGTGTACAGTCTATACACAGAAACTGGTAGTGTAATGTTAAAACCACAGAGTTTACCTTTCCTGTAAGGACCTGCTCTGTTCAACTGGCTTGTCACACCAGAGTAATGTTTACTGTTTACTTCATTACCTCTCTAATGCATAAGGTCAAGTTTAAGCCTAAGAAGGTAATAGTTTGAAATCTCTTTTCCAATGAAAACAGTGAGTCCTTTCATATTAATTTCAGTAAAGCTAAGATTTTACTCTGTATGTGGCATAGTGGTTTACAGGACCTTTAAAAGGATTCTCTCTAACACAGCAGTGATATCAACAGGACTCCAAGTACTAGAGGAGATTTACAGTCTAATTTTATGGTAACAGCATTATACTGTAATTCTATGACACCAGTGACAGAGCTCTTTCATAACTACAATAACTTGGCCATCCTTTTGCTTACTTTGTGCACATTTATAGATGTCGGCAGCTATGCAAAAATATATTTTTAGACTAACAAAGCTGTTTTCAGTTACGAAACAGCAAAAACTTTACAGTTCTGAAAAGGGCACTGTACTGTCACATTTATGGATTCCCTGGGTAAAGTGTGGCTTCATCACTCTCTTTTTTTCTGGTGTTTTTTTTTGTTATGGTTTTTTTTTTAGTACCCATTCTGTGAAATAAAGCTGCACGCTCAGAATACACTGACTGATTTTAAACCAAAGTGAATTTATTCAGCTTATTTACAAATCTGTCAGGATCAAAAACTATGGAGAGAAAAATTATTCAACTGATGCCACATTATGGTATAGCTTTAGGCAAAATGGAGTTTGAAGGATTGCAATCAGATTTGGGGAGGGGCTATGCTCTGTCCTTGGATTTTCTTCTTCTCTTTGAGCTATTGAGTGAGTAGATTTTTATTCCCTTTCAGTAGGGTCCCTGCCACAATCTCCAGCTTAGTTGTAACTCTAGCTTCTTTGTAAACTCCTAAGGGTCTCAGGAGAGTCTTAGGATTTTGTCTACTAGCTCTTCCCTGCAGTTTTCTTCCTCCAGCTCCATTTCTTAGGCTACCTCCTTTGAACAATTGCAATTGTTACAGAAGGTTTAAATTCATCTTAACAGCTGCAGTTCTCTTCTTCAGGATTAAATGGGGGCTAACCATTTCTTGTTAGATTGGGAACCATGAACTCAGAACAAAGACACTTGAGAGAAAATGTGGATCAAAGAACAAGCGGTAAGTGCACTTGGCTCCCCCAGGTTGTCACCCAGCTCTGTCCAAACAAGCTTTCAGGGACAACCAATTGTTTGCCAACTCTTGGATCCATGCCATTTCTCATTTCTCACTTCTCTGTATCCTTGGAGTCTTTCATCATTGTGTCCTACTGAGCTGTACTGAGTCTTAGTTTCCTCTGCTGAGCAGCTAAGCTTTGAGAGATTTGTTACTTTGCATTGGGTATTTACAGTAGTTCATATGCTGACAAGTGAGGAAGGTGTCACTTAAACTGCCCAGCAGGACAAGCATATGGTCATGAGCCAACTCATAAAGATTCACAGCGGGTTTCCAGCACATAGCAAGGAATGCCTGAGTTGTCCATGGTTCCATGGCATCCTTCACATCATCATCTCACATCACCATCACAGAAAATTAGACTGTTGCAAAATTCTGACTGAGGATGGAATTATCCCTTCTGCAAAGGGATTAGACTCCATACATACCCTTCTGGGCAGGGCTCATCTTGGTACATTTGACCTGCAGGTAAGTACATCATGACCTCTACATATTAATGCAACACCAATCAATTGATAATGCCTCAAAGTGTATCCTCTTGGGATCTGTGTAGTCCAGGGTCTTGTTTTCACTAGAAATCCACTTGGTAAATTTTGTACTCCTCATTTTGTACAATAATAATAGTAATAACAATTTTGTACTCTTTGGTCAGAAGCTCTTTTTTTGCTGTGCTTTTGCTCAGTTTTGCCACTGTGCCCAACCCCTACCCAGCCCACAGATAACAGCTGTGTCTGCATAGACCTGAATTTCTTTGTGTGATTGTGATTGTGCTTTGTATTCACAGAAGACCAAGTATAGCCAAGTGTATTCACAGAAGACAGTATAGCTGTAGCCAAAGCGCATTTGTTTTGCTGTGTTCAGATGATCTGGGCAGCAGGATATTGCTACCTGAGCAAGAGCAACCCTTTTATAATTTCTGAGATCAGCAGAATTTAGGGTATTTCATATATGGGTGAAAGACTGACTGTATGGAAAAAAATACGGCTCCCTTTGCTTTGGGAAAGTATTTAATGGCAGGCAAAAAACCCTCTTGCAAAAATGAGTTAAGAGTTTCCATGAACTTTGTTCCATGCTCTGAGTCTTGCTGCAGGTTTTGCCTTTATGGGACAGTGTTATCTTGTGTCACCACTCGATTCCGGCCTGAGCTGGCCCCTGGTGACACAGGGGAGGAGGCAGCCTGATCCCCCGTCTCTGTATCACCTTGCACTCTGTCTCACGCTTTGTTTATGCCAGCTTAGAGATACCACTGTATGTTTCCATTCATTACTACTCCCACTCACTTTGGTAACATTGCTGAGCACTTCAATTTTTGTCATGCATCCTCTTCAGAGGACAGAAAGGATTTTTCCCCAGACATGTTTTGCTGCTTTTTGACAAAGGACATACAGAATGTAATACCCCAAACAGGAAATTCTGGGCATGTAAAAGTAACACATCTTGGCAATACCAACATAAAGGTTTTCACTGTAAATAGCAGTTCTGCTGGCTAGGTTTTGGTTATTTTGCACTGACCCAGGGTTCCTATGCATGTTGGAATCTTTTGCGGTGCAGTGTTTCAGAAGCAGAGATTGAAACACTTCGGTTCCCATTACCACTTCTCCCCTGACTTTGCTGCAGGTTCATTGAGCAGTTTCACACAGATAATGCCTAACACACTTACATGACTAACATACTTGATTAGTTGTTAGGCATTTTTTAGACCCTGTTGATGATATGGGCACTCAGATGTGTTTTGGGGTAGAGTTGGGTTTGCTTTTGGGCTGGAGAACCTAAAGGTACCTAAAACCTGTTTCATATGGAAAATCAACACATTCTCCATCATCATTAAGACAGAGACAACATTTATGTGCCATTATTTTAGGACCATAGTTGGATATATCATTATATATTGTTATATGTATAAAGCACTTAAAATTTCTGTGCAGTTCTTAAGAGGTGCCATTACAGCACATGTTACGAAAGAGTAATTTGTGTGCCAAAATCCAGGATTGCTGTGTTGAAATCAGGAAACTGGTGTTTCTGCTGTTTTCTGTGCTCTCAGCAGGGATCTCCTCGAAAACTAGAAGTATTAATTCACTCATAAGCAACCCTTACCAGCCTGAGCTGCAGCAATGCTATGCTCCACACATTTTGCAGCAATGGGTTTGTTTGAGTTGCCAGAAGCCCTTTTTCAAAGGGCCTCTTACAACTGAATATGCTAAGTATAAACCTGTGGTCATCAGTTGACCCTCATTTTTGGGATCTTAAGAAGGGTGCTGTCAAGGATGGTAGAACATCTGCAGGTTTTCTAGGGAAGTTCTAAGAATGAAACTAAGGCAACCCTCAGTCATCCAGCAGCTAGTTTGTTCCTGCTTTGTATGTGGGTGAAGGACACCCCACCAGCCACAGGAGCAGCCATTTGTTGTCAAAAATATTTGTGCTATGCCATGCTTGTAGTTTACCACTGATATTCAGTCAGGATGGATAGGAATTTTCCCCAAATGAGAACTGATGAATGGATGTATCCTAAGTATTATGTGACCCAGAAACCTTAGATTTCATCCCCTTTGTGTCATCATTACCCTTTCCACAAATGTTTGATTTTGTAAGACTGGGGAGATCACGTGTTAAGTACTCAGTTCTGTTCAAATTTTATTCATGTGAGTGCCAGTGTGATCTTCTTACCTGAAGTATGGGTAGTTGAATATTTCAGATACAGCAATATGGAAAATGAAGATTTTGTGGAGTGTCTACCTGAATTTCATTAGTTTGTTGTGATGCGTTTTGATTTCATGATGCATAGCTATCTCCTTCTGCATAAATGCATTAATCTGTATATATTGGTATCTGCCTGGCATGTTGAACGTTTTTTTAATGACAAGGTTTTAAAGACATGAAGAAAGGGACTTTTTAGACATGTTTGTTTTTCCTTTTATAGTTGCCTCATGACAGTGGTTCTGAGCATACAGCCTGTATAAGGTAATACCAGCAAAATACTCCTGTGAGCAGACAGCTGAGGAATGGCCCCACACAGCCAGAGGAGTGGTAAGTTAGTAAAACGCAACCTTTAAAAGTACCAGAATTTGCAGATTGTTTGTAGGACATGTGAACAGTGACACAAAGAAACTGCTTGAAAACTGTGAGTTCAAATATCAGACTGTAGTCAGATCTAAGAATTTCCAGTCTTTTGATCCAGCCTTTGAATCTGTTTTGCTTCACTGTTGCTGGGAAGCAGATGTAGAGGGCATGTTTGCACTATCAGATAATGTCTCTGCCTAGTTTACACCTGGTCCCCTGCCTAAATATTAGTTCATTCCTGAGCTTTCTTTTCCGGACAACCAGCCTTCTTCAAAACAAAACACAGATTGCTTCTGTGGAGCGTTTCTCCTGGTGCCCATTTTCAGTAGACTCTGCAGATCACACCTGGACTCCCTTTGTACTGTGCAAACCTCCAGCACTTCCCACAGGTTTTGTTCCCCAGTCTGCTCCTCTGAGGTCCCATGAGGGTAGTCTCTCATTACTGTCCCACACTGGATACTTTGAGATGATTTCCTCTTTCTCTCACTCCATTGTGACTTGGTGTCCAAAGCAGATGCTCAGTCAGATGCTGTGCAATGGGGACATAGTCAATACTGGCATGATAGGCAAAGATAGCTCTCAGGAATGGGATGTATAGAGAGGAGTAGACACAGCCAGCTACCTGTGTCCATAAGTGTTATCAGGGGTTGTTTTAATCTTTTTCATACTAACATCAGAGCAATGTTTTCTTAAACATCACCCATCCTGAGAAATATTCTTGGAGGGTGAACAGCTTGGATCAACTGGACTGAGAATGGGCAGGGAATTTCAAAGTGTTGTGGCAATTCTAGATAAATTTAATGTGGATTTCATGAATTGCTGGGTTCATAAACATCACTTTGGATCCTTTCTATTTACTCACAATGCGGAAATGTCCTCCTACATACGTGATCTTAGAGGATGCTCCTGCTTCAGTCAGGAGTGGGACACTATGTTTCACTCATAAGTGCCTTCTGTTTGTACTACAGCAATGACCAGATGCCTGAAATGAGCTCAAGGGCCCATTGGATCCCACAAGAGCAGCCAGTGGCACCGAACCACAATTCCCCTTTCCAGACAAACTCTCTAAGAGTACTACTAAGAAAAAAAAAAAGGAAAGTGAAATCTATATGGTGCAATTAAAACATATTTCATGTTTCATGAGCGAAAATACTTGTTTTAATATCTGGGCCTGTTATAGTGAGTGCTCAGTTTTTTAAACTGTGAATTCATTATTTTCATCTTTGGGAACTAGAAGAGGAATCCTCCTACCTAGAGCAGTACCCCAACCCATTGCATGAGCTGAGAGTGTACTGTCAGACACCTCTCAAGACTGCTTGAATAAAGCGCCAGTTCTGGAAGAATGCAACTGAAATCTGTGCTAACCTGGGCAAAAATTCAAGAAATCAGTCTCACTGTGTTTATGTCTGTTCCTGTCTTGATAGGTCTTGAAAGTATTGTGTGAGGACTGGCATAGAAAATACAAATGGACCACGGTTTGAAAAACAAATTGCATAATTCTTTATATGATTTGAAGGATGCATTTTAACTTTACAGGGAAGCTCCAATTTAAAACATAATACCACAGCTATAATGTCATCATATGCAGTGATGATTATTTAGTCAAAAAAGAATTGGAAGAACTGACAAAGAACAAAGAGTAGTTTAAACCTGTTCAAATGGAAATTCTTGCAGGTTTTGTTATCGGTGTTTTAATGCAGCTATAACAAAAGAGAAAGTGAAAAGTGTTAAATTGCTACCTAAATAAATAAGTAGACAGAGTGTGTGAGCTGACAGGGAAGCTGCTACTTAGACTCTGGATTAAAATCAGACATATTGTGCCTCAAGTTTGTCTCTCTTCACCCTGTTAGTCTTTGCAAGCTTTTCCTCCCTGCTTTCTGAGAACACCTTTTGTTCTTACTCTCGCCCTTCTGTCAATGCTGTTGTGCTCCCTCATGTGCTGGCCTGAATGCTGGCAGCAAAGTAAGACTCAGTGGAATTACAGTCATGATGCTACCTGGATGGGCAGTACTTGGGATCACCCTTCTGGACCTGTCTGGTTTCCCTAGAAATGAATTCCTCTCCACCATGTGCTGAGGTGGAGGGGTGTGGGAAGGGGATGCAGAAACAGCACATCTCCATGGATAACAGACCACCACTCAGCTGACAAATAGGTTGTGAACTACTGAGGTTTACAACTTTCTTGGTTGTTTAGCTGCCACATTTGGTACCAAAAGTACAGGGTTTGTGGTTTAACCATTCAGAGCATGGAACAGACTTTCAGGTATTGCTATTGTTCATTCGTTCATTGATTGCTTTATTATGCACACAAGACTAAGGACATACAAAGTACATACAAAGTGAAGACATACACAGAGGGCAAAATGATAAATGTGTGTATCCATGTACATATGTAGATAGCCATAGCTATGGATATATCTGTGTCTACGTGCATGTATACATAAGTATACAAAGGGAGACAGAACAAAAAAAAAAAAAAAGACCATAAACTTTTCTTGCTTTAATTCTGCACTACTAATGTTTTCACTTCTTGTTTCATGGCTTGAGACTGTGATAGGACTTGGGCTGTATCTTTTGGCAACATTTTTCCTTGTGAAGGCCAGGCTGAAGAAATACAGTAAAAGATTATTCTGGGTAACAGGAAGCAATAATTCACACCAATGTGAAGTTAAAGAAACTTCAGCCAGACTTGCTTCTATGAAATCTTACTCTGTCTTTATTCCTGGCAATCAGAGAGATTTGGCTAGCAAGCCACAATATCTTGTAAAATGTTTAGAGCTTCTGAGAGCTTCTGAAAGCAAAAAAATATGAATGTTCTGTAGGTAAAAAGAGGAATGAAGAGCTGCCCCATGGATCCAGTTATGTCAACACATGAAAGTATTGGTATGATTCTACATAATGATTTTTCAGGGGATTTCTTTAGTCTTTTTCTACAGTAAATCACATAAAAGCTCTCTTCAGCATATTTAGAAGAACAGGAAACCTGCCTTATGAAGATTATAAAATCAAAAACTAAAAGAAGGTCAGAAGTTATGTTGCTGTCATTAATTATGTTCTGTTGGGCTGAAGTGGGCAATTAATTTTTGTTTGTTTGTTTGTTTGTTTTTCTTTACTTTTGGCAAGCTTTTCATGTATCAAAGGCTCACAGCACTGTAATGGCTGAAAGGCTTGAGAATTCACCCAATCTGACTAATACTATGCCTGAAGCACATCTGGAGAAAAAAAAAGCAACCCAGTTCATTAAAGCATTTGGAAATGGAAAGTCTTGTTGGGTCAGTTGGTACTCAAAGTAGACACCATTTCCTAAATTGGGCACAGAAATGTTGGTTTCTTCTTTCTTCTGTTTCTTCATTCTGGTCTGCAGGAAAACCATAGCCCAAATTGCTGTTAGGTCTCAGGAATGAGGAACTGGACACATCATGAGTCCAAGGAAGGCAAAGAGTGAGGTGACTTTCTGAGCAACTCCTCTGCCTCGTGGTTTGATAGTTTCAAGCAGGCTGACAGAAGCTCCTCTCCCAGCTGGAGAATGGTGTAGGAGTCTCCTTGTGAGGGTAGACCTCAGTTTTGTGATTCTCCTTTCTGCAAGAAAAATACCTGCAAATCAATAATATAACATCTGATTTAGCAAAATATTTCAAATAACCTAAACTTCTTTTTAACTTTTCTCATTAAGCATCTCATTCTTTCCAAATTAGTTTTTGACCATTCCAGAATGTATCTAAACTGAGACTTTCATGACCCTTATAATTTTTAAATTTTTAATAGTATATTTCTCTCATTGCTAGGAAAATGTGGTGGATGGCCAAACAAAAGTATGTGAATCCTCCTGGGGTAAGGAACAAGGAGGCCCTCAGGCAAAGCAGACAGAAAACATGAACTGAGGAGAACTTGGAAAGGTCTGTCCTTAAATATTTCTTTTGAATACAGCAAGCTCCCTGGGAAGAGAGAAGGTAAAAAAATTATTTTACCTGCTCTCCCTGCAGAGAGAAGGTAAAAAAATTATAAATATGGTGAAGTGGGGAGAAAAGGGTGTGGGCTGAATTCTCAGCCTGACCTTGGTGAGGTAAGGATGTCAAGTGCTGCCCTTTTGACAGTAGGTAGAGTTGCATAGCAACCTTGTTTGGGTTGCCATGCAAATTGTAAGCAAAAGCAGCTCTTGTTCACTCGAGCATTAGCCTTTCCCTTCCCACAGGAATGGATGTCTCCCAGCTTGGGCAAGTTTTCCCCTCCTACGTACAACCCTCAGGGCTTTTACTTCTCCAGGGCTTTGGCCTGTAGGCCAGTCTGATGTTACCTCATCCTCAGTTACAACTCGCTGTGTGCAGAGACTCTAGTCAAGAACACAGGTCTGCTTGAGATAAGCATCCTCTGGAAGCACATCCCCTCCTTTCCCTCCACTGCTCTGTGAGGGGAGATGGGCCCCCTGTAGACCCTGGATTTTTATTCCTAATTCCTCTTGTCTGTGGAGGGGAAGGGAATTCTATGAAGACATTTCCCTATTGCCAAAAATGATCTGATAGAGCGTGCATATGTTATATTGTTGTAACCACGGAAACAGACAAAATTTAGTTGGTTGGATACAACCAGACTGTTTTCAGTTTCTGGAAAGGCAAAAGGCTCCCTTTAATCCTTGGTTTGGAATTGACAGAACTGCAACTGGCATGGGTCAAAGTTAGGTTTACTGCGCTGAATATTTTTACCATGATGCTAGATCCTGAAATTCACAGGAAAGTTCGCCACTCTTGACGTGTGAATTTCCTTTCTTTTATTTGTTTGTTACAACCCCACACGTTTAGCCCTCCTGAGTATTGCATGAGCCTTATTAAAATCACAACCTACCTATGACATCATTATAGCATACATGTGGATAGAGTATTATGAACACGCTCCAAGAAGCCAAGAGTGCAATACATGAGAATCGCTTTGTAATTTTTGTATCTTATATTAATTTTATATTATTGTAAGGAAACAACATGTGACATAAATTATAAGCCTTGTGTGAATTGTGCTAGTGCCTCTTAAATGTATTTGTTTGTAACAGTATTCATTTGTAATGGTTCAGAACATAAGTCTGTACTTTAAAATTGATGGTGTGAGTTCTAACAACTGAAAACTTCCATCTAGACAATTAAATATGCCTTATGGTATATGTACAACTTTCTTTTGGAGTCCTTACCTTGAGATTATGCTACATTAAGAAGTACAGAGACGTCAGTATCCATCACAGCAAGGTTCTGGTCTGTGGTGGAAGGTCAAAAATTCCATAAAATCATTCCAAAAGCCCCCGCTGGGTGATGCATCCAAGCACACACAAGGTTCAAGGAAATTCACTTTTTTCCCGCAACAGTTTCAGAGCTGCAGATGAGACTCAGCTGTATTGTGGTCAAACTGAAACAATCTTCAGTTGTTGTCACTCATGGAATCAAGCCCAGGGCTTCCCAGGGCTGAGGCTCCACCTCAGCCAAGAATCTCCAGAGGGCTGCAATCTGTAGCCATGTCCTGCCTGCTGTGAAGAGCCCCTACACAACTTCCAGCTCTTTGTCCTCTGCTTTGGTAATGTGTGGAAAAAAATAGAGTGAGCCTGTGCATGTAAGCCTCTGTGTCACTGCCATCATCAATCATTTTTGACTCTGCAACTCCTGGCTATGACGAATAATGTCTAGAACTAGGTCTACGACATGCGGATGCCTAAGGGGAGGGATAGCACACCTTTCCCTATCATTCTGCATATTCCAATCCCAAAACATCACTATCATGCAATGCAAAGTTATTATGTTCTGGAAGGAGAATTAAACACAAGCTATATATTCATATATTTATTTACACATGCAAACATATACAGTAGAAATGTGTATATATAAATGAGTTAATATATATACACATATATGAGTGGATATATACACATATATATATGTACTTATATGTTTGTATATTTGGATATGTACGTATATGCTTATATGTTTAAGTTCATTTATATATTGTGTGTATATATATGTGCATGTGTGTGTGTGTATATATATACATTTACCACATATCAGGGAAATTACTGCAAACTACTTCTTGGTTGCATCTGTTTCCCTTTCAGTCCTCTCAGCCTGTGTGTTTTATCTTGGTATTCCAATTTTGTGGCACATCAGAAATCTTCTTGACTGTTTACCCAGTCAAAACTCATAATGTAATTGCTGTCAGAGCCTGGCTGCTTGCAAGGAGTCACTTGGAAACTCTCTACTCCTGAATGTGAGTTCAGAAAGTGAACTCTAATGAGCCCTTTCCTCCTCAATTAACTCACCATGGAAAGAAGTCTGATTCTGGCTGCTTTGTCTGCAATTCTGCAGTCAAAGACACGGTTGAAGGCTGAAAGTTGTGCATGATGTTAGCACAACTGCAGTGCTCTTTTCAGGATAAACAAATACTCAGGATATCCATAAATGTTATCTTCCCCCTATAGATATGCATATTTCTTAATTCCAACAATCACTCTCCTTTAAAGAGGTAGTAAATGCCTCTGAACTTCTACTGCTTATTTTGGGTGCCCTGCTTCCAAAAGAAGGGGGAAAAAAGTCTCAGAGACTTGGCAAGAAGAACAGCTGTTAGTTACTAAATGAATGTGGTGGATTTAACACTAATGGGATTTGCTGTCTAGGCAAAGGTCAGAAGCAAGTAAGTATTGGAACCTTCAGAAATACAACAAATTTCTGTATTTTATTGAATTCTCTGTATTCTCAGCATGACTGAAATAGCAAGAAACAAAGATTCATAGAGTAATGAAATGGTTTGGGTTCAGAGGGGCCTCAAGGATCATCTAGTTCCAATCGCTCTGCCATGGACAGGTACACTTTTCACTGGACCAGATTTCTCAGAGCCCCATCCAACCTGGACTTGCACACTTTCAGGGATGGGGCATCCAGAACTTCTGTGATGAATGACTTCAGTTGTGGAGAGTCTAAGTTTCTCCAGGCAGCGTATTCCAGTATTAACTTTACCAAGAGAAAGTTTTCTTGAATGTTTAGTCTTACTTTCCCACCTTTTTGATTTTCTCTGACCATACCTGATGCAGAGAACCCTGCTCACTTTCAGTAGCTTTTTATGTATTTATGTCAGCAAGCCTTTTGCTGCCTGGAGAAAACATAATCTTCTTTTGAAACATGGAGATGCAATGGTGCAGAACAGCAGCTATAACACTCTGTGGATCTATGAGAAGCTCTGTGGACTGTCAGGAACTCATTTGCTTCTCAGCACGGTTTCACAGGCCAGGTGTGGATCAGTTGCTACCAATGAAACACCCATTGTCTGTCCATAGACCACAATTTGGAAACAACTGATATGGATTACTTTTCAGTGAGAACTCCTTGGTGGGACAGCTTATTCTGGTAGTCTGTTACTATTGATATTTGATGTACATAGTACTTCTCACCGTGTACCATATGGTGGAGACAGTTACTTTCCTGTAGTTTGCAAAGATTTTTATTTTCTTTCACTGCAGGTACATGGGAGCCTAAGTACTATAGGACAAGTGAGAGAATGAGGTACTCTGAGGCTTGTGTGGATGGCTAATCTGCAAAAGCAGGATTTGCACCTAAAGGAATATATATGGAATTAGTTTAGACTAAGCCTTACAAAACATTTTAATCTTGTATTTAAATAGAGACCAGAGGCTAAACTCTGCCTGTATCAAGAAATCATCCAAGTGCCTTACATTTGGTGAATTATGAATCACAGATCTGAAATAAGAAATTATTTACAGATAATAGCATAACTGAGAAGGTATTTATATGAGTTTGAATGTACACTTTTGTCTTGCTCAAACATAGATGTTCTGTTCAAGTAGTCTCAATCAGTTGCTGAAGAGCATCTCTGTTACCATCACACTATCCTCAGAGTTTTATTTTTGGTCAGGAAGTCGTTATGTTGTGTTCCTTCTTTGTGTTCCAAATGTCCACGTATTTGGGGCTAACACATGGTTAAAAACTAGGTGACTGGTCTAAACTCTCTGCATCCTGTATTCTTGATAACACTGTGACAGGACAGCCATTGAGCCCTCTTTGCTTTGCTTCTGAAACTGATCTTTGTTCAGCTGCTAAATCTAAAGGGGCCCTTGTATTCATCATTCATTTATTCATTCAGCCATCAACTAACTTTGTGATAATTATTCCTGAACAGAGACTCTCTCAAATATTGAAAAGTTTTTAAAATTCCCCAAATATCTTACGACTGCGATACTTTGTGGTTTTTGCCCTTTTAACAACCATCCAACATGTTCCATGCTTACTGCATAGGGAATCACTTCTGTAAGGGAAATGTGATCCTAATATGATTTATCTGAAACTAGAAGAATACTGGCTGAGGTACAGTGAAAACCAGCATCACATAGCACCAAATGAAGTGGGAATTAAAATTCATCTGGTTTTCATGCTTGAATAACTTCTGAAATCATTGAAAACTCTGACTTTTTGAAAGGCAAGGGCCATGTGCCATAATGAATCTCAATCATTTGACTTTAACAGTCAGATTGAAAATCTTTCCTCTTTCCATAATAAATTTTATTAGGAATATTAGACTGATAAATGCAGGTTCTGCCCCTCATAGCGAGGATCATTTTCAAATCCAATTTGATTGTGCAGAGTGCAGTATTCTAAAAGTGGATAAGGATATAGGTAAAGCTGGTTAAACAGTGCTAAAGAATAAATGTTGAACTGGGAAAAAGCCTGGTGACTCTGAGTAGGGTACCTGGATTCAACACAGAATCAGCTAGGAAGAATCTACTATAAAATACCAAAATATGAAATTTGATTCTATCCAAAATGCATCTGTACAGTGCTCTAACTCTCACAGCTAAAGAAATTTCTCTCTTGGGTCAATATGAACAATTTTTTACCCATTTGACAGAAATATTTTTGTGTCTACACTTAAAATCTGTCATTTTAAGGGCTATTAAGAGGATTTCCAGGGCAGTACTAGAGCTGTGAGAACTGAAATGTGTTTACTTCCAGGCCTTTTAGTAGTATGGAAAGTTGATGATATATTTTTGCAAACATAAGTCTACATTTATGGTCACCTGCTGTAAGTGCTGCTTTAGCAGGGGGGTTGCATTTGATGATCTTCAGAGGTTCCTTCCAACCATCATTGGAACATCAGTGGACCAATGGTTTCCCAACCATTCTGTGAATCTGTGTGATTCTGACATCACTTACAGCTAACCAAGCTAACCTTGTGCTATTTGCTCTGGGAGGGCTTATGTTAGGGCTGATCCTGTCCCATATATTCAGTAAGGATCTAGAAAGGGATTGATGTGACAAGTTGCTAATAAGAGCAGCAAAAAAGAATTACAGAAGGATCTCATGGCACTAAATTACTGGATGATGAAATGAAAGAAAAATTTCCATGCAATATAGTGATTCACAGGAGAAAAACTTGTATTTATGCATCCAGTGATGAACTTTGAACTGCTATTGCCAGGCAAAAATGAGGTTGTGGGGTTATCACAAGCAATTTTACATACTTGGAGCAGTAATCAAACCTGAGAAAGAAAACAAACGCTAAGGATTTTTTATCATGGATTAACAAACAAAATAGGCATCATTACACCTCTGTAAAAGTCCATGATGTGCCCTTATAATGATTATATCATATAATTTCTCATTCCTTCATGCTATTTCACTAGATAAATAGAGATAGTGAGAGAAATTTTTAAAAGGCTTTAGAAATGGTCAAAGATAGTCAAAGATAGGGATTCTTCTCTAGAAGAAACAAATAAACGGACTAAGATTTATCAGCCTGGAAACTCCTCAGAGTAGTCTATAAAATCATGAAATGTGAAGGAAGGTAATATGAAATTATGAAAGATGATCAATAGAGGCTACTGAAAGAAACTTATATAAGTCTAGTCCAAAATAAGGTGTTTGAAAAGTGTGGAAGTGTCACCAAAACATGAAGACGTGGCACTTGAACATGGTGGTGGTGCTGGGTTCATGGTTGGACTTGATCTTAGAGGTCCTTTCCAACCTTAATGATTCTATAATTAAATACAAAGAAAGCTGCAATATCCAGAACAGTCATTTTAGCTGTACCAGAAAGCACTGCCTTTATTACACATATCTGCTCAACAGAAGCAATTCACTTAACGTGTAAAGGGCCTTTTAAAATCAGGAATTCCTTGTTCCTGTGTGGCTGCTTTTTTCAAGGTGCCTGCTTTTCCTGCTGCCTAACAGCAGCTAATGGACCTGCCAATTGTTATCAGCTTGATATTACCATAGAGCCAGCTTACACAAATACCTGATAAGCACTGTAACATATCTCAGTGGATGAAAATTCACTGTACAGCACGTTTTCCTTTTACATTTATGTGTTCCAGACTACTTGGACAGCTCACTTAATGAATCCCATTTTGCAGAGGACAGCCACGTTTGAGAGACTGCCAGGCTGAGGTGCTGATGTCCATATACTGAAGACCCAGGTGAGATCCTTTGACAGCTGACAGGGCTGTGCTGTCTTGTAATAAAGCGAAAACAGACACTGGAGGGATGATGGCTGTGACAGAGATGAGGTGCTTGAGAGTTCTATGTTTTGTCAGGCTCCTGTGCACAGTGTGGTGAGCAACAGTGTTACAGAAAGTGCTTCTGCAGCAGCTGCGGGGGCTCCTGATCTGCTGTTTGGACCATTACCTTGCATCAGCACAGTGACAGTGACATAGTGACAGCTATACTATTTTATGTGTTGAAGTATTTCAATATATGTATGGAGTTTTCTTTATGTCTCCCAGGTGGGATAGAAGGTTATCTCTGTTTTACTGGTAGGGAGCTGAGATGGAGTGACCTTAACTGGGTTCAGCTACCTCAAACTCAGGCTTCAAAGCTTAGCTGTTTTTCCAGTCCATCTGTGGAAAATCACAGGCTTTCTCCCATGATAGTATAGACTATTTTGATGGGTTTCATTTTCTTCTGGCTGCACTTCTCTCCCTGTTGGTTACAGCTGAAGTCAGTTGGGATGAACACAGGAACACCTAATTACCTTCTGAAGGCATTTAGCTATCCAAAGATGCAGACCAGGAAATTAGGAAGGTTTTAAAAGTGTCTTCTGTCAGCCCAGCTCCCAGGAAAATGGGTGAATCAGCAAGGCCCAGAGGAGCTGTGAACTGTTCTGGTCTGGGCCAAGTCCAGGGTGCCCATCCTCCCTCACCCATGGAAATGGCCTGAGTAACTGTGGAAGACATCAATGCCCACCCCTGTGCCCGCTCATCCTAACTGCATCAAATGGTCTCTGAGGGAATAGGGTGAGAGATCTCTCTTGGACAGAAGGAGACGGGTCCACAAGCTTTGTCTCTAAAGGTGGGAAGACATTCCTGGGAAAGGTAGACAGTATCAAATGATGTAGAATACAGTTCTGAAATTTGTGGTAGTTTTGAGATGGTTTTAGGGTTTCTGAAAAGAGCCAAAAGTTCTGATAACTTGGAGCTTTTGAAAGTTGCCTGGACAAATTGCTGTAAAAATATGATTTGGGAAAACAGCCAGCCTTGGCAGGGAAAAGAAGTGTTGTTTCCAATCATGTGACTCTAGGATTAATTCTTTTATGCCAAATCAAATCTTTTTGTAGTTTTAATTGCCTTCTATTACTAACTTTTTGTTCATGCATAATGTGTATGATGGCTTAAGTGTTAAACAGTATCAACATTTCACTTCAGATGTGGCAGTTCTCCTGGGGAAGCAATGTGACTCCTATAGAGCTGTGGGGGGAAAAAAATGAAGATAAGAAAGAAATTTGGCACATGACTTACATAGGCTTTCCTCCATGGCAGGGTTTCTACCTGACCTTTCTACCTTTGAAACTTTTCCCTCACTGTTGCTGAAATTAGTCTGTAAATAGCTAAAATAGACACTCATGGTTCTACTGTTAGAATAATACTATTAGTTTGTTTTCTCTTTTTAGGAACTGTACAGAACATCAGATTCTGATGCCATTCCTGGACTGCAGGCTATTTCTTGGACCATCCTTCATTTTTATTTGTACATCACCTAGCACTAAAAAGACTTGCTTTCCCTTTAGCCCTCAAACTGTATAAATACATGCAGTCAGTAATAACTGGCCACCAATGCACTTCAAAGTGGACCACAGAGATCAACAGAGGTCAGATGCTCTTTAACTCCATGAAAACAGCAGCAGTACTCTTGAAAATTAGTAATGGTGGAAAGTGATAGATATTTATTCCTGAGAACCAACTGCCTGCTTCCAGAGTAGAAATCAACTCATACTTTGTAAGAGAAATACACCACTTCTCTAAATTTAGATTTAAAAGTGTCAGCCTCTCTACTCATGAAAGTGTGCATTCATTGCAAAGGTACACAGTGGCCATATGAAAATTTCTCTGTCATTAAGTTGGTATTTAATTTACCTCTCTCTTGCAAGTCACTTGAAATTAACATTCATTAAATTGTTTTTAGGGGAGATGTGGTAGGGAAAAACTGAGTATCTAAGTTAAGTAAACCCTGCTTGTCCTTTGCCTGAATAAATTAGGACTATTAAAAAGACAGTAAGCCCTTTAATGCTCAATTGGTAATAAAAATAATAAATAGTATCTAACATTTTAAACATTTCACCCATCTGTTCTTTATGGAACATCTGTATGTTATTCATTTGCTGAGATTTGACTCGACTGGTTTTTTAATGACTTTTGACATACAACCCTTATAGATGGAAGCCCCAGAACCACAACAGAGACAAACAGGAGAGACGTCACTACAGTTTATCAGTGCAGTCAGCAGGAAAAAAAACACATATTGACTGTGTGTTACTTGGTCCATTAGATAAAATTTTAATGAGTTAGGAAGTTGGGGCTAGAAAGTTCAGGTGTGGGAGACTGGAATCACAGTGGGTAGGTTGGACAGGTTGTAGTTTCACATAGTAATACAATATGTGTCTTTTGGTTTGTTTTGGTTTTTTTTTTGTGATGGTGAATTGGGAAGGGGAGCTCCAAGCCCTGGGTTTAACCCATTACCTGGAGGGGTAATGCTCTCTCCCCCTGCTCCCCTGCCACGTGGTCCCAGGAGCTCCACAAGGACTCACACAGACTACAGGAGAGGGACGAGCAAAAGAGAGTGTTTATTGTGGGGTAGGGGTTTATACAGGTTTTTGGGGGGATTAGAATTGGAAATCTCAGGAGGTTTACAGAATCCATCAATAGCAGGAAGGGGTTAATAACCAATAGGAAGGGGTTAACAAAGCCAATAAGAAGACTTCCCAATATCTTCTCAGGACATTCCTGAGATAGAGATAACAGTTGCCGAGGGGGGGTCTTGGGAAGAAAACAGTGAGTTGGTAAAAAAAAACTACAAAAGGCCATTTTGGAACACGTTTAAACAACATTAGTTCCTCATATACTGCAGATCTACTGCAACATTTTTTGGTTTGTTTTGTGCTTTTTTCCCACATACTGCAGTCAGTCTCAGAGGGTGGAAGCCACATGCCAGTGAGATGATGTGAGGAGGTGAGATGTTGATCAGCTGGGTCAGTGCCTAATAGCCAAGTATTACCCAGCAACACTCTCAAGATGTACCTTTTGATTTTGAAGGTGATGTGTGGACAGCCTTTGAAATCCAATGAGCATTTGAGATGAGCCAGGACAGTAACAAGAAGGAGCATGGGGATGGTTTTTCTCAAGCACAATGGTAGTTTTCTCTCTTAGTGTCTCAGACACCACAAGCCTTGGCAGCTGCAGTACCAGTCCTGCTCTGCATCCTTATGATCTTCATGAAGCCAGACTTCTCATGCATCTTTTGTCTTGGTTTTGGTATTGGCTACTTGTAACAAGTCATCAAGTTAGACTCGTATCTGGGGTGCCATAGAGCCTTTTCACCTCAGCACCAGAGCTCCATAGGTCATGTTTTCTGACAGCATCTTGGGTCCAAGAATTGTTCTTTCTGAGGGTTTACTCTCACCATTGTGTCACATTTGTTTGTACTGTTCTGTGAAATGTCCATCTGTGTGTGTGAGTTAAGCTTGGAGCTGCCCTGCCCTGGGGAGGAGAGGATGTGGAGCTGGGCACATCTCCTCTTTGGAATTACTTGTCCCAGAGGAAGGAAACTGGAGGTGGAGGGATAAAGGGTTTATCTGGAAGGGGGAGTTGCCTGCTGGTGAGCATAAGCAGCATCTGTAGGGTTTTTGACTCCACATTTTGCAGAAAAGTGACACTAACAGTACTAAGTACATTTTGGTATTACAGAAAATCATACTCCAGCTAAATAAAAAGGAACCAACCAGGCAAACCAGTCAAGCTGGTGTATATCCGCTGTGGTATTTCCTGGGATGCTTTTTCAAAAGTTCTTAAAACACCAGAACATGTCCCTGGCTTCTGGTATACAACTGCCTGTATTGGTAACTTTTTATTCCAGTTGATCTCACACTGGGTCAATTCACACTTTCAGGCAGGTCTCAGGTGTGTCTTAGAGTTAGCACAGACAGAGAACCTTTCTCATCCTTATTTTGGGTATGACAAGCCTGTTTTGGATGGTAAGAAGGTTTGGTGGTTAGGGTGGAGTCTGACTGTCTGACCTCAGCATCAGAGAGGGGCTCCTGCTCAGTGTGCAAGTACAGGTGTAACCTCAAAGCCTCTGGTGTCATGCATGTATTTTTCCAGTCTCTTGAAAATACTACTGGGTGAAAAGCTTGCAGGTGTCTATTACCATGTATCTACAGATTCTGGGAAGTGGAATTTAATGTGTAGTGTAAACAGCATGTTCAGTGGTGTTGGCTAGAACTTGTGGTGTTTTGGACATCTTTCCAGCCTTTTGCTTCCTGAAGAATTGCTCTTGGAAGGGGACCTGCTTGATCAGTTTCTTTTCCTTCCAGACACAGACACACAGAGACATGAGGAAAGAAGAGGGATGGTACAAAAGTGAACTTAGGACTGTTTCATTTTCTCTTCTTGCTATCTTTTCACTGTATTGTTCTTCCCACATATACTTTCTTCTCCATTTTCACTGACTTTGGGAGAGATCTGTGGGAAGAAATGCCCTTCTTTCAGATACTAGGAAAATTCAGTCTTTTTATCCCACTTGTACATACAGGCTGTGTGAAAGCACAAAACAGGTATTAGGTTTTGCAGTGCTCTAAAGTAGGGTAACTAGAAGTGCAGCTGTGTTTGAATTAATTCATGGTGTATTTCACAGTGGTTGCAATTAAGTTTGAGTGAAGCTGTTCATAAATCAACATTTTTTTACTTCTTTTTTTAAAACATAATTGTTGGACAAGTTAATCTGTTGTAAATTCTTTCAGAATTCTTCCAGAATTAGGCCATGGCTGTGGGACACGGCCAAATACGCACCACCTGTGACAAATGGGATCAGTGTCATGGCTTTTCTAAAATGATTCATAACATAAGGTGACTAACATGCAGGACTCAGCTAGAGTACCCAGAAAACACAACTTGAACAGGAACTCATGCAATTCAGACATGAAGATGGCAGCATTTTGTTTGAAGACTCTTTTGTATGCTAATAATCTCCCATTTCCATCTCCTTCAAACTGGGACAGAAGCAGGGAGGAGCTCACTCTTCATTGGAGAATCTGCTACCCAGATGTAAGCCATGGCCTTAATGTGTGCAACTTCCCACCATACTCTGATGGTGACATCTGAGCCTGTATCAAGGCTGTGCCTTAATCTTTGCAGCTTGTAGCTAATTCATCTCATCTAGTGTGTACTACTCTTACACTTGCCAGGACTTGACTTTTTGGTGTGTTTTCAAAAACATCAGGGCTGCAAATCTGTATCTGAAATCAGCATGTTGACATTTGACATGTTGACATTATGACACGAACAGTGATCTATTCAAAATTTGCTCAGACTCAAAAAATTGTTATTTTCCAGGTGTCTGAACATATCCACTTGTTAAACATGTTTTGTTTGTGTATATATACACACAAATGAAAAAGTGCATATATAGAATTAATCCAGCTGATCCTGGAGTAGCTGTTGAGTTAGTTATATTATAGAAGTTTCTCTCTATACTGTCTCACAGGAGAGAAGTGACTTCTGTTCACTCCAGCTTAGAAGCCATTTATGTGATTTCTGTACTTCTAGAATTGGTTCTTCAATGTTTCTTATAACACTAGATTAACTAACTGAAATAATTAGAAAACACATTTATCTATAGATGCAGCTATAGATCCATCTATATCTATATGTAGAAATCAATATGGAAAGTAAAAAGGCACGACAGTGAAAGTTTTGAAGAAGCCACTGTAAAGCATTATTTTCTCATTCTAGCACACTGTTTCCTTCATGATGATTTTCTGGAATACTACTCATTCAGCTTATAGGAGGCTAACCCCATGAAGTTTGGAGCAACAACTTAATGTTGATAATACAAAACAGGATAATGTTTGGTTGTAAATTCCCCTCATCTAATTGTATGCATTTAGAGCAGTGAGTGCTCATATCAGAAATATTCCTCTGATGAGAGTTGAGAGACAAGTAAGACCAGAGTCTGATTTACTCCCTAGATGGGCTCTGACATGTCTCCAAGATAATATTCCTCCCTATAGTTGTCCTTTATCCTGGAGTTCTGGAGTCAAAATTCTATTGTGTCTTTGGGCCAAGAGAAACTATCTTAATTCATAATTTTTGAATTGAATTTTGTCAATCTTTCTTCAGCTGGATGCGTAAGGAATTGGCTCTGGTAGTTCTGCATCATTTCAGAATAAGGTGTGTTGTATTTGTATTTTATGTTATAACAGAAAAAAATTTTGCTGGCCAGGAATTCTGGTTTGCATGGTTTTGAAACACAGATTTTAATTTCTCACATATGGATATATAAACTATTGTGTCAGAGGTTTAATTTTTTTTTCATAATCTTTGTAGAAACAAAGAAATCAGGGATGAAAAAGCTGTCGTGTTATTTGTCTAATTCTCACTCTTATTTAATAGCAGGTAATTGATTCCCTACCACACTGTCTAGTGTTGCTGCAGATGACTTGAAATAAAACTTTCACCAAGTTATGGTCATCATTGCTAACTTGCAGATATTACTCCTCCTTTTACACTTGAAACCTCAAAGAATTTTTTGGTTCCTGCCTCTTTTTATAAACTAGAATGGGTCAAAGCCTTACATTCCTTTTGAGGTGATTTAGCATCCTTTGGAGATGTGATTTAAAACTGACCTCATTATGATTTTTTTTTTCTTTTTCAACCCTAGCAAGGAGCTACAGACATTTTCCACTTATTGCCTCATCGTGCCTGTAGAGTTGCTGCAGAACCACTTTGGTGTGGATGTGTCGGGGGACGGCTCTGCAAGGCACTCAAATCCCCCTCGGCGATCACGCCGAGACCCTTGTGGACCACTCCGTCTG
>JAWWES010000081.1:138989605-139061468 GCA_035583135.1 Lophotriccus pileatus | reverse complement strand
AAAATGGTATTACATTTATGAAACACCCCTAGCACATGCATTTAAAGTGAACATCAAAGACTTTCTCTTCTATCGTCGGTGTTTAGTTCGTTAACACATTTCCTCGTATTCCTCTTCATCGCCCACTTCGTTACGTTCCATCCAGTACTTGTACGCTCTGGCAGGTTGACCTCCAACATGGATGGTCTCATCCATGCACTCAGATTTCCCTTCCAAAAAGACAGATTACACAGTTCTCCCACTGTGACTGTCTCAACACCACCTATACCCTCTGGGCTCACGTAGGACGCATTTACTAAAGGGTCCTTCCTCACTTCAGTCATACAAACTTGTACTTGAACTTCAGGCTCACACATTAAGAATTTCTTATCTGGGAAATGGGAGTCTGATCCCAGTTAACACAAGTTATTTGTGGGTTTTGTCCTTTGAGTATTCACTGTCAAACCTGTTAACAGTTTTGGCAGAAGTGTTATCCCTGGGAGAGCCACGTTCCTCTCTTCTCAAAGCGAATGTTCTCATCACAGATCCACACAGTGTGAAACTTTCCACTTCCTTTCACTGGGTCTTCTGAATGTTTCATTTGTCTTAAAAGTGACATTGCCTTGGTGGGAAGGGTGAACACTGCCTCTGTTAACATGGGTGACAGGTATCTGAATACACTGAGCACAGCCTGGCTCCAGTGGCTGAACACACGAGCTACATGTGTATGTATGTACACACACACACAGAGGTTTAGGACTTTAAATCCAGTTTTTGTATGCATCAAAATCAGACTGAAAAGAGATCAGTCTGGGAGAGAAAATAAATTCTGAGGGTCTCCTTTGTATCCCACTGATGTAAGCTCTGTTAAAATGGTAGCTCTTGTCAGTACCGGTCTTATAGACCTACTTCTCCCAGTACAACTTGTGAAAATCTAAACTATGTTTATATAGTCAAGGGGAAACAACCATGTGTGCTCCAACAACCACGTGCCAGGCCTCTGCCAACTGGTCTTGCAAGGCTCTTACAAACTAATGTGCCAATCAAGTTTATATTGAACCAAAAAGTCAATCAACAACATAAGTCCTTGCCTATGTTGTAAAATCTCACATTTTGTAGAATCATAGAAATGTTAAGGTTGGAAAAGACCTTTAAAATCATCAGATCCAACCATCTACTTAGTGCCACCACCATGTTCAGTGTTAAACCATGGGATGACAAGATCTTTTAAGTAGGAGTAGATTTGTGATGACCTTATTGAAGTTGCAAGGTTGGTACAATGGTCAGAGCTGTACATGTATCTGCTCCACACTGTAGTATTAGGCTTTCTTCTATGGAATGCTTTTGAAAGAGCTCATCTAAAGTTTCTGTCTGCCTGTGGAGTTGCATCCAACCAGTCCAAGCTGGTCTAGTGGTCTGCTTTGGGGAGAACCAGCCTTTCACAAAGGATACCTCTAGACCCTGAAGTCTAACTCAGTGTCATTGAATTCTTCCTGACCACTTACTTATTCCTTTGGTACCAATTACACATTCATCCTGAAGCAAAGGAAGCCTCTTTTTTATTTTGATATACAGAGTTTAAAAGTCCTGGGAATGGAGAACCTGACCAGTGAATTGTAATGCCTGCTTGACATCTTGTTGCCCCACCAGAATGGTGAAGTTGAAAACAGATCACGTTTACAGTGAACTCTGTGCCACTCACATTTTAGCTTACAGCAATTTCTTCTGGTATTATGAACTTATTACATGAAAGGAAAATAATTTTCACCCAACAGAGGCTAAAGCAATTACAATACTCTTGTTTAATCTTTAATTTACTTCAGGAGTTTTCCAAGGCTCTATCTCTAAGTTTGTTTTTTCTAGTGAAGAGTTTGGATTACTTGCCATTATCGTAATTTTAGATTGGAGTCAGGGATAAAATGCTGGACAGCTCATCAATTTATTTGTTCCAAAAATGATGCCTGTATCTCTGATAAGTATAGTAAAGCCTCTGTGTGTAGTTACAAAATGTATTATATGTTTTGGTCCACCTCTTGCTTTGTCTATGCGTTATCATAACCTCTGTCAGGCTATTCACAGCAAACAAATCCTACTGCTGAAATACTGAAATTGAAGTTGTTTACCCCTTTTTTACAGAGCTGGATTAAACAGAAATATCAGTGTATCACCATCCTGCCACAGATATACTAAATCTTTCTTTAGATAAAAAAGATGCATGTTGAGAGATACAGCACAGAAGGAATCAATTCCCTGATTTTTTTTCCCTAATGTACTCATTTTTATGTTAAATAGAATACAGAAAACAGGATGTTGACTGTGAGTAGTTGACTGCATAATGACAGTAAGTGGAAATTTTATTATATACACAGGCAAAGGTTTACACTCAGAAAATTGATCAGAACTAAAACCAACACTACAGTTTTTGAAATGTTCCTAGGGTAAAAAATGTGTTGGTTTCTGTTGGTGTCGAAGCTGATATGTCCTTAGAATGACATGATTTTCTGAAACTAAAATCTCTGTCATGTCACTAGTCACTTTTTGAAACTTTGGAACAAACAGTTAAGATATTTTGGCTTGGTATCAAATTGTGCAGTTCCCATGGAAAGTATTACAAGCTCTAGCATTATATGATGAGTGTGTTAAGATTTCCATCTTAACATCCATCTAGCAGGAGCCTTTCCTTTTTAAAACTTTATGCTGTCAGCTCAAGGGATTTTATGTTATGGAAATCTTTACTGATGGAATGAATTAAATATTTTATCTTAATATAGCTTTAATTTTTCTTTGCTTGTCGTCTTCTGGGCCTTCCTGACATTTTCAGCAGCAAGTGTTTGGAAACAGCACAGGAGCTGAAATACCTCCCAATTTTGTGTCCTTCCTCGGTTCTCTCTCTTGTGGTTGTATGCCAGCCTTGAAAGAAGAGACAAAACTGGTTCCTTAGAAGGCCTTATGTAAAGAACAAGGACTCTAGCATAACTGAGCTGGATGTAGAATCCATTTCTAAATACAGACAGCTTCCATGGCTTGTTCAGGATAATCCTCAAAATCCAAATTAAGGTACACTGTTCTGACCACCTCTCTGAGTTCGGCTTGAATGAGAAGATAAGACAGAGAGTGTGTGAAGCTATAGGACAGTAGAAGTATAATCCATTGCATAGGAATTTGCAATAGATTTTTCAGAGCTTGAAATTTGGATTAGTCAAAGGTAAAAGTTTGGGTTTCTATAAAGAATTATTTTAGGAGTGCTTTATGGGACTACAGTTAGACTTCCTCTCTTGTTTTGTAATCAACATCCATGTCACCAGGAGACCACTCACAAGAGAATGGGTAATGAAATTCTATTCCATAATTTTTATGTGCTGAATAGTTCGTCTTTTGAATTCCAAGTGCTGAACTGTCTTTAAGTTAGTGAATTTTGATACTGTATGGAAATAGATGTTGACTGACATTTATATTTTGAATGGCTCAGTATTTCCAAAAGCTCTTTGTTTTTATTTCAATTATGGCTGCCATCAAGAAGCTTAGAAATTGCACTGCATGTTTAATGAGAGCTAAATATTCCTTATTGTCTTGAGAGTTCTTCGAGGAAAATGGGTACACTTCTTATTTAATCTAAAGAAGTGTTTAAAGTAAATTCTGACCACATTTGGTTGGAGAAATCCCTGTGATGGATCTTGGTTAATGTCTTGTTTGTTTTTTGGCATCTACTTGTTCATCTTCTACAGATTATTGCAGTTTCTATAACACAAGGGGTGTTTTATGAGGAAATTTTGTGATGCAACATGCCTGCTGCCTCTGCACATGGCAGATTATTTTTCCAGGGGACAAGCTTAGTCTTCCCTCAAGCATGAGAAGCTCATTGTGAAAGACGCCAAAAATCCTCTCTGACCAACACTTGTTTATATTTTATGAGTCTCATTAGTCTTTCTTTGGCCCTCCGTTTATGCATTAACATATGGTATCAATATATAATACCAGTGTTCACAGTCCGTGCCATCCTGTGAAGCACACACAATAGGATGTAAATTACACTGAGACAAAACTGCATGAATTATCTTTATGGGCAGAATCATCACTGTTTGGCCAGCTGCTGGCAGTTTTCAACTCTAAATGAGTTTTAACTGGGTTTAGTGCTATTCAGTGAGGGACAGGGCCATAGCCTAGCACTGGCCATATCCAAGCGCCTTGCTTTTTGGGTTGTTTTGTGGCAGTTAAAGGCACTTTAGTCCTAGTCAGCCTGATACTATTTCATGGCTGTGTAAGTATCTGGTTAAAAGTAAGCTGTTAATTTTTATTTTCATATAAAACATTTAAATGATAGGGGCACTGTTTCATCTTGGGATGCTGTTGATACCTCACGTGGATATTGCCTCACCAACCGAGCTCTGAGTTAGGTTAGTACCAACAAAAAGACAACCCTGAGTTAGTGAGGCCTTTTGGGTCTTGAGGTCTGTTGGAGATGGGCAAACCTTCTCCATCCAGCAGGGAGTGGAGAAAACAAGGGGCTCTTGCTCAGCCTGTGTGGGCTGTTGGTTCTCACAGAAGCTGAAAGCTGAATGAAACTCAAAGTGACAACTGACCACTGTAGCTTGTCTTTCCCCTGGTTCAATTGTGAAATACATTAACGAGACAGCTTGGGGAGGTGGAAATAAATGGCCAGGCTATGTCCATTCTATAAAGCTTTAGGTGATTATTGCATCCTGAACTACTCATACTAGATTATACTAATGAATTCAACACAGAAATAGCCTGTCTCAAAACAAGGCTGATGGTGGTACTGCCTTTTATAAAGTAATTTGCAGCAATCAGATCCATGATGATAGGAATTTGGATATCTCCATCAGGTCAGTGCCCTCGTCAGTATGTTATTGCACAGGATATTTAGACCAACATGAATGATTTAGGCAACTAATTTTTGAAGAAGGTTTTCAGTTATTATTCCACATTTTATCTAGACCCTTCATTTCAAAGGTGCAAGAAATCAAACTTCTAGAAATATTAACTTTTCTCTAGTAAAAGCAACAGGAATGTTCTTTAGTAGAAGTTGTTAGTTTTCAAAATGAAAATAATCTCTTCAGATGAAAATTCACTGCCTCTTATTTTAAAAGTAGTACTATTCTGCATTTCTGATGGTTCTGTGCTTTCAAGATTCCTTTTCTATCCTTGTTTTTCTGAGGGAGGGTGTTAAATGAGAATTCATAAAGACTCAAGCAGTCACCTAAAAGGTATTTTTCTGCAAGGAACTGATTTACCCTCTACTTCCTCTACTAGCCCACTCTACCAGAACTCATCCTTTATTGCACATTAATATGTCTTTAGATAAGAAGTTATTATCCTCCTCATTCAGATGAGGCTAATGGTAAAGGTAGCCAATATTACACTAAACTTCATGGATAGGTTTTTGCTGCAGTATAAATATAAGTCTCAGCAAATCTGTAAGTGTTTTGGAGAAGTGGCACAATAGATTCCAAGTTTCTCATGAAAACTCTGAAGAAAAAAATATAATTTTTTTTTACTCATCCTCATTACAAGACAATTTGAACAGTCTCAAGACAACAGAGCTTGGAATTTTTCCAAGTATCTATGGAAAGATTACAAATTTACAAACTGTTAGGTCCCCATCAAAGCAGTATAAATGAGCTGCAATGAAATGTCCAAAGGCTTTACCATCCTTGCATGCAACTTTTCTTTGCCTGTCTCCACCTCTTGGACATATTTGCCAGGGATGTTCATGTTACTTTGACCCAAATCATCAAACCTGTTCAGGTGATGCGTTACAGATTCAGATGCTGCCTTAAACATTGCAAGTCTTCAGTGTTTAAGTATTGGGCTCTGATGTCACAACTGGAACTCATATTCTTGTATCATGTGCAGTGAACGGGCTTCCAAAACTATGCTTTACAAGAAGCATGGATCTAAAGGTGTATACCTTTGCCAGTTGGTAGGAAATTATACAGAAATATGTCTGTCCTAAATTTGGTCTACCTGCCTGAAACAGGGATGAAGAAGACAGAAATGCTCTTCTAGCTTTTGTAATTTAGAAGGTGTATAAAATTGCAGCTTAGTGGGCATGGGAAAGGAGAAAGTTGATTTCTGAGCCTTCTTCCTGGGATGTTTATGGTTTGGCTTTGTTTGTTTGTTTTTGATTTATTTTCTATGCTCATACCATTCACTGACCTCTTTGACCAGAAGGATAAAAAGTCGGATTAATTCCTGCCTTCAATTTGTGTCTTTTATCCTTGGGAGGGTGCTTCTGAACACCTCAGTTCACAGTGCAAATCAGTCTTGGAGACCATAGCTTAGACATTTTTAACGGAAATGAAATAAAAGGTAATCCTTGCATACCAGGTGCTCTTTAGAATCATAGCGTAGCAAATCCCTGGACTTCAGGAGAATAGAACCTGTTCGGGGCACTGACTGACTAGAAAAATCTCAAGGGATCCAGACCTGGAGAAAGCAGTTGTTCAGGAGAGCTGTTTGATTTTCAAGGATCACCTCCTCCAAGTTCAACAAAGGTACATCTGGCTCTGCAGAAAGTCAGGCAATGGTGGCAGGAGGCCAGCATGGATGAACAAGTTGCTCATGACAAAACCTGAACATGAAAAGAAAGTCTGCCAGAGATGGAAGCACAGCAGTGACACCTGGGAGGAATACACAGGCACTGTCTCAGCATGCAGGGATAGGATAAGTAATGCCAAAGCCCACCTGGAGTTCAGTCTGGTGTGGGCCATTAAGGGCAATAAGAAAGGCAGGTGCGTGAATAGTAAAAGAAAGAGTAAGAAAAATTTCCATCTACATTGCTGGAGTTGGAAGGCAAGAGCCTTTTTCTTTGTCTGAAACTACCTCTGAGAGCATGGGCCACTTAGGGGGTTTAGAGCAATAAGGATGGGAGATGTTTGTGTAGTGAGGGGAGCTGATGCTATTGCAAGGCTGACAGTTTCATTGCTGATTACTGAGTGTAATGATAGTGGCAAATGATTATTGCTTTCTGAAAGAGCTTTGATTGTGCTATCAGCCTAATAGCCATCAGAGGCGGAAAGACCATCTTGGCCTAATTACGTAGTCAGTAGGACACAGTAACACCACATGAGAGATTAGAAAAAGTCAACAAAACTGCAGGTCAAAGGAAAATGGTTAGGAATCAAAAAGGCAGCAGAATTTATGTTTTTCACAAACAACCCTAATATCCTTAAGAACTAAGGGGAAAAAAAAAGAATATTTACAAACAGGTCTGAGGATTATATTACAAGGATATAGCAATCCACTCAGATACACTGAGTTAGTATTAGAGGCCATGAGAGAAGAGTGAGAAGGACGGAGAGGTTCAAGTATGCAATGCACCGAGCGAGCGACAGGTCACTATTGAAATGTGAGAAGGGATGGATCACCCTGTGAAGGTGGCTCTCTCTCCTGACACTGGAGGGAACAAAGTGGGTTCCTGCCTTTGGAGTAAGTAAAATTCAGAAAAAGGTGTTCCAAGTGCCTCAGCTCTGACTGTGCCAAAACCAGATACCTAACGAACAGTATAAGTACTGGGGCTACGTAAGCTGTTATTTTCCCAAGGCACTTTCCCAGCCTTTGACAGTTTGAGGCATTGAGGCTTTCTGAGCCTGACATCATATTTAATATTGTTCCATAGATCTTTGTTCCATCAATCAGTTTAACTACTTTTTGCATCCACGCAAATTTTTGGCACCCCGAGTGTCCTGTTTCAAATCTTCAACTGGCTGATTTGATTTGAGGTACTCTAGTTCATGTCTCAGGATAAAAGGCAAATAGCTGTTCTCTACTGAGTCATTCCTCAGAAGATAAAAGCCATGGATATTTTTTAAAGATTTCCATCCAGGAAAAGGTAATATTGGCATGATAGTGTTATTAGATTTTTGACCTTTGGGATTATCTGGTGTATCCCCAAACCTAAGAAGTTAGAGCTGAGGGATTACAGTACCTAATGTGCCTTCAGCATATCATGAAAATTTAATTTTAGATTTTTCAAAGACTTAAAAGGCAACTTAAATTTAATTTTATACATGATGCTTCTGAAAACTCTCCTGTGTGGCTTTTCTAACCATGTCATACAGGAGATGGAAAATGGTTAAATTGTTTACTCTAGATACAAGGGAGGGCATTTTGTATGATCAACTAAAAGGAAGACATTTAGTAAAATTTACTACATCTGGTAGTATGAAAACCATTTTATTAATCTTTTTATTGTGACCAGTGTAATTTTGTTGTAAAGTTGTGGGCTTTGTGTTTAAGTCACAGAAAGCTTTGATGTGTTTTGGATCTTACTGTCACACAGTATGAGTGGTTCCATTTCAGTGATAATGAAACAAGTTCCTATATGAAAGTAGTGGCAACTCCAATCATATTTTGACTGACATATTCTCTTAAATCACTTCCGGATATAAAGATCTTTCTGAAATGAAATAGTTTAGCATCTTATAATCAGATTTATTACACTTCAGTGATTCTGGATTGGATCCTAAACCAGGATGACATTTCCTGGGAGCAGGCACTTGGAGGGCCTAATTTTCTTTTGTTTGGTTTAGAAAGTAAGCATAGTGGAGAAGGTGAAGAAAACTGCTCTGAGGTAAAATATAAGGACATTACAACATGGAAATTGCATATGCAAACAAATTCATCATTATAGGTTCCTAAAAAATAAAATTGAACACTGACACTAAAATAAGAATTAATGTAACTTTGTGGTCTTGTTTCTAAACTTTCTTTCATCTTATTGTCAAGAAGAATATGCCATTGTAAATCATGACCATGGAAAGCACTTCAGATTTAAAATGCTGCAAACACAACTTAATTTGAGACACTTGCCTTCTCATGAAAACATTCATACCTGACCCTGGCTTCACAGAAAAAGAGGTCATTTTGCCAGAGGTCTCTATTTGGATTTTGAATAAAAGCCATTACTCTCCATAGTGAACATTTTATGTGGCACACACTAAAAATTATCACAAGTCTGAATAAGTAAAAATGATGATGTTTTTGTGATTGCTGTGCACTGTCTGCTCTTGTCCATTTTC
This sequence comes from Lophotriccus pileatus, assembly GCA_035583135.1. Lineage (NCBI taxonomy): Eukaryota > Metazoa > Chordata > Aves > Passeriformes > Tyrannidae > Lophotriccus > Lophotriccus pileatus. The sequence continues at coordinate 139,052,448 of JAWWES010000081.1, read as the reverse complement.
TTAACATTTCAGGTTGTCAATGGCAGAGTAAGAGTTCAAATTCTTACCCCATGCCAGCTATAATTGTTCAGTGTGGGTGGTAATCTTCAATGCTAAGAGAGTTTACTTTGGTTGAAGATGCTACTTTGTGTCTTGAGGTCTATTACACAGTTTTTTGGAGGTAGTGCCTGCATTTGTATGCATGGCCAATGAAGGGAAATAAATACTGGATGTCCCCTTGACTTGATTCCCTTAAAGGAGCCAGCTTGTTCAGCTAAGGTCTGGCCTTGTGATGAATGGTGGGATCTCTGCACATCCTTCCCTGTTCCCTTACACCATGCAGGTCCAAATGCCCTCCTTGTGCAGCCTGTGGTCAGGCCTGGTACCCACTGCCTTGGGAAGAGAAATTAAAATATCAGATCCCATCCACTGATGTCAGCTGGCTTAGAGTGAGAAGGAGATGAGAAAGATTTGGATGAAATTATTGTATGAAATGCATCTCTTTTTCAGGTTATGCTGAAGCAGTAAAAAAAGAAAGCTAAAGATTTGACTTTTCTGACTTTACAGAATACCATGAAAGGACAATGTTAGACAACTAGATATACAGATTAATTTGAGCTGCATGGCCATAGCAGTACACAAAAAACTTCATTTCTTCTCTGTCTTCAGATAAATAAAAACTGGGCTCAGGGTTACAGCAGGGCTGAATGAATGATACAAGAAAAACAGGCACTTCTCTAAGCCCTATAAACTTCCATTCTCATTTGAAAACAAGTTTTTTTTTGCAAAAACTTGAGGGGTTTTTGTTTTTTTTTTAGCTACCAGAAGCATGACCATGAAAATATTTCAAGTAAGCTGATTTCAATGGCATTTCTGCAGGTATGACAGAAATCAGTTATTAAGAATTTGTAGCTTCAAAATGAGAAAGCTACTTTAAATCAGTATTAAGTACATTTCAACATTTTCTGAAGTCTAAAATGCTAAGAAGTTGTAATTTCACTTGGCACCATTTTACTAAAACATATTGATTATTATTACTATTGATTTTTCTCACGTGATAACAATTTCATATTTCATCAAAGAGTGGGTGTTTGATTATGTGTTCAAACCAAGCAGCTGAATAGTGTCCAAGGTCTCTGGCTATAGCTGAAGTTGATGGTTGCATTCATCTCAGAAATAATGTTTCACAGAGACCTTTAAATCTGCAGATTTCTATAGTCTCAAAGTTTATAGAGCATTTTTCTATTCAATGAGGATGTAAATGATGGAGGATGAGAGGGATTAAAGAAAATGCAACTCAAACATTGATGTGGCCAGGACAGATATTGCACAGAGTTAAAAGTGTCCTTGGAGATGAATGAGATTTTATGGAAATCATATGTGAAATTACAATGAGATTTTCCTGAAAAATAGCAGATGTTTTAAAGTTACTTTTTTTTTTTTTTTTTTTTCTTTTTTTAAATCTCAATCCCATGTGGAGAAAAAGAAAAATGGTAAAATAACTAGTTAAATTGCACTATGCTCTCCACATTGCTTAGAAACATGGGAGAATACTCCAATTTCAAATATGATACAACAGTGTTTCTCAGAACAATGATTTAGAGCAGCTCTGAAGTCTTGTATGGGAGATAACCTTACATGATACTATATGAAAGATTATTTTTTTTTCATTTTGAATCATAGCTAGCATTACCCAACATCCAAAAAGCTGAAATAATTTATGATTACAGAAGCAAAGTTACTGAGCTCATATAAAGCAAGTAGAAAATGGTGATCCATAAAGAAATCTTGCAAAGAAAATACCCTTTCAGAAGCTGCTAATTTCATTTTTATTAACTTCAGTATGTTTATTCAAATAAATTCCATTCTGTCTTCTGGACTTCTGATTGAGGATTTATCCAACAGCCATTATGCAAAGTTCTAACTACTGATATTGCTTTAATTCAGTAGAAGATGGAAGAGTTAGACATGTTCTGAATACAGAATTGTGGAATATGTCAAGTTGGAAAGGACCCACAATGATCATTGAGTCCAACCCTTAGCCCTGCCCAGGACCATCCCCAAGAATCACACCATGTGTCTGAGAGTATTGTCCAAACGCTTCTTGAACTCTGTCAGTCTTGGTGCTGTGACCACTTCCCTGGGGAGCCTGTTCCAGTGCCCAACCACCCTCTTAAATAATGCTCTTGCAGACATTTGAGCAGAAAAATATCCAGTCCTAAACAGGTTTTGTCAGGAGATTGGTACTGGAGTAGGTGTTTCAGAAAAGACCGGTATGTCACTACACATTAGCAATATATCTCTATTACACTTTTAGCTACCTGAGGAACTTTCTGCATTAAGTGTTATGCATTTAAATTCAGGCACATGAACCTATACTTTCCTGGGTTTTATCTCCTAATTTTGGTTTGCATAGTAATCTGGCTATCTAAATGGTTTCTTGAAAAGCATGTCCATGCAGTCAGCATGAATACAATCTATTAATTGGTTTTACATGGAAACAGGCATTTTTAGAACATCATTTCCAATCATCTCTCTCAGGACAGTGCACCTAGAATGTTTTTGAGATTCTCATTGGCAGATCTTGGTGAGCTCTGGATCCATGGACTGTAGCAGCTACTGTTATGTTGCTCATAGCTGCTGCATTTGACATGCTGGTCAGAGGCAGGATGTTGCTTGCAGTCTCAAGACTTTCAATACAGTTGACTTCATTGCTTATTGGAGAATGGTTTTATTTCAGAGAGTCATTTTATCACAATTGCTAATTTTCAGAAAAAAATTTTGATGGTGTAAAGCAATTAAGGAAATTATATGTCTTTTTGATGTGAAAATTTTTCACTTTTTTAGCTCCTCCAATAATAAGATTTTTGCTTTAATTCTTCTTTTGATATTTAAGAGAGACTGATGATAAATATACAAGAATGTAGATGGCAGAATTTTGTTATATTCCCTTATTCCCCCCTCTGCTTTTTTCTTTTTCTTTTTTTTTCCTTTTTTTTTTTCTTTTTTTTTTTTAATTTCTGTTAGTCATTGTTCAAATGACAAGGTAATAGCAAGTTCTTGGCTTTCTTATCTCAGAAGTAGGTTATGTATTTCTGTGATTTAATGTTGCTCTGAACTGGGAAGAAAGAAGATTAAGGTTTTTTATGTGAACACATTTATTGAAGTCTTTAGAAACAAAACTAGAAGTTGAGCCCTTCTCAGAGCTCTTTCAAGTGCGCTCAGACATGCTGAAGATATCAAATTCACTCCATCCAGTTATTTTTATTGATAGACATTAACCATAAAATAAAACCTGGTTGTTTTAAATAGAGGTCTTGTAACAAAACAACAGGCTCAACTAGGCGGACTCAGATTGCATTTCTAAGTAAATCAAACTTTCTAGCTTGATGAAACTGTTCAGAGAGAATTCCCAATTCCAATGCCTGTACATAAACCAGCTTTACTTGGCAAGAACATTGTTTTTTTCATGTGAGATTTCTTGTTAGTGTGAACATTTTATAACATGTCCTGTCTTACATATGTATCCTAACCATTTTTTAATGTCCTAATGGTTATTCAGAAGAAAAGAGTTATTGCTAGAAAGTGTCACAGAGATCTGTAAAATAAGAACTGTCATTAGGAAAAATATGTTTGCTGTACACGGGCCTGGCAGATAAGGTATTGGTAAGGAATCATCAGAATTCACTGTTCAAGTATGTAGGGTGAAAAGTTCCGAAATTAAAAAAATAATTTAAAAAAAGAATAAAAGAATTCTAAGAGCTTCAAATTGCAATCAACTATAAATGTTAGCAAAAGAATCATGTTTTTACCTCATTTCTGACAAGATAATTTGTAATCATAGTTCAGTTCCCACAACAAAGTCTATAGACTTCAGTTTTAAGTGTACTGGAGTGAGACAGACTTTACCTGTGTGTTTGCATCCCTTCTAGGTAGCCATCAGGTCTTATAGTTATCATCAAGACTCATTACTACACTTTTCCAAATCACAGTTATCATATATTTACATCAATTAAAACAGAAGCTCCTTGCCAAAGTAAAACAATCAAAAGGTGCAGAAAAGCACATCTGATGTTGTGCAACTTCCAGAATTTTGGTTCCTATGCAAGAGAACTTTGTAAGAACACAGTTTGTGATTTTATACTGCCTGGTCCAAGAACTGAGTTGAGAAAGACTTTTAACTGGTTGATGAAGTCTCTGATAGTAAGTTCTACACCAGATGCAGCAGTTGAAGGGGCCTTAGAGACAAAATTTTGGAGGGGTGGTGAGAATTTACTGTTGAAATAATTGGAAGGAAGATGGCTTTTGCAAAAGGTGAGCTTCTGAAAAGCCCAGGTTGCAATTGTGTAAAGGCATAAGACTTACATTCTCAATGTTCGTATCAGTAATCCATGTTGGCTGTCAAATGGATAGAAGAAGCAAAAATGTGTTGATTTTCAGTGAAAGTGTCCCAAAAGGTCTGAAGGTGATTTTAGAAGTGTGAGCATTCACAAGAAGACTAGTGTAATATGGACACTTCCTTAACATTGTCTTGCCTCTTTTGTAAATCCTCTTTCATTTAAATAATGTCCTGTTGTTCTGGATAAAATTAATTGTAGATACCAGCACTCAGGGACTCATTTGCATGAATTTCATTGCATTTCACATTTGTACCCAGTTTATTCCCCTAAATCTAAATAGACGTTGTCTAACATGTTACTTATTGTAAATCCATGAGCCCTTCCTGTAAATGATATGATTTGAAGTTGTTTCACAACCCTGCATACTTTAGGCTGTTTTCAATCCACATTTTTGACCTCTTTTTACCATATTTTTATCTCATCTCAACCATTCTCTAACCTCTTTCTCAGTCCCCTCCAGAAACACGTCCTCCAGCCTCACGTACGTGTGCCCAGAAAGTGTTGACCACGGTTCCTTTCCCCTTCCCAGTAAATCTGTGGCTGGAAATGCCATTTTCTAGCCCACCCTCCTGTTGTTTCTCTTTCCCACTGCTCCAAGAGCAACTGTCTCTAGAGATCTGCCAGGCAAAATGCTTGTAAAGTGATGTGCTTTCAGTGGCAAGCAGTGTTGCTTGCAATGTCTCCATTATTGCCCCTGGTTTTGAATGGAGAGAGGGCAAGCAGTCTTCTCCTGAGGAGAGCAAGGAAGCTGCTAGAAAATATGCTCAACAAGAAGGAGCCTCTTCCAAAACTCAGACCTTTGCAAAGGACAAGGGCTCACGAAAAAATGACAGTTGCTAAAAGGAGGGTTAGGTTGAAAACATGTAGAAAGGAAAGTGTTCAGTTGCTCTGCTTCTCTTTAGGCCATCTGAAAGCTATTATCTCATTTCCAGTCTCTCACTGAGTTCTGTCTTGTAATTTTCCATTTTTTTAAGTATTAAACCCGTAGTCATCCAACACTGGCCTCAGAGTAAATCCTAAGGAAAAGTATTAGCCAATCTGAAAACTTCCAATCTAACCCCTCTCCTGGTTTTCAGTACCTGCAGGCTCTGAGGGTTATCCAAGCTCTGAGTTTTCTTCCCTTTTACAGATAAAGTAAATTAGTTGTTTTGCTGGATTTGATAAAAATATTTCTAGGAACTGAAATAGAGACTTCATTTTAATTCAATGTATTACTTTTGAATTAAAAAAACAACAATAAACAAACAAGGTCTTTGTGAGTTTTTTTTAATTTTGCAGAAAACACTTGTGTTTTTTTCTAAACCTGGCTTGAGAACAAAACAATCCAACAAGTGAGACAAAGTGAGAAGATTCTGCCCTACCTCTTTCTTTGTTGACTTTTTCCCCTTTTGTCCTCACATCCCTTATTTGCTTGCACTAAAAAGGGAGTGGGTTATTCAAGCAGGTAGCTTTTAAAAATGGAGCAAAAAAGCTAAGCAAAGCCAAGCAAGCTGATAGGATTCAAATGAACTCTGCTCTGCTTTCTCAATGAGTTATAGTGCTGTTGTGTTGTTTTCTTCTGCATTTGGTCTGAGATCAAGAACTAGTGAGTCTCAGGGTTAGTAGCTTGCTTTTATTTTTCTATTTGGCAGTTGATTTTCCATTAGAACAAATCCTTTCTGGATAGTAAGATCTGATATGTAGATCATTCCATTCCATGTCAATGCAGACTATTTCCTTGAGTGGGTTGAACAAAAGTTTTGGAAGGAAAATAAATCTCTTTTTCTATTCTTTCACCTGATGGATAGGTGTTCATACATGAACTTCTAAGCAAGAGCTTTTCTACCTGCTTCTGGAGGATAAAAACTGCTCTAATTGGCAGCTAGCAGAGGTTGATATAGGGCACATGAGATGATCCACAGTGGAAATAGAAATATTTAGGTTTTGAAGGTTGTTGGATGCTTGTAAGGCTAGCACCATGAAAACCTGTATTTTAGCTGTGATTTTTGTGGAAGAGTTTAGTTTTCCCAGCCATTCCTATTTGCAATAATAATAGCAAAGCTTTAGGAATATACTGATGACATTCTTAGGTTAAAGAGAAAAGAAAGAACTTCAGTGCCTTCTTTCTGTATTCTTTGTAATTTCATGTTATTCCGTCCTGTCTGAACTACTTTCACATCATCAGTGAAAATGTTGTTTAGCCAGTCATACAAAAAATTTACCAAAACAAGGAAAAAAATAGGTCAGCTGGTGGACAACACAACAAGGTGCTAGATGGATTTCTAGGTACTTGAACTCAAGTGTTTTTCTGAAGGAATTTTAATACAGAAGTTTGCCAGTAATGTACATAAAGCCTCATTTCAGCCTGAGAGGCTGTCTCCGTTAAGTAGCCATTTAATGCCCTTTCAATCATAGTCCAGGATCAGAAGGAACTTGGAGTTTTAGCAACTGGAAAGTGGTTATTGACTGACTGTGGGTCAAGTATGTTGGTGGTCTTCTGTTCTTAGCAGAGAAAATTTCACATCACACACATGTATTCCAGGTCACGAACCCATGCCCGCCACCACCTCTGCTACCTCTGACTATCAGAGCAGACACTAACCAGCTTCTTCCTGATGGCCTTAAGGGAGAGAGGCATTGAGGGTTATCAGGGAATTCTTGCAAGGAAAGAGTAACTGTGAACACAAGAGTGTTAAAAGAGGAATGTCCCTTGTGCAAAGGAAAGGAAAGAATATATTCTTTGTTCCTGTGTCAGCTGTCCAACTTGGTCACTGCTAGCATTTCACTTTCACCCTGAAGAGCAGCTAATTGTTTATGAAATGACCTTGTTATTCCTGCCCCAGTAACCTTGTCGGGAAGGCCACCACATGCCTTTATTATTCTCCAAAGGAAAATGTGCTTTTTGACATCTGTTCTGCATTTGCTTTCCTTTAATTTCCTCTACCTTCCATCGCCCCCTCCCCGGATTGCTCATCTGTGCTGCTCTGCACAGAGTGGCATGAGCTCTGCTAGTCCTACAGCCCTGCCTGTCCTCAACTTTGTCTTTGTCTGTGGTTCTGCTGTCCTGCACAGTAGTCTGGAAGGAAAGGAAAAAGGCACTGTGAAATTACCTTCTCCCCCAACCCCTCCTGGGATAGGCTTTACATCCTCTGAATTATGTATTCCAGTTTAGGTTTGTAAGAGTTCATATTGAGACCATATTAGAGACAGAGGCTCTTTCTCTCCTAATCTGCCCCAGGAATTCATTCTCCTCTTACTCCTGATGCCAGAGAGTGCAAAAGCACTGGAAAAACACAGTCTCTTTCCCATGTCATTTTTTCAGCAAGCAATACTGGGCATCTATGGCATCAGCTCCTGAGGTTCTAAAAGCACAAAAAGGTTTTGCAAGAACTGTAAGTGTCCCAAATGTCCTTCTCAGTAAAGGAGCTTTATTGTTGGCGTGATGGCCTTCAGCCCTTTCAGATTTCGTGTGATAAGCAATCCAAGAGAACTGCCTGGCTGTTCCCTAGGGAGGCTTTGGGCATCTATTAAGTGACATTTCTCCAGCAATACTAGTTAAGTGACTGACAGGGTTGCCTGCCATCTCCCAGAAGTCTGAGCTCAAGCCCTGGCCATCCTCTGCCCTGTGCTAGTGTAAGTGTTTGAATGGCCATGCCATGAGTTTGATTTGGGAGGGTTTTTGGCACAGGAAGAGGGTGTCAGAGGAAGGATTTACAGAAGATGTGTTTCAATAAGTGGTAACATAAACTGTCATGCTTGCATTTAGAAGTGGGTGGTGGCTAAATGGGAACACACAGCACATAGTGGCAATAGTTTCTACCAGCAGCACCTCCTAGCATTACAGGATGAATTCTGGGCATACCACAGCTTAAAAGGACAGCTACAGATTTCAGAGGAAAGAAGTGCCTTTATCACTCAGTCTTCCTACAAGAGAGAAATAATGGCATGTAAAACAGTGAAGATTTACATACACTGTGTCTATTTCATGAGATTACCCACAGTCTCATGAATCCAGGTTATCTCCAGGAGACTGCAGTCACACCTGCAGGAATCTTGACACTTCACTCCAGCCTTTGAGTCTACCTGATTTTTCAGACATGTCTTTTGGGTTCAGCCTTCCCAAGGTCACTCAAGGGTCATGTCCATGAAACTAAAGGAGGAATGACCATTTCTCCTGCCTGACTCACACCTGGTCTAGTAATGAGAGCTGTAATGGGCTCTGAAGTTAGTTTGTCTCTGGCTCCAGTTTTTATGAATCCTCACGGGCAGACTTTAGCAACAAAGACCATGTTCACAAGAAGTGAGTAGCCTTTCTTTTTTTGCACAGTCAATGACTCAGGTTAGGTAGTCAAGTAGTTTTACTTCAGAACATGTGCATTCAAAATCTTTCTGCCCTTAGGGAAAAACAGATAATGATTCCAGAATCGTTTCATAATCTCTTATTTATGAAGGCGCTATACATCTGGCTATACATCATTGAGATATTTATAAAAATGCTACTTTACTTTTTTCATGCTTTAGGCTGGTAGCCCTAGTAGGCTGAATAAAATGACAATCTTTTTTTATTTTCTTGTCTGTTTTGGCTGAGATCTATTTTGTTTGCTTGGAAACAGCTACGGGACTTGGCAATGCTGGGTCAATTGATGTCCCAAATATCTTAAATTATGTGAAACATCACCTGGATGATTTTATATGTTTTTAATAGTGCACTATTGACAAATAAATGGCGTGACATGGAGAGAAACATAGCATTCCAGCTTTCTGGACAGGTTCCTTACTAGCAGGATACAAAAGGTTTCAAAGGAAAAGTTCTCTACATCCGTCATGAAAAGTGTTTTGAGACAAATTCTGTGTCTCCCTGAGGTACCATCTGGGTTCTTTGGCTTTTTGTTGCTTTGCTTATTTCATCTTCTGGGCTGTTTACTGCTGCATATGGCATGTCCTCAATTATGTTTGTCAATATAGAGTTTTATTTACTTCATAGCAGCCTGATTTCAGAGGAAACCCAGTTCCTTTTTCTGCTCACTTACTTGATATAATCAGTGAATGCAGCTTGCATACTGTTTTCCATCTGTCTCAGTCATTTATATAGATTAAAACCAGCAGAGGTCTAAGTAATGGCTTTGTGGGGAGGATTCTCCACAGTGGGATGGCTTGCTTTACAAGTCCTCAGATTTCACTTTGTTTGTTTGCTTTTTCTGGTCTGTACATTCACCACTTGCATATTAAGAGATTTGAAGAAGATTCCTCTCCAACATCCTCACAGCCTCATCTGAAACATCAGACAGTCTTGTTTGATAATTACCTTCTAAAACTCAGTAATTTGTGTTTCATGAAAAAGCATCCTCCTTAGTTCTTTTCTTGGACAGAAATTCTCTTATGGGATTACAATAAATTGATCTCAATTAATTCCTAAAGCACACCTTTAAGGCTATTTTGATATTATAATATTTGGAGATAATGAATATTACTGTTAAAATCTCTACCCTCTACCCTCTACCTCTTTGAGAGCCTTGCAGCTGTACAGTTATGTCATTTCAGTAACAATTCCCTCACATCCAGTGAATATATTTTATAATTTCTTCAAGTTCCTGCTAGCAGAGGTTATGGGCTATATTTTCTGACATTTGTCTAACCTTCATGCTTCAAGAGTCTACCCTACTATTTTCTGTCAAATACAAAACTTGTTTTGAAATAGCAGAGAAATTATTAGTCCAAGTCTTCTCGTTATCACAGGAACTAATTCCTCCTCCATCAGCAATTCAGTAAGAAGAAATGGGTTAATCTAAATTAAAGCTGAACATTTCGTCCCATTGCTAGAGTGCCAAAACTGTGTATGATTTCAGAAAATCACGTCACAAAAATGACAGGTTTCAGAAAATTTTTCATAAAAGCATCCTACTTTGTGTTTTTCCTCTGTTGCAGGTGCCTAGAATAACTAGATGTCTAGGTATTCAGATTGAAGACCTGCCTTTGATTGATGATCATTTTTCTCTTTTTCACCATTTCCTGTTGATTAAATTGAATGTGTTAACACTTTCTTCCTGTGAAGCCTAATAATATATTGTGACTCTTAAGGCAGTACAGCAGTCCAGAGATTAGGTTTAAGCAAGTTGCATGCTGGTAGGGTTGCATGTGTGTGAGAAATATCAGTTCTTGAAACAGCAGTGAAGATGAGTATTCCCACTGCAGAGGAGAAATATTTACCACACTTGGGGTATAGTGGGGTTAAATATCAAAATTGTAACATTATAACATGAACTAGCTAGGTCTGTAATTTAAGACTTAGAAGCATAGAATCATTAAGGTTGGAAAATACCTTTAAGATGATCAGGTCCCACCATTAACCTGGCACTGCCAAATCCACCACTAAACTATGTCCCTAAGGGCCACATCTATATGTCCTCCCTAGTTCTGCTGGCCACACTGTTTCTGATACAAGCCAGGATGCCATTGACCTCCTTGTCTACCTTGACACACTGCTGGCTCATGTTCAGTTGCTGTTGACCAGCACCTCCAGGTCCTTTTCCAATAGTCTTTCCAGCTACTGTAGCACTGCATGGGGTTGTTGTGACCCAAGTCAGATGACCAAGTGCCAAGACCTGGCACTTCACTTTATTAAACCTCATACAATTAGCCTTGTCCCATTGATCCAGCCTGTCCAAATCCCTCTGCTGAGCCGTCCTACCCTCCAGCAGATCAACACTCCCACCCAACTCGGAGTCGTCGGCAAACTTGCTGAGGGGTGAATGCTCCTGGACATTTCGGTCCATGGGCAGTAAAACAGGCATTAAAACAGAGCATCTTTAGGACCTTGCTGGTTTTGGTATAATATTCTAGGAATTCACAGGTGTGTAAATTTGAGTACAGCTTCAAGGAACTGAACACTGTGGTGGCGAAAGCAGATAACTTTTGTTTGTGTAGGAATAAATCTATGGATATGTTACCAATGCAATGCATGAAAAGTGCATCTATAACACACAAGTGAATAAGAGATTTCATACTAGCTGTTGCCTTAAGTCTCCCAAGGCCCTTTACAAAAACAAAACCCCAATTTTTCATCCTCACCAGGCTATCTGGTTTCAAACAGGAGTTACTACAAACTAAAAACTTCTTTTAGCATGAGAAAAACCTGGCAATCTCTGCTCTGAAAAGGATCATCATAATTTATTGCTCTTGGATAGATCAACTCTTAAAGCATTTTAGTAGATCAAGGAGAGGTCTTTCAGTCAATTATCACTATTCTTTGAAGGCCTGTTCTAGTGTCTATAAATCTGTTTCTCAGTAATCCAGTGAGAGCTGTAATCAGTTACCATACCAGATGAACTCTGAAGTCAGCAGATCAGTTGCACATTCCCAAGAGGATTTTTTTTCTAACTTATCTTTTCTATACCTCTGAAAGACCTATAAGATTTCACATATTCAAAACTTATATTCATCTCAGCACCTATTATATCAAATAAAAAAGCTAGGGAAGATAATGAAGCACAGTTTAGTTTAAACTTATTAATCTGGTTTTTCCATAACTGAAATCAACTCCCTATGGAAACAAAGACTTCTTCCTCTTCAGTAAAGAGATTTTTGCTGTTATGGACAATATATTATGTCCCAAAGATTTTTAGGAAATGCTGCCATGTCACTGTGTTTCATTCCTACTCCACTGAAATGAATCTCATACAGAAGAAATAACCTGCAGAATGGCATACTGGCCTAAAAATAGTGTGGAAGATCCTTGAGCCAGTAAGAGATATCAGGGAGTGAGTGGATAATTTGTAATAACCTGCAAACCTATGTTTCATGTTCTGTAACCAAAACATTGCTGAAACTGTCAAACCAAGCATGGCACCATTCTACCAATCCAGTCTGGCCTTGTGTATAACTGGGGGATAACCTTATAAAAACACAGACAAAGCAGTGAGTACCTAAGAATTGCTAGAATCTCTTCAAAGCATTGAAATAAATGCCTAGACTGTGCAATGTAAGCTTCTCAAGAGACAGTGATTCTACTAACAAATAAAGCATACTGCAATACATTCAACAGGATGATGTGGCTGAAATATTAAGAAATTGCAAAAGCTAGTAGCCTAGACACTGGATCCTGTCAAGAACCCTCAGTATGTTTCAGATGACACCAGCTGGGGGAAAGCAGCTGACATGCTGGAGGACAGAGCTGCTCTCCAGATGGATCTAGAGAGGCTGGAGAAAAGGGCTGAAGGAAAACTGATGAAGTTCATCAAAAACACGAGGGAAGTCCCGCACATGGTAGGGAATAAAACCATGCAATAAAGCAGTCTGGGGAAGGAGCTTTGCAGGAAAGGACTTGGGGTTCCTGGTGACCAACCACTTGAACTTGGACTGGATGAGTGGACAGTGAGGTGGATTGAGAACTGGCTGAACAGCAGATCCCAGGGGGTCATAATCAGTGGCACAGGCTCTGTGAAATGTGCTCTAGGATTACTCTGCTTGAGCAGGGAGACTGGACCAGATGACCCAGTGTGGTCCCTTCCAACCTGACCCATTCTGAGATTCTGTGATTCCATGAACTTGAAGCAGTAGTGTGTGCCTGCTGAAGGGAAGAGCAACCATATACTGGAAAGGATGCAGCCAACAAGTCAGGTTAATATTCCCTTTTTTGGCACTTGTGAGACACATCTGAGTACTACATCCAGTTTTGGCCTCTTCATTACAAAAATTACAGTGACAGGCTGGACTGGGTTCCATGGAGGACCACCAAGAGGGTCATGAAGCCAGAACACATGATGTATAAGGAGAGGCTGAAAGATTCAGGCTAGCTTAGGCTGGAGGAGAGACAGCTCAGGGGGTCTTAGTGCTGTCTGCAACTTCCTAATGGGAGGGTACAGAGAAGATGAAGTTAAGTCTCAGGGGCAAACTTGTAGGAGGGGCCTTCCACTGTTACCTGTACTTATAAAGTAAAGATGTGTTGTAGGCGGAGTCTTTGAAGGATTCTCCAGGTTGTCATCTTATTGTCAGGTAAGTGCCATTAGGTTCTGTACAAAAGAAACACTTTTGGTTTGTTTTGTTTTATGTTCCTAGTCAGTCTTTGTATATCTACACTCTGGGCAAAAGAGAGAACTTCATGATCCTGGGGCACAAGACTATCTTACTTCTAACTCAGAACTGTTTGTGTGATGCTGAGGTAGTTAATGTGACTGAGATTTTCAAGTGATGAGTAATTTTAGGCTACTTTTACGGAAAAATAATGATCTGATTTTCAAATGTTAAAAGCTGGGCTCTCCAAAATCCTAAACCTTACAAAAAGTTATTGACCACTTTGAAAAGTCCTTCTTTAATCTCTTTCTTAATCTCCTCTTGGCTTCTTCTGCTTAATAGAAAATGTGGAGAGGGTTGCTTTTGTTTTTATTTTTTCCCTTGTGTTATCCTTTGTAAGCCATAAAAATCGTGGATCTCTACACTAGGTTCCAATTGCAAATTTGGACTTCATTTGAAGTGGATCCACTCCAGAGAGGCAATAAGAGGAAAACCAGCATGGGAAAATCTCTCCTCCTTCCCATTCTTCAGGGATAGGTTCCAAAAACACATGGCTTCTGGCTGTCAGCTCGTTTTTGGCATCTGTACTCCAGCTGAGAGCTTGTTTGGCCTTGCATGCTTTGATGCAGTAATAACACAGCCCACATTTCTGCTGATTAATCATTTGGTCATTCTGTATCTTAACCAGCTGTGATCATGAGCTGTTTTACCCTGCAAAGATTAGAGATGTCACTGTTCATCATCCTCATATTCTTCACTCCCTTTGTATAATGGTTAAAGGTTCTCATCCTAGCAGGTGCTGAGGGTCCACATCCCCAGTGAAGACAGAGAGGGGTACAGATGTCTGGCTCCACTCAAAATCAAATATTATCCCCTTACCCCTTCAAAGATCATAACAAGCAATTGTTTAATTCAGCTCATGAGAAATTATGCTCTGAGTCCAGTTTTATCCTAGGAGTAGGAATACCCATGTCTCTATTTTGTGCTTCAGTTTTGGCATTTGGGGGCTGCAATCCACTGCCAGCAGATGGGAAATATCAACTAAATGACACTGCCTGTATGACTCATGCACCCTCTGGAGCATGTCACAAGTAAACCCTGCACAGAACATTTACATTGAAGAGGAAGATTATGCTGATAACCTGTTGCAGCTTTTTTGATTTCTTCAGAACTATGTCAGTAATTCTCACTACTTGCTTTAGTCACTGAGGTGGAGGGTGCTGGCAGTGCTACATTAAAACAGAGAAGTAAAAGCTTCCTTCGTGGAAATGACACTGTGGTCTTCAAGCAATTTCCCTTGCAGCCAAATGAATGTTGAATGCATGATGAAGTAGGTAGGAGGAAGTGCTGGAGGTGACACCCCATGCTGCCTTCTCTAAGAATGAGCAATGAAAAACTAATTTATTAACCTTGCCTCCTTAATAATATTTCAGTGATTTGTAAGCAACCCAAACCAGTTTGGAAGGCATAGCCATAGCTATAAAGGCCCTGGCAAGGATTTGGAAAGATATTTAGTTCTTTCATCTCCCTAAGAGATAATAAATCTGCTAGGGACACTAAAGCACCAACTTCGGTTTTTGGTCAATATTCTCATGTTTTCTGTCTGTCATAGCAGTGAAACAGGGGGAAAAAAATGACCTTTTTTACATGTCTGTCTTTGGAGAACCTCCCTCAGAGTGGTCCTAAGGGACCATAGTCAGCATTTTGGGATTTTGTGGAGCCATGGACACAAAAAAGTGTAATAAAGAAGCTGAACAACATGGCTTCCTGTACAGACTGAGGGCAAGAAATCAGAAGGACCAACTGTTACTTAGCTCATCCAGTTTTGCCTCCCATAATTTCTTTGCTGTTATTTTTGAATAAGGGAGAGGGCATTAAAATAGCACAAAAGAAGGCACCTGAAAGGAGCCTGCAGAAGGGAAGATCAGTGAGCAATGTGCACATCAGGACAGTGATGGATTTGCCTGTAATATTTACTTGTAATAGTACTCAAAGTGTTTCTTCCCTCCATTTCAAACAAGCTGTACGTAACCATACATACATAAAGTAATGATTCTGTGTATAACCATATATTCTGACACTCATTATTTACATTGTGCTTTATATGACTTGATTGATTTGTGAGCATTAGTATGTCAGTCTGGTTGTATAAGGCAGTGATAAGAGTGAATATTCTAAATCAAGGTTAAAATATCTGGAATTAACTATTCTCTTTGAAAAAGAAAGGACTGTTGAAGAAGGCTTTGAGTCAACTTTTGACAATATCTGTGTCATTTCAGTGTTTTCCCATGTTATACTTTAGGTGTAGGGATGACATCTTTCCATTTAATCTGTCTGTAAAATAGATCAGTAAACCAACATTTTATGTATGTATACTCCATTTTTATCAATGAACAGAATACAGTTTGGTAGAAGAGGGCTCGTTCTGGAAAACTGTTATGAAAACTAAGCCTTCTCAGTTCTATGATTTTCAACATTTATCTTGGAAATCTGGTGGATGTGCATGCTGTTATATTTAAACAAAGGAATCATTACAGTCTAATACATCAAGGAACTTCAGATGAACGAAAACTAATAACTTAAACAACCTGCTTGTGCTCACTGGATTTCATAAGAAGAGCCTGAGTTTATAATTGTAGTAGTTTCTTGGGTTGTACAGCAGCTGCTACTCTAACTGGAATTATTTAAGCATTTGAAGTAATTACAGGTGATTATGGCACAAGGAGCAGTGAATGATTAAAACCATTGCACATGTGCTGTGCTGTGCCTCAGCCTGCCCTTTTCCTGCACACAGAGACTAGGGTGTAGGTGCTGATAGAAATGTTTATTCCATGCTCTTCAGAAGAACTTTTTAGTTTTTTATGACTGAGTAAAATTTTATTTTTCCACAACAAAGACTGGTTTACTATGATTTCCTCTGACACAAAAGGTAATCTGAAAAGTACAAAATCATTTAGTTGGATATTTTCAAAATACAACCTGGCTCTCTTTGCTTCATTATCAAAGACTCTGTGGGTATCCTTCAGTGCTCCAACTTTTGCATTCACTCTGCTGAGGGTGGCAAGACATTATATAAAGCCAGCAGACATGGTTGTTGATCTCTCAGTTACCTTCTGAAAGAGATGTTGTTAGTGATTAGGTTGGGGGATAACAAAAATTACTTGGGAAGAAGCCTGGGTGAAGGCATGTTTGTAGAGGAAAAGACCAGGCTTGTATTCTTAAGACTGAATAAACCTGGCTCTCTCAGCTACATCTCATATATATTGTGCTCCACTGATGACCCTGCAGTGATCTTGCTCTAGTATGTCTTTATCTGTCTTGTGCAGGGGACCCCAACACTGGACACAGCGCTCCAGATTTAGTCTTATAAGTTTTCTATGAAGGAGAATCCCTCTTAAATGGCCGTGGCTCTCACCTGACCAGCTCGAAGCACAGGCAGAGTGAACTGATGTCAGCTCAAATACACCTTGCTCTCTCCAGAACACCTCAAAGAGTTTTCCTTTCTCTCCCTTTGCATGACTGCAGATAATCCAGCCATTATTATGTTTCTAAACAGTGTTTTTTTTACCAAAACATGGAAGGTGACGATTCTACTCTGCTGTGACAGTGAGCCTTGGCCAGAGAACTCTTGAAACACTGGGCAGGAAGAAGAAAGAACAAAGCAGAGCTTTAAGAAACAAAGCTTTTGAGAATAAAAATAGACAGATTCAAGCTAGTTTGGGTAGGAATGGAGGGATGGAAGGAGGATGTGAAACAGTTTTGTAGTATCTATAAGACTTGTGTAAAATGAACTGTACTTACTTGCTTTCCGCACCTCTAAGGGAAAGAACAAGTCAGTGCCTGTGATTTGCAGCAGAGGATATTTATGAAAACATGGTACTGAAAAGAGATAACCCTAAAGACAGTAATGCATAGGAATATGTCACTCAGGAAATCTGTAAATATTTATTTCAAGAAAATAATTTTAAAAGCAGTTTGGAGTACTGCTGCTCAGTGGTGCTCCAGAAACCTTACACAGACTTTGAGATCCATGCTGGTTTTACCTTGCAAAGATTTGCTGAAGGAGGGTGAAACATGGAGTTGTTTTTTACTTTCCTAATATCAAGTTATGAAAATGTGCTTTGAAATATATCCTAGGGCGTACATGTGCTTTTACTTTATCAGAAACCTCCAACGCTTTTTTTTCCCTAGCCCCAAGGAAGCATCTGCTGTTGTTGTGAAAGACTGTGGGGCTTGGAGGGGAGATGGACAATCATCATCTATTTTAGAGGAACATGAAAATTGCCATAGTATTTTCAGCTCCAGAGTATGACAGATTTAGCTGTATTTTTATTTCTTTAGGTAGAATAAACAACAAAAATTTTCATTGTAATACTACATGGACTGCTCATTTCATGATAACTTCTCCAACCATAACTTCAATATCCCATTAGAGAGTAAATAAAGACTCATAAAATGAGAAGAGAACTGTAAAAACAAGCAGAAAAACCCCCAAGATAAAGAAAAAGATACTCATATTGGACTCTTATAAGTAATGAAGAAATACAAATTAATTTGAGGAAGAAATCTATTAAATTTCCTACAGTCCATTAGACTTTAATGTGGAATTACCATTGACACTGCAGAAAATATTCAGATTTTGATGCTGTGGCATTGACATACAATTGGCAGAAGATAATGGAGCTTTTTCTGTAGTGGAGTAGAAAAATTCTCCCATGAGAGGATTGTATGCTTTTCCATTCTGATGCCAGTCAATGACCATTATGTCTAGAATTCAAGGATTTTAGACATGGCTGTGGTTAGTTACGTTTTCCTCTTTTACCATCGGGTAACACCTGCGTTCCTGTAAACTTTCCCTGCAGGAGGCTTGGCAAGACTTCAGCAGTGTGGCACTTTGTTCTCTGCTTCTCATTCTTAGTTGCTATTTCTTCTCTGGAAGTATCTAGATTTTTTTGCTTGGCAGGGAAAATCGTCAAAATAAGGACAGAGACTAATCAACCAGAGACATCTGTCACTATCTACACATCTCATCAGTAGTTCTGGGAGCTGCAATGGTATCACAGACATGAGTCAGTGCATGGGCAGAAGGTGAGCTCCATGTGCATTGCTGTTGCACCAGAGATGGGGACACTGTGGACATATGTGTAATTTCTGTGCCCAGTAGGCCAGCAACGAAATATGAAAAATGAAATTGATGGGATTGGCTTTCAAATACCACAAAGACTGTCCAATTTGGAAGTATACACCTCTTGGTTATCTGTAAAATTTTCCTAGTGTTTTACTGGACATAAGAGGGCTTAAAAGGTATAACTATTTTTCAGATTTCACAGAATAAGTGAGAGAGAATGAGAAATTTCTAGCAGGTAGCCAGAGCATTTTAATGTCTCTATCCAGTCAACAGTTTTTAGGGATTTGGCAGTGACCTTGAATTGCTACTAACAGCCCATATATATCCAAAGTAAACAGATGTTAGGATAAGCAGAGAGAAGACAATGTAGTAACTGCTGGCATATTCCTAGAAAAAGCAGCATTTTCAGACTCTATAGAGGCCCAGTTAAAAGTGGCTTTTCTATTGTGTTATGAACCATGCAGTTGCTTAGATCCCGGGCAACAAAATAATTTAGCACAATGAGTGCAATTTATTGAGATTGCGTTATATGTGTATTTACAAAGGCCTTTCTGTTATTTCTTTAGGAACTGAGACCCACGAGGCCGCTGCAGTTAGTTCATGGTAAAATTTACAAGGAATTGTGTTTATTAAGGCAACCTCACAGTCAACAGTTGTTTTAGCAATTCCACAAGGATGCTCTATTTCCATCAGTAGTCTGAGCACTTGAAGTGAAGCCAAGCTTCTTTTAAGTCTTAGTTTTTCTGATCGTATCTCTGTGTACTATCTCTGTTACAAAGTATGAATGGTCCACTTTTTACTCACTGAGTAGAAGAGCCATTTTTATTTACATAGATGGCTCTGGATTCCAGTTCATGGCATGTGGATTTCTTCCTCCTCATTCATATGGCCCTCTACTAGTGTCCAAGTATACCCTCTGTTGATACCTAGTAATATGCTGGTCTTCTTATCAAAGCTGCTGCTTAATTCTTTTTGGTCTCCTGGATCTGGGATATAGGCTGTCTCTCCCCCCTTGAAGGACTCATTATTCACCATCCATTGTGACAACAAAATTAAAGGTCATTCATCTGCAAAAGGAAGACCCTAGATATAGCAGTCCATGCTGGGATTGTTGAGTGATGATTGAAATTTGCCAGGAACTGTGACAATTATTTCCAGGAGTTCTTAATCACCACTTGAAATATCTTCTTAAGCTCTTTATAACAATATATAAACACTCAAGCAAAGGAAACATTTCCACTAGGAGGAAACAATGACTCAAATGGTAAGTGCATACAGCCTTTGTTGTATGGTAGAACCAATGGGTCTGCTCATCTATATAATTTTGTTTAAGTTAGATGTTCAGTCTGAGCTATCCATCCAGTATCTCATTACACTGGAGTAGATAAGTACTTACAGGAAATGATGAATTTTATCCTAAGACAGGTGTTTAAGTTGGTAGACAAAATATATAATAAAACCCAGACTTTTTAAGAGATTCCAATTTTATACCTTCATAGAATCAGAGAAAATCTCTCTGTTCCTTTGAGAAAGACATTGTCTTGGAGCAGCAATTAAAGTCTGCCAAATAGATCCATTTTAAATAACATTGACTGACAATATTTTCCTGTAAACAAGATATACCTGACATTAGTTTACAAACTGTCTAGGGATGCTATTGCTGTGCTAATGTGTTCTTCATTCATTAAAGTTACGCTGGGACAATATAGACAGTAATGCTCTTATGCAAGAGAATCCTCATTCATAGAGTGATCAGTGCTTTGATGTATTCAGCTAGTCTTTTGCTCATAGAGTATGTAACATGTGGTGACTTTTCCATGCTGAGACTTTTTGTCTATTAATGATGATGGCTGACAGGACTTTAAATCCTTATTAATAATCAAAATAATTTATGACCATTTCAAGGTGTCTTATGCTGAGACTATCCTGCATGCTGATGAGCTGGAGATCTCACTCATGAGTGAAAAACACATCTGAAAATGTTGGTCTGTTTATCTGGATGACGAGGCAGTTCTCACCATCATGAGATCCTTTTTCTGTACAATGACAATACTATCCTTCTTCCTACCCTGTCATCATATCACTGCATTTGAATTTAGTGCTTCTAAAGCCTGGTTGTCTTAGGAAAGGAAATGAATACTTTCATGAGGTCTATTTCTGTGCCTGTTAGTCAATTCTCACCCCAAAGAATACTTGGGTTTGTGTGGACACTTCAACCCATATTGAAAGGTGGTTAGAAGTCAAAGATCTTGATCACCTGCATTTTGTGGGAAAAGACGTCTGGCTAGAGGAAATAAAAACCCAAATAGAAGCTTAATGTGGTTCTAGGAAAGACTAAGAAAGTTTAAGGTACTAAAGGCCAAATATTGAGATACCCTTTATTAGCACAGTTACAGACCATTGTATTGAAGCAGTAGGAAAGGTCATAGAGTTTCCTTTGTTACATCTTTGCAGTTGATAGTTTCCTGTTTTCCTTCAGCATAGGTCACATTGCCTATTATTGTTGGCTGTGGTCCCTCACTGACTGGCTGATGCATACTAAAAGCTGCCTTTTAGCCTACAATGCTCAACCACTAATCAATTGTCTGAGCATAAACTTAGACCAACATAGCATCATATTACATGAGCTCTGCAGAGTACTTGGCTTCATCAGGGTTGAACTGTTGAGGCAATGTAGACAAAAGTCAATTCTAATCTCAGACTTGGAGTCAGATGTTTCTCCTTTTTGACCCACATCCTAATTTTGTGCCTTCACATTTGACTCAAAAGATGACACGTTATTTTGGCAGGGTGCCCACAGTGTAAGAAACAGAGACCTCTTTGAATATCTGCCCCTTCTCCCTGAACCGGTTTTGGTTAATAAGAGAATTACCAGAAAATGCCATTTTGAAATAAAAACATTCATAAATGCAGATGCAATTTGTATATAGCTTTGGGAAGAAATAAAATGGAAAGGGAAGAAAACATCAAGACATATTTTGCAATTTTCAAAATGGAACATTTTAACTTCTCACAATGAAAAGATGTTTTGTTTTATGAAATTACCTCACTTAAGAAAAGTGGTAATTTTAGATATCTAGAAAGCAAAGCAGAGATTGAATTTTCAGCTAAACATTTTGCTTTAGAATAATTTTTGAATTATTATATCGCCATATTTTTCCACAGAAACAGAGTTTAACATTTCTCTATGCCTATGGGGCTCCACTATTCTGATAACAGACAATTACTTGAAGTCAGTTTAGGAAACCTATACATCTTTTAATGTATTTAAAGACAACATGCACAAAATAGAGATGAGATGATGAAACTGTCACATGTCCTAGCAAATTGCTCTCCTCAAGGAAAAACTTGTTACAATAAACAGAAAATATGAAGATTTTGTAGACATATTTTAAAATCCCTTGTCTCCCTCAGAATGTAGTGGTTAGTGGCAAATTAGTAGCAGTGTCCTGCCAGTGGCCACTTTGCATGGTTTACTGCAGATGTGAAGTATTTTAATTAATCTGTTACACAGTAAATAGTTTAGTTATGCATTTAACAATCTATAATTGAATTTGTATTTTATCGCATAAGGTATATGCAGCTGAAATTAATACATTGCTTTTGAAGGAAAAAACATGAACTGGGTAGGGGCTGTTTCCAGTGTACTAATGAAGGTGAACTTATAACTTCTTCAGGAAGCACACTGAACATACATGAAGGTGAAGGGAAGAAAATAACTGTTCTTGAACCTAGGGTACGTATTAATCATGCCAAGTCATACACCGATACATTATATCCATCTTCTTACTATGAAACAATACCATTTGGCTGTGAGAGATTCTAAAGATTAATGAGTGTATTTGGCGTTTTAAAAGCCCTCATTGGTATTAGGTTTAAGCTGTGAAATGTTGAGCAAATTTGTGACCCACTGGGGATTGTAATAAGAGGGTCATGCTTCCTTTGAGCTTACACACACAGGGGCAAGCTGTACCCTGACAGTTTGAAATCGCTGCAGAGCTTGCACACACCGTCTTGGTGCAGGAGACTCTGATGTGCTGTGCCACTCCACCATTGCCTGCCTGGCATTTTGGGCCCCTTCTTCTAGACAGTATTGTAGTTGTACTAATCTCTTCTGCTAACGAAATAAATTGTGCCAAAGCGTGACCACTGGCACTGGAACCAGACCAGAGAGTAACTGTTAGAAGGAACCCTGGCACTAGAGCAGGTTTGGCTTGATTAGATTAGGCCTGGACCACTTAGCATTTACCCAGTTCTCAAGATGAGGAATTAGCAAGAACCAGGGACCACTCCAAGCAGATATTCTGGATGCAGTTGGCCTGTTTTGAAGGACAGCAGTCTAATAATATAAAGATGAACCTCTGTGTAAGGTGGCTTCATTTCTGGAGATGTGTTTTGAAAACATTTGCTTTAACTGCATGGGTGTATCCATACTGAAGAAGTCTTTTATATCAGTAATAACGGACAGAAAATTTGAAGTATTATAAGAATAATACCTGCAATGGCGCATAATTCATTATTACTTTTATAAAATTGTCCCAGATAGTCTCTCAGGGAGATTATATTCTGCACCGAAGAAATATGGATGGCTTTTCCAAAACCTCTAATTTTTTAGTAGGTTAATAAACTCTTTAATACTGTAATTTGGGTTAACCTCATAATCCACAGAAATGTCCACTTCTACTTTGTCCTTGCCAAACTTTTTGCCTTGACACAATGGCAGAATGCCTTGATCCTGTGGCAGTGATTTTCAGGTTGATCATGAAGATGGCTGGCAGCATCAAACAAGTTAGGAGATACAACAGGGAAAACATTTGCTTTTAATGCTTTTACGCTCCATATCAGAAGGGACTTAGTCTTTTGTCTTCCATTTTTTAGCATTCTTATTTTCTTCTGTTGCTGTCATGCATTTGGCTCTCCCTAGGGATTGAAAGAAAGGTACCCATGAGCATAACTGTTTCCTGAAGTTCATGGTTATCCTGTCAGTCTCGTTATTTACCCTTAGTATTGCTTTTCAGTTCTCACTGACTGGCTGTGAGCAACTTAAGAGGTCTCCAGGGCAGTAAATAAACAAAGCCAACTCAGTATGAAAACTCTTTGCTTCTCTAAGTCTTAAAAAAAAAATTAAAAGTTGTGTGTTGGGGAAGGGGAGGTGAAAGGAAAGAGAGGTTTTTTTGCAGCAGTTGCCAGCAAACAGCTGGGTTTGCAATGTAACTTTCCATTCCAGCTCCCAATTTATTTTTTAGTTACTGTTTGGTTTTACAGCATGATTTTATATTACCAGTTTTCATCTTTGTTTTCAACTTCAAGAGATTTTCACACTGGGTGTCAGAGGAGTCCTGCACCTGGAGAGAACCTGTCCTGCAGTTGTCCCTGGTGGAAGAGCTTTAATTTGCCTATGGCTGTAACATGTAAGGTGACATCTCTGCTACTTTTCTGAGGAGTCTTGCAACTCTGTGCTTACTGAATATGACTATGCTGAATCCTTTGCTATCATTAAAGCAGGTGGCAGGTTGTGCTGAATGCCAGAGATTGACTTGGGGTTCTGCTTGTTCTTAGTGCTGGCTCAGAGGATTGATTATTTTTTTCTGAAATAAACTGACCAAAACGCAAAACCCATTTGTATATCCCAGAATTCACAGAAGATGAAGTTGGGTACAATAATAACAAATAATAATTTAATTTTTTGCTTCTGAGTAAGGTTTAAATGCCATTTATTGGAGAAGGAAAATAGGTAGCCTTGCTGGGAATAGAGAGAAGAGCAACTCTCCATCTTTAAGAGCAGAACCCAGTTTACAGTGAAGTCTCTCTCCTCGTCAAAATTGACTATGGACTCTGAGAATGGGCATCATCTCATATAAATCTTTGCTCTCTGGAAGGTGGGCCTCCATGCTGAGCTGGTAATATGGAGTTCTTACTTAACTGGGGGGAGCTTAACATTTCCCATGCTGAGAAACACAGTCTATAGTAGAGGAGGGTTAAGGACTCTTCTGAAGCTGCCTCGTTTTCTTGAAGCAACCTGGAGAAAACCAAGGAGCCAGCTTCAGCTGAGAGCCTCAGTTACAGTTTATCTGAGATGAGTCCACGACAGTACGCATAGTTTGTGTTGGGTGTTCAGTTAATAAGCTGCCTAAAGTAACACTTTAGCTGAAAATCTCTGTTAACACTAAAAGATTTGAACACTCCATTGAATAGAATACAGACTGTTACCAACTATAAAGAAATTGAGGTGCTAAGAATGGAGCAATGGGACATTTTCTCTGGGCCCCCTCTTGTGCTCTTATCAGCTGACACTAGATTCTCTGTGTTTATTTTGTTGAGTTTTAGTTGAGTTTTATTTTTTTGT
Source organism: Lophotriccus pileatus (assembly GCA_035583135.1). Taxonomy (NCBI): domain Eukaryota; kingdom Metazoa; phylum Chordata; class Aves; order Passeriformes; family Tyrannidae; genus Lophotriccus; species Lophotriccus pileatus. The sequence continues at coordinate 139,027,607 of JAWWES010000081.1, read as the reverse complement.
ATGTGATTATGTTCAAACCAAGTCACAGAAATCTGAGCAGAGAGGTTGTCTGCATTAAAATCACATAATAACTGCTGAGTGGCTATCTTGATCTCCTGTGATGAAAGGAAAGGAAATCCAAACAAACAACACGCAGACATGTTGGCTTCGCTTGTGTGAAGAAGAGATAGCAAATCTTAGGGAAACATGTTGCTTATTATTACCAATAATCAAGACTGTCATATTATACATTTAACAGACTTGGTGCTGATACTTAAAATCAGAGATTCTTAATAAGTTCTGCACCAGTGACTATGGTGACAACTGAATGCTAATGACATGTTTATGGATGGTATGTGTGAAGAAAGTGAACACCAACCATAACTTTGGTTTTACATATATAGGTGAAAAAAAGACAAAGAGAGGTCAGTTTGTATCTTCTTACTGTTCCAGGTCATCTGTGTATTTGATATGATCAAAGGAGTCTCAGAACAACACACCTTAGCACTTGCATTATTTGAATGTGGATTCTGAGTGCTATTTGAAATTTAAAATCACTACAGAATTATAGAATAACCTGAGCTGGAAGCAACCCATGAGGATCATGAAGTCCAGCTCCTGGACCTGCACAGGACAACCCCTTCTTGTCCTTCTTGATGGTAGGAGCAATACTTACTTTCTTCCAGTCCTCAGGAACCTCCCTAGTTGCCACGATCTTACAAAGGTAAAGGACAGTGGCTCTGCAATGACATTAGTCAGCTTCCTCAGCACTACTCAGCAGCATGCCTACATTTTCCCTAGTCTTTCTTTTGCTGCCAAGATACCTGTAGAAGCCCTTCTTGTTGCCTTACATGTCCTTCACCAGACTGAACTTTGGCTTTGGCATTTCTTATCCCATTCCTGCATGCTCAGTGTCCTGTATTCCTCCTTAGTGACACGTTTCTCATTCTGCCTCCTGTAGGCTTCCTTTATAATGTCCAAGTTTTGTCATGAGCTTCTTATTCATCCACGCTGGCATCCTGTCACCTTTGCCTGACTTCCTGTACCATCAGATGGACTTCTGTTCAGCTTGGAGAAGGTGTTCCTCAAAAATCAACCACTCTCCTGGACCATCTCCCATGAGACTCTGCCAAGCAGGTTCACAAATGGGTCAAAATAATCTCTGCAGATTCATAATCCTTTTTTCCTGCTTTGCTCCCTTCTTTTGGGATCCGTAACTCCACCATCACATGGTCACTGTATCCCCACCTACCCCCAGTCTTTACTATGAAAAGAAAAAACCCTAGTAAATAAAATACCTTGTTGTGTCATGAGGATAGTGACTGGCAGTTTTCCATCACAGAGACAATCTTTGCAGTTATGACCATCCCTTTGACATGTTGCATAAATCAGCATTTTTGAGGCTGTGCTTGTAAAAGGCAAAACATTACACTAAATTTGGCTGATGTGTATTTCATTTAGCCAGAGACAAGATAATGACTAATGTTTCAAACAGATATGAAATATTACTTTTCTTTCTTCTGCTGAGTAGTTCATCCCAGACAGTGTTATGGAGCCAACTGAAGGCTCTTAGAAGTCACGTAGCAGTCACTGAAACAGAACAGAAATTTCAGCAATTTCACTGGTAAACTTCTACATCATGGAGTGAAATCGTGTCTGATAGTTACATAAAGAAAAATGTGCTAGGCTGTCATGCTTTTTTCTTTGTTTTCTACTCAGTGTATACATAAAATCTGGAAGCGTGGGTAGGATAGTGTTGGAGCCAAAAGGAGAGATGAGTTTAAAAGCAGTCCTTGAGGCCATTAGCATTAATAGTCTGAGTGAAATGTTTGGCTGAGGGTGTCCAAAAGCCCCTAATTGCTGGAAGCTAAGAGTGTCTTCCAAAACGATTATGATTTTTAGACTTGTCATGTCCCTTTTGTTTTGGCCATTGTAGGGAACAAGATAGTCATCTAGGAGGACCTTTGGTATGGCACAGTTGGACTATTCTTACATTAGTGTTTGGTGTCGCAAGAAGTGCTGTTATAACACACCGTCATGTCCTCCAAACACTGGCATAACCACTAAAAACAGGGTAAAACTGTTATTCAGTGCATAACCCTCAGCAGCACTCCAGCAGCATAGTTCTGAGCAGTGCTTTTATGGAAAAGAGATTAACTGTAAAATCTTCACTAGGAACTATAGTTCTGTCCCATGTGCTTCTCTCTCCTCCTCTCCCTGGAGTAATTGGAAAGAAAACATTGCAAATGATATGTGAGAAGTGCTCCTGGCATGGTCACCAGCTGTGGCTGAAGTGATGAGATGTTGTGAAATCCAAATACATGGTCTATTATAAGGAAAAACCTTGTTCAGCTATTATGCAGTGCTGAGGAATCCACACCTCATTTTCAGGGGAAGAAAATGTTCTATTTCAATTCCTTGAAGAGATGTTACCCACTTCTTGTGGGCAATCACTTCAGTGTTACAGCTTCCCCCTCGATTCCAGCTATGTAAAAAATGCTGACCATATCAAACACACCGACTGCTGTATTACATGAGCAAATGTTCTCTACAAGGAGAACATTTCTTCCCTTCTTCTCCACTTACCCAAGATTTGTTTATACCTGAATATTCTGTTACCATATACATATATCAAAAAAGTGGCAAGTCTCTTTAATATGGATGTTGCTGTGAGCAACATGCAGATTCCACTAAATATCCAATGTCATTCTCCTTGGAGTAGAGATTGAGAGTTGAACTGTTCCTTTTCCTGATCTGTCCAGACTAACTGGTGAATCTTCAAGTCTTGTACCTCTGATAAGTGACCTGTATCCAAAAAGGTTACAGAAATATAACTTTACCCACAAGGCAAGCAAAACATGCAGAACTAGTATGCAATACTAAAGTACAGTGAAAATGGATCTACATTGACTTTTCCAAGAGGCTTAATTATGGACTGGCTTTGTCTCACTTAACATGAACTGTCTAAAGCCAGAGCAAACTTCCAAACTTCTAGTATAACTCAACCCAGCCTGACTGCTTTCTGTGACAACATTGAGTTTACCCCTAGAGCTGCTTTACTCTCTTCATTGACCATGGGATGATCTAGAAGGGAGATCCATCTAATCTAAATTATTGTCTCTAAAATTTAATCATCAGCACAGGACAAAGTTGAAACAACAAGTTATGCCTTATATCTTCTGACAATAGGTAATTTTTCTGGGGTGCAGCTAGGTTGAACAGGAAACACAGATGTCAAAAACTGCTTACCATTGAAGAAACTGAGCCATGCTTTGCCACTGACTGCAGTGGGGCCAAAATTTAATCTCTAATGTGCATGTTATACCATAATCTACATTTGGTCTTTTTCACCCGGCACATGATATAAAGGATTAAGCAACTACTTTATGACAAATATTCGGCCAGGACACCTGGCAATACTAGATGTCATTTTAAATTTTCCGAATTACTGTGACTCTCCTTGCTGTAGCTTTGTAGGGAAACTTTGTGGATAGTCTATGATGAATTCACCAAGTTGTTTTGGAAAGCTAGTTGGTAAACGCAATGCTACATTTCCACTGAATATGCACCTTCTTTACTCTGAGAAGCCTCTACTACAGTGACCATGACCTCACAACATAAACTTAACATAAACTTCACATGCTCATTTTGGTCTCCTCCCATATAAATTGCTGGAGAATATGTCATTTAAAAAAAAAAAAAAAAAAGTGATAAAAAGTCATGTTCTCCCTCTATCCTCAGATGATCCTGGCCCAAAGTTCAGAGGCTCTATTCTCTTCCTCAGTCATCCTCTTTCTACCTGTATCCTTTCTCCAGTCACCATATCTCAATTTCTATGATCTCCATGAAACCTCTTACCAGAATTTGTGAAAATTTTGTCACTTAAATATCTAATGTCTATGTTGTGTCATGTTTAACAATTCAGGCCTTGGAGTGCACTGGGCTGCATTTCTCATCGTGCAGAGGCTGAAGAAGGTTTTCTTATTAAAAGGAAGTAACCAAAGGAGGCAACTAATAGTGAAGAGATCATGCCACACCTGGGAGGTAGGGGAAGATTTCATATGCCTTCAAACTTTAGAGTTCAAGTCCACTCACACGGAGCAGTCTCTGGAACCTCACTAAGAAGCTCCTCTGTTTTTTCTGTTTCTCTGTAAATTGGCAGCAATTTTTGCTGTATACAGATATACAAAGATAACTCTGAAAAACCTGGTATTCTTCAGTCAGATCAACACCATTAGCTAAATATTTCATGTGTATTATAATAAAACCAAGTAAAATACAGCTGGATTTTTAGAGGAAAAGGAACTCTCTATTACTGAGTGCAGCTATATCGCTTAGCTTTGCAAACATTTTTGTTTGTAATTATGATCAACATTGTTAAATTCATAATTAGTCCATTTTACTCTTAGGAAAACTAAAAGATACAACAATATATGTATTTATTATGTATTATTTAAGTGTGCCTGAAAAGAAAATTTTCTCTTCTTCGTTCCTGACTTCTAATGTTTATATCCCCAGGACAGGACAGGCCAAGATGTAATCTGTGGTACTTGCAAGAGTCAATGAATATAAAAGCCTATTATTTTAAGGGGCTCTTTAGGGTTGTAACACTCTTAACAAGCCTCTCAGGGCTAACATTTAACACGTGTGCCCTATAGAAGCCTGTAATTTACCACGTGCCATCAGTTTCATATAGTCCAATATATGGCTGTCAACCAGGTGCAGCTCTGCCTGCTCCGTAAGAGTTCAAGTATTTTAGTGCAACCCATGATGGCTTAAGTACAGTAAATAGCTAGCTGCTCTCCTGCTTTGTTAAGGTTACATGCTGAGACCAAAGCTGGTAATGCTCGAAAATTGTTTCTCACAATTTTCACTCCCTCTTTCACTGGACGTACAAAACAATGCTGACAGACAGAGCTAGCAGTCCTGCAGCCTGAAAAGAACATGTGGGGTTTTTTTCTTCTTCTTTTTTCTTTTTTTTTTTTTTCTGGTGGAGTTCAGCATAATACTGAAATATCGTCCTTTAAAATGTTCTAGCTTTAAAATGTGTTAGGCATAAAAAAATCTGGTCTCTGTGGGTTTGTGTTTTTTGTTTTTGAAAACTGTTACATTGCAGAATATTTCCATGACAAGCAGAGAGTAGATGTCTACAGCAGCCCGCACGTTACCATGACAAATGAGCAGTAGCAAAAGCTTGTTTAATTTGTGAGAAGAAAATGTGCCTGGAAGTGTCTATGCTCTTGTTTTTGGCATCCTTAGAGAAGCTGAGCACAAGTTTTGGGGGTGTTTGTGTCCTAAAAATGTTTTGTGTAATAATATTCAGCTTCTTCCCTTTCCAGTGATGAATTGAGAATCAGTAGAAATTGGCTGAAGTTGTGAGAGTGTGAAAAACCACAACTGGCAGGGAAATTGTAGACGTCAAAATAAGATTTTTTTTTTGTGTGAATAGCAAAAGTATGGAGGCTTTTTTTAGAGAAAAATAGCTAGCTGAGGCATAGACATTTCTCTAGACAAGATAGTGGTAGAAAATAAAAAGACTGGTCTTCACCTCTGTAATGTTTTCAAAAACATTTTGAAATCCTGGTGGTGTTGCTTAGATTTTAAATTGCTTTTTATGATCCTCTTGGAGTTGTATAGACATCTTATACAGTCTACTTTTGGGAAACATTCCGTGTTAGTTTACATAAAGTACACTCTGATTACTGTTGTATTCACTAGTTGTATATATATAAAATTGCCTCTGAGCCTTAGTGGTTTGGCTTGGGTATTTAATTGTTTGATTTGTTTATTGTATATGATGAATTAGTGTTTATTGGTTTAAGCCTGACCAGGGTACACTTTATAAAAATGCTGGTTTAATTTCTAGAATACAAAGAGATTTAATTTGTTTGAGATGCTAATGTGGCTTACACGGTGAGTTGGTACGTATGGATGCTGATCTTTCTTTGACAGTCCAGGACTCAGTGGACTCCTGAGGACCCTTCTGAAGCCATTTAGGGAATTACCAGGGGGCTTCCTGATGGACTCTACTTGGGTCAAGTAGAACTGTATGTTGGATATTATTAAATCATTAGAATATCTTAAATTGCTAAATAGTGCATGTTTGTATTGGTTGAATCAAGCCATAAGTTTCTGTTGAGCCCAACAGATAACTTAGACAAAGAGGAAATGGTCAAAGAAAATCAATTATGAGAAAAGATACAATGAAACTTTCCAGAAACATCTTTTTGATTTATTTTGTTTTTATTTTGAAACTGATTTTTTCTTCCTAAAGCTCTAAAAAGTAAAAGGGGATATCCAAAATGTGATAAAAATATTAATTCTGTTATATGCCAAATAATGTAGAATAATATCTAAGATGGAGCTTTTTTCTAGCAAGAAACATTAAATTTGGTTTGACCAAAGCAGGCTTTTTCCTATCAATAGGTAATTTCAAAAGTATTTCATGTAAACCCCACCTTCTTTTAAATTGTCAGTCTTTGGCTTATATTTTAGAGGGAGTTCTGAAGGCACCATTTAAGTTGCTGATGACTGCCCTGATATTAGAAGGATCAGTTACTGCCATGATTGCTGTATTTTTTGTCCCTAATATGAGATATATTCTACCTTTAAATTGGGATTTCACTCGATGTACCATGAAGTAGCGTGTATGATGTCATATCACTGTGGTCAAAATTCTTTTTTAAAAAAAAGCAAAAAGAGATTGGACAAAGTAGAAATTAGTGGGAAAATAAAACTACATTTACCCTACAGTAACTGTATATTTTCACTACATTGGTGTTTAGTCAGTATGAAATATGATTCTGTACATAGTATCACAAGTCTTGGCCACAGATATATTGTTTCATAAATAAAGCCTTGCACACGGAAGGGAATGTATTGTAGTGAAACCAACATAAATCACATATACGTACGTTATTTTCTTGACTTGATGTGTAATTCAGATGTTGGATCACTGGTTTGTTTGTTTTTTTTTTTTCCCCAGAAATCAGTGGTGGGAACTGAAAGTGGACTAAGGACACACTAGCAGCTTTATAGAAATGTAAGCTTGTCAGGTTCTGTCATACACAGTGTGGACCACCTCCTCTCCTGAAGCAGCTGGTTTTTCAGAAAACAAAATGTTCTTAGTCCCAGGAAAAGCAGATTGTGTTAATTTTTCTTCAGATCTGTTCACGTTTTATTTAGGAAAACTTGATGTGCAGCTGCTTACTCTGAAAAACAGGGTGGAGAAGGACTGTATTTCTTGTTAAATGAAGATTTCTCAGAATTTTTTTTTTTTTTAAATGGGAGCTCTATGAATAACAGCTGATGATGAAAATGCTGAATTGTTACAACAGTGATTTCTTGTGCAGTTCTCCTGGCTTTGGTTTCATTTTATAAACTGTTCATCTCCTCTAAAACTCACAAAGGGATAAAACCATAATCAGTAGGAAAGCCAAAATCATTGGCTAATTCGTATTAGGAATACAAGTTAAAGGAAAGTGATGTGGTATAACCTTTAATATTGCTTGAACACTGTTGGACCTGTCCTTTAGAAGAACTGAATAAAGCTGAAATGTTAATTCTTCCTCATGACAGCTCAGTGGTAGCTCAGTGTTAGCTTTATAGGGGGACACAGTCAAATGCTGCTGACTGGACAATTTGAATTTGGATTCTTTACTATAAATATTTATTTTTAATTGAGTTTGTTTAGCAGAAAAAATAAGGAAATGTTCATCCCAGAATGTTGAATTTAATTACGTAATGTACTGTGATGTGTTGTAAGACACTTGCTATCTGTACATCTGCTTCTGGTTCTTGCTAGAAGGACTACATGTCTCCTTTCAGGCAGGACATACTAGAGGAATGGTAACAGACTGCGAGAACACAGTAACTTCTAGAACTTCACGGTCTTTCCTATGGCTTTTGAAGGAGATATTCTTTAGAAAAGGATTCCTCTGAAAGCCCTCTGAGATTTAAAATGCAAAGTACTTTTCCCACTCCAGTAACTGTAGTTCTTCAGAATTCCCCACAGATTTGCCTGTATTGTGTTTCCCTCATACTCAGGAATTATAAAAAGAAATAAATCACTATGTAGTATTATTCATTAAAAGTATTTTAACACTGATGAGATAATCAGGGAGTTGGGCTAAAAACTTTGCACCTTTGGAAATCTAATCAATAGAGTGCCTAGGAAAAGTAGACAGCTATTCAAAAACTGCTTTAAAACAGATAGCTCATTTTTTCCAGCAACCTTTTGAAGCCGTTGTAGCAGTCACTACCTTATGATTATCTTTTATATTTGCCAGATTTCTTTAACTATGCACTGGAAATTTGGAGCTTTTTGCTGAAAGAAAACCATTTCAAACTTGACAAATTAACTGATTAAGCTACTGGGTGCAGCAATGCCTTGTAAGCATTATGCCCATCTCAGGCAATATGACAGCTACAAAGCAGAGTGCATAAGCCCATCTAGTGTGTAAAAACAAAGAAAAGGATACTCAAGTTTGGTGACACGGAACATCTGAATGCACTTCTTCATACTGCAAAAGCATTGCTGAAATGGCCCTTAGAAAAGAGGTAGAGGACTCGTCGTGTTGAAGGCTCTAGAGTACAAGTCTTATGAAGAGCAGCTGAGGGAGATGGGGGTGTCCAGTCTGGAGAAAAGGGGGGGGGGGGAACCTTATTGCTGTCTACAACTGTCTGAAAGGAGTTTGCAGCTGTGTGGGGTTGGTTGCTTCTCCCAAGTAACAAGAGATGGGACAAGAAGAAATGGCCTCAAGTTGTGCCAGGGGAGGTTTAGGTTGGATCTTGGAAAATATTTTCTCACTGAAAGAGTTTTCAAGTATTGGAACAGGCTGTCCAGGGAAGTGATGGAGTAACCATCCCTGGAGATATTTAGAAAACATGTAGATATGGCACTTGGGATTTGGTTTAGTGTTGAACACGTCGGTGCTGGTTAGTGTTTGGATCTGATGATTAGAGGCCTTTTTCATCTTTAATGATTCTATAATTCTATGTTTTTGTGACTTACTGGTATCAGTTTCTCTCTTCTAGGATAGGGACTCTGTCCCCCAGTCCTGAATGGGCAGAGGTATTTCCTATCAGCCACCATTAAGTGGCCATCCTTAATTAATTAAGTCACATGCAGCTCCTCAGGACTTCCTACTAGGTGGGTCAGATTGATTCCAGGTTAACATCTTATTTTTACAGGGTCTCATGCTCAGAAGCTTATTTTTTTCCAAATACTATATGATGAGCCATAGCACCTAGTTTAGGATTGCACACCCATCAAATAGCAGGGTGCCATCCAGACCACTACTGGAACACCACATTTGCAAATAATTCTTACCCTGAACTTTGCCAGGGAGGTCCATTCACTTTTGGAATACTAGGAAATGTTATCCAATATAATCAAGAGTAAAATATTTAACACATGCAAGTGTTTTAAAGCTGCTAAAAATTTCCTTTTTATGGGCTGTTTAATCACTAAGCAAAGGAAAAGAGTCTTCTTGTGTGATGGAGCACTGAAAAATGAAAAAAAAATCTTCTTTTGATGGGCATCTTCATCCAAAATACCTGGCCTTGATCATGATGGAAGCTAGAATATCAAGTCAGACTGGCCACAAGATGTTGTGGCTAGTTAATGCTTCTGGAGTGTTAAGGCCATTTGCAGGTAATTTGGGTACCGTTTAATCCCTTGGAGATGGAAGACAAATTATTTTTGTGTCTGGAATGAAAATCTTCCTTCACAAGCCCTGAAATTGCTGTTGACACTGCTGGGTTTTGCATTTAAACAGCTACCATAACAATTTATCTGATATTTTGCATTCACGTTTTGAGTGCTGGTTAAATAAAGATAACTCTATCTCATACTCTGTAAGTGCTGCAGGATTCCTCAGAACAATCACAGCTCTGATTATTTTTATAGTGTGGTTTTTATAGTGATATGCTTTGCCATTCTACAGGGCTGAGTAAACATCCACTCATGCTAGACAATGTTTTTCTGTTTGTTTATGTCAATTAAAGAGCCCGGATATACAGACGCTGAATCCTACGTTACTTCCCTTAAACCAACAGAATATGAAATCAGCTGGGCTCAGTGCCGAGGAGCTGATTTCTGATGATAAACTAAAGTAAAACAAAATCTGCTCCATATGGTTCAATTGTAAACTTTGCAACTATAAACAAAAACATGCTGTGTGACTAAGTATTGCAGTACAAAAGCAACCATGAAGCACTATCTCTCAAGGCATACCCAGTGCCAGCCTGACAACTTCTAAATGTAGTCTTGAAGTAAAAGAGAGTTTGATAGACCAGGTGAAGCTTGATGTGTGTATTGCTGGGGGAAAGATGGGGTGGTTCAGGTTTCTGAGCCCAGGGCATGAGCTGGGATATACCTTGCATCTGGCTGCAATTGCCCAGGGCTTTTCTGCAGGAGCTAACCTATAGGAACTAGCACAAAGGTAACCAAACTCACGTCAGGAATGAAATTCCCTTTATTTCTATCTGCGTGCTTTTATCCTCAGTGGCCATGCTAATAGGGCAAAGCTAGATGTAATGATTCTTCAGCTTCCTAAACTCCTATATAGTTCCTCCATATTATAAATATTATATATTTCTATGCCTTTCCTGGGAGAGTGAGCATGAAGGTGGGTTGAGGTCTTCAGCAGACACTAAGACACACAAGTGATCCCCACATGCACCAACAACCCTTCTCAGAATCTGGTCCAAGACAGTGCCTGATCTTGTCTTAGAAGGACAAAAGTAAACAGGTTGTTGCAGACATCCCCAGTCTATCAAAGGAAATGCTTTTTGTTCAAACCTGCCAACCAAAACCTCGCTTAATACACGTTGCTGATGGATCACTGAGCATCGGCTGTTTGAGTTTCTCATTTCACATCACAGCAGAAACCAGATATCCCCATGGCAAAGGTTTAAATGCTTCACCTGACTTTTGGAAGACTTTGGTAGGAGTGCATTCAGAAACACAAGGAAGTTCCTCAAGCTGAGATAGCTTAGCTGTGTTGCAAATCAGGGTGGATGAAACCACTCTTGTCTGCAGTATGTTTGATGATCCCTCGAGTTTAGAGCTGTGGAAGAAAAAAAGGGAAATGCTTTGCCACTATGAGTTTACAGGAGACCCTGTAAATAGCCTCACTAAAAGAAAGAGCAGCATGCAACCTTTTTGCAATGCTTGAAAGAAATTGGTTGAGGGAAGAAGGCCAAAAAAACATTACACCCAGATTTAAACTGCAAAAGCGTTTAAAGTTGTTTAAGGACCCCTTGCACTCCTCTTGTACTGTAAAAACAGAACCTTTGAGAAACAGAACATAAGGAATTGGAAAGAAAGAACTGAAGATTTATTGGTGTTTTCAGCATAAGCACTCATCAGTCCCCTTCAGCAGAAAAGGAAACAATCCTGCTTTCCTCTTTCAGCTAAATGAGAGTTTACTAAAATGCCTCCTTGCTATGTAAGTATGGAATAACACACTTAAGAAAAGTATATCATATTACTAACTGCAATATATATAGACAATAGTTTGGTTTTTTTAACTAAAACCAAATAGAAATTGCCCCACTGTTTGACTTCAACAGGACAATTACGCCTTTGTGTTTAGATCAGAAAGTGTTTCCATTTCTATTGTTGCAGGCTTGCCTGAAGCATCAGTAAAGGAAAGGGCTTCCAATTTTCAATAGAAATTCTCAATAGGGTAGAGATGATTCTTGTTCTTAATTTATTTTTCTTTTGTTTTGATCACTCAAATAGCCATGTAATGTTTGGAGGTGGCCTGGGGTAAAGCTGGAGCTGAACAGACTTTGCTATCGGTTTCCAAAATGTAACAAAACCTCAGTTCTCTTCTGGAAGGGGAGATGTGCATCAACTGCCTTGTTCAGAGTTAGAGGGAGGCAGCTGAGCTTCCCTGGTCCCCTTGAGCCTCATTTGGCATCTGATTATGCTTACTTATCCAATGAGAAGCAAAGGTACTTGGCAGCACTGAATAAGGGAGGAGGAGAAGGTAAACGAATCAGGACAAACTGAAAAATACAAGCAATCTGAAAAGTTTCACGCAGCACAGCTATTTCGAGTAATCATGGGACAGGTACCAAGATTAAAATTCATTCCCTCTTAAGAAAGTGCTGTAAAACTGGGTCAGATTGTAGAACACATAAGCAAAGTTCAGACCCAAACAAGACATAAAGATGGACCTAGCAGCACTCATGGTTCATGTCCCCTGTGACGGTGGCCAGCAGCTGGCCTGCAGCGCTAGGACCACTGCCAGGTTTCCCAGAAGCATTTAACACAGTTATTCACAAGGGCATAGGTGGAGGAGTAGAAGCCTTCAGGTGGTTAAATGGATACAAAAAGACCCAGTGATATCTTCTGTCCATCCTTACTGTGAAGGTCTTGCTGACTGTACCCCCACCATTCCGTTGTGCTGGGTCTCAGTCCACATATCCATTTGTCCAGGTTGCTCCTGGATCTCAAACGACTACAGTTCAGTTTAACAGCCTAGGTAGATTTTTCCTTCTTGCATACAAGACTGCCACTCTTGGTCCTGAAACTTGTTCTGTTCCCCAAATTTGCCAGCAACTTAAATTGCCACCTTTGAAACTCACCCATAACGGTGAGTTTTACCCTTAAGGTGTCAGTCTTCCTATTACAGTAAATATTTGGAATATAAAAGACACGTAGTTGTCTGTGCTGAGTAGTTTAAGAAAAACACACAGAAATGAGGGGTATGTATTTCCCTGATCTTGTTTCTTCAGCACTCTGAAACTTTTTTGGTTGGAGTCTGGTCCTCCAGCGTTGCTTTTCTGCCCCTTGTCGTTCTTGGTACATTCTGTCTCTTTCATTGCTTCAGTCTTTTCCTCCTGCATAAGCAATTTCTGCTCCCTTCAAACCCTATAATTACAGATGGGTAAGAGAAAGGGCTCCTTTCCTATTACTTTTCTTCCCATTTCAAGTGTTCCAACAAATAGAAACATTCAGGTTAGATACTATTCAATGCACTTTGTCTGATTATGCACAACCAGCAGCTACTACATACCAGTCACCTCAATTTCTTGTCTGTAAATACAAATGTTCTTTAAATGTCACTCTCTGTTGTTATGGTTCATTATGTGAAAATCTGCTTCTGAGCTCATGACTCACTGAAACACTCATGTTCCTCCACAGTGCTGCTGTAAATAAGGCCCACAAAACTGGCCAAATTATGTATTAATTCAATACAAACAGGAATATTCGGAACTGACCCTCTATAAATCCTTATGGCAACAATCCTCTTTTAAAATTAGATTTGACTTGAAGAGCCCTCACTGAAAGAAAAAAAACAAACACCCAAAACTCGTGAAAAATAATTATCTTTTTCATTTGCTTGGAAACTTTCATAAAGAGCGTAACAGTTAACTGCAAACACCTGAATCGCAAATGACCCCATGGATGCACTTAGACTGCTGTTGCATATTGCAACATGGTTTTTTCCTAGAAAAACAGCAGTACAGTCTTCTGTGCAACACACAGTGCAAGCGGAGAAGCAATTTAGGTGAGCCAATAACTTCCATCTGTTCTGAAGCAGTGATCATGAAAAGGGTTTCTTTATTCTGGTATAAATTCATGGCAATGCCTCAGTCCTATTTGTGCTGGGGAGTGCCATTAGGGTAACCTGCCACTATTGCTTGTCCTGTACATATTTCTTAGTGACACCCATAGAAAGAGGTGAAACGCTACCTGGGGTGCTCAAACAATTCTCGTAGGATGTAAATTTATTCATTTTGTGTGGACTGCCTTAATAACTCAAACAAATCTCTCTCAGCTTTGTTTCATATGAGTTCATTGTAAGTATATGTTCCTCTGTTTTATCATACTTTTAGAGTTTACTAACATATACTTGAATTCCTGTGCCTTCCAGGTAAACATGTGCAAGCTTTTCCTTCTCTTTAGGTTCTCTTATGTTTGAGTGAAACTGTTTTTCTCCCTTGCCGATTTAAAAATATACACTATTTGTTTTTAAAATTCTATTCAACCAAGGGCTGTAAAATACTTGCCGAAATAAGTTAGGATTTTGAAAACCTAGAAATACTGACCTTTAGGCCACATGTTTGGAGAAGTGCCTACTAATTCAGGGTTCTCAACTTCACTGTGAATTATTTTGGATGCCAAACTTGACACATCAAATGTTGTCTCAGTCTGAGTTTTCATTGGAGACAATGGCTTCTGCAGGTGTTTACTATCTCCAGAAAAATAGATTTCACTTCACAATGACAAGATGAGGCTATGGGGTTATATTTTTGACTCTTGCATGTTCAGACCCACATATTTATTTGCTCAGTTCTGCCCTTGCAGCCTGGAATAACTGAAAAGGTAACAGGCTGACAGCAGGACACATTGTCCTGTCAGTACTTTGGAATGACACTTCAGGATTTCACTTTTTCGGCTCCTTTTCTGTCTGAGAATCTATACATTTTGAGCATCATAGGTACACGAAAAATCAAGTTTTCTAGGCTCTTATCTCTCTTGCAGAGGGACATTTGACCTCTCCAGAGACTCCAAGTTTCTGGCTATATAACCACCAAGAAGCACATTTGTGTGATCCCACATGCTGGAATTTTGGTCTCAATTTAATGTTGGACAGAGCTCTTTCTCCATACATGAAGGGTGCATGTTTTTTGGCATGATCTTAGGACACTGCTTTCAGAGAATCATAATCTTCACTATTATCTTGTCTAAATACATACATACCTGAAATGTATTTCCTGTCTTCCCACTTGGTTACTTTACTTATACTCTGCTTTTAAAAATGAAAAGCTGTAAAGTGTGCTCTCTTATGCATGGTAAAGGATTTGGAATAATTTTTCCTCTGGCAGGATCCTACCCATTCAGGTCCACTGGTGTTGTGTTTGAAGAAAACTCCTTCCTCCCCATCAAGTCCATCTGGAGCACTCCTTGGAGCTGCAGCCATTGAGACTGAGCCATATCAGGTGGCTCCACACACGATGGAGCAATCTAGGACTGGGAAGGAAGGAATGTAACTCACTGTTGTTTTTAGTTTCATCTCCTCTGAGGCGCCAAACTCCGTGTTGAACCTCTTGGAGTCACAGCACAAAAACGGAAATTAAGTGAAACAAAACTTTAATTAATTGATTACAGGAAGTTCATGAGTTTGGGAAAGGACTATACAAACATACAAGAACAATGAGCTTATATGTTGCCCATACAAACACAATGAGCTAAATCATGATCCCAGAGATGGCTGGGGTGACAGGAGCCCTGGGGGCCACAGGCCAAGGCTGTGCTCTGTAGGGTTGTGTCTGGCTCTGGGCTGGCTGCCTTGAGCTGCAGAAGAACAGAGGACTGCGGGCTAAGTCATGAGCATAAAACTGTGGCCCCAGCAGGAAGATTTTACATCCAGGATTTACCAGGTTGCAATGACAATGCAGACACGCTCCTTTTGTGTCTGGGAAGCTTTTTTTACACAGTTTCTTGAGAGAGAACAAAACTACTGAGCTGCTTGAATAATTGCTGCATACTACCAACTACCCTTACACGAAAACAGTTTTAGAACTCGTTAAAATTATAGTGCTAGAAGTATTTTCTCTAAGAAACTAAATTAACCCTGAAGAAGAAAGCCTGGAAACCATAAAGTCTCTGTTTCTAGGCATGAATTGCCCCAGGGTTATTAGTTTGTGCGCTAACCTTGCATTGTGGACCCTGAAAGGGTTGGGGTCCAGTGGTCTTGCATAGTCAGAGCAACAGAATGCAGACAGACTCAGAGCTGAGCTTTTTGCATGCAAAACATCAAGACTGCAAAAGGAACTAGTCTCAGTCATTTTAAGCAATTCAAGGTAAGAAGGAGCAAATAAGATTACAAGAGCTTCAGTTCTGATCATCTGCAAAATGAAATGGAAACTTATTTACACAGGACTTGTTTGCAGAGTCTTCTATGTCTGAGTATTTGTCTTCTTTCGTGATCATGGCATCATTCTTAGATATGCTACTTCTCTGTTCTTAAATTTGGTGTCATTCTGTTGGGCCCAGTCTAGAAACAGAGTTTGAAATGTGTCCTACAAATGAGTGCAGATGTACTTAGCAGAGGAAGTCTCAACACATTGAAAAGAAAAAGGTGGAAAATTGTTCTCCAAAATCGTATTCAACCTGTAGCTTTTGTTTACTTATTGCAATTATTTTCTGGAGGACAGTATCAAAGTAAATTGAATCGACTTCTTCATCTTTCCCTCAATCCAATTATCTGCTGTTTTCTTTGGCTCCTTGTTAATATATTTTGTTGGCTCCAGTATGACTCAAGGTACATATTTTGTTTAGTGTGCGTAAGGGAACGGGCAGGGGTGGAGTTAACTTTCCCTTTAGCAGCCCATATGGTACTCTGCTTTGTAGCTGTAGCTAGAATGGGGTAGAGAACATACCAGTATATTGGCTACTGCTGAACATTGCTCCCACAGCATGCAGGTTCTGTCCATCCCCATCCCCCTCCCACAGGCCAGTAAGCTGGGGCTGGGCAGGAGGGTTGGAAGGGAACAGCCAGGACAGGTGATCCAAACTGACCTAAGGGATATTCCATATCATATGATATCATGCTCAGAAAAAAAAAAAAGTTAAGGGAAAGCAGGAGGGGAGAGCATCCATTGTTAAGGATTTGTCTTCCAAAACAATCACTATGATTACTGAAGCCCTATTTCCTAGGAAATGGATGACCATCTCCTACTGATAGGAAGTAGAAAATAAAACTTTTTCCTTTGCCTTGCCTCTATGCACAGCCTTTGCTTTTCTTTCTTAGATTGCATTTGTCTCAACCCACAAGTTTTTCATCTGTTTTTCTTCCCCTGCCCTGCTATGGAGAAAGAGAGAGAGAGTGGCTTGGTGGACTCCTGGCAGCCAGACAAGGTCAACCGACCATTGTATGATCTGATGGACACAGACTTTATGACGAAACTTGGCATTTATTTGCAGCTTACAAGTGATGTTAGACAAGTCCTGTATCTCCTATGCTTCTATTTCATCTTTGTCATCTCTGTATTCAAGTATAAAAAAAAGACACCTTCTCTTTTGAGTACAGAACTATGATCATATAGCGCTTACCCCAAAACAGTGGGGAACACCAGCCCAGGAGTTCCTCCTAATTATGGAATGAACCTGCGGCTCAATTGTTGTTGCTGTTCTCCTTCAGGAACATCCTAGGCATATTCAGAGAATAAGTTACAAGACTGACAGACTGTGCTACTTCATCACTTTCTCCTCCTTTCTTTCTTGAAGGGCCCTGCAGGCCCTGATACCACATGACAGAATATCTCTGCGTGGTGTTCTCTCCCATCATGTGAGCAAGTGTCACATGAAGAGGTAAAATCTGGTCCTTAGGGTCAGGTGATAGATACAAAGTGACGAGGGAAGAATATCTAAAGAGGGTTGTCCAGTGCCATTCATAAAGGTTAAACAATTCGTAAAGGTTAAACACTTCTACAGATCAGCACAGTTTCCTTACTTGTTTTTCCCTCCAATTATGGTCAGCCAATGGGTTTTGGAACTCTTCTCCATTACAATTGATAATGACTTGTGAACTCATTTCCAAGACTCAGATGTGTGCAGAATTTATGAATTTAGCAGTTCCTCAGTTTCTAACTGCAACCTCAGTTGGTATCCATTTTATTTAAAATAAAAACACAGATAAATAATAGCAGCATAATTAAAAAAAAAATTAGGTGTTGCAAAAATCAGTTAAGTTTGGTTAGTCATGTTAAATGGATACCAACTGAGGTTGCTAGTTCAATTTTCTACTAAGAAACAGCCAAGGGAAAATGCAGGCCTTGGTCTTTCCTACTGAACAGCCCTCTTCATGTTCAGTTGCTAAGGAACTGCTAATTTCTTTTATTTCTGTGCCTGGAAACAGAAATACTGTTTGACAGGCAGAAAGGCTTTTATGCACGAGTTTTGCTTCATCTTTCTCTCTGACAATAAATCTGCCAAAGTAATAGGAATTAAATATAAGACATAATAACCAGCAAGGAGTGTTGAAATCTCTGCCTTCGATCTGCCACTTATGGATAAAGAATTAACATGAATAAACTATAACCAGTAAAAGTACCAAATTTAATAACAAACACAACCACTGTTAAGTATTCTTCTAAACAAAGAAGCCTTCATTATCCAAAGTGTACACACCCAGCAAGATTAATTTGCTCATCACTGTTATCCTCAGAGGTGGATTTAATCTATTTAGAAGTTATCTTTAAAAAAAAAGTCAAAAGAAAAAATAATTTTTTAGTAAAATATATCAATGAACTTATTTTTTGTGTGATGGAATAGCCCTTCCTTGAAGACTGCTAGCCTGATTTACAATTGTATTTGAGAGACAGTGATAAATTTGTGCTCAAATGTTAAGATTTTATAAGCTTGCTTTTATTTTTGTGCATGAAATCTCATGAGGGAATCTACTCTTTTTTAGTGACACCCTTGTAAGCATGTAACAATCTACATTAAAGCAGAATAGAGCTATGGGTTTACTGATGTTTCCCCTGTTCTGCCAGTTGTGAAAATTACTGATATCCTCATGTTCCTCTGGGAAAAAGAAGGCAGCAACCTGCCTGGTTGAAATGCTATAATGTACACTTTATACACAATTACCTCCTGTAGTTGAATAAAACTTCAACTCAGTCTTTTCTTGATACTCACAAAGCATCACTTGTACTCATAACCTCTTTTGGCACAATCCAGCTTACTAACCAGTCCTCTTATATGTCAGGCCAGATGTTAACTGTCAAAGCAATTATCAGCTGAGTACAGATATTCTTGAAAGGCTTTGTCTGCTCTATTTTTCTCACTGGCAGTTGATGAGTCTATCTCAAAAAACAATGAAGAAGCAGATCCTGATTCAGCAACAGGTAAAGCTAATATAACTTAAGCATTGGGTTTTTTTCACTTCACTGCATTTTCATTTTAGGCTCTGTAGTGCTCCAAGTTACGAAGCATCTCTGTTGCATCACAAGCTGAAAAGGTGTTTAAAGCTCAATAACGCCCTCAGTGTCAGAATGAAAACTGGTAAAGTTGGTCCTCTCCCTGAACATATTGGTATTCTCTTTGGGAAGATACAGGTTCAAATATGCTAGCTTGTAGTGAGGGTTGATTCCACATCCCACTATTTTTTGTGGCTGAAAAAATTTATTATGAGTTATTCAGGTGTATGGGAGGCAATATCTGTTTGTGTTCCCCAGACCTTTCACTAGACAGGATAGTCAGTCTTTCTGTGTTCAGGATGTCTCAGAATCTATTTAGTTTCTCTTTTTTTTTTTTTTTTTTTCTCCTTGAAAGAATGATGAATAATGTATGCTGTTGATTTTTTTTCCCAAAAGAACTCAAAATATTTAATAGAGAATTCAACATGCACCTACTTGTACAATCTGGAGATGTATAAAGAATTTGGCAGAGAATAAGAACAGAACATTAAATTTTTTTCACGTAAGTTTCAGCGTGTTTTCCTAGTAATAGTATAGTAAAACTGTAGGATGAAATCCAGCAAATAGAAAGTACCTTGAGTGGGTTTCAAAACATGACATTATATCTGAAATATTACACAATGGCTACTTGTTTGCCATACTTACACAATTTCACGGAATGAAAGGGTGAGTACTCACATGATAGTATACGATACACAGTCTTCTTCCATGTATCTTTCCCCACTAGTTTCCCAGGAATCTGAGTGATTTGTGACTGTAAGCATTTTCAGTGGCAAATATTGCCTCTTGGTAGCAAATTACCAAATCAAGTGTGAAAGAGGACTCATTCCTCCCATTCCTTCATGGTCACACAGGGTTCTTGGCAGGGGAAATACTTCATGCTTGCATGAGTGAGGTTGTTCTAATGCGGGTGTGAACTACGTCTAGGAAACGGGGGATTCAAGGCAGGATCCACCCAACCACACTGCCAGTTACAGAAACTGAATTTTCCCTCAGTTCCCAGTGAAGCCCTTCTAGGATTTTGGTAGGAAACAAATTTGGAAAATGGAAGCCTGAACAAGTAGTGTTTCACCAATCCCTGAAACAGAAACAATAGAAATAAAAGTATATTTAATGAAAAAAACTCAATGTAGATGTCATTACAAGCATCATTCAAATGTGAAATTAAAGTAACTTTGCACTAAATATTATATAAAATTAATGAATATCTGAAAATAAAACCTGTTTTGCTATGCAATTACTTTCCAAGGGAAGCAAAGAAAGTGTTTGGGGTTTTCACCAATGACTCAGTGGAAGCATCAGGAAATATTGCAAGTGCCAATCCTGTGTAAGGGAGGTACAAATTCACTTTACATTTTTCATTTTAAAAGTCTGTGCTTATAGTTTACAGTGTGACAACTCATGGTAGCTGTTCTTAAAAAAACTTGGACCCAACCAAGCTGAGGAGGAAGCAGCTGCCTTCTGCCCTGGAGCTACACAAGGTAAGTTAAACGAGGTTCTTGATCTCTCAGAGTAAGACATTTCAATCCCAGAGTTCACATTTGCCAGTAAAGTGCCTTTATTTCCCAGACTGTAATTAATGTTAGGAGGTAATTCTCCTACTTCAGGCAGGACATGTGCAGCCAGGAATATCAGATTTATGTCCATGAAGAGGAGAAGTAAGAGTATATCCAGTACACTGCTGAAGTGAGGATGTGGGTAGGAAAGGGATTTAGAACCCTGATGGGTTTGGTGATTTCTTTCTCTCCCTTCTGAAGGAATCTATGTGCAAAAGAGGAAATGAAGCAGCACACTCTGTGACTGGGGGAAATCTGGTGGTGTGGTTAAGGACGGGGCAAGACTTAGTAGCATTCTCTGTTGTTGATTTTCCAGGTCCTTCCAAGTTGTTTAACATTTCTTCTTTTCCCCAGTCACGCTGCTTGTTTTCAGTCTTGGGACACATGTCTGCCTGCATGGAAATGTTGTTTATCCTCATGCATCCTGGTAGTATAACTTAGTGTCCTATGTTGTCAGGTGGGAGCACAAGTTGGCGTAACTTAAATTTTCAGTAGGAACTTCCAAAAGCTGAACTTGCTACCTTTCACTGTAAAATAGAATACAATATCAGGACTACAGGACTTCCGTGTCACTCCCATCTTTGTTTGTTTTACTTTCCTTGTGGTGCCTCAGTTTGATGAGTCTGTGTTTTGCTGATCCTCAATATTCACACTGCAGTATAGGAATCTCTGGCATTTTTGGCCCAGGTTCAGAAAATTAAACTGAACTCTTCATTAGCTGAAAGCCAGCAGTTACTCCATCTTCTTTATCTGCATAGTCTAACATCTGAGCACCTCTCTTCTATGGCCCCAGCCCTTACCTGCTTAGCATCCCCAAATTGTCATAATCAGCTGTTCTACCTTTAATGCTGCTTCAGTTCTCATTTCTCATTGTCTTTAAAAACATGTATTGTTCTCCATTGCAGTGTGTATTTGCAAAGTATAAGCAAATGTACATTTACGTATCGAAGTCTATATACATGTTAAATATACATATGGAAGAAATATTGCACGAAGTTATTGGATTATATTAATCTCTTGGAGACTCAGACGCTAACAAATATTTGTAAGTAGCAATAGTACACATACAGAAAATGGGAGAAAAAATACTGGCCAACTCAAACCCACCAGCAGTGGTCAGCTACCTAAAAATTACAGCAACCTTTTCTTTTATTATCCCCATCCCATGTGCAATGCATATAAGACACACAGGTCCCATGGACAAATTACATTCTAAAAGTAATACAGACCTTTTAACTAATTAATTTCAAACATTAGCATATTTAGTGAGGAAGTCAAGGCCTACAGTAGTCATTATATCTCTTACATTTTCTGAATTTGCTTCAGTGCCAATGGGTTAATTTCTAGTTTGTACAGCCCATTTAGCAACTCCCTGCTACCCTGGCAGAGTCTTGTACAAAACTACTCACCTCTAGTTCTTCAGATGTCCAGCAAACAATGGGAAGCATTGCAGAGAATTTACACCGTGCTATCCCTTTTTCTTCATCCTACCAGTGTTGACTGTAATAAAATCTTCCAAGTACTAATGCCTCTGAGTTGTTTCCCATGCCCAGAATGGCCTTGCCTTGACTCAGAACTATGTAGGGGTAAGTAGATAGAATAGAATAGTCTATTTCAGTTAGAAGGGACTGAGAAGTATCATCTAGTTCAGCTGCTTGACCAATTCAGGGTTGACCAAGTTAAAGCATGTTGTTAATGCATTGTCCAAATGTCTCTTAAATACTGACAGGCTTGAGACACCAACCACCTCTCTGGCAAGTCTGTTCCAGTGTTTGACCACCTTCCTGGTAAATAAGTGTTTCCCAGGATCCAGTCTGAACCTGCTACAGTGTAGTTTTGAATCATGCCCACACTTCCTACCACTGGATAACAGGGAGAGGAGATCAGCACCTCCTTCTCCACATCCCCTCTTCAGGAAACTGTAGAGTGCAAAGAGGGTCAGAGAAATGCAATTGATTCTTTGTTATTGACAATCATATTAGAAGAGAAGAAGGTATTAAGCTGTCCAGATATTTAAACACTAGACAGCCATTATATTTTGGTGTCCTGATGTTTCTCTACTTCTTATGGACTCTTTTGCACAGAATATCTGGACCCCAGGTTGTCCATGGGCCTTTTCAGAGTAATCCAAGCCTATTTGACTGTGCTAGCTCTTTTATTTTTGAGTTACTCCTATCTATTTGTTCTCTGTATAGCAATAGCATCATTAATTGTATCTCTGCAATTTTCTATGCACATATCATCAAAGTTCTGTGTTCACCCTTCCCTAAAAAAGCATTTCCTCAAACATTTTTTTGCAACAGAAATGTGTGCCCTATACATATTGCACGTCAGTGTTTAGAGAGGCTCTTTTGTACATGGGATAGTCTTCTGGGATACATGGCAATAAGTCCTAGTGCCAAACTGATGCATTGGAAATAACCATGTAAGAGATATTCAAACCCTTAAACCCAGGCAATAAAGAAGGTTACAGGAAACATCCTCTGGCTCAGTCTTGCACTAGTACAGCACAGGCACATTCGTAGTTTTTATTAGAATCTTCTGTTAGCTTCAGATGAGCACATTTGGTTGGCTTGAGGGCTAACTAGAGGGAGATGATGAGAGGAAGTGGGTATAGTTGCAACATAATGTTTAGATGTGGTAAACTGAGCTTATTTCACCCCAAAGTCTTAAAGGAATACAGACATGCATTTCGTGCATTTGTCAGAAATGTTTCACAGAGATAATAGTCTAAAATTCACTCTGCAGATACCCAGGGTAACTTACACTGCCTGAATCCAGCTAAGTAAACAAAGCATTATTGTTTAGTTGAATGACAATAAAACCCGTACTTCAAGGTAAATGATTCAACATGATCCATCAAGGGTTGATATTTTCTAGAAAACAGCTGCCAGGATTAATCCATAGGTTAAAGAATTATATAACGCAGGCAAGCCTTGTTATATATCACTGGATGGGCATTGGTATATTGTATATTTCATCACTTTAAGTGGTTCCTTCATCGAGCAATTCTTGCAAAGCAAAGCCAAAAACGTTGAACCTAAGAGCTAGAGGGAAGGCATTAAGTACATGTTGTCCTTATAGCCACTGGATTTTGCTCACAAATTAGACTTGTCATAAAAAGTGAAATTCCTTTTTTTTTGGCATGTACTCATGTTCACTGAAGAAGGTTTTTCTCCTTTGGCTTACTGCATTTTCTGTTACATATCCTTATTTCATCAGTTACATGCACTGAATGTGATTCCAATCTTTTTCTCTCTTGTTTGTTGGACCACTGAACCACGGTAAATGAAGGCACATGGCCAACCATATGGTAACAATAACATCAGTGCTGCAGTAGAGGAAGATCAAGAGTCACATATACATAAGGTAATATGGAATATATTTATACAATTTTGAAGAATATCACCAGTCTGTTTTCTTCAGTAATATTTATGTTCTTCAGAGTGACAGAATGAGGCCAAATCCAAGATGCACTACGTTGAAAGTACCAGTCAAAAGGAACTTTTCCCTTTCATCTGTTGTACATTTTGATCTCCCATGTAACTTTTTGAAAATCATAATATACCAAGCCCTATTGGTATTTACCTAGAAAAGATGCAATTTTCCTTTCATAAAATTGGTGTCATTAAAAAATTAAATAACACAATGACTTGCATTTGAAACAGTAGAGCTAAAATTTATTTCCTGCACCACTTCCCATTATTTTCAGAGTGTCCCATTTATTGGATCCATTTCTTATGTCAGCTGGGATAACTGAAGTTCCCAGAAAAGCAGTGGAGCAAACATATAAACCTGGTTATAATTATTAATTAAAGTTTCCAACTAAACCGTAAAATGGTGTCTGTGAAAAATCATTCAAAATTATCTTCCTGTCATTTAAACAAATCTAATCTTAGTCAATCACCAGCAGCTCTGAAAGCTGCTCACTTGTGCTTGACCATCAATCTCAGTTTAGTTTTGAGCTGCCTAACTTGAAATTGGTTTATCGCTTTTCAGTCACATGAATAAGTGAAGAGGAAAGATGGCCAAAAGTAATAAATGGAATTGTTCTTACTAGAACTGTGTAGGATTGCAGAACTTTGTAATACTTTTTTAATGAAGTAGAAGCACTGGAGCTTTCATGAGAAATGGGGGAGAACCTTGTTTGAAACTGTACTAACTTCAGTAAAGAAGGAATAGGTTAATTCCTTTTAAATATTGGATGAGTCTGCTTTAGATATTAAACTAATCTAATAGGCTGGGTATTCAAGCTCAGGTAAACAAGGGGACCCAATTTACTTTCATAAACTGAAAATTCAATTCAAATATCAGACTATTTTTCACTTTCCCATGTCATTATAACTGTCACAGCTTGTTAATGTACAAGATTATATATCAGAATCTATTTTAATGTCAATGACATCTCAAACTATCTGTTGCTAGGTGAAGGCATATTCACAAAGGGTGACATCTAATGTGAAGTGAAGAGAATTTACCTTTTCCAGAAATTTTATTTTTTTGTCATGAAATTCTTGAGAGGTTTATAAGAAAAGAGTCTTTTGAAGCTGAATTACAATGAAGTCTTAGTTTGAATGAAGATCTATAAATATTTAGTTCTGTTCTTAAAGGCCACGTTCACACTGCACAGTTTCGTGTTACCTGAGCTAGCACCAAATACAGACCTGGACACAAGAGTCACCATGAAGCCATTAAATAAAAAGCTCCTGGAGCCTGTGTTAGTTTCTTTAGAGCTGGCTTAGGTCTCTCCACACAGTGATCTAGCATACTATTTGCTTTAAATATTTACTTGTGTGAAATATCCGTCTCTCTTTGTCGGTGAGAAATTTTATGTTATATCAGTGATTGCAGACTCACATTTATTCAGACCTACTTCTTGATATTGAATGATGTCTCTTTCACAAATCCAGCAAAAATTTCCACCTTACTGTGTACCCAGTAGAGCTCAATGAAATTATCATAGTAAAAATAAAAGACATGTATGAGTCTGAAATACAAACTTTCACTCAGTCTGCACCTGTTTCTGTTGGTAAAGCCCTAGTACTAAACTGTTATTTCTATGTGATTGGAAAGGAAGAGGAAATCTTGCTTGACCAAGTCTGACTTAAGAAATTAATTTTCACTTTATAGGACGGGAATGCAATTAGCTGCAATTTAATGTACTGTTTTGGCAATCTACCATGTCTGGACACATGTGTTCTTAGGACACCTAGATGTAAGTTAAAACATGTTGGTTTAAGCTAACACATTTATTTTGCTGATAGGACAGGTGGACAGACATATGGTACAGTTGAAGAATGTTACTTGTTAAATTAATACCAGTTTTAATAATTCCATGGTTCTTTGGTGGCAGGAGTTAGCTTCAAGAAGAGATTTGATGCTAAGGGTTGAAGACACCCCTTATCTTTGAACCTGACACTGAGTCACAGAAGATATAGTACAAGTGAAGATAAGAAGACTTCTGAGCTAAGGGAGGGACTGAGAAATAAAAAGGAAGAGTAGTAGAGAAAGATTAAGGTAACAGGCATGGAAGGTCTGATCTTCCTTTCCAAATATATTTTGTTCCCTTATTAGAGATGGCAAATAACTAGATCTTTCCTTTTGTATGCTCCCAAATTAGAGCCTGTTTCATGCAGATTTTTTTTTTTGCTTCCACAGGGAATAGTCTTGATGAGTTGGACAGAATGCCACTGATGGAGTTCCCAAGAGTATCTGGGTTCATGCACATATTTATACATTGTTTCAAGGAAAAATGATGTTGCAGCCTGTTTTAACAGACTTGTTCATGAAAGGTCTATGAAAAGAAATGTTTCAAAGGCTTTTGTGTTGAACTTACTATATACTATATTGGCTACAGTATGAAGCATCTCTCAGCTTCACTGAGGCAGGGACACAGTATCCCACAACAAAGAAGACAGCACAACCTCTTTGTGAGCTGTTTTCAACAGGCTGTTCAAGTGACTGTTCTGAAAAGAAGAGATATTGAGGTTTTATCCTCATGGTCTGCAGTCACCAGACCCAATGCCAGTCTGCATGGATAGACAGCAGCACCACTGAACCCATGTGGAGTTCCACTGCTGTGACCTCCTGGAAAGTGTGAAATACACTCTGAAGTTTTCAGCCTCCTAAAGAGCTCATATTTAGAATAAAAAATATTCCTTTTTTCATTTCTCTCCTGCCACAGGAGACTGTCAGGGGCAGGGGCAGCAACAGACACATGGGGTTTTCCTGACCTGTGCAGGCACAGGGAACCTTCACTTTGTAACAGCAGTTGACAAGCTCTGGGAAAAGAAAGCACTCAAGCAGTCACTGCTTTCCCCTCTGCAGGCAGTGCTGCAAACAGCTGAGAGTGGAGTATCTCTTTTCAGCTCCAAAAATTGTGTCATTCCTCCACTATACAAAATCCATGGCTGATAACTACACTCTACACAGCATAGAACAGCGTCAAACTGCAGGGGTCAGTGAAGAAAGAAGACGTACTGCAATTCAGACTCCTTATGGAATGAAATAATCTTTCTTTCCAAGCTGGAATAGTTTCAGGATGAGGTTCACAAAATTTGAAGTGTGAGACTCTTCAGCTTCAAGAGAATGCTGTCAAATCTTATTAGAAAGTAATATACAACTTTTGAAGTTCTATTTTTTTGAACGGTCTCTAGTTTGATAAAGCTCATAAAGTGAATCCTTGTTCTTCCAGGGAAAAACTTGCACAAATTTGGTGCTTTATTTTTTTTCAAAACATTTTTCAGATAATAAATCATCTTCAAATTTCTTTTAAAAAGTAGGTAAATAATGCCACTTCCAGAAATGTGGGGGGAAAACAGAGGATGAGCATAATTTATCCTTGGCATGTACTACTAAAGAGAGGTTACAACAACTAAAGGAACTGTTCATGGGCCTCCAGCCTCAGCCAAAAGGAGTATGAACAAACTGCGGTCAACTCAGTAATGTGTAAAATATTCCAGGCTAAATTTTATGCATTTTTTGACTGATTTAAACAGCAACAGTTGGGAGAATAGTTTAATATTAGCTCTACTGTGTAGGATTTAAGTCTGTATTCTGCAGACTACCCTAGGTAGTCATTGGCTAAAGCACACAACTGTGACATTAGCTTTTTACACCCTAAGTTCTCATCATGCTGTCTCATGTAGGATTCATTCCTTGCTGCTGTCACAAAAAGAACAGGCATGAGAAAGCGATGAATCAAAGACGGGATTTTCCCTTCCATCCCTAGAAGACTGCTCTGGATTCCATGGCAGCTCTTCTCTCCTCTTACAGATCAAACCAGCTCAGTGCTGCCAGGAAACCACAGAAAGGCAGCAGAGTCATGCGAAACTTCTTTTTATGCAATCATAGTGTCTATCCTTTAATGACCCAGCAAAGTAGAAATTGTTCCAAACCACTGGAACTGCTTTTGCATTACTCATCAGGAGGCTCAGAGCTTCTGATCCTCAGAGAATCCACACATATCCGTCAGAGATACGTCCTAAGTAAGTGGTGCAGATTTCTCGGAATTTTGTCCTATGCAGATAAGGTTTGGAGGTAATCTTTTCCTTGTCTCTCGAACCCTTATTTTTTCTAACTGAAAATGAAAAAGAGGCCAGAAATCCAGATTTCTTCCATCTTTTAAATAATATTTTTCCTTTATTTCATATTTTTTCCAAAAATTTCAGATTTCCTTTCCTAGAAAATAACTTGGCACCCCTTTGTGTAAGGTAAGTTTTATAGCTATGTTGCGTGATAAAGGAAAATTAATATGGTAAATCCTGCTTTTATAAGAAAAGTACAGGAATTGTAAAAGCAGACCCTCTTCCAAAGTGCTACACAAAATACAGAACAAAATTAATAACGTGGGCAGGGTTGCAGAACCCCAAACATTTTTCAGAAGACTCAAACATCTTCAAGATTTTTATGCACATCATCTGTGCATGAAAAATGCCATTGGATGAAAGATCTACAGCTGATCTACACAGCCTTGGAATTTGTGTGTTCCACCTCAGCCAGCCAGTCAGCTGATAAAGGTGATATGCTGCCTCACATCAAGGTCCTCAGTAAACTTAAGCCCCAATTGCCTGACCCACAATGCTTTCTCTCCTAGATCAGCAAGGAATGAGTGTCAATCAGGCATCTCCCACTACCACGCGACAGGAGAGCTTTCCATTGTATATTTCCTACAGGATCTATGGGAGTGAGGAAGCAGCCTCAGAAATAGCAGTGATATTGTCACTATTGTTTTTGTGTTTCAGTCCTATGTTACATCCCGGCTCAAACTACTGGACTTCAGATATAAATAACTACCTTGGCTCACATTTCTCAGTAGCTGCAGGCAACATAATGATGCATCTCACTTTCTACCTAATCTATGGATGTACTAGTTATACAAAGACTGACTCAATCAGTAAATCTTGTGTGGAACCTACAGCCCCACCATGGGCTCAAAAATACATTCAAGTCACCTGTGAGGGATATCTTTAGAGGAAGCAGGGTGGAGATGGCTTTTGGCACAAACCCAAAACGTGTCCTTTCAACTAACATTTGGCTTACTGGATTTCATTGTATGGCTATATTGAGCTTCCCTTTAATGCTTTTTAACTTCTTATTTGTAACTTGCAGACCCTTTCAGGGAAGATCATGTGTTTCTCACCTTTTGCAGCAGTTGGGAGTTTTATAAAGGCCAGGTTTCCAGGCAAGGCAACTTCTTGAGGCATGAGCAAAAATTTATTTAATTAAAGTGCCATAAATCATGTCGTCATTCTCTTGCCAGCTTTGGGATTAATTTGCTTGCACTTATGAATTGGGCTTATGCAGCTTCCATGGGTGATGGTTGCTCCTGAAGCAGGGAGGTTTGGCTGGTGGGTTCCCTGCTGCCCTGAGTCCAATCTCTATGCTTTTGGCTATTTCACTCTCAATTTCCTGTTTGTGACAGATGAAATAGTCTCTATCAAGAGAAGAAGGAATGACAGAGGATGGCTTTTTTCAAGCAGAAAACAATGTCCCAGATCTGACCCCAGCAAAACCACTCGATGTGGCACTTTACTAGTTATGCCTTAAAGAAATGGATTGTGTCCAGGCCCTGGTGTGGTACTAATTACCACAGCTTTTGGCTAAGAATGAACTATAAATCTTTAAACACCAACAAGTCTGATTAGGCTTGATTTTTTTTGGCACTCTTGTGGTACCTCCAAACAGAAAAATGTTTTTGCAGAACAGGTTCAGTGCATCCGATACTTCCTTGCATGTAACACTTATCACAATCAGGTTTATTGATGCAGGAAGTTAGTTTCCCAGTTTTATTCTTTAAAAAATTGAGGTAAGGCCAGATCTTCCAGTGATAGAAATCAGCATAACACTGTTATCCTTAGTCATGTTTTCAATAGTTCAGGATATAGGTCTTGGATTTCAATCCTGCAATCTAGTGGTAGAAAAGGTCTATCAGGTCATGTTGTCTATGTCCTTGTTCATGAAAAATTGTTCCCTTGTGTATAGAAATAGGAAGCAGTCCAACATTGTTTTTAAACATTTCACTTCCACAAATGGTGTTTTTACCACTTTCCCTTGAGAATCTGCTCCATTCAGATGGGATTTTCCTGGCTCTAAGCTCTACAATTTTTATTTCATATTCAGATCCACAATTTCAGTGTACAGGTAATAATTTTCCCTTTGACTATTTGCATTCTTCAAATATCTCTAGACCATTGCCATGGTCCAGCTTTTTGCCTTTCAGACAACCTGCAAATACTTAACTCTTAGTTGTTCTTCAAAAAAATCAGTTCACTTTAAAACCATAACTATTCTTAAATGTCTTTTTCTAAAATGCCTTCTGTGTGTCAGGAATCTCTTTGTGTCTGGCAATGAACACAATATGTAGGTGCAGATGACCAGGCTGGAACAGAGACAGACTTTGTATGGCATGAGGAGGAGAGGTGATACAGCTTCCACAAAGATGCTTGACTGAACAGTGGAGTGTCCAGTGAACTTCTGTGTGGTAGCACTCAATGGTCCTGTTTCCCTTCAGAAGAAAGTGAAGGAAACGTATTCCATCTCTTAAAGCATTCAATTTAAAATAAAAACCTAAATCCTACCCAAGATTTCAGCCTTGCGGGTGTCAATTGAATGACTGTGCCAAGGGAAGTGACCAGGGTGTTAGTCTGTATCTGGGATTTTCAGGCATTTCTGAGCATTTTCCCATGAAGATGATTACTCAAGTGTAGTGAATTTATGCCTGGCAGTAAATAGGTTTATACCAATAATTACATTTCACAGACTTCACAGTAGCAGTCCAGGGACTCTCAGACACACCTGGAATATGAGCAGAAAACCAGTGTGGTCTAATATTGCTGCGCTGCTGTCTTGTACAGTGGTATTTGGAGCTGTGTCCTTTGTGACATGGCACAAAATGAAATGTACCTGCCACGAAGATTGATGGAAACTGCACACACCCTGAAAGTGGGAAGCACCTTCAGAAGAACATGCAAGGCAGCAGGGAACACTTCCAACAAAAAATACTGGTTAATATCCTTAAATTTGCATAGTATGACGAGAAGTGACTGCAGAGCTGGGTGAAGGTAGCACTACTAGCTTTAAATTATCTTGCTCAGAAAGCTCTGAATTAACTTCCTGTTAGAGGTGACAGCCTGTGAGTAGCCTTGTGGCGCCACAGAATTAATCTTGTCAAAACTTTCTAGTCCCCTTTTGACATGATTTTTTTTTTTCTTAAAAATATTCAGTGCATTATTTACCCAGTTCAAAGAATTTGGACTGCATGGGAATGTTTCCATTTGGATTTGAATACTTCTGTGAGGAACAGCCACCACTTCCATAACAAAGATCCTTCTTCTGTTCCTCTGCTTATGCTCTAGTGCTCATTTCTACAGACACTGTCTGCTGGACACAGTCCTTCCTCAACTCAGCTATAAAAATGGCTCTTCTCTTTCCAGTGGCATGTTTGAAAAATACCAAGTCTGAAGAAAATTAAGATAATACAACAGAGTAATTTCACACATCCCAAGTGGTAGCTAGAGCTCTGAACACTAAAGGCCAAGGGGTTTTCAGCTATGTATAGGGCCCAAATATTTTTAAATAGATGATGAGGCTCTCTAAAGCCCAAAAGAAAGAAAGACTGTCAAGAAGAATGGAAATGTCACAGTGTTCCTCTTGCAATGCCACATGTGACAACTTGTGACTGGCAGAATTTATGGTTCATGAAGAGAGTTGGTTAATTGAAAGTGAACAACTTAAACTTCTCATTAGGAACTAGCAGGGAGAGAGGACAGGATTTACAGTCTTTCTTTCATGAGGTGAATAAAAGAATGTCTCCCTTTCTAGCCATTAGGTATTTCTTGAAAGCAATATTTTTTCTTTCAAGCCTAGAAGAGGATTTTCCCCTTTCTTTTAAAGAAAGGAGTGCTATTGTTGTATTCTTCTAACACTGATGTAACCTTATAGATTAGGTACATATCTATCATCTAACCTTTTGGTGTTTGATACTATCTGAATGTGTCTGCTGTGAGTACATAGCTACTCAGATCAATATCTGAAGAATTTCTGTGAGGCAGAGTTGGCCACTGACTCCCTCACACCTGACTGAAGAGGGTAGGAGTGCTTTCATGCTCCTGGGAGGTTCTGCCTCACACATCACAAACAGTGAAAACCCTGAACCTGAAAGCTCTCTGTTATAGAATGATTGCAAAATTAACAATTGTTAGAACATGTGATTGCCAGTTTTGTACCAGACTCCAGTCCTTCCAGCACCACTTTATGAGGCACTCAGAAGGATCAAGGATGTGGAATATCCCTTAGTTAAAGAATGAAACACAGAGACAGAAACATCCACTTCATGATCTTTGCTGTGGCCTCAACCTAGAGAAATACATTCATATTGAAATTAAATGAATGATATTGTCAGTCCATGGGAAGGTTCTGACAATAATTCCTAGAAAAATATAATGTAATTATATATTCTATATTCTATACCTACCTTGCATATTTATGATAACTTAGATAATAAATCATTTTGTCCTCATTTTGTATGAGGAAATAATATGAATTTATTCCAAATAAATTAGAATAATGGACTTGGGAAATGGTAGGTCATCTAAAAATTGAAATAGATATACCATGAAATTATAGGAAACAGCTTTCTATATTGTGCCTTTTGTCAGTCACATTGGGTGAATTTGACATTATATATTTTATCCCAAATGGTTGCTATTATTTCTATGTTGATTTGGCTGGAGGCAGTCTCAGAAAATATGAAATTACTTGTAAATCAATTACTAACCAGATGGTTGGGAAAGGTCATGAATGAGATGGGAAAAAACCAGCCTGTTGCAAGATCCAAACCATAAATACAGAACCTCTCAACAGACACCCTAATGTGTAGTTGGAGAGAAGACAGCATGATAGAGCTACAGAAAAAATCTTTATTATGGTTGACACGATTCCTGAATGTGTATCTATCTGTTTCATTCCAAAAGAAAAGAGTACACTACCACAACCCTGTAGCTTGTTTTATACTTGTCCAAGTTTATGTAAACAATATATTCCCACATTTTTATATGCTTGTCTCTTTTTGGATATATTCACAGATGTAATATTTTAAGTCGTGATAACAATAAATATTTTTTCTTTCTTTGTTTCCAGGGTGCTCAGGCACAACACACAGCCTGAGCTGTTTGTTTTGGTTTAAGTCAGTCTCTTTGTCACTGTTAAAACACTGATAAAAAAGACAATAGTTTAGATTTATTCAATGAGACCAGGTGGTGTTACAGTTCAGACACAATCCTGTGGCCCAGAAATGTCCTTGTTCCACTGAATGTTTGCTGTACAGACAGTAATTCCCTAGCTGGTAAAATGGGCCACAACCCTCATTGTCGTGAGTCATGGAGGGTAATAGGCTCTAAATACTGTATTTGAAACCAGGAGAGGCACTGCAGTGTTTTCCAACTGGTGGAAAACTTGAAAATGTAAGTGTATGTAAGCTGATGGCAAGTATTTGGTCATAATACGTAAGCTGTATGACCAGTTCATAAGTGTTAAGAATTTAATCTCTTGTTAAAATGGAAGGGGTGGTGCCCACTCCTTGGTTTTGGTAAGGGGATTTGAAGTCCACAGCATGGATCCTTGTAGTGCTGGTGCTCTGTGAACAGCAGGCACATATGGACACAGTCAAAAAATCCCACAGGCCTGATGCATCCTTCAGCTTCTTCTTATGGAGACCTTGATTCTGTTCTCCAAGATTTCCTCAAGCCCTGGGAGTGCAAAAGTGTTACTTTTATTAAATAATAGTTGTGTAAGAACTTACCTAGATGCAGAAGTCTTTTCTACAACATCAACCCAAATGTTCTGCATTGCTGCTATTACCTTCCATTGCTTGATCTTTATCTCTAACAGTAACCAAGAGTCAGATCCTTAATCTGATATCAGTGTGCTTCCTGAATCATATCTGTTGAAAAAAAACACAATTAGAAGAGGGGGAAAAAAAGTCAAAACATTGGGAAATGAGTGGTTCTTATAATTCTTAAAATTGTATGCAAATACTAAGTTGTGGCTCTTCTGCAAAGGCATCTGAAACTGATTAAAGCAAAGCACTCTTCACACAAATGCTGAAGGACTATAAAGTCCAGGGTAAGAATTTCGAGTCTCCTGTGTCGTGTCCTTGCTCAAAGGAAGCAGAAATCTCCTGAAGTTGTCATTTGGCACTTTTTACATTGCATCTCACTGCTTGATATCCCAGATAAGGAGAGGGCCAAACTGGAAGTAAAAATCAAAGCTGTTCTAAACAGATATGACATTTTCTCCAGCATTCATTGTTCGCATCTGCAGGCTTTGTGTTTAATAAAACTGTAGATTAAAGGCTGTAGCACTACTGCAAGCTACAGCTACTCCCTGTTTCCAGCAGGCAACATGCCATAAAATTTGAAAATATTATGGAGACATGCTACAATGTCATGATGATGTTGCAAGATTTCTGCATCATTTTTCTGGCAGGAAGAGAGCTACTACGAGCTGTTTGTGTAAAATCCAGCACTCCAACATATCTGTGTGGCTACATACAAACCCACTCTAGTCTTGTAACCCTAGCTCAGATGTAGCTGGTCTTTGTGGTCTGGCTTTCTGGATGTGGTATGCAGACTGTGTCACTGTCAGGAGCATATCTCAGCACAAAGGTGGCTTGAAGGAACCACAGATATGAGCAGAAAAATGCTTCTGTATTTTATAAATGCATGGCCAGCCTCAAGTGAGATTTTTTTTGAGTTCTGTCAACTGGTTCAGTCCATGGGGAGAGAGCTGCTTTGTAATTCTGCATGGACAAGGGCAATGGCATATGATAGTCCCATGGGTGAATTCCTGCTCTGTATTCCTACCACTCCCCTGACTCATCTGAGCATCCCATTATTTCATGGCCATTAGTGAGTGTGACTCCTAACAGCTCTGACATCAGGGAAGAAGTGTTATCCATGCATGGAGACTGCAATACTGTTTTACGCTGTGTCCTACAGAGAAGTGATGTCATCCATCTGTTGACCACAAGAATATTCTTTCAGATATTCAGACACATAAATGAGCAATGCCTATATCAATGAAGCTAATTAAAATACTTAGCCTTTTATTTATCAATACTGATCATTATTTAATTGTAGCAAATGGTGTCAGATCTCTTTCCACCACTTCTCTCAGCTGTTCATCTCATAAGAAAAAAAATACCATGGCTATTTTGTGTGAACTGTGGAACATTTTTCAGGAGAAGCATGTTCAAATCATCAGTAACCTCAGTGGTAATTCAGCAGAGCACTACATTATACCCTTTAATAACAATTAATTGCAGCTTCTAAGACTACTGAGCCTTTCTTTAAAGAGATTATTTTTGTTTATGAAAAAACATTGCAAGACACACCTTACCTTGTACATCAACATCCCTTGAATCAAAGCTTTTCAATACTGTTTAATTGGGACAGCAGATGTAGCCACTGAATGTTCGCTCTGTCTCAGGATAGGTATATCATAATACATGAAGAAAAAAAATATGAAAGTGAAAAATTACAAGGGAAGCTTCCTTCAGAGGGTGAAACTCTCGTGACTGAAAAAAAAAAAGAAAAATGTATTTAGTAGGATTTTTCTATGCTTCATGTACCAAGAAAGTACTGCAAATAATAATAAAAAGGAAAACATCATTTCCCTATGCTCGTAAATGTTCCCTCTGAAGTGTAACAATAAGCATTGTTAATATATATTGTAATTCCTTGCCTGTGGCTTTTCTTCATGATGATCTTAATGAAAACTGAGTAGTTTGTTTAACAGACAAACATCAAATATTAGTTCAGGAGAATCCTCTACACCCTGTGTGCATACCTGTGTGAACTTAATCATTGTCTTCAAACAGTGTTTCTCTGTGTGTTTGGCTCAGATAATCAGGTTTCTGTCTTTGTCTATGTTAGGGACACTGATCTCAATTTAATGGGAAAATACTAAAAAATAATCTTGTTCTGGTGTAGCTAATTGAAATTAAGAGAGAATTATAAAAAATTTATGAGCTAGCTTTTTTTTTTTTTTTTTTCCTGTTTTGTTTACTTCAAGAAACAGGGTAAATTCCGTAACTTTTTACTGCATGGAGTGCTGCTTTATCCTATGGTTCAGGTGAAGGCAGCGTTTTTTTACCTCCATTCCTACAGCTAATGGGAAACAAAGGAGGGTGCCCATCAGGCCCTGTAATTGAGGTCAGAAGCACAAGGAAGATTTGTAGGGGAAGATAATCCCCTTTATCTTCTTTCCTTCCCATGCGCTTCTTCCAATGTCAACTTTTGCTGAATCACACGACAAAGGTGTAAATGAACCCCTGGGAGACCTGTTCTCCTGCAGATGGACAATCACTTCTTGCTGTGCAAAACCACTAGCTTTTTCAGGTTTAAGTGGAGCATTGAGGTTTCCTATAAAACTTTCTCCTGATGCCCAATACCTCCTCCTTACAGTATAATTGAGGAAATAACTTGAAAACATGTAAACGGAAATTGCAGACTGCTGTCTCTGCAACATTCTGCATTTCTGCATATTATTTCCTTATTTTTTATCATCCTTTTCCAAACCAGACATCTCTGTAGGACTCCTCTTGAAGGCAGACCCTGCTGTAGAAGATCATGTGGCCTCCCAGTGAGAGTATCCCACCACAGCAAGAGGAATCTTTTCCTGTTACTTACCACAATGAAGAAGTGAAAATAAGGCCATAGGCCACCTAGTAAACCCCTTGATAATGAGTGTAGGAGAGCTGCCAGAACTTGCTGAGGGAGGAGAGCAAAGAATATATACATATAAATATAAATATGTGTATATCCTGTCTACAAGACTCTCCATGGAGCTTCATGTTTCATTATAAAACTGTTTTCATAGCCATAACTGTTGACAGTTATAGTCTTCAAAACTTAAAATTCATAGATCTACTTAGACTCCAACACCTGTGACACACCAGTTTTCCAGAGTTATCTGGTGTTTTCTGAAGTTTTCCTGAGTTCTGTGATGCTGATCACCTTCATGTTGGAAAACATTTTCCTGGATTGCAACTTAAAATCCACTATCAAGAATCTAAATGTTTTCCTTCACCATACCTTATCCAGATATGAGGGAGACATCATTAAAGAGACTTATTGATCAGGTGCACATTACTGCTTTGAGGCATTGCTTCCCTTAACATTTATATTAGAGTGGGCTTATGATGTGGCTAGGATCAAATGGATATTTAACAGCACTAGCTCCTAGCTGCAATTTTTGTGATGTCAGGACCTCAGTCAAAATCTTGTGGGAAAACCCCAGCAAAAGTGTCAGAAATGCCAAGAAGTGGCAAGAGGAAAGTGTAAAGTCAGAACTGTGGGGGAAGAGCTCGAGAACCCTTTAGTATGAATGCAGGGCCCCAATACCCTGTATTACTTTTAATGATTTATAATTGTGCTCCCATCAGCTTGACTTTGTGGTGGTACAATTTCCTTGAGGTGAAAAGTGTTGTTCAGATGAACTTTGGAGTTCAGCTCAAAATATAACGAAAACAAAGGAGGCAATGCCAGAAAGTAGCTGTGTACAATGTCTATGTGTGAGACCAGCAGGAGATAGGAGAGATGATACATTTCTGACCATTGAACTAGTACTTCATGTTCATTTCTCACCATTTCTTATTCTTTTGGACATTGTCAGAAATCCCAGCAAAAGACACCTGCCCAGTCTTTAAGTGTTTATTTCTTCTCTATTAAAGCTGGCCAAATGGCTTAAGAAATGATTTGGAAATAGGCTTGAACCCATCTGAGTGTCAATAAGAACATCTTGAAGGCATTCATAGGTACAAACTCTTCTTGAATTTTACTGTGAGTGATTGTAATGGAAATTCATAGTGGAAACCTTCAAGTTGCAAAGCAGAAATACCATTGTGATTGCTATGTGAACAATTGCACAACATGCAAAATGAGTTGTGGGCGGTGGACCAGGTCGAGCCTACGAATATTGGAGGAGACAATCAGAAAAGGAGGATGAAGGAGATTACCTGG